>NC_051165.1:70555095-71155095 GCF_013339725.1 Rhipicephalus microplus
TTGTACTCAGAGTCACCAGAATTTCTTGTGTAATTGAGCTAACTCAAACTATGACTAATCAAAAATTTCCCCCACAATACTCACTCTCATTCAGACTCACCAAAAATTTTCTCGACCGGCCTCACCAAGACTCATCAAAGTTTTCATAACCCGGACTCACTCCAACTCCCCAATATTTTCATCAACCAACTTTATCTTACATGTACGGACAGATTTTTGACGTCGTAACCAACCATCACGCACTCTGTTGGTTGACGTAGTTGAAAAACCCTTCTGTTCGCCTTGGTTGTTGGGCTCTTTTACTAGAATTTGATACTTGCGTCACCTACTCAGGACGAAAACATTGCGAGGTGGACGCAATCTCACGATTGCTAATGAAGTCCAGTAAACATCCGCATTTAGACACTCTATTTTACATCACTGTCATTTTCGAGCCCGAAAAAAATCATCTGAGAAGCGAAAATATTTCTGTATTTCTTCTATCCTTAACGTCCCTTACGACACTTCAGCATCTGCATACTCACCTGCCATTCAACGCCAAGCAACACATTTTCAGATACGGGACGCGCTCTCATAGCGCAGAAACTCTGAAGCTGATGGTCGCCAATGGCTTTTGGTTACGACATGCGATCATACGTATGTGTCTATTTCGATGCGGATCCGCAATATCCGCATACTGGTGGGTTGAAAACGTATCACTAACTCCGCCAGCGTTATTACTGGCGTGTTACATCATTGGGCAAAAATATATACGGCCCGGTCCGTTGTGCTAAAGCGACGCAAAACATTTCCACATTCAGTCGAATTACTGCGGCCTCTATCACGTGCTGCGCGCCCTTTCGACCATGTAGGCATTGACTTATATGGACCCCCATATATGTGTGATTGAGCCGGTCACCTTCTCTGTATACTGACAGTCACCGCAAAGGTCGCGAAACAGTCCATCTCAAGACATGTCACGACCCCTTTCTTCTCTCGACACCTTGAGTATAGCTCTCCTTTGTCGCCGGGTTATAGCAAGGAGGAAGAAGAACAATATGCCCGAGTGGAACGCAACCTAGGCTGGAAGAGCCGAGCGCGAGCTGTTGGCGCTATAGCACTGTGATTCTTGCGTTGGTTTTCGCCACCCGCCGCCAGCGCACATTAACCTCCCTCTCAGGAGCTACACGTCAATAAACCCCGTTCACTTGTTGAAATAAATGTAGCATGACGTAACAAGTCACACGACTAAAAATCTCACAATATTTATATTTATTACCTCGAGTGAAGTCACGCATAGTCACGTAACTACTGTCGCCACGGTGCATGTTACCACCACAAACAACGTAACAACTAGTCGCTTGACTAAAATCACGTATGGCCGCGTAAATCAAATGACGTAACGTCACATAAGCAGTCATGTGACACGTTGCCGCCATGTTACACCTGCGTTTACACCTGGCTTTACTGAACAATAAAAATAAGAAAGCTCAGACGTTTTTTCACCTATATACGGGCGCCATCGCTAGTACACAAATTACATCCGATTACACAAATATGACGTCCTGAGCACAAATATGCCGATGTGCGTACACTTTAGTCACGCTTCGACGCTCGGTCGTTGACGCAGATCCCGAGGAAACATGAAGAAAGTAATGTCTATAATGTTTTGAAAGCATTCACATATCCTCAGCGATTTGTCGACGACACACGACGCCGTCGCGAGAGCAGCACTAATCGGGTAACCTGTGGGCATTCGTAATGTTTGCGGTGTGGCAGAAGCAGTGCGTAGGGCCTTAGGGTGTTCTATATGTGTGGAAACCCACTGTTACAAGCTGCCACTCTAGCGTCGCCAGCACGAAGTCGGCGACGTGAATGACAGCAGGTTGGTTCGTTCAGTACGCAAGCAGAGACAGTGAATAGATCAGAGACGTGAGAAAACAAAACAAACTTTACTCTATTGATATTGCAGCACACGGGATCTAGTACAACACTTCAATACAACTAACAAAATACATCAACACTTGATACAACTAAAAACATATAAAAACAATAAATCAGCTTACGCGAGAGAACTATTACAAACTACACAAACTAACAAGAATAGAACGACGGAGGAGAAAGTTCGAATATACAAACAGGTGAAGGCATACGTGTGATGACCGGCAGCGTTGCGTCCCCGACGATCGGATGCGAGAAGTCGAAGAGAGTTGTGACACGACTGCGATGTCGGCGGTGTTGCAACGCTGATGGCTCCGGGAGGCTAGTGCTTGCAGGTGACTTCGAGCAGGTTGAGCTAACTCGAGGTAAAGTCCCGATGTCTACGTTGCAGACGTTAATATCGCGTCACAACTATACGAACGGTTATAAGTTTAGGTGGCCAGCCGATACAGAGCCACACTAAAAACTTCTATAGAAGAGATGCTTGTTGATCTGTTTCTACACCATGTTGGTCAGTGACTAGTCTGCCTAGCAGGGCAAAATCCTGCGCTTAAATCCCCCTCGTGTCTCCTCGCTCTCTTCCTTGGGGACAAGAGACCTCTACATGGGTCCAATCATGCGCGTTTCATTGATGGAAAATCCACCCCGAAAAATATATTGACCCCACCCCTTTTTAATTAGGAGAGGGCCCTCAACTAGCGAGAGTGACAACCTGTTGGGGTGTTGTCATACGACTTGGCCACCAGAGGTTTTCCCACGGTTTCCCCCTTGGGAAACGGTCAGACTGTTTGGCTTTCAGCGGTGCGTCCCATAGTCTAATCCTTGTTCGGGGTACATCGCGGCCTTCCACGACCTTGCAGACGCCGCCGCAGTTACAAAAGGATCAACCGTCGGCGGCGACGTTCTAAGAAGAGCACCCCATTCTGCACTTCTCGGCTCTCTTTTATGCGCCCGCCGTTCCCACGGCCAGTGGGGAGTACGGCGCCCGTTAATTGCCGTGACGCGGGGTCGCCGAAATTGGCCGTCCGTGACACCCACCCTCACACAAACAGAGGTGTTCCCGAAACCTAAGGACCACAGCCCTCCACAAGAACAAAGCAGCATGGCACACGAAGTGACGTGGTCAACTATATGACAGTGACGCCAGCTACATCGGTGAGATAGGGCGATGACGTTGTTCTCACCTCAAAAAGCACGCAAGAGACGTTGCAAAAGCTGCACATGTAACACCTGCTAAGATTGAATTTGTAGACCACTACCTGCGTTTAATTTCTGTAACGTGGCGACACTGGCACGGAAAAAACGCTCGGGCCCTAAGACAAATTGTAAAATCATGCTTTATCCATCATAATGAAACTGCAACGAATAGTTATCATGGGCCCTGCCAAATGTGTACGGCAAGATGTAAGTGGGATGTATTCTGTCATGGGATGTCGTTTGTGCGCTTACGATGCCACCAGTTCAGGTGCATGGCGAAATGTCTGTGTTTTATTATTTGAGTTAGAAGCATCCCACTCTCATAGAAGGACAGCAGATCTAATTGGCACACTCTCGTCTCTCACCACGCGTCAGCGTTCTTCATTAGTACTCTGTTTTTCGGGCAGCGTTCTCAAAATGCGCTATCGACACCCCGCAAGGGGTATAGGGGAGATTAATCATCGCGGTAGAAGCGAGACGTCATGGATTAGCGAATCGGTGCTGCCCTGCACCTCAGAAGCCGCTCGTCGATTTGATAATGAGCGCTAATTTATGACGTCATTGTCATGTTATCGGCAACTCCCGCTTCCCTCCCCCGAAAAATTCTCCTCGATTTGGCTACTTCATCTTGCCTTGCGAAACCGTGCCAACGCAGAGCATACAGAGTCGACTGACGTGGCGAAAAACGTAAGGGAGACGCGTTCTCCGTCTTCTCATTAGGCATTGCATTGCCTGAGAGATCGACCCAGGTTTGATCCACACATGACGTCACATGAGGGCACGATAACGTGACGCATCACAAGACTTGGAAGCCACTGGGGTTTTTAGCTCAAGGACAGACGCCGCAAAATCAAATATACGTGTGCCATTTCTGTAGCGCGACTTTTCTGAAGCGACATTTCTGAAGGGCGACTTTTCTGTAGTAATATTGTGGCAATATTCACCATGTGGCCATGTGACCATATAACCATGTTGCCATGTGGCCATGTGGCCATATGACCATGTGGCAATATTCAGGAGTTATTTCAGCATTGCGATAAGCATCTGCGGGTATAGAGAAGATTTCATTCAAAATTGCGTAGATGCGTCCTATCTGGCGATGTCACCGAGGGGTGTCACCCAGTTTAACAATGACTTGACGTACGGATGAAAAAATATTCGCAAATTGTTTTACCAACATTCGTTCAGTAAAGAGTGAAACAGGAGGCGGGAAAAGTGATTGCACTACTTTGACAGCCGCAGCTGGGTGCAGCAGCTGGAAAAAAAAATTCGTTAATGAGTACCAGGCGTTCAATTCTGATCATGCACTCGGACTGTTCTAGCGGATCGAGCGCTGCTCAGTGTTGAAACTTGAGAAAACAAGACACGTCAATTTGGTAGTCTACACTATGACGCAGTTGCCATGCGCGCCTTTCAAACGTTAGCGCAGCTTGCCCAGTCAAAAGGCTGAATGACAACAGAGCCTGCGGGGACGTGTAAGCCTCTCGCGTTAACCATCTGTACAGAATGCTTGGGCGGTCGTTGAGCGCCTGTCAGTTCGTGGTGATAATTTTCTATCTACGACAAGGGGGTTATTAACTTCGACCATTACAAGTGTTCTCCATCGATTCGGAAAATGAAAGAGGCGGCGTTGTTCAACCTAATTTACCTGGCTTTTTACATAATGTCCATTTATTTGTTTATTTGCCATGAACACAGAGTCTGGTCCAAGAAATAATGAGGATCTCTCGAGAAAATACTGACTGCACTAGCCCCCTTTATTCAATTACTAATTTTTAGATATCATCTGTTGCTACTTACAAATATCTAGGTGTTCACATTCATAACAATTTCGTATTCGTATTTCGTATTCGTATTTATTTCAGACAAAGACAAGTAATATGTACATTTGCCCTGTCTATGAGGAGTGACAAAAAGGCACGAATGCCTGACTGGGTGTCACACCCCTTTTTAGACACACACAACTCAAACATCAGTGGCAGTTATCTAAGCAAAATACACAAGGTTACATATAGTATACATATTTTGGCCAAACATATACAGGATTTTCTACATATATACATTGTTCTATATACATATGAAACAGAAAGATTTTCTATATACATATATAGTATAAACTGCAGCAAGGTAAAAAAAAGAGAAAAAAAGAAAAAAGAAAAAGAAAAAATAGAAGAAAAGAAAACGGAATTATTCTTGTATTGATAGGAGATATGCAGTTAACTTTCTTTTGAAGCATTTCATGTGCATCGTTTCTTGTACCAAGTTTATCACGGTAGGATGATGATTTAAAAAGTCTGCTATAACGTAAGATTGTTTTTGCATACCATAGTTAGTTCGTGTAAAACCTTTAACATACCTAGTTTTTCTGGTTTCGTAAGCGTGTCCTTTTCCCAGAAATTGTCGAAAAAAACTATCGTGGCATAACTTTATTTTCTGAAATATTGTAATGCCTAGCTTCTTTTTCAGTATGTGTTGCATTGTTAATATAGTGTTCGCTTTAAAAAGTGGAGCGGAGTGAGTTATATATGGCACATTTTCAATAACTCGCACAATACGTTTTTGTAGGATATACAGCTTTTTAAGATTTGTTTTTGTTGTTGTTCCCCACACAAGGAGGCAGTATTGTAAATGGGAATGAATTAGTGCGTAATATAGCTGGAGTTTTAACCAACGTGGCAAAAGTTGCTTTGCTCTGCTGATAATACCTATTGAACGTGAGATGCGTCTTGTGAGGTTATCGACATGAGGAGACCAGCTGAGATTTTCTTCGAAAAGAACACCGAGAAATTTATGTATTCTTACACGCTCGATGATCTCGCCACGGAATTTCAAATGTACGTCATTCCTGATTGACTTATTTCGGCCGCGAAAAATTATATATTTAGTTTTTTTGGTATTTAGTTCTAGTTTATTTACAATAAGCCACTCAGATAAATTATTGAGCCATTTGCTAGCTTGCAACTGAAGAATATGTAGGTTCTCTCCTGAAAAAAATACATTCGTGTCATCGGCGTAAAGAATTATATCTGGCGTGAACGGAATATTACCTATATCATTTATATATAATAAAAAAAGAAGTGGTCCAAGGATGGAACCCTGAGGAACACCGTATTTAATTTCACCTAAAACTGATTTTGAATGATTGGTGTCTGTGTATTGGTAGCGGTTTGTCAAATAACTGCGTATAAGGTCAAGAGCCAGTCCCCTAACGCCATATTCGCTTAACTTTTTTAATAAGATATCATGCTTAATAGAGTCAAATGCCTTTTTAAAATCAAGAAATATCCCTAGAGTATACTTTTTGTCTTCAAAATTCTGAATTATTTTTTCTTTGATACTTAAAAGAGCCATTTCACTTGACTTCTTTTTCTGAAAGCCGTATTGATTGCTTGTAAGTACATCATTTTTAGTGCAGAAATTCATAATTCTTACATTAATCATTTGTTCGAAAACTTTTGAAAACAGTGGTAGTACCGAGATTGGTCTGTAGTTGTTCATGTCATTTCTATCGCCTCCCTTAAATATAACTGTTACTCTAGCGATTTTTAGTTTATCAGGGAACACGCCTGTAGCCAAAATGAGGTTGCATATGTGCGATAAAGGATTGCTGATACTGTTGACAACTGCTTTTATCGGCTCGGCTTTTATCTCGTCCTGGCCACATGCGGATGCATTCTTTAACTTTAGTATTTGGGATTTAATTTCATGTTCTGTTGTTGGCTCCATGAAAAGAGACTTCAAGGAGTTATGCATAATGTATGACCTGTAATTATGCCTGTCACAGTTATCACTTACCGATGCTCCACATTTTAAAAAGTGTTCATTAAACTTATTAGCCAAAGATATACCGGTATAAGTTATATCGCTGTCTACAATTTCAGAGACGCTGAGTGGAATTTAACATGGAATAGTCATATTACTTATGTTTTAACAATGCAAACCGCACTCTCGGCTTCTTGCGCCGTAATTTTTTATTAGCACCTGTTTTATTGAAACTTCTTCTTTATGAAACACTAGTCAGATCTAAACTGGAGTATACGCCTCATCAATCAGGGATTTTCATTCTTGTACACTTGTTAACGCACCAGAAGCCTTTCAGAATCGTTTAGCTCGTTTCATCGTCGCTAATTACTCTCACATATCTAGTATTTCATCAACAAAAACTACTCTCAACCTCCCTAGCCTTTCTAAACGAAGAAAGCAGGCCCGATATGCCTCTTACACAAACTGTTTTTCGTGAATACTGAAATAAAACGCACTTTCTTCTCGCCACCTTCTTATGTTTCATCTCGCAACGACCACAATTTCAAAGTTAATGTGCCATTCTGCCATACCTACATATTCAGCCAACCCTATGTGCCGAACACGTTATTTGAATGGAACCACCTTCCTGCCTACAACGCCAACAACCCTGATCATGCATCATTCAAGAATGCTATTTCTCACTTGTAACACCACTCATCTCTGTAACGCCGCAAATGACATTGAGAGCATTTAAATAAATAAATAAATAAATGAATCAGTAAACAAATAAATTGTGCATTAGGTTGCGGAATCAGAAGCTATATCCAAAAGCAATAACGTAAAAAAATAGGCTACAGACTACTGGTACTCGACAATAGGACATTTTCAGACTATCACTCAGGTGCAGAGAAAAGCGCAGAATTCGAATTCTTTGTTTTTCGTAATACATAAAAAATATATCTCCGGGTTAAAAAACTGTGGTCTGCAGCTTAATAGATGCCAGGGAAAAAGAAAAAAAAAAACAAGACAAGGCACACGTGGCACCTGACCTTGATGTACTATCAGCGTCAAATGAAACCCGAACAGCGGCAAATCTTTGTGATGGTATATAGTGCGCACCATCCACCTATCACCATAGACAAGCACGTATATTTGCGCACAGCTGCCGAACAGGATGCGCGCGTCTTATCATGGTGACAAGTGGACGGCGCGCACTATACCATCACGAATATTTGCCGCTGTTCGGGTTTCATTTGACGCCGATAGTGGCACTATCGTGAGCAATATCAGCTTCGACACGCGAGCGCCTGGCCAATAGCCTTAAAACCGAGATAACGCGATGGCGCTTCCGAAGCAGTAGGGGGAGAGGAGGGCGCTCTTCCACTGACTGTTCCCACTCCCGCATGATTGTTGCTGTGAAGCGGCATCTGATCGCGTGCCATCGGCCGCTAGCAATAATTATTATTATTATTTGGTTTCCATACACAGAAACACAAGGACACAGAGGAAAGAGGGGAGAGCCATAGAGTTACCCACAATACTTACTAGAGGGAACTTTGGCGCTAGTGCCTATGGGAGCTGCAACACACGGCGCTTCAGTGAGCATGGGAATGATGGGTAGTACACAAATTTGTCTAAACTTCGTACTTCTGGCCTGCTTTTGGGTCCGTGTGTGTTCGTGTGGCTTGAAGCTGTTTTCTCATGAAACAAAAATTGGCAAATGTGCAGCGATTGCGCTTCACCATCCTATCTTTTTAATTATCTTTCCAAATTGGGTCACGAAGTTTAAAAGGGTTCAATCTTTCTTTCAAAACAAAATCTAAACACAGCAATAAACGGAGCCGCAAGTACGATTTGCCACCCGCAAATACGAAGACTAGGCAAATGTGTGTACTACCCATCATTCCCATGGTCGCTGAACGATCGCAGCGCCAGAGTGCCCTCTAGTTAATTTTGAGAAACTCTATGGAGAGAGCAAGCTGGCAACTGCAACCTATAGGGGCACAACGCCTACTAACTCTTTCGGGAGGAGAAAAGAAACAGAGGAAACAAAGAATAGGGGGCAGAAAAGGAAAGAAGTTGAAAAAAAGATGACGAAGACTTCGACGAGTATGAGTAAAAAAAACATCAATAAAAAATAACGCTGATTAGACTGACGTGGCGAAAAACGTACGGGAGACGCGTTTTCCGCCTCATTGTACAGCGCAGCAGTGCAGCCCAGCAGGCCTCCACTGCTGGCCTGTACAAATTGTACATATTGTTGATCCATTGTTGTAGTGCTAGCAATAATAACACTAAAAGAAAATGCACCATAAACAAAAGTGAGAGATGCGCATTAAAATGTCCAGCGAAGCATGCCCTGTGCATCAGGGCAGGCGACGTCACAGTCGATATCTTTGTAGCTAAACAGCCTGATTGGTTGTGGCTGTACGCGTTGATGTGAGGTAATGTTGCCACTAGCAGACGCAGACATGCTATAAGCTGCATTTTGCAGGAACAATATCGAAGTGAGAGTGTCAACAGCGAGGGGAAGTGTGCCACCCTTTACACTTTAGTTCTGAGAGCGGCCGCTGCGAATCAGCAGATGTGGCGTTCGAGGCTATTCGCCACGCGCTCATGTGTTCAAGCTCATATTGCTCGCGAAAGTACATGCTTTCTGAACAGAAACATATAAATACATAAAATACAATTCAAGTAACAGATACAGCAGCGAAATAAGTGAACAGTGAACAAAATCTTAAGGAGCATGATATACAGCAGAAGTTACAATAAGGAATATGACACTAAATATAATAACAAAATGTATCCTATTCACACATACACCACAGAACAAGAAAAGTCGTATATATCTTACTGTTAGATGTGAATGTCATAAATTACGAGAAAGCATTCGATTCCGTCGAAACCTCAGCAACGGTTCAGGCTTTAGCGAATGAGTGTACAGAATAACCATTGATAAAAAATACTGCAAGACATCGACAGCGACTCCATAGGCACCGTAGTACTCCGCGAAGAAAGCGATAAAATTCTAATAAAACAAGGTCTAAAACAAGCAAGCATGGTCTCCCGAATGCTATTCACCGCGGCACTGCATGTTTTTAAATGCGAAGCATTTCTTAGTGACCTTCGCTGACTTTGAGCGTATCTATCTATCTATCTATCTATCTATCTATCTATCTATCTATCTATCTATCTATCTATCTATCTAGCCGCTTACGTTTCGATGCTATCGTGGTCACCCCTTTAACTTGGCGTGAACCAAAATTAGCATGGGCGGGTAAGATGGTTTAACAAATATGATGCGCTGGCCAAGACATGAATAATGTCACAATCCCTTCGCTTGCGCCGTCAAACACTTCTCGCCAGACAGTGGCACATATCCACGGGCTGGTATGTGCCACAGGTGATTGACACTTAGTTTCTACCCAGGAACGACGAGAACACACATGGGCACTTTTAACGCGTGAGCGTTAAGCAATATCCGACATTGGTAGCGTTGACCCAACGAAGGCATAGAATAAATGTCAGTGTTAAGAAAAACCTGACATATGCAGCGTTGACCCCCCGACGAATGTAAATAATAAATTTCAGGGTCCCAGCAGGTACCGAACCCAAGTAATCTGCGTGGCAGTGAAGCATTCTACCACAGAGCTACGCCAGGTTGCGGAACTACTTTTCAAATAGCTACTCTTCGTGAAACGTCAAGAGTCGTTGCAGTGCTGCCTACCTAATTTTATTAACGTTACGTATGTACTCTTTTGATACAGCCATCACGTTGGGTTAATGTCAATTGTGGTTAGGTGTCACGCGCTCAAGTTGTTTTATGTCGCAGTGTCCAGGGCCAGCATACTCGCGAGCATCAGCGCTTCATATCAGTTTCTGGTGTTGCTAACACGCATGCTCCAATTGACATCGTTGCGCAAGTGCTAACAACTGGTTATATAAACATCTGCATCTCTTCAACATATGTTTGTGCGTGCAGCATTTGTACACATATTTAGCGTAATTTATGACGTGTTGGTCAATAAAAAAAATTGCAACATGGTCACCTTCCCTCCGCATGCTTCGCACAGCGTCGATTCCCAGGTAGCATGTGGGATCTGCCATTTTTGTTTTTTTTGAGCCCAGGGTTTCCGTTTGGTAGATTTCAAAAGGAGTCGGAATTCAAGCTAAAAGTAGCCAAAGTAGCCATGTCGTTTTAGTCGTTTACGTTTATCGCCACATTTGTAGCCATGTGCAACAAATGATTGGCATTATTTTTATTATTATGCAATTAATAGCATTTCAAATATGCAAAACATCTGATTAGGTCACCAATTTTCGTCCCTTCGAGTCACATGTAAGTTGCAAAAAAAATTATTTATTCATTCATTTCTCCCCGAGGCCAATCACATCAGACAGGAAGACGGTGGATAAAGCAATAACAAAGATGTGACAGAATACAGTGAGTAAAAAGACCAATATGCAGACTCGCTGCCACACTAAAATGATAATTATCCCCGTAAGGAAGGTTATTGTAATCGTTTTTTGTGTGTAGTAGAAAACAAGCTTCGGGTTTTACAAAATGGAATAACTATACGTCATAGCGATAATCAAAGAACTGCGAGTTGTGGAGAGTGCGTGTAGATAAAGCAATGTGTCGTGCAGAAAGCTGCGGTAAGTTTAAGCGGCTAAGTTTTCGGTGTGTTGTTAAAGACGGAGGACAACAGCTGTATTTTGTGGTTGTAGTGCTAGAGGTGATTGCACTTAGAATATAACATTTTTACCAGTTATGCTTCATGATATGTGACCATATAAATATTCATAACAAGTGCCGAGGTTCTAATGCAGTGTTGTACAAGATTTACATATGCAAGCTGTTTATATCTCGGCTGGCACCAATAGCCTTGCATTTTCTGACATTTCGTTCAATAAAACACATTTTCTACCAGATAGCTCAACAACCTTACTGGAAGGACAACCTTTACAGATTGGGACACAGCATCGATGTCTAGGAATATTACTTGATCGACAGCTATCCTGGACTCTACATTTAAAAAAAACTCGAAAACCATGTTAATGCAATAGTGAATGCACTTCGCAGGATTGCTGCCACTTCCTGGGGCGGATCAGTATCGTCACTACTCGCTGTTCATAATGCTCTAATACGACAAAGAATTACATACTCTGCGGCAACTTTGCATGGCGTTTTGCCCACGTCAGAACAAAGACTGCAAAGACTTTTAGCCAGAGGATTACACATATGTTTAGGAGTTTTGCAAGCGTCTTCCAGTTCTCTTGTAATAGCAGAGGCTCACCAATATCTGTTTGCAGTAATGAAAAGTATAAAAATCTGCCGACATTACTTTCACCTTCAGGCACAACATAAAAATCACCATTTGGCTCTGGAGATATGAAAAAGGAATGGATGCTGCGTTCATAAAGAGGGAGAGAGAGAAAGACATAAAGATGCAAGGAAAGGCAGGGAGGTTAACCAGACGCACATCCGGTTTGCTACTCCTCAGCACTGGGGAAGGGTTGAAGGGGAGAAAAGAGGTTGCAGAGAGATAAGAAAATACCCACAATCACGAGCACACTCGGGGGAGCACACACAGTCTACAGGTGCTCACTCAGGTTTGTCGACTTTAAGTAAAGTAGGAGTGCTTTAGTCACTTTCTGCGCAACTGAGGCAGATGCCCAAGGTCCTAGAATCTTCTGCACACAAAACGGTCTGGAGTCAAGTTGATTCAAAACCATCCGGAGCTGGCATCGCTGTGTGTCGTAGCAAGCGCAGCTGCGCAGGACTTGTTTATGATTGATTGATTGATATGTGGGGTTTAACGTCCCAAAACCACTATATGATTATGAGAGACGCCGTTGTGGAGGGCTCCGGAAATTTAGACTACCTGGGGTTCTTTAACGTACACCCAAATCTGAGCACACGGGCCTACAACAGCACAGGACTTGTTTAATGGTCTTTTTCAGCGCCGCAGTAGTCGCATGTAGAGGTGTCTGCCATACCAATGTGAAAGGAGTACACCTTTGTGAATGCAACACCCAACCAAAGGCGGCATAACAGTGTCGCATCGTAGAGGGAAAGTAGTGATGGTAGCTTTATCTTGAGCGAAGGATCCAGTTCATATAATTGACACCTTTGGAAGCTGGTAGACGACCAGAACGTGCGTGTAAGATCTCGAGCTAGCAGGTAAAGTTGTCTTGCTGCATCATTCCTTGATAGAGGATTCGGGACCACGCGGGTTCCTTCATGGGCTGAGCAGGCTGCATCATCGGCTAATTGATTTCCGATAATACCAATATGTCCAGCCAGCCATTGATATATAATATCATGCCCTCGTGCTAGAGCTTCATGATGGCAATGTCTTATTTCATGTACCGATTGTTCATGATTCCTCCTACGCATGGCAGACTGCGAACTCTGAAGCGCTGCCTTCAAATCACAGAATATGACCCATTTTCCTGGACGCTCTTGAACGAGATATTGTAAAGCAGCCCTTATAGCAGAAAGCTCTGATGCCGTAGATGTAGTCATATGCGACAACTTAAATTTGATTGTCATTGCTGCAGCCCGAATTACAGGGGCACCTGTTGAGCTGCTGTACGAGACGGACCCATCAGTGTATATCTGCGTTCGGTCCAAGTATAACTCATGTAATAATAGCAGTGTTGCTTGCTTCAATGCTACTCTGGAGTGATTGCTTTTCTTTTTGATACCCGGAATTTCTATACGTACTTGCGGCTGGTCGAGGCACCACAAAGGACATGCCATTCTCGTAGCTGGCGTATATCCTGATGGAATGCTGTTTAGGTGCTTGGCTATGACGTCTGAAAACGTAGCACGTGGTCTTCCGGAGGGTAGAAGGGCGTTCATAAAAGAATCAAGGAAAGTGCCAGCGCATTCCTAACAAATCAGTTTTTCAACTCAGACATCGATTATCCCCTATGGCTGCTCACGTTACCACAGATCGAAGTGTCAGTGGATGGTATTATCAGAGAAAACGACATGTTCATTCGAGCTGCCAAACAACTAGCGCTTTACCAGATATATATGCGATATCCATGTTACTTGCATGTACATACAGATGGGTCCAGTCTGCCAACATCTTCGGCTTCAGAATTTATTGTACCACACCTCAATGTACACGATTAATTTAAGTTCTCTCACGTGACATCGTCTACAACAGCTTAACTGTTCGCTACTCCAAGCGCTTTAAAATTTATCAGTTCTGTAGGAGATGCTCAAAAATGGGTAATCTTAAGTTATTCACACGCGGCACTAACATCACTGTGCAGCACAAAAGTGAAAACAATAAATGATAACCTGATTTATGGAACACTTAAAGAGCTCACAAAGACAAACCAAAAGCACCATGAAATATTGTTTCATTGGATACCGAGACCTAGCTTACAACATACCTGACAACACAGCAGCTGACGAATCAGCAAGGCAACACATAACAAAGATGCTTTGGTTTCTATTCCTATACAGAAAAATAAATTTCGCTGCACTGAAAAGACAATATCTCTCAATATGTGGTTCGACCAGAAATCTAAAAGGTTTTATTTATATCACATAGCTTCTCTAATTGAGTTTAAAATTCTGTTACTCCTACACCGAAGCGTCAAAGCCCTTATTCATCGGTTAAGGTATGGCATTACCTACACCTAGCGGCATATATATGGTCGGAGCGGCCTGCTTCGCTTGGCCTCAAGCTTCGACAGTCGACGGTGCCAGCGGGAAGTTGCCAGAACCACCAGTTACACTGTCGGCCACAGGCCCCTGCGCTTGGCTGCGGTCCCTTTTCTGCGCGTCGAAGGAGGAGACGGCGGGACGTCGTCAACCGCGGTTATCGTCACCTACCTGTTCCGTCGGTGCATACAGCGTGCGCGCCCTGCTCTTCGCTGAGGGCCGTCGATGACGGCATCCCCATGCTGCACGCGCTTGGACTCAACTTGTTTATGTCTCTTACTTGAGCTCTTACCATAGGTTGTAAAACAATTTGTTACGGTTAGTGACTGTTGTATGTCTTGTCTTAGTGTGTTGTTTCGACAAAACAAAGAGAGGAACAGAAAACAGAGTAGCCATTTTTATTAGGAACGTTGCCGTTTCTACCTGCTTTTTAGTAAGAATCCCATCACATAAGCACTGTTGAAAGGAACTGCGAAACAGTGACGCTTAATAGTTACGTCCAAAATTCAATGACCCCTCGAGTACAACAACATCGGTATTCGACGTAGTCGCACATGACGCAACCTGCGAACGTCATGTCACGGTAATGTGGTCTCGCCATGTAGCAGGCTGGCCACCATTCCCTTCCTTCTTTTTTTTCATGGCCACCGGTTGATTAATCTCGTGCAGTTTACAGTTGGCTGAGCAAGTTGCAGCTAGCGCTAATGGAGGCTATTAGCGCGGCGCGCTAATTTGCTATGCAGCACGTGTCATTTGCGTTTGCATCCGTAATGACCTGGATGCGTATATACAGCATGTCTCGGATCGTTAAGCGTTAACGAGCGTGTTCGCGCAGCAGCCATATTAGCACAGTGGCCATGATGGGCACTGCCAGAAATATTTTTCGGGGGGATTGATGGGACCAGTGAATCGTTATGTATGTTCGTGCATATGTTTGTATATGTATACGTGGGTGTGTACACAGGCAATATTGAAACTTTCAGAAGGGGGAGGCTGCGAACCTCCTCTCCAGCAACGCCAATGGCGGCGATAGATGCAAGCAAGGAACACTATTGCTAAGAAGCAGTCCCACTCGTCAATGGACGTCTCAAGGATATACACGATCGTGTTCGACGTCGCTTCTTCTAGCCTAGTATTTACAGCTTCGTTCAGCGTCGTGCAAATCTTGTTCGCAGCGCAAACCACCAGCCACTCTTGGTACCACTTGAACCATTTTACAGGTTCGACCTACTCGGCCCTTCAGCTTCGTGCACCAGTGGAAACAAGCCGGCAGCATGTTGCCACAGACTACACCACTCGATATGCGATCACACGGCTATCCCTGCCAGCTGTGCAACCGACGTCACCGGCTTTCTCCTCGAAGATGTCATATTTCTTCACTGCGTTCTGCGACAGCTCGTTACAGACCGACGTCGATACTTTCTATCAAAGGAGGTCTAAGACACCTTGCACAAGAATAGACAAGTTCACCACTGCGTATCACCTTCGGTCCAACAGGGCGGCTGAACAGATCTATAACAGATATGTTTGCCACGTATAGATATGCTCGCCATTACGCTCGACTTCGGCTATTAAGGCGGAAGCCTTATATGCATCATCAAACATGAAAACTGATTGTCGACGTCAACGAATGAGTTGCAAAACTTCATGACATAACGACGCTGTATGATATGATATCATGGTGGCGTCATATATTGTCAGAGCTTTTATGCCATCATGAATTCATTGTGACATCGCCGCGAGATCCCAATGAGACGCGAGATCCCCGCCCTCTGAAGTCGCTACTGCGTTCAATTCCTTCTTTTGTTCTGTTTTTTCTCGTGAGCTTCCTATTACCGACAATATTCACCTCGGCTCCGTTACCTCCATCATGGAGGACATCGTGATCACTGAAAAGGGAATCGAAGCTGCTATTGATCGTCTTTCTAGCAGCTCTGCTCCTGGTCCAGATGGTATTTGTCCTAAACTGCTAAAGTTAACTAAACCTGTTATTTCTCCCATTTTTGCATGCCTTTTCCAGCAATCGATTCAGTCAGGATGCGTTCCTGACGGATGGAAAGTTTCTAAAATAGTGCCAATTTTTAAATCCGGAGACCCGTCATCTGTCACCAACTACAGACCAATCTCGCTGACCAGTATACCATGTAAATTATTAGAGCATATCATATCATCGGCAATCATGAAGTACCTAACAAAGCACAACCATCTTTTCAGCAACCAGCACGGCTTTCAACAGGGTCGCTCCTGCGAGACGCAGTTATTCGAGCTGGTCTCTGACATTTACGAAGCTGTTAATGACTCATCGCAAATAGATGCCATATTTATCGACTTCGCCAAGGCGTTCGATAAGGTTGCTCATAACCGTTTATTACAAAAACTTCGCTATTTTAATATACATAGTCAGGTTGTGAATTGGATAAGGAATTTCTTAACCGACAGGTACCAATTTGTAACTGCCAATAAATTTTCTTCCTCACGATCACTGGTCAAGTCAGGGGTGCCTCAGGGCTCTGTATTGGGGCCTATTTTATTCCTGTTGTATGTAAATGACATCAGCAATAGCATTTCATCTACAGTTCGATTATTCGCAGATGACTGCGTAATTTATAGACGAATAACTACCACCTCTGATAGTGACGCTTTGCAATCTGACCTTGCGAAAATTGCAGATTGGTGTGAACAGTGGCAAATGGAGATAAATACTTCGAAAACTAAGGCTGTAGCCTTCACTAGAGTGTCTAATCCTAAGCTTACTCATTATTTGATAAATGACTCAGTCATCGCGCGTGCGCATACAATAAAATACTTGGGAGTTCATTTATCTTCTAACATTTCATGGAGTGACCACATCGAAGCAATCTGTAGCAGTGCATGCAAAACTCTTGGTTTTATCAGGCGTAACCTTTATTTGGCAAACAAGTCTACTAAATTATTGGCCTATGCGACGTTGGTTCGCGCAAAACTAGAATATGCATCTTTTATTTGGAACCCGCACCAGTCTTATCTCATCAACAAACTCGAAGCAATTCAAAATAAAGCAACCCGCTTCATTACCAAAGATTATTCACGAACATCAAGCATAACTAACCTAAAAAAATCTCTGAATCTAAGCACCCTAGAGAATAGAAGAATCATAGCACTTCTATCTCATTTCCACAAACTTTATCACTCATCATCATCGTTCTGCGTACGCCACATCACGGCCGCCCATCGTATCTTTCCGCGCCTGGATCACCCCTTTAAAGTACAACCCGTTTTTGCTCGAACAAACTTCTTAAGTAAATCCCCCCTCTTTCTCGCAATATATCACTGGAACAAGCTACCTGCCGACGTCGTTTCTTCCCAAAATCATGAAGATTTCATGAATAAACTTAAAAGTTATTTTAATGAAAGTTAATATTGATCCTGTGCATATCTGTTTTGTTGTAATTGTTGTCGTTGTTCTTGTACGCGGTATTTCAATGAACGTGAATTATCCTTTCTTTGCATCCTTTTGTTGTTTTGAACACTGCGAAAATTTTCCTTAGAGTTTTGTTGTCCTTTTTTTTTTTTTTTTTTTTTTCCACGTAGCATCTCTGTACTGTTAAGTAATAATATCTCTACATATGTATGTGCATATTTATATCAATCGTTTGTATTTGTTATTCAAATTATACACTGTAATTGTAACAGCTTTATTGTGCTACAACTCCCCTATGTAATGCCTACCCAGGCCTTTAGGGTACTTGAATAAAAAAAAAAAAAAAAAAAAAAAAAAAGACGTCGAATGATGACGTCACCACATGTTGTCGTTGCACGGTCACGTGTGCACCGATCCTGGATTCACGGGAGGTACTGAAAGCTTATGATGGCTCCGATCTAGAGCGCGATGCAATACAACGCTAGGTGCAGTCTTTACGCTCTGTCAATACAATTGGCGGAGAAGAAGACAAGGAAAATCAACTTTGCTTCCAGCCATCTTAACTGAATACATAAGGAACCATGCAAGTCTGTTTTGATGACAGTAGACTGATATATGAAGTAGCGTCCCATTTATAACGGGGCTGTGACCTGCTAAAATCTTGAGCTTTAGGGATAATACATAGTGTTCATGTGATGTCACTTTCCCCAATGTCGCCCTCTCCCGCCATGCCCAGGTACCTCTCTGGGTACTTACCGCAGTTCGCGTGCTGCAGCGCGGTTTGTTGGGGGCTCGTCATCTGTTGCTGTGTACGATGTTGAAAGGGAAGCATTGTGGTTTTTGTTGTCATACTTTAACGAGCTCATCAGATCACGAAGGCCTCGTTTGTTCACTCGATACAGGACCAGAAGATCAAGATGTGCGACACGTATACCAGCCACCGCATACACCGGCTGCCCGCCACGACCTACGAGGGCCAATTATCTCGCTTTCACCACAAATTGCGTGGCCCAAGAACAAGTGAAAGCCCAAAGTCTCGCTAGCCGCAATTTTAAGAGTGGGTGAGCGAAGCGTAGCAGCTCCAATCGAAAACGAGTTTGTATGAATGATGAAGCTCAGTCTTCTTACTTTTTTTTTGCTTTGTTCGTACTTTTTTTGTCTCAAATCCTGCAATCGCCTTTTATTTTTTCAATTGTCAACTTGTTTACATCGGTTCAAGTTGGTGGGTCAGGATTTTGAAAAATTAGTCAAATAATTCCCTAGTACGGTCTCCATCATTTTCAGGGACTTCACTGTACATTAATTAGCGTACAAAAAAGTAAAGTACAAAGTGAAAAAGGAGTAAAAACTTACGCAAAAAAAAAAGTGTTGATCGGCATTACCGCGGCACGCGAAGTCTCTACTGCCTCACATAATATTTTCCTCGGCTGTTTCCACAAATTTAAATCAAAGAGGGTCAACATCAGCACTGTTCAAAACACTTGGGGGGGGGGGGGGGTCTGATACTTTGGTGACGTAAGCCGCAGCAATATATTACTATTACTAATGTTATATCTCTTGTAAACTTGCCTAGCTCTGCACGACTCGTTTTCGATGGGAGCTGCTGCACTTCGCTCATCCACTCCTGAAATAGCGGCTCGAAAGACTTTGGGCTTTCACTTGTTCTTGCGATACGCAATTTGTGGTGTTTGTAGTGAATGCGAGATAATGGGCCCTCGTAGGTCGTGGCGGGCAGCCGGTGTACGCCGTGGCTGGTATACGTGTCGCACATCTTGATTATATGCTCTTGTATCGAGTGAACAAACGAGGCCTTCGTGATCTGACGAGCTCGTTAAAGTATGACAACAACAACAACAAAAAAAACACAATGCTTCCCTTTCAACATCGTACACAGGAACAGATGACGAGCCCCCAACAAACCACGCTGCAGCACGCGAACTGCCGTAGGTACCCAGGGAAGAACACGGGCATGGCAGGAGAGCGCAACAGCGGCGGAAGTGACGTCACATGAACACCACGTAGTGCAGGAAGGTGAGCTGGGAATTTATAAGTTTGTTATATGAAAATTACAGAACACTAATTCAGCTGTAAAAGTTCAGGCCGTAATAATAATTTGGCGGAGCTCCACCTAATTATTATTACAGCCTGACCATTTAAAGCTGAATTAGTGTTCTGTAATTTTCATGAAACAAACATAAATTCTTAGCCCACCTTCCTGCACTTTATTAAAGATGAAGCTTAGTATTCCTACTTTTTTTTGCTTTCTTCCTACCTTTTTTTTGCCACAAATCCTGCAATCGCCTCTTATTTTTTTCAATTGCCAACTTGTTTACATTTCCAATATTGTCCCTAAAGCTCAAGATTTTATGTAGTTTAGTCCCCAAACATGCACCAGAATGTACATTTCCACTTCAATGACAACATGTTTCCAAACATCCATTTAAAACATTTATTGTAAAACATGCCTTCTTACCTTTCGCAGGCATTTTAAAGTCCCTACCGACTCCAGCATCTCGATAATCTGCACGCAGAACAGTGTACAGTCTATTATCATTGTTACATTGTGCTTCATTTCGGTGTAGTATAAAACATATAGGATAATGAAAAAGGTCATATAGGGTAAAGTCGGGTAATTTCGGCCTCGGCGAGGGTATTTTGCAAAAATTGGTTGGCAACACTGCCGGGAGAACATTTTTTACAGGGTCACCTCAGGGGAGTAGCCAGAATTTTTTTTCTGGTGGTTCAACCATTTTATGTATGTTCATGTGTGCATTTATATGTGTGCATGTATGTGTATGCAAGCGAAATTGGAACATTTTGGGGGAGGGGAGTGGAACCCCCCCTCCAGCTGCACCTCTGGGTCACTTGTATGTTTACAGAGGAGATTGTGGAAGCTCCATGGGCACTCTTCATTAGAAAGGTGCATACAAGAAATGCGCTTGGGCACATTCATGTGTTCTGCGAATACCTTATTTTCTTGATATTCCTGGCACTGCTTGGAAAATCAACTTCGCCTCTTTTCCAATAATGCTGACATAGGCGAATCCTCGTTTTTGAGGCTGTTTTAAAGCAGCTGAGAGTGAAAAAATGGAATCCTATTAAACATGCACAATGTGCAGCTGTCGCACCTCCAGACGCATCATACACAGCAGTCGAGGTCAAAACCTGTAGTGTAGAAGGATCCTGCCACTGAAACTTCCGTGGTTGCTCGCAGGTGCACGTGTAAAAAAAGAAAAAAAACTCTAGACATGAAGACATCCAGGGGCTTCACGTTTATTGGCTTGCTCAAAACAAGTACAAAAGAAACACTGAGGGCAATTAATGTTTCCCCTCGTGACTAGAGGTGCCTACACAAGAGCTCTTCCTATCTATACAGCATCAAGGTCATCATTTGTATACTGCAGTTGCTGCTGCAGCTGTCATATATAGTGTATGAGTACCATCAGCATAGTCGCACAACACTTTTAAGTAATGCAGGTATGTACACATTTTCTTTTTTTTTTTTTGGTATTATGCAGAGACTGTACAAAGACGTCAAATAAATAAACATCACCTTAAGACTGAAGATGGAAGAAGGGGTGCAAAAGTACAAGGAAGGCGGTCGCGTTACATGCAGAGCACAAATGCAGGCGTATGAAATGTGGCTGAAATGGGAAAGGCTTTATGCGGAGAAGCGCCGGTGTAGATGGTGAAAAAGACAAAGATAATTTTTTAAGATCGGCCACATTTGAGGCTGCCAGCAAAGTTATCCATGGCTGCACATTGAAGTATGAATAGATGTGCGAATGCTCAAGCAGACATCACTGAAAATGGTAATGTGAAACGTTCATGTGCCCTTGTAGTTTCGTGTGGGTGTAGCAAAGTGTAAGCCTGTATGGTACAAAGCACGGTGCCCATATTGCGGGTACAATTCGCTGCTGCCACTCACAATTTTTGTTGTGAACACAATGCAGGCATGAAAGGCATTTGGGACTGGTGTTTGAGCCAGCATGCGCTGGCCGGCATGTCCGATGCACTGACTATGACTTAAAAAAAAATAGATGATGAAATCTGCTTGTTATTCTCACCTTCTAGGCATGCACCTGCCCCTCCTAGCAGAATATATTCATGCTGAACCTCAACTGAATATCTGCATGCTCCAAATTACAGAGCAAAGCAATGCATTTTAAGTGCTGCATTTCCATACGAGGCATCGCCCTTTATTCTGCGTACTTTTGCAGTTTATGCTTATCGATTTTCAATATTGCCACTCACAATTGCTGCCTTACGTGAAATACCTTCACAGTTTTTTTAATGCTACATGCAAAGAATTATTGATTTAGCCTTCCACAAAAGTGTATAGAAGGCTTAATATAATACATCTACAATGTCCGGAAAAAAAAAGAAAGACGTCCTTGAAAGGAAAATTAAAAGGATTCAGTTTAGTAGCCATATGTAAAATGGACAAGTAAATGCAGTTTGTCTCTAATAAAAAAAAATTGGTAGAACAGCAAAAGTAGTGTTTCATATAGTATATCTTCATGTTTCTAGGGTTCCTATCCTCCTTGTGATCCTGCAGTGTTAAAAAGTCAGTTCAAATATAACTACATGGAGTTGCTTTTATAATTTACTCTGCAATTTTTCACACCTTACTACTGTACAAATTATTTTCATTTTCATCACTCATATAGTCCTCGGCACCCTTATGATGTAACCCAGTGGGCTTCCAGACTCTGCGATCAGCATAACTGCGCATGTGTCAGTGTTATAACAATAAGACCAAAGAATACAAAGACCACATCTGAGAGACCCTTGGCACCTTTGTACACAGCATTCGTAATTAGTGCAAGGCTAGAATGATCCCCTTAAAATTGCACCTTTTATAACAATTACGTATTATATTTGGCCTCACTATGTCAACAAAGCAATGAACTACTATACAAAAAAACATATAGTTGATGTCTGACCGATTGGAACATGAACACTGCTGGTCACAATATATGTGGCCAGCTAAAATGCGTGTTTCGTTGCATACGAAAGTGGTAACAAAAGCTAACAGTACAAAGAGAAACATACTACATGTAAAAATGCCGGGACAAGATTTCAACATTCACTAAACAGCAGTCTTTCTGCAAACATGCATGCATATGTATGATATAATATAGAGATGTCACGTTTGTGAGAAGATTCTACACCTTAATACAGATCAAGTAACACGAAAGTATACCGAAGTATTCTGATGCTAGCCTATACAGAAGCCAAGTACAGACTAGGTAATTAAGTGATAAGGAATTTGTGCATTTGTTAAATAATGATGCATAGAACTGATGAGATCGGCTCAACAACTCAAAAATGAATGATATACCATACCCTTATTTGTGCATACCTGTTCAAGCAAGCAAGACATCCAAGGCAAGCTACAGTGACATGCACTTTAGGGATGTGTCATGTATGTCTAATAAATGTAGTAAACAATGTGCACATTTAGCAGAACTAGTCGCCGAGCTGAATGGTCAACCTAGCAAAATCTAACAGACGCTGCTTTTGACATTTTGCTTGCATTATACTCATACATTATGAAGACCTCTCATGAAACTTTATGTGCTACAACCTAATATTACAGAAGCTTACATGAAAAAGCAAATAACAGACAATAAATGATGGCTTCAAAAATATATCCCCTTCAGGCGCAGCGTCCACATTTGTGGACGCCAACTTCACAGCTCAATATCTCGAAATTTACTTTGAATCTCGCGCGCAACCAGTGCTCTAATACATGTTGCTGCAGCGACCCGTGGCGCCATCTGCCGCAGCTGACACAAAATAACTACAAAAACAACTCTCAAAGATGGACGCCTCCACGTTTTACGGCGGCGCACGTAAGTGGCTCTCACTTTTCAAGCCCTTGCTATGTTTCATTCGAGGTGGCATGAAATTATGCACTTGTCAGTAAGAGCTAAGAGATACCTCATGCCAATAAACAAGACTTTTGCAACTAGAAACTATTTATAACGTCAAAAAGGGTGCGTAAAATACCGCGTCCACGATCGTGGACATTGCGCCTTAGTGCTGCCTTTGTTGCAGGGCAGCCATTTCGCACCGTGTGCGCAGATATGATGGTTATGTGTGATTTTTTGTCTCCAGGACTTGAAGATCATGCTTCAAAACGTCAGAAAGTTGATGATGCGACAGCAGAAGAAATCCTCATGAGAATATCAAATGGAGATATCTCAGATGGCGACTTTTCAGATGACGAATTGGAAGCAGAAAATGAAGAAAACATAGTAAGTTTGCTCGAGATTGTGAGACATTATTTTGTGTTCTCGGGAAACATATGGCACCAAACTGTCTAAAGGTACTTTGACCCTAATTTACGCTGTTTGTTTCAGCCTGCCAATGGTCAGGTGACCGCATCCACGACCACAGCTGCACTGCCTGCACGACCAGACGCCACGGTCAGCTCGAACGCACCTGCGGCATCTACGAAGGCTGAGTTCAAATGGGTGAAGAAAGATTTTGCTCCAAGTGATGTTGACTGCCACTACAATCCTGAAGTAGCCTCGACATGCCAGCAGCCACTTGTGTATTTTAGCAAGTATTTCACCGAACAGATATTTGAAGACCTTGCTGAATTCACAAACAGGTATGTCCTGCAAAGAGACGGTGCCGTATTAGCCACTACAAAAGAAGAGATCAAAATATTTTTTGGAATGCTCATGCTGATGGGTGTTCTGAAATACCCACGCGTCAGAATGTATTGGCAAACTGCAACGAGGATTCCCGCAATAGCCGATTCGATGGGCGTGAAGCGATTCTTCAAAATCAGAGGCGCTCTCCACATAAGCGACGCTAATGAAGAACGGGACCCGAACAGCCAAGACAAATTTTGGAAAGTTAGGCCGTTGCTAGAAGCTGTCAGAAGCCGCTGCTTACAGCTTGTTCCCTTGGAACAGAATAGCATCGATGAACAGATGGTGCCGTTCACAGGACGCATTGCTGCAAAGCAATTTGTGAAAGGAAAACCGAACCCAGAAGGCGTGAAGGTTTTTGTACGCTGCAGTTTTGACGGTCTTGCACATGACTTTGAGTTTTACCAAGGGAAGGGAACGGGAGTGAGCAAAGAACATGCACATCTTGGCCTTGGTGGCTCCGTCGTAATGCGCCTTGTTGAAAGCCTCCCGAAGGCACAGAACATCAAGTGCTACATGGACAATTATTTTACGTCCGTGAAGCTCTTTCTTGAGTTAAAAAAGATCGGCATTTTGGCTAGTGGCACAATTAGGGGAAACCGCTTGGCAGGATGCGTCATGAAAACAGACAAGGAAATGAAGAAAGAAGGACGGGGAAGCTATGATGAGCGGGTTTCCCAGAACGACGAAGTTGTCCTTGTTCGTTGGCAAGACAACGGGACCGTCAACATGGCTTCTACCCACCTTGGAGTTGGAAATATTGGCACCGTGAGAAGATGGAGCGAATCCCAAAAGGTCCACGTTGACATTGACTGTCCAGAGGTAGTCCTGGACTACAACAAATACATGGGTGGAGTAGACAAACTAGACTTCATCATGTCCCTCTACCCAATGCGGACGCGAACGAAAAAGTGGCCTGTGAGAGTGATTTCCCATTTTGCATCTTTTGCGCTCTCCAACAGTTGGCTTGAATACTTAAGGGATGCCAATAAAGCAGGGCTACTAAGAAAAGAGACACTGGACATGATGGCGTTCCAAACAGACGTCGCGAATTGCCTGCTGAACAGCAATAAGCCACAAAAGAAGCGTGGACGTCCGAGCAATGACAACTCCCGAACAGTGAAAAAGAAGGTACCCAATGCTTCACCACTACCAGTCAGCACTGTTCGCTATGATGGGATTAATCATTGGCCGCAGCAAGTAAACATGGCTAACGCACAACGCTGCCGGAGAGAGGAATGCACATCCAAAAGCCGTGTCCGCTGCAGGAAATGCAACATTTTCCTTTGTCTGACATCTCAGAACGACTGTTTTTATTTGTTTCATACCAAATAGACTCTTTCTGATTATTTTTGCGGAAAAGACTTCCTAAGCAGTGTTCCTGCAATGATTATTTGCGAGCCTCCGAAATAAAAGCGTTTGTTTTCTTCTTCTCCACCGTTCATGGGTATTGCAACAAGGAAAGCGAGATGTAAAATATGTATTTACTAGAGCCTATACAACAGGCAGTATGGCGAAAAACCCACGCACAAGCCATGGCGCACCTTCGTCGTCTTCCTTTCCCTGCGTCTTCGTGCGCGCGCTTGGGTAACGGTCACGTGACAATATGACTGCTTTGAGGCGCAATGTCCACATATGTGGACGCCATTGAAAAATTGAACCAATGAATTTTTTTCTGAATTTCTTGTGGATTCCTTCTTTAATAGCGTTATGTATTCATAATCTGAACAAAATTTTTTTTTCGCTACGTCAGATTTAATTCGCGCCTGAAGGGGATATGCTGCGATATGCACATTTCATCAATGGTATCAATGCACAATCTAACCACAGAAAGTCCTTATGAAGAAATAAATTCGGAAATTCCAAGTGAGCAGAATAAACATAGCAGGTTTACAGCAACAAAACAATTGAAAAGAAGGGTTGATGCTCTGTTATTAGTTTTGCCAAAAAGACTGCAATCTTCTAGTATGACAACAAAAAAAACTATCAATTCCCACTAAGCCACACACAAAACAGTGACACGAAACTTTCATGCCTTGGCACCATGCAAGAACTTGTATGTCAACCAACGTCTGTTACTGATGTTTGTACTTCTACCCCTCATAAACTCGTGAATTCACTTGCCTCATTCTTGTAAAGCTGGACGCATGCTAATACGTAAAGACAGTTTCAGTAACCTTAAGAAGCAAAGAAACTTGAACACCTTCTTGCATGACATAGTACTATGAAGTAAAGCCTGCTAACAAGGAGTGACAGCTTTTCTTCCCACTCAAATCCACCTTAGCTGGTTCACAAATGACAGTTGGCGGGATGCCAGAACACACATATTTGGTTTCTTTAGATTATAACATGTGCTCCACGTATTTCCATTGTGTTAGCTGCAATTGTCTGTGGAGCACGCTGCCTGCGTGAATTGGTAAGATTTAGAGATACGTGAGGGCAGAGTTAAATGAAAGTTCTATAAAGCATTTGTTCAGCGTTTCGTGTAAGCTTCAATAATATGGCAGTACGATGCAGTCAGTGCCTGATGACAATGCCAAGATTTTACATGGACACAGAAAGGATAAACGAAAAATAGCTTCAGTTAATTAGATAAACTAGTAACGTTAACAATGCTGTCATGATGGGTAGCTTGACTGATATTGACAGCTTTTCATATCATACTCCTGAGCTTGCATTACTTTGTAACCACTGCAGCTCACATTAACGGTCCCCACACACAATTAGAACCAAAAACTACGTAGTATATCTCACTATCAGTAAGACGATTCAAAATATCTCTTCAATAAAATAACTGCCTTCCCTTTGGTATGAGAGATCACTCGGAACTGCATTCTAAATAATGTGCAAGCAAAAACAGCTGCTAAGCAGACAAACAGCAAAAGTGTGCTGCTGTCTTGGTGTTCATGTTGAAGGATAAGGAAAAAACAAAATGAAAATGCATTTTTTTTTGCTTACTTGTAATGCAAACAGTTTCATGAATGACATTTACACAGCCATTACAAGTTCTGCTCAGCGACAAAAGTAGCAGTTCAATCACTGCTTGACAGAAACGAGCAGAGTGATGCCAGAAGTTCAGCTCTGTACACCGCAAGTGGTAATATATATATGTATATATAGATATCTGTATTGTACATTCTGGTTCAGGCTTATTTAAAATCTGAACTTTTTTCAGGATGCAGATGCCACCGCGAGAAAGTGATGCATAGCAGCAAAAAAGGTAATTCTGCTTGGAATTCTCAAAGTACAACCTTGGTCCATGAAAAAAATTCACAAAAAACAGTAAAAAGTAAGAATTGAATACCGACAACAAAGTCTGTATAGAAGGTATGGACAATACAGCCAATGAAAGATGCCACTCACAAAATTAGAGCAGTCCGTAAAAAAATTGCACAAAACACGAGATGCAGGGTCCTTCGGACTTTAAAAACTGTAATGACTACAAAGCAGCAATAGTGCTCTAAAAAACGTGCAAAACGACAGTGAAACAGCTGCTAGAGTGGCATTGTAAGTGTGAAGTGAGAGGGGAAAAGGCAGAGGGAAGGCAGTCACCCCAATACTTCTTTGCTCCTTCTTGAGATCAGACACACAACTGGGATCTGGGAGTACTAAATCGTAGTGACTGTGTGCCTATGAATCACTTTGGCTGTGCTCTTGACCATTTATACCAAGAAAGCTATACTTAAATCACTTGCGATACACAAAGTTCGATACCCCCAATGCACTTTTTCAAGCATAGGAAACATAATGAAAATATTTTTTGATGCACTAGAAAGATATTTCAGTATGTAACTACTGATTTAGTAATATATTTAAACTAACACTCTCTTTTCAGAACAAATGTAATCCTCAGGGACAGAAATATATTTATACAAGTCCTTTAAACGTGTTTTCATGTGGAATTGTGTAGATGCTGTCTTGTGTTTTTCCACATTTGTAGAAGTAATGGTCCCTCCAACCAAACTATGAAGTTCCAAAAAACATCCAAGAGAGTTGCTGAAGGGCTTGACTGATTAACCCTAATAAAGGCAAACTCAGTGCCAGCTAGAACGTCTTGAGCAAGTCGGTGCTTGAGTTTACGAGACAGACTGGCATTAAATACATATCATTAAAAGGGAAACAAAAAAAGACAGAGAAATGCCAAACTAATAAATAGTTTGTCCTTTGCAGTGTGAATTTCATTCCAAAAGCAAGCATGCACAGTAAATTACTGGCACTGACTTTTTTGAGTTTTTTCAGCTGACTAAATCCATTCAAAACCAATGACCTTTCCCAGTTATCTATGTGCTCATTGAGATATTAAGAACTCTAAGGCATACTTATGCCCAAACAAGCTAAAGGGGGAGTAGTATAGCTCCACTGCCCCTCACTAAAAATTTACCCTTCCCCCACGCCAGTCAGAATGCTTGCTGAAAAGAAGTGACTGCCCCCTAACCCTTTCTAACCCCCACCTCACCCCTCGGATGTCAAAGACTTCCCAAAGTTCTTGAATAGCTTACGCTGAAACGGGAAGTTCAAGTGCAGAAGATGTCTTCCTGAGATCTTTGGTGCAGAAGTGTAAATAATTGCGAAATACTTTTTTTTAAAGTGTTCGAATAAAACTAGCACTAGTAAAGCTACAGTCAACCATAAGACAAACATATGAAATGTAATATGATATGCAGTTGCCTTCTTATTACGTAAAAGTGTCAACAAAACAACTAAGATTCAAATGCACACTGCACACCAATTAAAAAAAACATTCACAAAGGCTATGCTATAATTAGGTGCAGATCGGTGATCAGCATGGAATGAGCAGCAATGAGCTTGTCCAAGTTTGAGCATTAAGAATTAAACATAAAAAACATTTAAAAATGAAGAAAGAATACTGACTTGCCTCGACCCCAAACACCATAATAGTTTCTGGTGTGCAGAAGCTCACCGATACGTGCCTATGCGCCAGCTTTGCCTTGCGAGAAACAATAACCCAGAACAACATAGGAAGCAAGCTCACAGTACATCTTGGAATAAGTCAGTTAAAAATTTATATCTGTAGTGCTTTCAAATGCTTATTATTACATTGAACATCCAGATTTTCATTTTATTTCAGAAATGAACGTTAAAGATGTTTGCCATGATGCAGCACTGTATTTCAGCTCACGAATTAGTAAGCATGTCTGCATTTCACGGACATGGATGCTGCAGTACCAAGGTGACTAGGCAGTCACATATTTTCATTGGTATGCAATGATTACAGGGCTTGAGACGCACAACAAAATGATGTAGCTCGTGCGCCCACATCTGACTAGTGCAGGTGTTTGCATATGTGCGTGTATACATGCATGCAAGTAGTCGCAAGCTGACACACACTAGCATGCGTGTGCTGGGTTTGAGCTCTGGCTGCATTGAAAAGCGTGACAACAGTACTTTGTTCCACATTTCCCCAACTTAACGGAAACATGCTTTCAAATCACCCTGAACAGTTTCATGAGTAATGAGCTTCTGCTACAAGATATCGTCGCAACAAAAGTGCTTCTTGAAATTTCATTGCCTTCTCTGCGTCAACATGCGAGGTTTTATGCAATCAGCTAGATCCATGTCAGTTCTAATCCCCTCGTACTTCTCTTATAAATAGTTTGCATGCAGCAATGTAGATCATAGCCAAATAACGATGCCGACCGGCAGAAGAAACACTTTGAATGATGCTCTTAGGCTCACGCTGCTGCAATAAATTAATGTCACAACTTGTCACAAACACAGCAGCACCACAATACGGTCAACACTGTCAAATACAGTGAGCATAAAAGGCAGCACATCGAAGCACACAAATGGACATCACACATAACCATGCGACAGGGTGCACAAAAGAAGGCTATCTTACATAACTGAGGAGTAAGAAGACACAAAGGGCATTGCAGGCTTCAACTCACCTACTTTGCGACTGTGTGTGCTCGTTAGAGGAAGCTGACAACGCCCTTGTCACACAGCAACACACTTCCCCACCCTCAGGCACAAACAAGGCAGCTGCCACAAAAGGTGCTCGCCCAGACAAATCCACCAAAAAAAGACCTGCAAGAACTTCACCCCGTGTCTCGAAAATCAGTGAGCCTGCCGCTGCAAGCAGGCTGTGCATGAAGCACTGACAGTCAGCCAAAAGAAAATGAACAATGTAGGAGGCAAAGGATGGTTGATTGTAGCTCCATGCAACAAGCTGGTGGCGGCGCGGGGGCAAACTGAAGGAACACCAACCCGTCTCCACAGCATGCGTAAGTTCACTGTTCCGAGTTCATGACGGCACTGCCTTGAGGCAACCTTTTGTTAAATCTTGCGAGGTTGCATATTAATTACAGCTGGCACACAAATCACACTCGCCAACGATAACTCTGGCATCCGCTGTTGCCGTCTAGGCACTCGACTCCTTCAGCGAGTCAAAGTATTCGACCAGCTGGTCGTAGTTCATGCCTTTGGTAACATCCTCCCACTCTAGGGTGTTCCCTGCTACTGCCTTCCCATTGGCCCTTGCCTTCACAACCTTGCAGATGGGTGGCAGCACACTCCTGTTGCTGGGTGACGCGGACTTAGATTCAGGCGATGTCGTCTTGGATCCTCCCGGAGACGTGGACTTTGTGTCCGGTGATGTCGTCTTTGAGTCGGGCGAAGTGGTTTTCGATCCGGACGAAGCTATTTTGGAGCTGGGTGACTGAATCCGAACGTGCGGAGACAACACCCTCTGGTGGGGTCCATTGCCGTTATTGTGGCCCAGCAGTGGCACATTCTGCACCGAGTCGGTGGCGGGACTGGTGCGTGATGTGGTTCGGTGCGGGGGCACCGGAGGCGGTCGGGTGAAGGTGAGCATGGGGTTTGTGCGGATGCGTGGCTGGGCTCCTCCGCCCTTCTTGGTAACGGCAAGGTCCTCGCCCATGCTCTGCGCCGGGTTGTTGTCGACGGCGGTGATGCGGCTCGTGGTGGCAGGATAGGGCAGGGAGTTCGGGGGGCTTTTGGAATGGTCCTCAGGGGCCACCAGCGCTTGGGAGCAGCGCGTGTTGACAGAGCTGCGTTCGAGCGTGGCCCGCCCCAGCCAGACCCAGTCGTGGGCGTTAGACACTGGGCGGCGAGAGTGCGAAGGGGGAGCAGCAGTGGCAGTAGGTTGCACAGCGACAGCGGTGCTGTTGACGTCCTGCCGACATAATGATCAAGTCAAAAGGGTTAGCCACAGTGTTCGCTAACAAGGTTCTTTCAAAATAGGTTTTGGAACCACTAACGCCCATCACCTTACCAGCTCCATCAAAAGTCAGGAATCAAAACTGAAGCTAGAAAGGAAAGAAAGCAAACAATATGCCGGGTCTTGACAATGTTGATATTGTGCCAAAAAGATCTAGCACTATGCAGCATTCCTGCAAAAGATAGCTTGCGTTCGTGAAAGCCCAACTTAATATTTCTGATACAATAAATTTTTGCTTAGGCGTGGGAAACTACTTGTTTCCTTTATAGAGCTGCATTATTTAATAGTTAATAAAGCAACTACTCCTTCATTTCTATAATTTTATTTATAACATTATGAGTGCTAAGTACATTCATGGGAAGAAATAATGGTGCAAATCAAGTTCAAATTTGCCTTGGTAAGGCATGTTGTTTGGTCTTTGTGACGCTGAAAGTGTATGTGACCCATTAATTACCACATCACCACACACGCTTATATAGAGTACTTCAGGCACAATATGCCAGACAACCAATACAACCAATAGAGTGGCTGACATAGTAGCACACTCACCGCATGCTTCTGGTATTTCACTGCAAGCACAGTGCAGCCCGTGACCATGACAGCAGCGGCCAGTCCCAGCACCCCAAGGAGGGCGTACAGGCCAAGTTCCAGTGGTGAGGCCATGAGTGAACGAGATCCATCGGACGAGAGAGCAGCCCGGTTGTGGTGTGCCTGCACCGACGGCTCCAGGTGTCGTGCACCGTCCTGGTAGGGCACTGCATCCAGGCTACCACTGGCACCGGCCGAATTGAACCGGGCATTGACCCTGGCACGTGCCCAGGCCAGAGGGGCACCACGCCGCCGCCGTTGACAAGCTTTGCCCAGCTCCAGGCTCAACTGATGGCAGGAGGAGAGAATGCAAAGATGCGTCAAGAATTAAACACAGAGGACACTGCATATTCTTACCCTGTGCACTCCTCTATTTGCTCATTACGGCCCTGAGCCCATTACAATTCAGCAAATTTGTAAGGTAGTAATAATACTGTTGCTTTCTGACCACACTGGACCTCCGATGAGATTGAACACATCTGATCACTCCTCATATATCTGAACAGTGTGTGAATAATGCAAGAATTATCTGTAGTGTGCGACAAGTAATTATATAAAGGGTGACCATTACCAACCAGTTTCAGTTTCCGTTTGAGAGAGCTCCAATGACACCAAGCCACCAGGTGCAACTATCACCATTTGTCATGTGCAATACTCGACTATGTGAGCAACAGAACTGTGATGCACTTCCACGTGGTCTCCATCAAGAAGCCCTTTCAAACAGGAAACAGGAAAGCTGTGTTATCAGACACAAAAAATCTGAACGTGTGTGCAGTGGCCACGGACTCGCAAGCAGCCGCTGAGTAGTAGAGCTGCCGGCACCAATTCTTCAGAATAGTAATGGCGACTACGACCAATGTTACCACAGTTGACTCCCGTTAATTCAAACTCGAAGGGACCTCTGGATTTCGTTTCGATTATCAAGAAGTTTGAATTATCAGAAGTTCTCAGATATATGACTTTGGGTGATGTGGCACCCCATATTATGGTTAGGCAATCATTCCATCACAATAAAATTTTTTTAGCATTTTTCAACCCTAAATGCACACAATGAACAGAAAGCACAGGTACAAGGTCCACAAGTTTATTGGCCATATACTGCTGATCAGACCTTTTAAATAAATCGTGAATTGCCAACTGCTTCTTTGCTATATATGCCTTCAGAACAAAGCTCTCTATACCAGTTGAAAAGCACCATGGTTTACCATGCGTGTGCTTCGTTTCAGGCATTTCTTCATTAGCAATGCCTTTTTTCTTGAAGGCCTGAGGTGCTTATTTCTCACTTTTATACTGTTACAATTACGTACGCATGCAAATTTTTAAATATGAGTGGGAAACTGGCAGATATTTTCTGGTATGAAACAGCAAGAAGTATGAATTAGCAAAATGATAGAGTTTGAATTAGGAGGCTTTTAAATACATTACAAGAATAGAGGGCCAACCAAAAAAATTGAATTTTGTTTGATTACCAAAAGTATGAATTATCAGAGTTTGAATTATCGCGAGTTTACTGGAGATAATTTCAGTGGTCGAACTCTGCCACGGCACCTGACTTCTTTCTGTCGCGCTTGCGCAGCGCTGTCGGCTCAAAGGCGAGCGGTGCAAGCAACGCTGGCAGAGGCAACGTTACATTGGGCAGAGGCACCAAACCGCACGCTTCTTTCTGCTTGTGTTGGTTATCTATGCGCCAGGATAATGCCACGTGCCTTGTAAGCAAATATGCCTCGGTGTTATGTGACAGGCTGCCAGAGTGGCTACGACTCAGAGCAATCTTTCAGCGAGGTCTTTTCTCAGGCCCCTGAAGACTGCTTCAGGTCTTCGCGAATGGCAGCGCACCTTTGCGAGGCTGGACAAAGAACTCACAAACTCTTGTGTCAAGTGTGACCTGCACTCCCAGCCAGAAGACCTTGTTAAAGATTTCATCCACAACGTCAATGGTAAAGTGATCACCATACCACGTGATAAATGGACGGTAAAAGAAGACGCTTCACGTCTCTTTCCCAGTTTTACAAAGAATATATCAAAGCCCTCAAAGATGCGCAAGCTTCCCACTGTGCTGCCAGCCGTTGACGTTAAGTAGCGAAAGAAATGAAATGAAGGTGAGAATGAAAACGTAGTGCCCAATGATTCTGACCACGGTGAACAAGCGTGTTCTACAGACGATTCGGTTGCCGTGGAAAGCCCTGCATTGCTCTTCGACGAGCTTTCAACCACCGCGACACGCTAGCGAAAGAGTGCAAGGATGGTCGGCAGAAGCAGTTGATGATACGGTTGTTCTTGTACTCAAAAATGCTATTCCGATTGCACTGAGAAAGCCGTGACAATATCAAGTGAGCTTTTAAGCTAACTGTTAGTGCAAACGACTTACTTGTACCACCATCCACCTACACTACGAATTCGTCCGTCCAAATGACTTCACTTCGTGATTTGAGATCTCTGCTCAGCTACAGTAACTAAAGGAAACTGTGCCAAGGTATCCCTGCCAATCTGTATCCAGAAATCTAGTCGTCAACGGTTGGCACAAGAGAGGGCAAGACGTGGAGATGGAAGACATGTACTGTCATGAGCGCAAACACAAGGCTTGTGCAAATATGTGCTCTGAAATGATTTGTTCCCGTAGTGAAGGTTCTTTTTCTTATGTTTCTCTTATGCACATTTCTGATTTATATGAGTCAACTCCACTCCTGTAATAGCCCGCAGAGGGCTGACAGTATCAATAAATGAAATGAATGAAATGAAATGATATCCCAATGCTCTGAATCACCGAACGAATAATGCAGTATTCGAATTCGCTTTGAATCGAATTTGAAATAAAAAACTCGAATTTTTCGAGACGAACGAATACATTATTATTAATCCGCATGTATGCCCTATAAAAATGGTTTCACTGCAGTAGAGTAGTGCTAAGCCATAAAAACATCTATAAATGTATATTAGTTCGCATGTAACTTCTTGTAAAAGTGGTTTCACTGCAGTGAAGTGGCGCTGAACCATGAAAACGCAAATCCAGAAAAAATCAGCCTTGCCGTGAAACCCCACTTCAAGGTTGAATAAAGATATTACCTTCATATAGATTCATTTTTTCAGTTTAAAAGCTCATTATACCAACTTATACACTACAAGTATAACAAATTTTAAAACATAAATGTTCACAAGCTATCACTAGCATTCTACTGAAAGTCAAATGCTGCTACTATATATTCAAAGTTGCTTCTATTTCCTTTGATGCGAAAAAATGGCAGCTGAACAGGCCTTGCTATAACTTAAAAAAAAAATATTGTGCGGCTAAGTTTGGTCACAACAAATCAAATGTGCCCCTTTTTCTTTATAATATGTCATCTACATACTATTCGAATTCGATTCAAAATTTATTTGACCTACGCTTCGAATTCGTTTTGAACCCGAAATTCACTGTTCTCACAAGCCTAGTAAGCACCACCTGCCCAGAATGTAAGATACTAAGTAAACTATTTGCAGACCTAGAGAGGCGCTGCTTCACTCTTTTTGGCTGCACAAAACATATGTTCGCATTCACGTGCAAAGGGTTGAATTTTTTCGTTGTTACGCTGATGCATTCTTAAACAAGAGATATAAATTTTTTACTAGTAAACAGTCAGAAGGTAGCTGTAGTAAACTAGAAAACGTGTCTTCTGGGAATATTTCCAAACGTGCGCTTTTGTATTGTTATGTAACCGGCCCATTATACTCGTACATAAAACAATATTCACTCGATGCCGGATATATCAAACTCGGATATATTGAATTATTGGCTATATCGAAAAGTTGAAAATCCCCTTGAATTTGCCATGCAAAAGTATGGGGCGATGTGCTCATTTATGTCGCAAGAAGAGTCACTACGCGACCAGTTTGTTGCCGGTGTGTCTTCGCATCGTATTCGGGAACGTCTTCTGTTAGAAGGGTCTTCGCTTTCGTTCAACAAGGCACTTGCTCTCGCGAGTCAAATCGAGCAGGCAGCAGTGGAAATGAAGGAATTTTCCTTCTCTGTGTAACCAGTATCTGCGCAGTCTGGCACAAAAGGCGGTTCATCGTTGCAGTCACCGAATTTACTGCCGCGTGCTCGCACTTTCAGTCAACGCGATAAGGCAGCTACATCGGGGAACTGCCCCCCCTCTCGACAGCGCTCTCCATCGAACTCGCAGCAACACGCGAATTCTTCGTATTGCTTCAGGTGTGGTTCTAAACAGCATCGCGCTTCTTGGAAACGCTGCCCAGCTAAAGGGAAAAAATGCTTCTTTTGTGGCCGTATCGGACATTTTGAAAACGTTTGCAACCAGAAGCGGTCGCAAGCAGCTGTCCACGAGGTTTCAGTACATAGCCCGTTGCAGGATGAAACCGTCGAGGTTCTTGTAGTTCAACAGCCCCTTGCATCTGGAATTCACATTAACATTCAAATTGGGCAGGTCGCTATGAAGCTGTTAGTCGATTCTGGCTCTTCCGTTTCCATTCTTTCAGGCAAGGTGTTTGACCAACATTTCTCTGGTGTGCCGCTTCTTCCTGTTCCTCGTGTGACGCTTCTGGATTATTCCAAAAGACCAATTTCGGTTCGAGGCTGCTTCTTTTCTGAGGTCTTTTTCGAGAATCGCAGCGCACCGCTTTTGTTTTATGTCGTCGAACAGGGTACTTCTCTCGTTCGCTTGGATGGTATTAAGGCCTTGAAGTTGCGTATTGAAGGCTCTCAGCTGCAGTGTTTTCAAACCAACACGGTACCGAACGCTGCCGAAGTAGCTCGGACATGTACAATAGAGCCATCCATGCAGCTGCCGTCAGCATTTAAGCAAAAGTTTTGCTCGCTCTTCACAAATGAGCTGGGCCTTGCAAAAGGTTTTGTTCACAGGATTAAGACACGTGCGGGTGTTCAGCCAGTAGCATCAAAACTTCGTCGGCTTCCTTTCATGTTACGACCACGCGTGTCTTCCGAACTGCAGCGCCTAGAAAGCTTGGAAATCATTGAACGTATCGACGCGTCAGAATGGGTGTCCCCTATTGTAGTCATTCAGAAGAAAGATGGAAGTATTAGGCTTTGTGTAGATTTACGCGAACCTAACAAGGTCATCGTTCCGGACAGCTTTCCGCTGCCTCACATGGATGAGTTGCTTCAAGCCTTGGTGGGTGCCACGCACTTTTCCAAACACGACTTAGTGGCTGCCTATTACCAAGTTCCGCTGGATCCTCGGAGCAGGGACTTGACAGCTTTATAACACATGAAGGGCTGTACCGGTTAAAACGCGTTTGTTTTGGGCTAGCCTCAGCACCTGCTGCTTTTCATAGTATGATGTCTCGAATCCTTCGCAATTGTGCGGGTGTCCTCTTTAACATCGACAATGTAATTATTTTTGGTAAATCAGCTGAGGAGCACCTCAAGAACTTGGAGGCAGTGCTGCAGCGTATCAAAGACGCAGGTCTGAAGCTCAACAGCAAATGTGTGTTTAGAGTTCAGGAGCTCGAATTCTTGGGCCACAAGATGACACCTAGCGGTATTTCGCCACTGTCGGGGAAAGTGGACGCAATTGTGGAAACCCCAGTTCTAAGAAATGCCGCTGAACTCCGCTCCTTTCTTAGGTTGATGGAATACTACGCCAAGTTTGTGCCACACTTGGCCGAGATGGTAGAACCAATGAGGGCTCTTCTTAGGAAAGGCGAAACCTTCACCTGGTCTGTTGAGGTGGATAACAGTTTCCGCGCGGTAAAAGAGGTATTATCGTCAGATCTTGTCTTGCACATGTTTGATCTTGCGCTTCCAATTTCCACTGATGCATCCGAATGTGGTCATGGAGCAGTCCTTCAGCAGCACGCTGATAATAAGCTTCGTACTGTTGCTTTTGCATCACGCACGCTATCTCCGGCTGAAAGAAAGTACGCAGTTGGCGAGAAGGAAGCACTTGCAAGCATTTGGGCATGTGAGCATTGGCATGCATACCTGTGGGGACGGAGCTTCACTCTCCGAACAGACCACCAGGCCCTCGTTTCGCATCTGTCTTTGCAGGGCTCAGGCCAACGCCCACTTAGAATTGCACGTTGGTGCACAAGGCTACTACGTTACAATTTCACGGTAGAGTACCAGAAAGGCTCATCTAACAGAGTAGCCAATGCTCTTTCGCGGTTACCCGTTCATATGGCAGATGGAGAGCTGACTTTTGAGAAGGAAATTGTTTCCATGGTTCAACCAAGTTGCCTGACCAAAGAGCAGTTTGAACAAGCGGTTCTTGCTGACGCCACTCTCCAAAAGGTGAAGGAGTTTGTAAATGGGTCTTGGCCGTCACACAGAGACTTGCCGGAAGGCCTGGAACCATATTTCAGAGTTCGAGACGAATTGTCAGTGGTGAGCGAATTGTTGCGTGCAGAGAGGCTTGTAGTTCCATCATCTCTCATGGCTCAACTTGTGGCAACAGCACATGAAACTCACCAGGGTATCGGACACACCAAAGCCAGACTTAGGGAGCAATTTTGGTGGTGCCGCATGGACAGTCACGTGGAAGAAGCAGTCCACAATTGTAGCATCTGTCAAACAGCAGATAAATCGGCAAAGACGTCGCCTGCCCCGCTGCAACCTGTCGAGCTACCAGAGAGACCATGGCAGAAACTTGCAATGGATATCGTTGGTCCCCTAGAGAGGGCGCCTCCAGATTGCAGATTTGTACTGACACTCGTAGATTACTTCTCAAAATGGCCAGAAGCACAGTTTTCAAGGGAAATTTCTACAAGAACCGTAACCGAGTTCCTGCTCAACGTATTTGCATGGGAAGGCTATCCTGAAGCCATAGTCTGTGATAATGAGCTTCAATTCACGTCAAAGGAATTTGTCATCTTCCTACAAGAACGAGCGATCCGCCTGTCAGACTCATCTGTTTATTACCCGCAGGCAAATGGACAGATCGAGCGATTCAACCGCACGTTCAAGACTTACCTACAACTGGCCCGTCTAGAACAACGTCCGCTGCGAACTGCTGTACGGGATTACCTCGCCGCATACAGGAGTACACCACACGCCACAACAGGCGTGGCCCCTGCGGTACTTTTACATGGAAGACTGCCAAGAACGAAGCTTGACATCTTCGGCTTATCGCCCGAGTCCTTCGCAAAGGCACCCTACCAGGAGCTGGCCAGGCTGCGGCAACGTGTCAAGTGCAGGCAAGAGTACAGCAAAGCCTACACTGACAGGAGGCGAGCGGCAAAACCGACAACAGTGGCAGTAGAAGACATGGTGCGGGTGAAGAAACTATCGGTTTCATTCAAAGGTGACATCTCTTTCTCGAAGCCAAGGAAAGTCATCGAGCAATGCAGCCCAGCATCCTTCATTCTCGACGACGGCAAAACATGGAACGCGGCAAAGCTGTGCAAGGTGCCTGCTCGGCGCCTTGGCGACAATGGCCTTCAGCAACATTCTGCAGGGCGTGAATATTCATTCCATCACGATCCCGGTGACGCGACCCTTTTCGCTGCAACATGGCAGCCAGCGTCCGCCGAGGCAAGTGCTCCTGCAGCGAAACCTGTGCCTAGTGCAGATTACGATTCCCGCTCGCCAACGAGACCAGCCGCCGGACAGTTTCCTGCTTCAGAAACTGTTTCACGCTCGCCCGTGAACACTACAGAAGAACCTGTGGTGTCGTGCCCACCTGGTCGTCGCATTCAGCCGCACCGAGAGAGACGGCGACCGGACAGATATGGTTATAAAGTGTAAATGTGTAAATATTCTTTAGTTGGTGTACCTGTTACCTAATGTATTCAATATTTTTGGCATGTGTATAGATAATTTTGTGTGTATATATTGATGTGTATTTCTTGTTGTGTATATCTCGTTCCACGTATAAACTGTGCGCGATTAACCTGTACTAACGTACTAACACCTTCCCCCAAAAAAAATAAATGAGGGAGGGAAAATGTTGTATCCTGTATATAGTAGTTTCGGTTTCTGTGTTTGAGTTGGCAACACTGGGTCCTTGTGATTGTATATATTTGTGGAACGTCTAATAAAAAGGGCAGCATGCAACCGCTACCCGTGAGTGCAAGGCACGTCACTCATTCACTACAAGTGGTTTCACTGCAGCGAAGTGGTGCTGAACCATGAAAACGCAAATCCAGAAAAAATCAGCCCTGCCATTAAACCCCACTTCAAGGTTAAATAAAGATATTACCCTCATATAGATTCATTTTTTCAGTTTAAAAGCTCGTTATACAACTTATACACAAGTATAGCAAATTTTAAAATATAAAAGTTCATAAGCTATCACTAGCATTCTACTGAAAGTCAAATGCTGCTACTATTCAAAGTTGCTTCTATTTCCTTTGATGCATAAAAATGGCAGATGAACAGGCCTTGCTATAACTTAAAAAAAAATGTTTCTTTTTAGCTTTTCAGCTGAAAACAGCTGAATGCAGCTACTCTGAGCTGCAAAGGCACAAGTGACATCAATATCGGTGTCACAAGCGATATTGATATCGTCAACATGTCGATGGTGGGAACTTGACGTTGCCTTTTGCACCTTCTGGACTTGTGTATTTCTTGCCGCGTTCCTAATAAATCCTCATTTGAGAGTCGAACGTTGACCTGCATGTAGCGATGAAAAATATGACTGGTGCTTGGAGAGACGTCAAGTAAAGCACCATTGTAAACGTTCTTTGCGGGCCAGGTGACGACTACGGCTGGGTCATGACTGCTGAAAATAGTGTACGATGCCTCGGTGAATTCTGTGACTTAGCGTTTCCAGGCACCATCTCAGGACAGTGAACGACTTCATTGGTGGAGATGACGACAAAGCTGTTTCTGACTGCATCGATGCTGAGATCATGGCTTCCGTTGCCGCAGCCATGGAAGTGTACTAATGTAGTTAAGAATACGCCAATGCCTTTGCTTCCGCTGCAAATACCTTTTGCCGCGCTACAAAGTTTGCATCGGCGTTCTGCGTCAATCAATGCTGTTGAGGCCAAGGAACTAAATTTGTTTATTCGAAAAGCTTTAATGATATTGAGGATGACTAGAACTTGACGACACGCAAGAAGCAAGACAAGTTTACAGACTATTGTGATGCGAAATAAAGTGCAGTGATTTGCAGTTCATGCTTTTTTCTTCATTATACTCTGAGCGAATCATTATTCTATTGCTTGAAAAAATTTCTGAGGCCTTAAATGCTTTAACTTAGTCCTTGAATACACATATTTCGTATTTCGGATTATTGATATATCAAACAATTTTGCGATCCTCTCAGAGTTCTATATATCCGTGATCAACTGTACCTCGCACAAAAATTCTGAATGTTCATTCACACATTAGTTGTTTTCTATAAGAGTGCACAAAGTGAAAAGGCTCTTTCTAAAATATTTTGTGCTTAGGAGAGCAGCACAATGAAAGAGAATGACATAAAGAGAAGCGACATTCGGTCGGCGGCGCGGTGCTGCCTTGTAAAGCTTCCTTAGCCAGCCAGAATGATCGCTGCGGCAGCGCCAGCTCACAAGAGGAGACGGCAGATGGTCATATTTTTGCGCCGCTCTCAGACAGTTTTACAACTGACAGGACCTAGTAACATTGACTATGACATCATTATAAGTTATTGCAGCAGCGTGGTGACATGAGGGAAGTAGGAGAGGTCCACGCTGGATCACTTTTTGGAGTGTCGATGCTGCGATATTCAGCATATAGCACTCGGTCGCACATGCAAACTTAATAATTCACATAAAATTGCTTCCTAGCAATATTCGCTGTTGATATTTTGCAGATTACATAGACAAGTTCACAGAAATAGATACCACAGGCTATTTTGCCCACAAAGTTTAGTTTCAGTACCCGTGAAAAAGGCATAATCAAAATAACCCTAGCAAAAATTCTGATAGAGGTCTGAATCAGTCTGATACAGTTTCCTATAAGTTGTACAAGTCTTGTACCAGACTTATACAAAGTCTTACCAGTTCTTATAGACATTCATATCAGTCTGATACATTTTTTACCAGTGCTACCAGTCTCATATCAGACTGATACACAGTCTTACCAGTGCTACCAGCTTTTGAATAAGTTTGATTGGTCATTTCTATGGCATATATTAGTCTTTAGGTTTTTAGTCTTTTGTTCATTTATCGGATCTTCAAGATGCATTACTGTCATTTTAACGGTACTTCTTTTTTTGAACACACTGTCCACATATATGTCATTGGTCATTTCTGCATGTATACCGTATTTACTCGCATAATCGGCGCACTCGCATAATAGGCGCACCCCTAGTTTGGTCGCGGAAAATTCGATTTTTTTAATTCCGTGCATAATAGGCGCACCCCGAACTTGGCCGTGATCAGAAACGATTCTACCCCCCAGCGGTACAGTTGGAACGCGGTCCCCGTACCCTGAAGAAAAAAAGAAGGCAAATCGACGAGCAAATAAAAAAAATTCGAAGTGCAACGACCTAACCAACGTGTTTGTCGAAATAAAACTTGAAAAAAAAAAGCGTCCATGAGCGAAAAAAAAAAACGGCTGTTCCATCAATTACTGATACCCCCCAAATCGCCGCGCTTTTTGGAAGTCACGTGTACAACGCCGGGGGCTCGATCGCCATCACCACCATCAGAGAAAAAGAAAGAAACGCCATTTTGCAAGCGGTGTGCGTATGTTGTGGTCGTGTATTGAACTTTGGTTCCACCGTAGGGAAGTACGCGAGCTACACGGCTGGGTTTAAACTGAAGGCAGTGCAGTACGCGCTGGAGCACGGCAACCGGGCTGCAAGCAGGCATTTCGGCGTTGGAGAAACCAGTATTCGGTACTGGAGGGACCAAGAAGAAAAACTTAAGGCGACGTAGAAGACACGACGGGCTTTCCGCGGTGCCAAGACCGGCAGGTATCCGAACGTCGAAGAGCAACTGGTCCGACATATACGGGAGGTACGACAAGACGGCTGTGCTGTGTCGTTGGATATTGTGCAGACTGAGGCGCGCAGAATAGCCCGAGCGCAGGGCATCGAAGCAAAAGAGTTCAAAGCCAGCTTCGGATGGACAACTCGTTTCATGCGGCGCCATGGCCTCGCACTGCGAAGGCGGACCACCTTGTGCCAGCGCTTGCCCGCAGCATATAAGAACAAAGTGGTGGACTTCCACAGTTTTGTTATAAAGCTCCGACAGCAGAAAGACTTCATTTTGTCCCAGATCGGCAACGCTGATCAGACCCCCCTTTGCTTTGATATGACGTGGAACACGACAGTGGAGGAGAAAGGTGCACGGAGCGTCATCGTCAGAACGTCTGGCGGAGCGCCAGACGTTCTGACGATGACTGAATTAATTGGTAAACGATAAAGTTGCCTTTTACTTGACAAGTGTGCAGATTTAAAGCGCGAGAACCGAGTTGAAAAAATTTTCGAAAATTTTACCCCGCGTAATTGGCGCACCCCTAACTTCGAGCCGGATTTTCTGAAACAAAAGTGCGCCTATTATGCGAGTAAATACGGTATTAGTGTATCAGTGTTTTCTATTAAACACTTGACGACCATTGTGTGAAATATTATGATGAATCAAAGAGTGCAACTGGCAGCTTTTGGATGCGTAGAATAAAATGTACAATGTTTCATGGTGTTGCATAATTGACAAACTGAGCTATAAATATGCAAAGCAGCTTTCAGCCTATATGAACGCTTTATTCTGTGTACAAATGGGATTGCAGGTACCAGATAGCAACACAGTTAATGCTGACAATGATAGATGACGTCTAGAAATTTCAAGATACTGGTATCCAAAGCTTATCAGATGACAGTATAAACATAACTTAAAACAATACAAACAAAACTTCTCATCACAGAGCAATATTAACATAATTTCTAAATTTTAAGTTATAGGGCCAGTAAACATTCTAAAAGAGATAACTTAATAATCAATCCACTACTGTGAAATGAGCTTGCTGATACAATAATTTTTCCAAACGGCGTGAATTCGAAAGTCTCGGGTGGTGCTGCAGTTTCTCCCTTTCACAACACAAGCCAACCCAAGCTGTCTCTCCCACATAGTGCTTTGCCTTTAATGACGAGCCACTACATTAGTGTCATAATCCATACTGGATGAGATAATTTAAATAAACAATGAAATGCTTCTTTGATTAATCATTAATTGACCTCATCATCAAAACTTAATGCCTCGCAAATCCACTGCCAAAAATATTTCAAAGCAAGTTTAGGGGTTTATTGCGCACTTCAACCACTTTCTTTTTTTTCTCGTCGGTCCCAACAAGCTGCGCCGAAAACTACAGGGAGGAATGGCAGTAAAGAAGTGCGATATGTAAGCACACATTATGAGCTAGAGCATGCTTGAAGAAACACAGTAGCTTTTTCGTGTTGCCATTCCCATGTGTGAGTGTGACTATGCAATGTTAGAAGATTTTGGACAGCAGTGCCAGCATGTGGCAGCACACTGTGGCAAGAAGCACATTCGATTAAAACGCTGCTCTTGATTTATTTTGCCTATAGGCCAATAGCATGCTTTCAGTTGTTTTACACCACATACAGGCATCCGAAAATTCGAAGTGAGCACAGCAATCTATATGAAAAAAGTCACTTGCAGCTGCAAGATTTGGCTGATATGTTGATAGCAGCATCTGTTAATCACAGGTGTGTTTTTTCACAAAGCCCAAGCGGTGGCACAGACCTGCTATATTACTTGCCTGTAATCCTCACAAGATTGATAAATCAAAAACCATGTACTAATTAAGGCAAAAGCATTTGACTGCAAAACACGCATGCACACGCAGACACGCACACACACTCACACACACACACAAGAAACTGCCTACTATGAGAAAAGTTCAGTTGTGAAGAGAACAACAATAGAAAGGATCGAGCCAACATTTAGTTGTCCTACCTTGCTAAACTCATATTAGACTGGCTATATATGTCACCACAAGTTTTAAACAAGTTTAGTACATCAGCAACATAGCAAACACATCCAACTTTCATGTGCAAACACACTGGCCACATCCTTCAAGCACAACTTTTTTTTCTCTGTTTCTGAGCAAATACCAATGTGAGCTGGGTTCTTGAATAGTTTTGATGTAAGCCTCACACACATGAGCACACACACAGAGCCTGGCAGTTTATTGACATGTACCTGTGTAAAATACATGCCATTGTTGCATTTAAAAAGTGTCGCTCATGCCAATATTGTCGCGAGCCGCATCTGCAGTCCGGTCGGAATTGCTGAGCGAGTTTTCCTCGAAGCCGTAAGTGTCGTCGGGATCAGGATTTTTATTCCTGTCACCATGCGCATCACTCAGACTTCACGTGTCGAAGGCCGCTGCTCCAGAACATCAATTACCAGCTAAAGACTGAGGAATGCTCTTGCTGAGTGTAGCTGGTTGGCCGACTGCGCCTCCACCGCTCCTTGTCCGAGGTACTACATATTGCGATCCAGGCTGCAAATAGCGTTTTTTCTTCTTCTTTTTGATCGAGGCTGGGGTTGAGTTGATTCCATCTCTCGTCGAACTTGACACAAACTTCAAATAGCGCGCTTGATGGTGTTTACGCAAAGTGAGGCTGCGGGACTGATAATAAGTGAACGGGTAAAGATCGATTACATCGACCAAGGCTTCACATTCACAACCTGCTTGCTTTGCCTTGAATGTTAAGCACGCGGCGCGGATTTTGCCGAAAACTATAACTTGTGCCGCGAGATCACGGCGCGAGGTAGTGACTCTACAGAACCCCTCGCGTGGTGAAGGTGTATTGTACTGTGGTCGCCACGGAGGAAGGTGGTCGTCGCCATGGTGGTCGCTGACTGCCATTATGGCTAGATGATTGTAGCCATATTAATGTGATAGATAAATGGATAAATGGATTGATATGGCTGTACCCTTGAAATTGGGCGGCGGCTAACGCCACTTAGCCTAACCAACGCGAATATGGCGACACAGCGCATGACCACTGAAATTGCTGCTGCGCGCCCGTCATTGTGTGTTTGCCATCTTGGAGGCTATGCACAGCGTCACCATTTCACAGTAATTGCATTCATTGTTTATATATTATTTGCTGTGAGCTCTAAAAAAACTACCCCCTAAGGTTGTAAAAACATGAAGTAAATGTTTTGCAAATAAATATTTTGGTTTTCAAAAGCTAAATTGCGTTGTGTTGAGGAATAAGTCGTGGACTCGTGGTTGCATAAACAACTTGGGAGATCCACAAATGGCACTGCCATCGTCATCAATAGCAAGTTCGTGGCGGCCACCATGGTGGCGGCCTTGGTGCGTGTGTAGTGCATGTGAACATTGTTGCGTCTCTTAATTGCTAAGTATCGCGCCTGTACACTCGCAATTCTCCAAGATGTTTGGTTTTGCAATGATAATTAAAAATCAATAGTCCCGGTAAATGCATGTAAGTACATCAATCCGAAGGATACAGGCAATTTTAATCCTCACAAGTGGTACCGGGTGTTCTGGAAGGATCACACACACTGCAGCCACTATCACGCTCAAGTGATTGAGCTTTACGGTAAGTCCGCGCCTCTTGTATTCCCAATACGAAAACAAAGAGGAAGAGGCAGTCGTTCTGAAGTTATTTACTGGTCATATTTTTTTAGCCACCGAGGATGATGCAAGGAATGCAACAGAAAAACGACCATCCATTCCGCAGGCTCGATTGCGACTCCTCCGATAGCTGCAGTTCAAACGAAGTGGACAATGAGTCGTTTAAAAAAGTAAGTTGCAATTGGTCACACTGCAGCTGATATGCTACTTGCAGCGTAATTATTACCGACAGCCAAGTTTGGCTATCGTTGACATTGCGGCTGATGTGCTACTGGGGCGCAATTACAATCGGCAGCCAATTTTGCTCTGCACATGGTGCCGTGTCACACATGAAGCACCGATGCCTGATATACTCCACGCCCCCTTAGCCAATATATCAGAGCATGGCTGCTCCACTACTGCGCGGGCGCCGGAACGTCGTATTGCAGGTGTTAGTAAAGTTGCACTATACTGAAGAGCTATTTTATTTTATTCTATCGTGGTATGAGCGCAGCTTAGTCACATTTTTTTGTACAATTGACTGGTTTAAAATTATTTTGCTTGTGTGGATATACGCCCTGTTTGTGTTTGCGAACTAGCAGTGAACTTTGTGTGTTGGGTTGTCTGCAGTTGTAAGAAACATGACGTCAAGCTTCTGTTAAGCAGAAGACAAAGCACGTCAGCAACCGTTTTAAGAAGCAGCAGGGAGGCCTGCTGTTTGCTAATGCTGAAAAAAAGAACAGAGAAAGAGCTTCTGAAAGAAGTGAATATATATGCTCAGGGCTCAAAATACAAAAGCATTAGAAAGAATAAGCCTACTGGAAAATGCCCTTCGCAGCAAAAATTTTCAAACAGGTTTATCCTTTCTTCATAAGCTGTTGTAACGCACTGCTGCTAGGGTTGTATGCAGCAGCAAGTTGCCCTATTCTTATAGCGTGCAATTTTGCTGAAAAGCAGAATGCAATGTAAGCTCATGGGTGGCATGGAAGCATGCATGTTTTTCTAATCACTTGAAAATGTGCTTTTACAACTTTCGCTGTGTGGTGGATATTAAAAAGAACACCACTTGGTCAAAATTTCTTGAGCCCTCCACTACGGCATCCCCTATAATCACACCATGGTTTTGAGACGTGACATGCAACGTATCATTACACTTTAATTGCATATCTCAACTGCATGCTATGTTTATCATATATATTATTTGACCATGCACACCTGGGATGCTACCGTGACAATTAAGGGTGCAATATACTTTATTTCTGCACACTCTACTTTTTCATTGCAGCAAAGAACTTTGTCCTTTGCGGGTGTTGCAGCCGTAAACCTCAAAAACAGAAACGACTTGCACCTTTGCCACCACTATGTGCTGCCACGCTAGAACCACCACAGCGACCACGGACAGCACCACGGACAGCCCTGAAGTAGCCCACTCAAGTGTGAGGGAGGCTGCACCGCTTATCAATTATGTGCCCACTGACAGAGAGGTATCATAAAACTCTAGTATGCTTTGTCTTGAAGATATATTGCTTTGCTTTAATGAGAAAATGTGCATTGACAAACTAATGTGTGCACATCATCTTTGACTTGTTTTATAGGTGCATCGGAGCAAAGGAATCGCCGTTCCCAAGAGGTTGTACAATCACCCCATGGGCTTGAAAAGACAGACTCGTTTTGTTCGTGAGGTGGCCGTTACCATTTCTTATACAGCAGGACAAGTCGGTAGAAGTGTTACTGGCGCAGCCTCCAATCGGTCTAAAGGGGAGGCGAAATCTCCCTGGGAGAAAGAAACATATGCTGTGTTTTCAGGCAGGTGAAATTTTGCAATCTGACCAAAATTCATGGAAGTTGGTGGCTCCATTTTTGCACGTAATCAGCCGAGGTTTCACTGCCAACTTGTGTTATAATTACTTACTAAAGTTAAGTGTAGCTTTTGCCTACTAGAGCTGGGTACTTTTATGCAAGAATCCACAAACTAATTTTAATCAATATTAGAGAGGCAGACTGGTAGCACTCCTACTTATTTCCTTGTCATATTGACTCCTCTATTTAGAGTGCACATAATTGTCGCTTAATAAGTGCCTGTAACTTGCTTTGTTTTTGATCATGCAGAGTTCTTCAACTATTTTTTGAAGCACAACACGTTCTGATTGGAGAGATTGAGCAAATGAAAGAAGCTCCTCAATAAAGCTTTAGCACAAATTAATGACTTTATGAAATCAAAAGATTAACCAAGGAATGGCACATCAAATAAATATTTTGTTTGATTTCTGTGTTCATATTTGTGTCCTGCTTGCCCTGATGTAGCGGTGCACCCTGCCAGTTGGCTAAGCACCGCTTCGCGCAGTTTTACAACTGACAGGACCTAGTAACATTTACTATGACATCATCATAACTTATTGCAGCAGCGTAGTGACATGAGGAAAGTAGGGGAGGTCAACGCTGGATCACTTTTTGGAGTGTCAATGCTGCGATGTGCAGCATATAGCACTTGGTCGCATCAGCAAACTTAAAAATTCGCATAAAATTGCTTCCTAGCAATATTCGCTGTTGATATTTCGCAGATTATGTAGAGGATGCCACCTGTTGCTTCTAGTAACTGGGAGGTGGCGCCCCCACTCTGTATAAAAGGCATCGGTGGGCATTAAATGGGGCTTTTTGCTGCTTGTGAAGTACGCGTTGTCGGGTCATTCTTCGCGGGCTTTACGCCCACTTTTGGCTCGGCTAGCGGCGTCCCCGCTACCCGGGCACGTCACTACAGATTATTTAGACATGTTGACGGAAATCAATTCCGCAGGCTATCTTGCCCACAAAGTTTTGTTTCAGTACCTGATAAAAAGGCATAATCAAAATAAGGAAACAAATTTACTATGAAAGTTGGTTGTTGGAGATCTTGTAAGAGTTGAGAGTTATGTTTGCAACTGTCTCCAGAGAAAACATGCTTCCTTTGCTAAAATATAGAATGCATGAACTGCAACCTAGCCAGCACAACAGACGACTACTAAGAGCATGAACACATGGTAATAGAGTCGCATAAAAGCACCTCTATCGTTTTGCTGGCTTACATTAGCTTGCAGTATGTCCCACGAAACTGCATGAATGTGCTCTTAAGACCGAGTAATAGAAGAATGAACACCCTTTTATTTACTTTAAATCACAGTTCAGATCCGTACCTGCAATAAGCTTCCCTGTCCTTGGCCGATGGCCACGATCCGTGGCCGTGCTGTCATGCCACCCGAAGAGGCTGCCACTGGTGCCAGAGCGACCACCCCTGGATCGAGGCTCTCCATGACGAGGCTGAAGTCGGATTCCGGCACATCTATCAGCGGAGTCCACGTGCCATCAGAGAATCTCAGAGTCACATCCAGCAGGCCTTCCTGCTCGGGACACAAGTTGTATAGTATAGACTAATAGAATAATGCAAGGATTGCACATGGGTATGGGCCACACATCCAACTAGGCAGCCTGAAACTATGAGAAACAACAGGTAAACCAAGAATAGGAAAAAATTGGTGCACTATTGAGCTGCGTCATTAAAAGGGGAGTGTGACAGCTTTATTAGACCCTTGTTCCCATGGTCTGTAGGAGGGTGGCACCATCTTGCCATACGGTGCCATAACGCTAACTGCCTGCAGAGGCCACAAGCAACAACAATGTCAGCCGCGTAGGAGCAGAAAGGGCTACAGTGCACACTCATCCACTCACTAAGTTCCGCTTTATTCCCCTCAAACCAGAGAGCCATCACGGTATTTGGGAAGCGTGCTTGTCTTGCATCCGTTAACCCTGTGTTCGATTCCCAACTAGACCTACATTCACCCAATTATCTTTTCAACTCAAATACACAATTTGGTTTTCTGAAGCTTTCCTGAGAAATTTGCCATCAAGCTGAACATTGATTCACCTGTCTTTATTCTTTGTATCAATTGGAATTCCCCACTCTCAGTCAGTACAGCTGGCACCGGCATCGGATCTTGTGTAGCATAGGCTGCACAATGCTACCTGACAGAAATTATAACAAGTGATAGCCCAAGTAAATGATATATACTGCAGTTGTCAAATTCCAAATATAGTACTACTAAACTGTTAAAAGCTCTAATGTAGCAGGGATCATGAACCCCAATTATTGGCATGAAGGATAGCTTATTCCACAAAGGTGCCTGTACAGTGAGCATAAACAACAGCGGTAACACGACTACGCAGTGCACATGAACGATTAAATACTCATCATTAAAAAGAAAGTTTCTACTTTGCAGTGTTATTCAATCGCAGAGAAATAAGGCTGATCGCAGTGCATTTGATACTCAAAGAAAAAATTATTAGACCAAACAGCCCGGTCTTATGGTCATGGCATGCAACGTCAATATTGCAAAAAGAAAGTGAGGCTCTTACACAAGTACAAATGGTACCTTTGCAAAAAACACGCCTTTTTTTTTCCTCCATTAAAGGGAGGAGACCTCCTACGTAGGGTAGAAGCAGAACCTGCACCGCTATACTGTTTTAAACAACAAACATTTATTCTTCCTTATCCTTCACTAAAATGACAAAAAAATAAGCCAATTGCCCAAGCCACAAAGCACAATAACACCCCTCCAAATGATTTTGACAAGGATTTCATTATCTGGCATTAGTAACCCTCATTGTAATTAATTTTAGTGCACAGTAATGCAACAGTACAGACCAATGTCAAAGGCAACATTTGGAGCGTCAGTATTTTGTGCCTCATCATCACAAAATTTTGATTCAGGGACTCGGCTACTTCTCACTTCCACATTGAAGTGGACAGATCAAGCAGGACATTTGCATGTGTTGAGTAATGATTGCTGCAATTATTTATTCAAGGCAAAGGTTCTACAACAGAGTTGAAATTAAGTAATACTCCTGTGCACCCATCTCAGAGAAATTCCATTAAGTACACTACAGACTACTAACAATTCTCGAATATGCACCCCGAATGCATGCTAGAAAAACATTGGAGTCTAATTATTACTCCTAAAATTCACTATCCATAAAAAGCTAACTGGAATGCCGAAGCATATTGCAGCACATACTGAGGCTCAATCAACCTACAAATAGGAGTATTAAGCAGTTACCGATAGGAGTACTACAGATAGGAGCATTAAGCAATCGATTTGATCAAATGGTCACTTACCTTGTTAGTTTCTGCACTACTGCTTATACCAAACGACTTTGTTACAACAAATCTGTTTACAATAGACACTCGAATACTACATACCAATTTGTGGCGTTATGCAGATTTCACTATCTGTTCTATTGATTGAGTTTCATTTACAATGGATTTCGGTACAACTGACATTCAGATGTAATTGACTAAAATGTGAGGCCAGCAAGGTAGTCAGCACTCTTTCACAGCGGACTTTTCTACCACGAACATCCCAAATTTCATAGCTTCTGGCTTCAAACATCTCATTGCATACTTTCACAATGAGAACAGCCCGCCAGCAACATCAACACATGTGGCGGCCATTCCGGGCATACGTGCTTGGAAGAGAGTAGCACGCCTGGTGGGGCTGACTTCCACCCTTGTTTATATAACATACGATTCGCAATGAGTGTAGTGTTATCAAAATAAACATTGCATGAGGCATTAAAGACTTGGGATGCACAACAGCATATAAGCAGTGCGCACAAATATTAATGTACCAATTTAAGAATGAAAGTTGCCAATCTTCAGTCTGCCAATGATCAATTGCATAATCCATCGTTTACTGTACAAGGGAACATTGAAACAGTCGGCCCACTGACTGAAAAAAAAAAAAACAAAGGAAGAAAAATAAGGAAACATTAAAGTCATACTTTACTACCTTTTGCATAAAACTGTTGCCAAACTAAAAAAGTAAATAGAAAGCACTGAATTAGTAGCGGCCCCTCTCCAAATAAAAGGTTTAGTGGCATTATTGGCATGGCGCTTATGGAGGGTGCTTTGTTCAGCCAAGGCTGTTTCGCCATTTGGTTTGTGTTTGTGCACCCTATTGGCCTCTGCATGTTGCGGACATGACCGCGGTGTGATGCAGCCAATGCTGTGCGTTGTAAACCATTGCAAGTGACGAAGCGCAAGTAGATTTTCCTTCATGACAAGCTTGAAATCATCGAGCAAGATGAGAAAGGAAAGAAGCAGGTGAACATCATTGTGGCATACAGCACGTTGGAGCAGATGGTTAACACTATCATCAACGATAGGAAGCAATCTTGGCAAAGAAAGTCTTGGGTGACTTCTAACCATACAGGTTTTGGCTCTATGACGCTTTATATCCTGACGTCAAAGAGGCCCTGCAGATGTGGCTTCATGATACCCGTTCGCGAAATACCCTCTTTGACAGACTGCTGCTACAAAACTGTGCGGAGCAAATTGCTGTTGTTCTTAACCAAAAAAGTTTCAGTGCAGTGAAGGTTGGCTGAACCAATTTAAATTGAGGCATGGCATTACCTTCGGGTGTTTTGCCAGAAAGTTGGCCAGAGTTGACAACTCTATTGTAGCCGACTGGAAAGCCGATGTTCTTCCTGTGTTCCACGAAGGCTATGCATAGCGAGATGTCTTGAATACCGATGAAAGCGCATTTTTTACAAGTTGAAGCTAAGAAAGACTTTTTGTTTTGACGAAGACACGTGCCACAGTGGCGAGAAGTCGAAGGAGCAACATGAACAGGAGCAAGTAGACCGAACTCCTGGTTATAGGGAAATCTCAAAAGACCGCTCGGCATGTGCAATATGCACATTCCCAAGACCTGGGACTCGAAAAAAGGTGCCTGGATGACGAAGGATATTTTTAAAAGATGGTTGCTGGACTTTGTCAGCAAGATGCAAAGACAGGAAGAGAATGTGGTACTTTTTCTCAACAACTGCTCGAGCCACAAGCACCTTCCCCAGCTTCATGCTAAAAAGGTCGCACATTTTCCACTGGGCACAACGTCCAAAGCACAGCTCATCGATTAAGGTATCACGCACTTGGTGAAATCTAGGTACTGCTCATGCCTAGCTGAACATTTGCTTTTTGATATGCAATAAAAGCGCAACTCTGTTATAGACCTCAGATTAGCAGCACTGCTTTTCACTGTGTGGGCACTGATTGAGCCAACGATCATAAAAACAATTGCTTCAGAAAAACTGGCTTTCCAATACACGACAGCAACTGCGCAAACCCTTTGCGACTGGATGACTGAGCATTTCCCAGGGCCTAGTCAGCTTTCGAGAAGATCTCTAGGAGCCAGCAGTTTTCCGATTAGTATGTAACTGTGGACAATGACCTTGTCAGCACAGAGCAGCTGACAGATGAAGAGATTGTTGCCCAAATTCGCAGAGTACCAAATGCAGGGCAAGAAGCAGAGGACGAAAATTAAGAAGGCACCCTAGGGACTGCAATCGAGAAAGTGACAACGTGCTTCACTGGCCTTGGATTACATTTAAGGACTAAAAAAGCTATTTTCAACAACAGGCCACAAGTGCAGATGAAGTGAACACGCTTGTGATGATGAAGACACATATAGTGCCTAAAGTTGTCCACCACACAGTGTAGGCGAAGCTCACAAACTTTTTTTCAGAAGCTTTAAGAGAAACTCTGTTCTCTGAGCATGTTTGTGATTCTCTTTATTTAAAACAGACTTGTTACACATTTACAGTATAGACGTGTTCCCTTTACAACAAGCCAAGACTCTCTTCCCTATGAAGGTCTGCTGAAACGAAATCATACTGTGTTTTTCTTCATAGGCACAAGTTTCAGAAATACACTTTCTGTTCTTCAAATTATTTGTCATCTGCCTGCTTGTCTACACTCATTCCTACTATGAAATGCACATCAAAACTGCCATCCTAACTATGCACATAGCGGCATGAAGCTCTTTCCCAGCTGCCTTTAATAATTCTTATCTTGTTGAAGCCTACCATCTTATGTCTTTAATCTTTAAATCTCCCGATATCTCATAGAGCCAGTGATTTGTCTGCTGACCTGAACTGTCTTTTTACTGCCTCGGCACTAAAAAAACTCGCAGCTGTGTGCTCACAGAACACTATTTACTGTAAAATTCTCTCCTGCCTTACACTGACAGCTAGTATCATACAGCCTTGTGCATAAGGCATCAGGCTGGAAAGGGTAACGAGTAATTAGACAACAGTGTTGTCATTCAGGGCGTGTCTTTCTTGCCTGGTATAGCGAGGTGAGTGCGTGAGTGGTGGACGTCTTGGCCACGAAGACCCCCGCGGCCGCATCGTCGGGAAGCACCTCGAGCGAGAGGCCTGTGACGAGCTGCACCTCAAGGCGTACCAGACTCTCCTTGTCTGTGCTCACCCGCAACTCGCTCGCACCCAGAACTTTGCCGGTGATGGGCGACAGCACCTGCACGACCAAAAAGCAAAGCTCTATCAGACAAAAATTTTAAATAAAGAACAGCAACACCTGGCTGTCACACTGTGCATTTGACTTTAATAAGAATTGTTATGTGCCGCTCACTTAGAAGGTGAATAAAAAAGACTAGGTGGTGCCTGCTCTCACCATCTTGGTTGTTTTTGCCAGCACTACTGTGAACTGTAAATATTCTAAATATGCCCGCTTTTTGTCACCCTCCCCCCTGTAACATCATTGGTGGAAGGTGCGGGGTACGCGCTTCACGCGAGACAGAACTTTGCAGCGGGCGTCGTCTTGGACAGGCAATCATGCCGACAGACAATGCCGTCGAAGCATCCCCCGCTATGCCGAATACATCAAGCCATGTTGTTGTTACCCACCCCCGAGACCTTGGCCTTTTCTGCGGGACTGATATCATGCACGTGGAGAAGTAGCTGGAAGACTATGAGTGCGCCAGCAAGACCAATCGCTGGGATCCGACTTTGATGCTCGCAAATGACAGCTACTACCTCAGGGGTACCGCCAGTGTGTGGTTCGACACGCACGAGGAGGAGCTGGCGAGCTGGGACGCATGCAAACAAAAAATGAAAGACCTTTTCAGAAAGCCCATTGCACGCTAACGAGCCGCCTAGAATGAACTCTTGTGCAGGGCCCAAACCTCAATAAAGCCGTACATGGTGTATATTCAAGATGTCTTAGCCTGGTGCCGGCAAGTTGATAGCCAAATGCCCAAAGCCGACGAAGTCCGCCACATTCTTAAAGGCATCAGTGATGACACCTTCCACTTGCTTGTGTATAAAGACTGCTCCACCATTGCCGACATTATCAGGAAGTGCCGACGGTTCAAGAAAGCAAAGAGCCGACGAGTCTCGCAGCAATTAGCTTGGCGACCTAACACTGCCGCCACATTGTTGTGCCAAGACGTCCAGATTCAGCCGCCCCCTAGTACCTAAATCTTCCTGCGTCTTTGTGCACCGAGAGATTGAGGCAGCAACTCCATCTACTCCCCAGGCTTGTTCTCACGAGGAAGTCTGCCCGACAGTGTCACTAATCCAGGCCGTCGTGTGCGAAGAACTGGCAAATGTAGGCATGCGGCCAGTATGTGCCCCAAGTCGTCCCGCGGTCAGACCTGCTTTATACTACCGGCCGCTACAGACATATTACAGGTACCCTGATCTGAACCAGTGGTGCACGCGTGATGACAGGCCAATAAGTTTCAACTGCAATGGCGTCAGCCACACTGCCTGCTATTGTCGTTATCGTTGGCCATCGTCCCCTCATTCAACACACCGTCTAGATAACACCAGATCCTCCTCTTTGCACAGCCATGAGGACCCAACGAACCCTAATGATCAAACATCGACCTCACGTTACGACCGCTCGCCGTCCCCCCAGACCCAGCGATGTTCTCGGTCACCTATGCCCCGTCGCTCCCCTTCACCTTTCCCACGCCGTCTCTCCTCGGAAAACTGATCGGTGCAGCTCCCAGAGGTGATGCTGCATTGACCTGTCGACCCGGAAATCCTCTGTTAACTCTGACAACTCGGCAAAACCTTTTGAATGTTGAAGTAGATGGCGTGCCTGTTTCAGCGGTCATCGACACAGGTGCCCCATTATCAGTCATGAGCGCTCACCTTTCTCGTCGTCTTTGTAAAGCCGTTACCCCCACCTCATCACCCATTGTTTGCGTAGCTGATGGTCGTACACCTACCGTCTTTGGAATGTGTTCTGCGCGTGTGAGCTTCGATGACCACAAGACCTCAGTTCTCTTCGCTGTTCTGGATGAGTGCTCTCATGACCTTATCCTCGGCCATGACTTTCTGAGCACGAATTCTGCCCTGATCGACTGTTTTTCTTGTTTGTTATAGTCTGTGGGGATCTGAAGCGCGCCCGTGACCATTTCGCGGGCATTCCGCCACACAGCCACACTTTTTGCTTCTTCTGCTCTGGTAACGGCGCGTGGCGATAGATGGCGCCACGTGCGGATGCGGCACGTGTTACATGCGAGTCGACGGAGCTCTCTCTCCTCCGTGGTCGGCGCCGGGTAAGCACGTGTTTCCTTCGTCCGCATCCCCTTTTGGAATCACCAGACTGTAGCCTGCCTGGGGTGGCCTTTGGCACCTCGGCAGGCGTGTTTACTTGAGTGCTAGCTTCGGTACCATACGCTAAGCCCACAGCGGTGCCTAGTGCTTGAAGTGGTCGTACCACACCGAGCTGCACTTGCCGTAGGCCTACGCGTACGACGTTTGCCCTAACACTCGCGACCAGGCCCAGTGGCCATTGTGAGAGTGTGCAGCATAGCCGCGAGTGACCTTTTCCCGACCGGCGTGTCAAAGCTCGCCATTGCCTGCTGCGACGTGCTCGCGGTTTCCCCTTATCATGAACGTCCGCGTGTGGGAGCTTTTGCTCTCCGCGTCCCGGGAGCGGACGTTGTACTGTTGTTCGGGGTGCCGCCAAAGGCAATATAGTGTTGTGTATTTCTGTACTGTAACACTGTCTGTTTTGCTACGCCGCACTAAACGCCTTATTAGTTAAACGCGCGCGGAGCGGTGCGCTACAAGCTGTGGTGACGGAGTCGCGGCCCTGCGGCTCGCTAAGCGTGAACCCGCGGTGATCATCCACTACGGTGAGTAGTGAGGTCACCATACTGGCGCCCAATGCGGTATCAAAGGTTCATTAAGCCTTTGATTAGTCTTAGCCGAGTCAGCCCGCCTTTGCTAACCAGGCTCGCCGTGTTTGCCCGCGTTATGTCTGCTCCGCGTAAGTTTTGTTCACTGACGCTTTTAGCAGACACCGCATTGCTCGAGAACAGGGCTAGTGCCCCCCTTGAGCATCACAATCACGCACCCTCACTTGTCACTAGCCCCAGTCGGGATGACACGAGGCGCTACGTAACAGCTGCCACTGGAGAGGTAGCGTGTTTTGGGTCAGGGGCTACCGTATATACTCGTGTAAGGGCCGCACTTTTTTTTCGAAAATTTTGCTAGGTGCGGCCCTTACACGAATCAGGCCGATTTAGTACAGGCAGTACAGGCCAAAGGTCTGTACTGTTTATGCAACAGTAGCAGAGTGCAAGAGTCACAAATGACATGCCAGAAATGTTTTTATTCGGATTCCATTTCGCTGTCCTCGTTCTCGGAGGAGCTCGCCTCGGCGTCCGCGTCTTCCCAGAGACGGTCATCTTCGGTGCCGTTCATGGAGTTCGAAATTCCCGTTACCTTGAAGCTTTTAGCAACTACTTCTACTGACATGGCACGCCACGCATTCAAAATCCATTCACACACCTGTTGGAGCGACGCCCGCTTCAGCCGTCCTGTAGGGGTCTTCTCGTGGACGCCTCCAGCCATCCATTCAGAGTAACATCGGCGAAATTCCACTTTGAATGGTCTGTTGACGCATACGTCGAGCGGCTGCAGCACACTCGTCAGGCCACCGGGAATGACGGCCAAGTCCGTACGAGTTGCGGCAACTCGGTTCTTGACGCGGTCGGTCAAGTGGCCCCTAAAGCTGTCCAAAACAAGGAGGGCTTTCCGTTGTAACAGCCCTCCAGGTCTGTTTGCCCAGACGGTCTTAATCCAGTCAACGACCAGTTCCTCGGACATCCAGCCCTTCTCTTGCGCACGTACGACGATTCCCTGAGGGAACTTCTCTTTTGGGAGAGTCTTCCTTTTAAATACGACGTACGGCGGAAGCCTCCTGCCGTCTGCCGTGATGCACAACATCACAGTGCACCTTTGGCGTTCTGCACCAGTCGTGCGCACAGACACACTTTTCGCACCTTTTAAATCCACTGTGGTGCTTTCCGGTGCATCGAACCACACAGGTGTCTGGTCCGCATTCCCAATTTGGGACAGGTCGTATTCATGCTCCCTCCTGAGAGCATTCACGAAGCGATGAAACTTAATGACGTGGTCTTCGTACTCGCGCGGCAGTTTTTGGCAAATCGTCGTTCGGCGCCGAATAGAAAGCTGGTTACGGTTCATAAACCGCGTAGCCCAGCCCCGACTTGCCTTGAATTGTGCCGGGGGTATTTCCATGTGGCGAGCGATGCTGAGGGCTTTGACGCGTATCATGTCAGTCGATACGGCGTAGCCGTCCCTTCGTGTGTCGACGACGTAGTTGACGAGCTCGCTTTCGAGTTGCGGGTACTTGCACTTTTTCCCGCGAAACGCCTTTCGGCTCCTGTTAGTAGCGGCGAGGGCATCTTTCTGATTCATCCAGTAACGCACGCGCTTCTCATCGACGTCGTACTTTCGTCCAGCTTCCCGCTTCCCGTGCTCCTCGGCATAGTCAATCACTTGCAGCTTAAATGCTGCAGTGAATGATCTCAGATGCCGGCCCATCGTCCGTCACGTGCGCTGGCTTCTGCAGGGTTCACTACAACCAACAAAGTGACACCGACGACACCGATCTGAAGTCGCGCTGCCAACGTATCGACACGATGCTAGGAACGATGCCAACAAAGAGGCCGCACAAGGCAAATATGGCGGCGCGCTGTCAACAGCGTGGTCGGCGCGTCGGCGGAAGTAGAATAAAAGCGGAAAAGCGTGCAGCGCCATCTGGCTGTAAATGAACTAACTACACTTTTCTGGCGGGACATTTTGAACTTTTGTTTTTTTTTTTTTCGAAATATCCGCTTTCAAAGTTGGGGTGCGGCCCTTACACGAGGGCGGCCCTTACACGAGTATATACGGTATAGCCCAACCCCAACAGTGCACGCGGGCGAATGGGATTGCTACTGCTCCCTTTGGAATGCATGGCAGTTCCATGTCACAACGCTTCGAAACGGCTCTCAGTGGAGCTTCCGGGGCGCAGATCGGCACCGTGGCCTCAGCCGTTGCCGAATTTCGCCCGCTAGCTCCTACGCAACCTAGCAGCCAAGCTCATTTTGAGCCCACGCCTGTATCGCCAGCCGCAAGCGGCCTAGCAATTTCACGTGAAGCTGCCCCAAGAGTCAGCTGTGAACAACAGGGGCTCCCCAATGGCTGGTATCCATTTTGAAACCGCGCCGCTTATCGAGCTCGGAGGCAATTCCTCATCGCTTGACCGCGCCGCTAATGCACTGACTGTTTCATTTGAAGCGGGCGCACAGACGCTGCTGCAAAATGCCGCCCAAATGATTCAAGCACTCACGGGGGCAGTCCAAACGCTTTCGGCCATTCCGAAACGCCCTCATCCCACTGTCATGTTGACCGTTCCGACCTACAGCGGGTATGGTGATCAGCAAAGTGCAAGAGATTACCTGGACTCCCTCACACGTTATCAGAGAGGCATGGGTCTAGACGACCAGGAAGTGCTCAGACGCGTCGTCCCGGCTGCACTGACTGACACACGCGGCCAGGTGGCATCGGCTTTCCGGCCACCGAGCAGGAACCCTCGATGAGTTCCGCGCGACCTTCCTGCGCGAATTCTTACCCGCTGACTACGAGAGTAGGATGCAGCGTGAGCTCGAGCTCTGCACACAAGCTCCTGATGAGTCACTTAAGGAGTACGTACGCGCGATAGAAGACCTTTTTCTATCGCTGAGCACAGAGCCTCGAGTGAGGAGTGCGTCGAACAGGCAGGCACACCCGACTTTTTCGGCGTACCTGCGCGGCAGTCGCTTCGATTTGTTGACGCCAAGAGTTCAGCACCCTTTCCTGAGACCGAGCAGCTTCGAGCTGCAGGGGTCGGTTCAGCGTGATCAAAGGAACCGCTCTGACAACCGTCACCACCGGTGATGCGCTGGGTCAAATTTCGTCCCTGCTCGTGCGCGTCCAGTTGCGATGCAGCACCGGCTGCATGCCTCCCGTACGTCTGTGGATCTAAAGCTCGATCGCTTATCTCCCACGTGCGCCCACCTGTAGCGGTAGCCGCAAAGACAGCTTCGGCGGGTTGTTGCTGCTGGGGAAGGGTAATGACCCCTCCCCACGCGCAGCGCGGTTCAAGGGCCTCGCTGGCTGGCGGATGCGGACGATAGGCACGCGCGGCGAGAATGTTGCCTATCGATTTGTTGCCACCAAGAGTGCAGCGCTTCAGAATGCGGTTGATGCGGTATGAATTTGAAATTGTGTACATTCCCGGCAAAAGCTTGACTACGGCGGACGCTCTTTCACGAGCGCCGATGAAAGCAGATAAACTCGCCGGTGAACTGACCGTTTCGGAAGTCTCGTCATTTGTTAAATCTTGTGTTCAAGGGCTTCTTGTTAACAGAGTACGTGATGCTCAAAAGACCGACGTTGTTTGTCAGGCTTTGCTGAAGTTGTGTCGCCAAGGCTGGCCAGAAAAACCAATACTTCCTTGCTACCTAGCTCCGTACTTGCAGGATTGTGTCATAATTGCCGAATGCAATGGCATGTTGCTAAAGGGGACTAGATTGGTAGTACCTCAATGCCTAAGAAAAGAAGTACTAACCAAGCTCCATGATGGGCATCAGGGCATCTCAAAGACAAGAGCTTTGGTGAAAGAAATAGTCTGGTGCCCAGGCCTCGGCGAACAACTCGCACGGCAAGTAAAAGAATGTGTTACTTGTTCACGGTTCGTCACCCATAACTGTGAGCCATTTATCTCAACCTTAATGCCAAGTTTCACGTGGGAATGAGTTGGGGTCGACTCGTGTTTTGCAACAACTATCACTACAAAAGCCGGGGACACCGCGACCAACGGCTCCTGATGAAGTAACACAATGTAACCGCGGTACAAAAACGGTATGTATGTGTTACAAGCTGCCACTCTAGCGTCGCCAGCGCGAAGTTAGGCGACGGGAATGGCAGCAGGTTAGGTCGTTCCGTACGTAAGCAGAGACAGTGAAGAGATCAGAGATGTATGTGGGGAAAAACAAAACACTAGTGATATTGCAGCACTGCAGAGGAATCTAGGAATATTGCAGAGGAATCTAGTACAACACTTAATACCAACTAACAAAATACAAAAATCAATAAATCAGCTTACAAGAGAGAAGTATTACAAACTACACAAAACTAACCAAGAATAAAACTACAGATGAGAAAGTCCGAAGGTACAAACAGGTGAAGGGATACCTGTGATGACCGGCAGCGTTGAGTCCACGACGATCGGATGCGAGAAGTCAGAGAGAGTTCTGGCACAACTGCGATGTCGGCGGTGTTGCAGCACTGGTGTTTCCGGGAGGCTAGTGCTCGAAGCCGATCTCGGGCAGGTTGAGCTTACACGAGATTCAAGTACCGATGCCTACGTTACAGACGTTAATTTCGCGTCACAGCTACACAAATGGCTAAGTTTAGGTGGCCAGCCGACACGGAGCCACAACCACTTAAGGGATACTTCTTGATCTCCTTCTACACCATGTTGGTCAGCAACTAGACTGCTTAGCAAGGCGAAATCCTGCTCTTAAATCGACCTCCGTGTCCCCTGATTCTCGTCCTGGGGGAAAAGAGACCTCTACATGGGTCCAATCATGCACGTTTCATTGTTTGAAACTCCACCCTAAAAATATATTGACCACGTCCCTTCTTACCGTAATTACTCGAATCTAACGCGCACCTTTTTTCCGGTTAAGCGAGTTCATAAATCGCATGCGCGTTAGAATCGAGTACGAACAAAAAAATTACGGTCAATCTATTGCCATCGCAAATTCAAAATGGCCGCCCCCTACGTGCATCGGCATGGTGCGTCGGCTATTTCTGCCTATGTGTTTACCATGTGCGGCACTTCGTACGTGTGCTGAGGAGTTCGTCATCTAGTAGTGCATTAGCATCGACGACGTGGAAGGGCCGGCTCCAAAAACTCGAGTGCACCACGATGCCGCTTTTAAAAGAAAAGTCATCGCGTGTGCAGAAACGGACGGAAATTGGGCCGCATCGCGGTCGTTCCCGAAATGTGCGTGCGGGACCGGCGGAAACAAAAGCAGAAGATTGTCGACAGCAAAGCTTCACGCAAAGGCTTCAGTGAACCACAGCAGGGTCGGTTTCCGCAAATTAAAGAGCTGCTCCGCGAGTATGTGCTTGAGGAGCGAGCGGCACAGCGGCCCGTGACGACAGAACTGCTCCAAGTGCGGGCTATGCAATTAGTCTTAGAAAAAAGTCTAATGCGGAGCCAGTTTAAAGCGAGCAGGTGCTGGCTAATTAACTATATGAAGAGGAAAGGCTCTTCCCTCCGAAGGGGAACATGCATATGCGAAAACTTTTGCGGAGAAGTACGATGAAAAGCTTTACAGTTTTCAGAGGTTCGTCCTAAACTTGCGGCGCAACAACGGCTACCTGCTTGGGCAAATCTGGAATGCCGATCAGATGCCTCTTTACTTCGACATGCCTGGCACCACAATTGTCGAGAAGAAGGGGGCGAAGCAAGTTCGCGTGCTGACATCGGTCCACGGTAAAACTACAGTGACGGCAAAGCTCTGTTACACATCAGATGGGCACAAGCTTCGCCCGTACCTCATATGTAAATGGAAGACAATCTCGAGAGGAATCGTTTTTTCGAGTGGTGTGATCGTGCGGGCCCGCAAAAAAAATGGGTGCGCGTTGCAATCGATGTCTTACGTTTTTTTTTTTTTTTTCGCGGTGGAAATCGGGTGCGCGTTACAATCGAGGGCGCGGTAGAATCGAGTAAATACGGTAATTAGGAGAGGGTCCTCAACTGAGCAAGAGTGACAACCTGTTGGGGTTCTCTCATACGGCTTGTCTACAAGCAGTTTTGCCCGTGGGAATGGTCAGTTTCCTTGGTTTCAGTCGGTGCGTCTTGCAGTCTACAGCTAGTTCGGGGTGCATCGCGGCCTTTGACGACCCTGCCGACGTCGCCGTAGGTACAAAGGATCAAACACCGGCGACTAACGTTTGAAGAAGAACACCCCATTCAGTACTTCCCTGCACTAAAGGCCAGTCTTTTCATGAGTGAACGGTTCCACCGGTCAGCGGGGGAGTGCGGCGGCCGTTAATTTGCCGTTACGCCGGGTCGCAAAAATGGCAGTCCGTGACAGCATGTATGCAAGCAAACAAACAAGTCGCCCGACATTCCGATCTTCTTGTTACTGTTCGCACATTCTGCTTGCTGGATAGTTTCCTCATAATTGCGAAAGGATAGAAGGGTTGAAGCTTGGGCTAGCTGGGTTTAGCTTTTAATCGACTCTTGAAACATAGAGGGAAGTTTAAGCGAGGAAGTTTTTCCTTCTCGGCAACTTGCAAAATTCTGTGAGGACTTGTTCTGGGGTCACTTGAAGTTCTCGATGGATGCTGAGCAGTGCTAGTCCGGTCAATCTGTCGTTGTTCATATGATTTCGAAGGTAGCCCTTCAGCCTTCTCAGTGTGGAAAAATTCCGTTCCGGGGTCGACGTCGACACGGGTAAAGTCGCCAGGATAGAAAGTAGGCTGTGGATGTTCGGAAAAAAGTCGTGGTCGCACATCTCTAAGGCCTGTAAAGCACAAGCTGGGCGATTCTTTTCTTCGATCTGGCAGCATTTGTTCACCCACAGTGTGAACGCTGCTTCGATGACATTAGCCGAAGGAATGTCGCCAAGGTAAAACTGCACTGCATCATCAATATCAGAAAGGCTAGCCGATGCGCAGAATTTCGGCAGCAGCATGTTAAGGCCAACCACGACCTTCTTATGGGCATCGAACCGGTCTCTCAATTGATTTTCAAAGTCAGCCAGCAAAGGCAAATACACATTCCTCCGGTAGTACTCTTCGGGAGCAGCAGAAGGTACGTTGCTTCTCTGCATCTGCCTTCCAGTGATGCGTAGTAGCGCCATCTCAACATTTGTGATCTTCAGCAAAGAGAGCGACTTCAGAAAAATCTTATTAAATTCCGTTGCCGCACTAGCCCTTTTTGTGGAAACAACGTCTATAACATTCTTTACGTGATCGCACGCTTGAGCCAAGTCACTGTCAATTTTTTGAAGAAACTTGCAAAGTGGCAGTGTCAAAGAGAAGAGGTCGCTACAGATCTGAAGCGAAACGACAAACTCGGGCTTCGTAATGGCATTGAGCAGTTGAGAAGCTTTTGATGAAGTATCAGATGACGCGGCCTCTTCTTCCATATATTCGAGGAATTGTACAATAGGCACGTACAGTTCAAGGAAACGCTGAAGTGCATCGTGACTCTCTACCCACCTTGTTTGGCAAAAGGAGAGAACTGATTTTCTTTTTTCTTGTGTTAAATCTTCTACTTTGTCTCGCAGTTGGTTCGTCCTCTGTGGCGAAGCTCTCACAAACGTACAGGTTGAAGATACAGTTCCCAAACAGTTGCGGATGCTGGGGAGTTTGCATGCGTGAAGCAGAGCAAGGTTCAACGAGTGGGCGCTACAATGCACGTACAACGCTTTGGGCGCCGTTTGACGAATGAAGGCTTGAACACCGTTAAGGTGGCCGCTCATTGATGCCGCGCCGTCGTATCCTTGCCCGCAAAGTAGGTTCAGGTCAAAGCCATGACCTCTAAGGCTGTTCAGGATTGTGCTCGCCAGCGCCTTGCCAGTGAGATCGTACACGGGAACGAAATCTACAAAATCTTTTTTAAGAATGGGCACTCCCGACGTGTCGTGTCCAACGTACCTTACACATAGGGAAATGCGGGCGGTGCGAGATATATCAGTGGCCTCGTCAGCTAGAACTGAAAAACACGAACCTGAGTTGACGTCTTCCACTATCTTTCTTTGTATGATTTTACCACAAAAGGTGATCAACTCATTTTGAATTTTTGGGCTCGTGTACAGCGCATTCGCCGGAGATGTTTCCATGTGAGCTCTCAAGGCGGCATCTCCACATTTTGCTCTCATCCTAAGCAGTGCGCGAAAATTTCCATCATTTTTGAATGGCAGCACTTCAGACATATTTATCGGACCAGAGTCGTCTGTGCCGCGAAGCGGTACTTCTTGCCTGCCACAGAAAAGGATTGTTTCTATTATTGGCAGCAAGTTCTTGCGGTTTTCTTCCGCCTGCTTTTTAAGGCCGTGGTCAAGTTGTGTTAAGATGTCATGCTGTGAGCGGGACCGGACTGCTAAAAAGTTCTCCGATAGCGTTGTTGACATGGCGTGATAACTGCTGGATGCGTGGCTCTTAAAGACGTCCATGGCTTTCTTGTAATTGGTGAACTCCTTGGTTACAAAACAGCCCAAGCGCTGGTGCTCCCCTTTTCCTGCACACTCGCTTGCGAAGACTACGCAATATTTGCATAATGCTCCTTGAAGCTTCTCTGAATAAACAAGCCATGGGTAACGATCTACCCAGTGAGGTTGGAACTTCAGATTCCTTTTCCCTGTGGCTGGATAATCATAGTTAGCCGGAGGGGTCCACGGATTGAGCAGAAGCTTCTCCATCGTCTCTGGATCATTTACATAATTGCTTTTCGAGACAAACAGTCCCAAGTCGAAAATATTCGCACTCGTCGCACAGAGGGGAGGCGAACCACAATGTGTAGGTGCCATGCCACTCACCTTCCTTGGGCATTGCCCAGTGGTAAAGGCGTCACTTTGCCCAGCATTGACTGTAGAACAAAGATCACTTGGAGTTGCACTGCGGCCACCATCATTTCCCGGCGGCACATGGGTGTCCTGCTTGTGTTCGTTCTCAGGTGATTCATATAAACCGGTGCATTCTCCTGAGTCGCTACAGAAGTTCAGACGCGCTTGGCTTTCCACCAGTGCTGAGGAGGGTGAAGTTTTATCCTTCGAAGGAGGCGGTTCTTCTCCGTCCGCTTCATCGGTTCGAACTTTCTTGAAGTAAGACGCAAGACTCCTTTGCTTCGTTGTTGCAGAGTATCTTTTCATTTTGCTGCCGCAATCCTGTGCACGCACACAGAAGTGGCTAGTGGCTCCAAAAAGACGTTTGCGACTGCTTCCACTGCCTGGCGTGAACGGCGAGAGATGGTTTCTTCCTCTCTTATCCACTTTATAGTGGCTAGAATGTAGAAGTGTGATGAACGCGCTGGCTCCCGCGTGGCGCATGTGTTTTCTGAACGCCGCTACAGCTGGTGTGCATGCAGGCCCATTATTGTACTCCAGCTGCAGCAAACTGGATTAACGCTACTTAAAGACCTTTTCACAGAAGACTCCATGGGCACTGCATACTCCCCTAAATATACGTGAACCCCCAAGAATGCACTGCCGAGACATTTGCACTCCCGTGGTACAGTCCAGAAAGGAGGTGTTGCTCCGTTCCTGTGAAAAAGTCACCTTTTCACAGACGGCTCCCTGGGCGCCTGCATAATTCTCTCTGGGCTGCGCTAATTAAATAGCCGTGACCCCCCAAAAATTCACTTTGTAGGCTGTGACGTCAGCCTCTGTACTCCCGCGTGCAGCCCAGCTTGGCGGCGTTTTTTTTCTCCTGTGAAAATTGACCGCTGGTGCCGGATTGTGTGCCGGCTGTATCCTCGCTTTGTGCGCTTTGTAGGGAGGTGCATATACCTTCTGTGTACAGAAGAGGTAGATTTCCTTGCGTGTGGTTAAGGTTGTTCGAAGTTGCTCGGATATGCCAGTCTTTTAGTAGATGTCATCTTCGATAATTCGTTTCAGTGGCGAGAACTACAGTTTGAGAAAAGTTTGCCCTGCAGCCTGCGTCCTCGGAATGCGCCGCTGAGTTTTTCTGCGTAGGGGTTTCGTTACCTGGCAAATTTGCGCACGTCGTATTGGTGTTGCCGTTGCTGTCGAACTGTTTACCTTCACAGAAGTAGACGCGCTTTTTGTAGGAACCCAAAGCCGACACGTGCGGTCCGCACAGACGGATAACTTCTCCAGCGGCAAAGCACAAGGAAAGCATCTGGAATCAATAAAGGAGCTGCTACGGTGTGAAAGACGAAAAAAAAAAAAAAGACTCGAAGGAACGCGAGGGCGAAGTGCAAAGCTGTACAAATAAAGCAGGTGCGCGTGCGGGGAAGGGAGCGCTGAGGTGTTCTGGTAAAAGGGTAGGTTTGAAGAAAGGAAGAAGAGGGAAGAATGCCAGGAAAGTTGCAGTGTAACTTTGGCAGCTGGTGGTCGCTGTGAAGGCGTGTAAATATTTTAGCATCACCCGAAAAGTTAAAGCATCAAAAAAATTTTGGGGGGGGGGGGTCAGAACCCCCTCAACCCCCCCCTAGTTACGCGCCTGCTTCCATTCATCTTTTGGGCACCAGACGGTTTTTAGGCCGCTTTCAAGATCTTGTCTTTGTTCCTCAGGAAATCGGGAACTGTATGCTTAAAAATGTTGAACTCCTTGCTCACGTCAACCTGCGATCGACCACTCTTCACTAACTTAATAATGGCGGCTTTCTTCTCGATGGTTAACCGATGGTACTGTTTTCTGCACTTCAATGCCATCGGCGAGGATGACAAAGGCGGAGTGGGGGCCATCGCAGGCAAGCGAAATTCTCACGATGTGAACAAAGGAGTTTGCTGACGAGCGTCGAAGCACCTAGGCTTAGCGTTGCAGAGCACACTTCACACAATCGCACAACCACGCACTAGGCTAGCCGAACACCATGTAGGCTGCGTAAACAAAACGGCGCGACGGCAGACGACGGTGCCTCGGGTACTCCGGAGGTAGCGCTGGTAAACATTCAAGATAGCCAGCGTGCCCAGACCAAATCGGTGTGTGACGGTTAGTTCTAGTTTGAAGTGGTGAAACGCTTCCCGAAAGCGCTGCGCGGGAAGCCAGAGTGGCTGTGATTTCCACGTCAGTACCTTTCGCTTCCGTGACTGTGACCAGGTCTGGCAGAGTGGTTAAGGGACCGGTTTGCTATGGTATTGATAAATAAGCTTTTGTTCGTGGTTTCTTACCACAAAGAGTTCTGGGTTTTGTTCATGTATGAATGTTCTAAGTTCCATGCGCAAAACCACTGTTATTTTGCAAAAGGGGGGATGTGCCGGAATGACTTTCCTATGTGCAGAAAGCGCGCTCCTAAATGATGCACCGATTCACCGTGCCTGGCCCATGTATGGAAACACGTGGTACTGAGGTTACAGTTGCTACTTAAACCGCTGCGAAATAGACGGCGGGGCTTTTCTCGCTTGCCTATCACCTGGACTGCCATTGCCTCCTTTCTTTCACCGATCATCGACTGATAGCGGCGGGCGCCTCTATGACATAGATTGTGTCTGCTCTCGCCATCTTGGTTGTTTTTACCTGCACTACTGTGGACTGCAAACATTGTAAATACGCCGGTTTTATGTCATCCCCCCATAACAATATCATTTATATGAACACTCTCAGCTGATTTTTGCCATTGTTGCCGCATCTTGGATATGTATATACAGTTATATATGTTAAAAACACATAAAAAATATAAATAAGAAGAAAATTCAAAACGACATATTGGGGGCCCAGCGACCCTTTGCTCAGCAGCCCGCTGTGCTAGCCAACACAGCCACGAGCTATGCGAGCAGCTTGCTGTTGGCACTGCCATTGAGCTGCTGCTTTCTGAGCTTTTAACTCCCAAGCCCGCTTGGCATTTTCACCGTTGAGCCGGTGCTTCTCGCGCCCTTAACTCCAGGGTAGCAGCTTGCTGTCGGCATTGCCGCTTTGCAGCTGTTTCCCGAGCTCACGTCTCTAGGGCAGCTTTCTCTCTGCATGAGCTGCCACATGCCCCGCTTTCGCCTCAGGAGTAGCAGCTTGTTGTCGGCATGCCGTTTTGTTCCTGTGTGTCGGCGTTGCCTATCACGGGCGAGAGTGCGTATATGTTTGTTTTCATCCACGGCAGAAAGAGGATGTGTGGTCTAGAACGTGCTTATGCTTCGTCATCAGCCACAGCACAAACAAAGTGTGCATAATGCCTCACAGATCTGTAGCGGGTACCTCACTTTTGAACAGAAGGATGAATTACATAGTGGCATAGTGGGTGCTTCCCTGCTTCGTGAAAGTTACGGAGAGCATATACTAGTGGGTACCTTGCATGCGCTGTGCTGTGATGGACAGACAATCAACGAGCCTAGACCTTAAGATGCTTCACTAAAAAATATTTTCTTGCATATTTCGCACCCCCAAACTGCTCGAGCCAGCTCACTGGCGCATGCACAAAGGAAGTTTGGACCTTTAAATGCATTGAACGGGTGCGCCCTTCGCCGAGCAGGCAGGCACAATAGTGCAGACACACATAAAACGACGAGCGTAAAATCTGTTCTTTTGAGGTCTTCTCCCCAAACTACGGTCCCTAGAATACCATATCTGAACACCCAAACCTGTTGACAGGTCGGAACTGCTTGAAGGTTTGCCCCCTTCCCCCCCCCCCTTTATCTCCCAGTCTCTTTCGTGAGAATGCATGCCTGCAACACGGCAAGAACTATTTCCTGAATCGGATATGGGCAAGAGGCTGTTGCGCAAGCTTTTCCCCGCGTTTTATGTGACCACGCTGCGACACATGCTTGCTTGATTTCCCAAGTTTAGGTTTCACCATCCATCTGTCATGTTTTTACCCTTCCCTTGCGATGGGCTTCAATAACTATACACACGGTGAAATTCAAGCTCGATGTTATAAAGTTTGCCAAAGAAAATGGGAACGGTGCCGCCACCAAGCACTTCAGTATAAGGTTTTTCTATGTGCAACATTCAGTACAGGAGAAAAAAAGAGTGCATGCTTGCTAATGAAAGCTTCCTGCTATTAAAGAAGGCCTTTTCAATAATGTGGGAAAGCTTCGGTCCTCTAGTATCTTTGTGTCATGGGTCCTGGTTTCTCCCAGAATTGTCGAGAAGAGTTTCGGCACACTTCGGGTGAGGGTGACAGTGGGCGCAACGATGATTCCCAAATGGATCTCTCTGCCAGTGATTCCTACAGACTGGGCATGACCGGATCTGGCTCGTTAAAGTACATGCTAATTCTGTTAAACGAAGAAGTACACTTTGTGCTCCAACTTATTTTTTTAATGTATATATTGTGCACACTAGGACTATATACTATTGCGCATTATTTAAGATGTGTTCATGAAATCTTTGCGTAATTGACGTACCCCCTTTTCGAAGCACCAAAATCGTGAAATAAAGTGCACAAATGATGTGAGTGAATTCGGTATGTCCAACGACTGCTGCGGAATGTAGGTTCACTAACCAAAGCAGCCTAGTTAACTATCCTTAGGTACACGCACAAACACTTAGAAGAGTTCATGTGTAAGAACATCTAACTGTGTACGTGTGATGCATTGGCCATTCCGTTTTCTCTGGATGAGGCATGGCCGCTCAGAAATTCTACCAGTGCATGCAACATGCAAACCTCATAATGCCCCCACCTGGACCTCAGTGCGCCCGGCGCGCAGCCCTCGGACAGTCGTGCCTTTGAGCGAGGCAAGGTGCGCGTCCGCCACACGGAGGAAGGGTGTCACGAGCCTAGTGACGGCCACCTGGGTGCGTCGCCCCAGGAGGTATGCCTCCCTGCCAGAGTTGTGGTCCACACTCTGAAAGCGTGTCAGCACCTCTACTCGTGCCTGCTGAAAGCGCAGTCGACAGGATCCTGGCGAACCACCTGGCGACGATCCATCACCCTGCGTAGATTAACAGAGGTCAAGATTAAGGATTGCCAGACTTGTTTTTGAAATCCAGTTAAAGTGAATTGTAACAAACGAAAATGTGTTCGCTTGGTCTAATTGAGCCACACTAAGACGACCTAATAATAGACCTTTAATCAAACGCTACTACAGACATTGTTTGCAGTATGCAGAAAGTCCACGGAACATGAGTGAAGCTTGTACTGATCATTCAAAGGTGTATTGGCAAAAAAGTTTTTAGTTCTTTTCTTTTTCTGCGTGAAATGAAAGACCAAGCCCTCAAGTACCTAGAAAACATACTCGTAAGCTTCACTGAACCTTGGAAAGGTAATGACAGTATGTTTTTAAAAGCAAGTTTTAGTTCCTGCAGTTTTCTGACATCACAACATGGTATGATCTTGTCACGTGCTTGCACAAGATATTGTGACACTTCCATGTCCGTTCCCCTGTTTGGCTCCATTGGTGACACGCAGTAGCCGTTCTGAATGTTATGGCCACGGGTAAGTGGCCATACTAAGTATTTTGGACCTGAATTAAATATAACTGGTCATACTGGAGCGTGAAGACACAATTGACATTGTAGCCAAACGTCACGAAAGCGTTGACGTGAGTATGTGCACGATGCAAAAATTGAAAATAATGGCAAAATAAAACATCTTGTCAGCAAACTTGCTCAGAGCCTTTTCTGTATAAAGGAGAAATGTATGGCAGAGTAGACTTATCTTTGAAAGTTGGTGCCAGTACCAGTTAGATAGCATGTTGCCAACTAATAACATTTGCAATTGATGTCAATGCTTATCGGCAGGCTGCTATGATACCAAAAAGTTACAAATCGTGCATTTAATTTACAGGGATGCGATAAAACAGCATCAGTAGAAAAAAAATCACCAAAGCAAGACTATAGCTTTAAACTGTTCACAGCTTGCAGTCGGCAATATTTGGTACCGTCACAGCATCCATGAAATTGTGACCGCAATGAATGATGATCAGTGCAAACAAACATTAACTGCTCTCCAGTTGCTATGAATAAAGCATCATAACCGACTGAAGTGCCTGAAGCTTGCTGTGAAAAAAGGTCACAAATGACTAGAGAGTTGGAGCTGCGCCTGCATGCCAATTCATTGACATTGGCTGCTCTTTGGATTTCGACTTCGCTGGTGATTAACAGAGTACTGTGGTGCTTCCCAAGAAAAAATAATTGGTTTGAAAACACTCTTCCTAAACTGGTGTCCAACACTTTCGTGTGCATTCTGCTACTAGCGAGTCTAACACAACAGCACCAAAACGGCGAGTGTTTATAAACATAGCTGACAGGAGGCACCATAGCGGCAACTCGGAATCTGAGAAAGAGAATATAGCTGCACAAATTGCTTCCACTATTTAATTTTATGTTTAAAATTTACTGGAAAGTTAACCTTTATTAAACGTCTCAACATTGTTTACACGTTTTGAGATGTCGATTTTTTAATCTGTTGTCGAGCACCTGTTGACGAGATTACATATGCAGCGCATCCATGAGCTCGGCGAACACATTCAACAGGTGAATGTCACTAGATGCAAATATCATTCACTGAGACCGTGTAACAACAACAAAGATGACATTAACACCTAACGTCATTCGCAGCAAATGACATTACCAGTGCTGTGTGACAAGCGTATAAGCAAACTGCACAACCAATTTCTTTTTAAGTTGCAAAAGCTTCTAAGCCACACCTACGTGGGATCTTCAAGAGAGAAGAGCCTTTGAACATACTCCCCAAGGGCTGGCACAGCAGCAGACTCGACAAATGAAGAGTGAAAGCTGTTGAACAATACTTCATGCTTATATCTTGTACTACTGGCATACCCAGAAGGGTTGAATTTTTCAATTTTGCGTGCACATATAGACAAGTACGAATACAAAAGCACAAACATACATATTAAAGTATGATCAAATCACACACCTCTAGCAAAGTGGTAGAGCTAGAAAAAAATTTCTGGCTCTGCCACTGTGCTGTACAATAACATAACATATTTTTTGTTAGTCTTCATTGCTTATGGCATAAAGCGTGCCAAGCACGAAAATTCGGGCTTGTGAGCCATCATTAAAGAAAAAGAAAGGAAAGAAACTTATAAAGAAATGGCAGCTTACGTACATCGTCCCACTTGTCAAGGATGCGTCGCTTGTTGCGCAGCCAATCATTGCGACAATCTGTGGTCCCTTGCAGGAGAGGGTTTCGACACCTGCAAGGTAAAAGAATTTTTGAGACGTTCAAATCTGCTACGTCATGGCAGCCACTGTAGCACATAGACATTATAAAAAAAAAGTGCTTGAAACCGTAGGTAAAGCATGTCCATTTATACAATAACTTCACCTGAAAAGATGTAATGTCTGCTAACTTGAAAACACTTCTTTAGTGTTGTTTGCAAGACAATTACCATATTTACTTGAAAATAGGTCAACTCCTACATGCAGGGCCTTCTAAAATATAAGAAAAAAGTTATGTGAACATAGGCTGCCCTAGATTTTACGAGAGGAAAAAATGAAACATGATACACCTTTATTTATATTAAGCACGGAGGCCTGTTGACAATAAGCCCGCCTAAAATCCATTACATTCCCATCTCAGTCCATTACATGTCAGGCCATTAAAGCATGGCCTGAGATCTGTATTCTCTACTCAGATATGGTAAGTACAACTAAACTTCGATATACAGAATTAGAATATAACGAAGTATTGGTTATAACAAAGTGAATAATAGCTGTGTCATAAATACAGTGTAACAAGTTATTTATAACAAATTTTCAGATATAATGAAGTATTTTTGGAGCAGATGCAAATTTTCTATAATAAGGTTTGGGTGTACGATGTATTTCATGTACCCAATGCAGTCCTGCAATGCTTCCATTGGGATAGCAATTATATGGACACTCTCGGCTGGATTTCGCCGTCGGCGTAAGCGTTGACGTCGGCGTCAATGTCATGCACCGTATATGTATACGTATCTATATATATGAAAACACAAAAAATAAAAAAATCCAGAGAAAAGACTCCAGGGCGCGAAACCGAACATGGGACCTCCACGTCTTGAATGCGAGGCGTTAACCACTGAGCCACCGTGGGGCACCTCCTTGGACGTTTAAACAGCAAGCTATCTATATCTACCACTTACCGCTGTTGGAAGGCATCTCTGGGGGGGAACTATTGTGTTTTCAGCATTGTCAGCAAGATGGCCCAGTGAGCGCACGGCGGCTCTCATCTCTCACGTGTACTTTGGCTCATGTAGAGAATAAGTGGGTGTACGCTCGATCGCGTGCCCTTATCTTGCAGTGGGGAGAATCGTACCTCTTGGCTAGACTTGGGGCTTCACTGGAACGATTCTGTTGTAGTTATCGGGCACACAAAGGTCACTGCAATTGATGCACAGCCTCCGCTTATGAAAAGGGCACACTTTTCAGACACAGAGAAGTAACAACTGAGACGCTTATTCGCATACATCTGTACCTGTGAGTACGTTTCGTGCGCCATTTGTGCATGAGGAACGCGGGGCACATTTCGATGCGCTTGCCATTCTGCATGTGACCTTCTAATTTGTTGCTATCGCGTTCATTGCTTCTCCGCCTTTACGGCAAAGCTGTGACTTCTTTTGAAATCTAAGTAATATTTGAACACCTTCATTAAAGGAATTTATTGCTTCACGAATCAACAATAGCAAAATTTTTTAAATCCATCAAGTTCGAGCGGAGTTGCAAAGGCTTGCAGAACGCTGTAGGTGCTTTCTCTCGTCTCGTCTCAACGAGCGCCCCGGAAGCTAAGCAAGGAAGGAAGGCATGGGAGAAAGAAGTTACCGTATTTACTCACATAATCCTCGCACTCGCATAATTCTCGCACTCCCCACATCGCCCAACAAAAATACGATTTCTTTTTTTCCTCTAGTAATTATCGCACCCCCAAAAACTGCCGCAATATTGTATTCTGCTCGTTCGAGCCACTGATGATGATAGCGCAAGCCATCTCTTAAGCATCAAGCGTATTATCATTGCACGGAGATTCGATCCAATCCAAGCCAAGCCAAAGTGGCAAGTGCACATTGCGGCGTGTTTTGTATGTTGTGTAGGTAATCTAGTCACGTTATGGGGTGATACTGAAGCTACACGGCTGCATTCAAGTTGAAAGTGATAGATCATGCACTAAACAACAGCAACAGGGCCGCCGATAGTCCCTTCGAAGTCTACGAGTTCTGTATTCGCTACTGGTGACGGCTGCTGAAAGCCACCAAGATGCGTTGGGGCTGCCATGTGCCTAAAACTGGGATTGATGGTAAACTTTATTTCTTCAGAAGGAAACTGCGGACGATTTTGTTGAATAGCCATCAGCCCAACACTGAAGTCCTACACTTATCTTTTGAGGGCTCCTGTTAAGCGACGAACGCTACCGCTACACCCGCAACGGCCGCAAGCTTTGCGTATGGCATTCTAATTCTCGACTATTTGCTTCCACTTTTTGTGTCTCAAATAAGCCTTGCTTTTCAAAGCTTGCTGTTAGTTGCTGGTATGAGAATTTCGATTTGCAGCCACTTCGTTTTCTTTTCACTCTGTACGTTTTCGTGGAAAGATTTCCCCGCGTAATTCTCGCACCCCCCAACTTTGCATCGGTTTTCCGCCAAACAAAGTGCGAGGATTATGCGAGTAAATACGGTACGTCCCTTGCACATCGTGACCTTGAGCCCTTTATTTTTTTCCTGAGTCCCACGGACCACAAGCAAGCGCGCAGGCCCGTTGCGACGTACCACGGTGGCTGCGGTAGCTGTGCAGCACACGATGCTAAATTCAGCCAATGGTTACATGGCGCAGTCATTCAGGTTTATGCCATCATTTGTTGAGAGAGCCGATCGTAGTTTCTAGGCCACGCACTGCAGTTATAATATTTGACTCACATGCTCTCAGGAGTCACGACTACCGATGAGCAGCGTTCTCTGACCAAGCTTCATGAAGAGGTCTTGCTGGGCCCTTTTAATAATAAAGGGCAGAGCAGCTAACTCTCAGGAACCCTTTTGTAGCCTAGGAATTGAGTTGTACTCAATGCATCCACTATGTTGAAGAACTTAAATTTTCGTATTAATGGGATAAATAAATTCTTTTTACCAGTACCAGTGTGACTACATACTTTATATGCACAGACCCTGTATACAACAGCAGCACCTTTTATGACTGCTACGGCGAGGGTTTCGATGCGCTGCTGAAACCACGCAGCCCTTACCGCTTGTGCCTGTGTGGTGTGCGCCAGGCACGAATCTGGCTCAGTTTGGTGTCCGAGAGCCGCAGGTCCAGGGGAAGCTCGGGCATCCACACCAGGAAAGCAGCCTGGCCTGTGTATGTTCCATACTTGACCAGCACAGTTGCGTTCTGCGAACCCCGCACTTCAGAGCCGTCCAGGTACACCGAAGTGCACGATGGTGAGACCTGCGTGAATAAGGCCACGCCATGCAATCAATAGAGTGGGCAAGGGTTTATCTTTTCACGAGAATATGTGCAACATGCTTAGCCAGCCAAGAACAACTGGGTAGATATGAGTGAAACCCCTGTGCTATGATCAAGGCACAGGCGTTTCACTTTTCTTTGTGTAATGCATTTTCGTGATGCCTGTACGTCATGTGCCTGTACTTTTAAGGCGTGTAAAACTTGTACAGCTCCTTATAAAAAAGTCTAGATGAATTTATTCATTCCAAACTATGTCCAAAAAAAATAATGAAATGTGCAAGGCTACATCGATCTTTCATTAAACCATGAAACAGTGTGCACAGTTTTCATGTCACTGCATATATAATTATTCAAGCAATATATCCCTCCCTGGCCATACTTTAGTAAAATATTGCTGGGTGATTCCACGAGAGATCGACACGTGTTCAAAAGTTGATATTTTAGATTTCATTGAGTATTTTATATTTCGTGCACCTCTCACCAGGTAGCCCAAAAGTCAACTTCGTTTTATGATTAACGGCATAACTTACGAGAAAAAAAATATCAAACTTCACCAACACGGAGGCACCAATTTCGTCACCTGTCATTTTCGAAAATTGCAGATGCTATAAAAAGACAAATATTTTTGTTTCAAGGAAGATATTTTTTACCTGAAATGTATGTCTAATGAAGAAAGAATTCATACGATTTCAAGTTTGCAGACCTTAATTAAGAAAATAGCTTTTAAAAATGTCTAATTTTGCAACAGTTTAAAATAAGTTACGTACTCCCCATTTTTTTGCTCCGAAAACAATGCAAGCAGTGTTTTCAAACTTAACACGTTTTAAGGATATAGTGTGTTCATTAGGTACATAAATTATTGCTGCCGTAGGACAAATGTAAATTTTTATATATTGCCTCAAAGTTCTCATAATGGCAAAAGTGTACTCCACTGAAATTTCAATAATAAAAAATCTCATCTTCGATTTTTCTTAAAATCTCGTAAATAGACAACCGAAGGCCATCATACAGTAGTATAGAAAAACATGTTGCATTACTTTGTTTTTAGCGACAATATTCGTGGTACAAATCAGAGCTTTTCGAGAATGCGCAGATAAGTTGAGAAATCTAGAAATCGGAACGGAAAAGTGGCAATGAGCTTCAAACGCGAGTAAACGTGACCGAATTTGGTGAAGAAAGGCTGTTTTAGCACTGTGACAAATACGTACCCATGAAGGCGCGTTTATGCTCCTGATAACACAGCTCTAATGGAGGAAACCTTCGACGCTGTAACTCAGTTGCAAAACATCTGTCTATATTTGCAGATAAACTCAAACATGAAAATGTTCCAATGCAAGTGTTGGGTCTCGCTAGAAAAAGCATATGCGCTTGAAGTACCCTCACTGGTATTTTGGTGGTGACTGCGTGAAACAAGAGATGCGCTCAAAATGGCTGCATCTTTTGCAGATCACATTTAGCAGTGCGTGATGCTAACAAAACTCGACCACGATCAGTGCCCTCAGATGTGCTTAGCCAAACATGCCAAGAACGTATGCCTGGAACATGTGGCAACGATTTCCACTGGCTCTTCTTAAACTGACGGAATGTTTCTAGCTCGTCTGCATTTGCACACAGCAGCTTGACATTCTTGAGCTTCGCGCTCATTTGCGACACCATTTGGGATGCTGACATAATCACAGCTGAGCTTGCCGCTCTGAGGTTGCAGAGTGTAGCCTGATGCTTTAGTAGGCCACCAACGCCTTCACAAGAGTTCTTGCCATGTCCTGTGGCCGAAAAAATCCACTTTGTTGATATATGATCTTTCTGACATAACTCGAACAACTGGTACTTGTTTTTGAAGTGACTGCATGCACCATCAGAAACATAAGTAACATGCGTGTCAGGCTTAAGTTGTTCCTTCATATAGTTGTGGATTATTTGTAGAGCAAAACAGGCATGTGCAGCATCATAGCATGTGTCATCACTGATTTGATTGAATCCTTGTGAAACTTTGAATTGATTGCTTCCTTGTGATGACACACGTGAATATAGACACCTTTCGTTTGTGCCAGTGATAACGACTGTACCTCATTCGGTAAAATGGCTGTTCAATTTTCGGCGAAATCAAAGTGAAAAATGCAAGATTCTTTTTCTTGATTCTCTTTCGCCTGGCGTATTGCTGATTCTTGAATGTATCTTATGTAATCATGGGTAATCCACTTCACAAACCATAGACTTAGCTCTCACAGAAAAGCACTTGCCCGGGCTGTTTTTTTTACTAGATCGCCATTTTCCCATACTGCATAGGCTACCTCAATATCTTCAGGGATTCCTAAACATGTGGCTGTCAGAGTGTCCTCCTTAGCACAATAGTCACAATGGCCTAAAAAACAATCACTTGTAAGGGAGCAGCAAAGACATAGTTCTTTCAAGAAATCCGCCGTGTAGGCACCATCGGTGACGTCTTGTAGGGCAGAAACACACTCCGTAGCATTAGCACAGTATATACGAAGGCACACTTCTTGGTGTGGTGCAAAAAGAACCCACTTCGGCCTCAGTGAATAAAACTTTGAGAGCCCAATAGACGTGTTCGGATTAGCTTCTCTAAAGAGACGGTAAGCCTCTTGCACCAAACGGGTCATAAACCTTTTCGAAACAAGCTCCTTTTTTCCGTCAATGATAACAGATACATCTTTTTTGTTTTAAACGTAAACATTTTGACAGCAATCTGTCTGGCTGGGTAGAAAAGTTTAGAAAATTAAAATTGCTCCAGCCACAGTTCAAAAAGAGCCCGACGTTTCGAGACCGACTCGGTCCCTTCCTCAGGGGGTGACTGTCTTGGTCATGGAAGTGTCGTCGCGTCGTGTTCTCTCACCACGGCTCCGGCTTTCCCTTTCCACCACGTTTCGGAGACCGTGAACGTACACCGAAGGCATTGTTCCCAGCGAGCGGTTCACGTTGGCAGGCGTATGCTGAATGTGCCAAGACTCGAGCAAGAGCCTCTTTCCCAGATTCCGTTCTGTTTCAATAACAGAAGCGCCGTCTAAGTCAATTTTATGGTCGTGCTTCTCGCAGTGCTCCGCCAGAGCGCTACGTTGCACTTCCATCTTCCTGACGTCGTTCTTGTGTTGGCGAATTCTTTCCGGGAAACACTTGCTCTCGCCTATGTAGCTGGCTGGACAGTCAGAACACGACGCTTTGTAGACAACGCCCAGGTGTAGCTCCCTCGGAGGCCGGTCTTTCGGCCGCGGTAGTAAGCGAGCGAGCGTCGAAACAGGTTTATGGATTACCGTGACCCCGGCTTTTCCTAGGATTCTCGAGAGCTGTTCACTTATGCCCGGCACATATGGAATGGCGACGCGGTTGTTCGGCGTCTTCGTTTCTCTCGTGTGCGGTGGTGTGGCCAGGGCGGAAAGGGGGTCGGGCGGTGTGTCGCTTGCAGGTCTCTTTCCGCGGTGCGGTGGTTGTCGTCTCGACAAACGGCGTGACGCCCGGCGGATGAACGCTTCTGTGTAGCCATTCCTTCGTAGCTCGGCGACAATCCTCTTTTCTTCTTTCTTCCTCTCACCTTCCGACGTGCAGATTACTCGTGCACGTGAGAGGAGTGCCGAAACCACTGAAGCTTTGTGGGCAGTTGGATGACAGGACGAAAAATGCAAATACCTGCCGGTGTGAGTTGGCTTTCTATACACCGAAAAGGTCATGCGCTCGCCCTGTCGTCTGACTAAAACATCGAGAAACGGAAGCGCCCCGTCTCGCTCTCGTTCCACCGTGAACTGTATCGCTTGGTCGATGGAGTTTAGATGTTTAGTAGACAGCTTCCTCGAACATCTAAACTCCATCGACCAAGCGATACAGTTCACGGTGGAACGAGAGCGAGACGGGGCGCTTCCGTTTCTCGATGTTTTAGTCAGACGACAGGGCGAGCGCATGACCTTTTCGGTGTATAGAAAGCCAACTCACACCGGCAGGTATTTGCATTTTTCGTCCTGTCATCCAACTGCCCACAAAGCTTCAGTGGTTTCGGCACTCCTCTCACGTGCACGAGTAATCTGCACGTCGGAAGGTGAGAGGAAGAAAGAAGAAAAGAGGATTGTCGCCGAGCTACGAAGGAATGGCTACACAGAAGCGTTCATCCGCCGGGCGTCACGCCGTTTGTTGAGACGACAACCACCGCACCGCGGAAAGAGACCTGCAAGCGACACACCGCCCGACCCCCTTTCCGCCCTGGCCACACCACCGCACACGAGAGAAACGAAGACGCCGAACAACCGCGTCGCCATTCCATATGTGCCGGGCATAAGTGAACAGCTCTCGAGAATCCTAGGAAAAGCCGGGGTCACGGTAATCCATAAACCTGTTTCGACGCTCGCTCGCTTACTACCGCGGCCGAAAGACCGGCCTCCGAGGGAGCTACAGACGACAGACGACAGGGCGAGCGCATGACCTTTTCGGTGTATAGAAAGCCAACTCACACCGGCAGGTATTTGCATTTTTCGTCCTGTCATCCAACTGCCCACAAAGCTTCAGTGGTTTCGGCACTCCTCTCACGTGCACGAGTAATCTGCACGTCGGAAGGTGAGAGGAAGAAAGAAGAAAAGAGGATTGTCGCCGAGCTACGAAGGAATGGCTACACAGAAGCGTTCATCCGCCGGGCGTCACGCCGTTTGTCGAGACGACAACCACCGCACCGCGGAAAGAGACCTGCAAGCGACACACCGCCCGACCCCCTTTCCGCCCTGGCCACACCACCGCACACGAGAGAAACGAAGACGCCGAACAACCGCGTCGCCATTCCATATGTGCCGGGCATAAGTGAACAGCTCTCGAGAATCCTAGGAAAAGCCGGGGTCACGGTAATCCATAAACCTGTTTCGACGCTCGCTCGCTTACTACCGCGGCCGAAAGACCGGCCTCCGAGGGAGCTACACCCGGGCGTTGTCTACAAAGCGTCGTGTTCTGACTGTCCAGCCAGCTACATAGGCGAGAGCAAGTGTTTCCCGGAAAGAATTCGCCAACACAAGAACGACGTCAGGAAGATGGAAGTGCAACGTAGCGCTCTGGCGGAGCACTGCGAGAAGCACGACCATAAAATTGACTTAGACGGCGCTTCTGTTATTGAAACAGAACGGAATCTGGGAAAGAGGCTCTTGCTCGAGTCTTGGCACATTCAGCATACGCCTGCCAACGTGAACCGCTCGCTGGGAACAATGCCTTCGGTGTACGTTCACGGTCTCCGAAACGTGGTGGAAAGGGAAAGCCGGAGCCGTGGTGAGAGAACACGACGCGACGACACTTCCATGACCAAGACAGTCACCCCCTGAGGAAGGGACCGAGTCGGTCTCGAAACGTCGGGCTCTTTTTGAACTGTGGCTGGAGCAATTTTAATTTTCTAAATCTTTTTTGTTGGGACTCTGCCGAGAGCAGCTACACTCATCTTTGGAGTAGTAAGCCATAGCTGCCTGGACGTCCATTGGGTTCAGCCGTGTCCTTTTTACCGCATTTGGTGCTGACCATATCCCGTGCTTTGCGCGCCAGCGTCGGGACCTGTATATCATGTAAGCTGAGAAGTTTGGTATAAGCGCTTGGAGTTTTCGGCGCTCTATATCGCTCGGCAACAGTGTCAACAAACGCATGCACTCTTGATACGAAGAACACGCTTCATAGTCTTGCTTGAAGTTCTTGAACCACTGGGCACACACACTGCATTTTAGATCTGATGGTTGAAAGTGGGGGTTACACACGTTACGGTGGCATTTCACGGTTACTGTAGAATTGCTGCTAAGTTGTCTTGGCTCTGCATGAACTTTGCTATTTTGCGCATGCAGCTTCTCCAGTCGCATATGTGACAATGCTTCAGGCATGTTTACACACCCCTCTTGACTTCTGCCTTTTTCTTCTTCCGGCAAAAACTCTTCAGCTGTTTCAGCTAAGAAGCCATTAGACGAAGACAGCATATCTGTGAAGCGTCTGAAGCAGTTCTGGCAGACGTGGTAGTTGTTATGTGCATGGCGGGCAGCTTTCGGCAAAAGCTTCTGGAGGGCAAACAGGCCAATGTCTTCGACCTTGCGGAAATTTTTTTGATAAGGTATTTTCTTTTTATGCAACATGAGGTAATCTGAACAAAAAAACTCTATCCCGGCTGAAGTGGTCAGCCATCGCCACGCTCCTTGAGGCTCAAATTACTGGCATGCAACTATGCATGAAACCAGCCGCACGAAAGTGATCTATCTGTCGTCTGTTCCTATGTCTCTCACCTTTAATGAGAGCAGACGTAAAACAGCGTGTGCAAGTATCCACAGAGCGAGTGCAAAACTGAAGCACAGTACGTTAAAATGAATTTCACAATGTTTTTGTCAATAAAATTATGGGAGGCGTAATCTTTGTCCCTACTTTGAACCATATGATCTAAAGCATTGCCTCCGAGATGCGGCGCACAGCAATTCATCTGTAGAACAGACGACGGATGATAACTTGCCCTAAAGCGTGTTCTTCAGTCTAATGCAGCAGTCTTCGTGCCCCAAATGATAAAAATTTGATATGAATCATTTATGAACTCATTCAACATTCAATTCTCTTACCCAACGTGTTGCAAACACATGGCCGTCACAGCAGCTCCATCTGTGTGTCAGTAATGGAGAGGCACCACATATTAGAAGTCTCAGTGCTCTACGTATAAGAGTGCATTCAGATACTGTAGAATATCGTGTTCAAAATAGTACTCCTATCTGCTAAAACAGCCTTTCTTCACCAAATGCGGTCATGTTTACTCACGCTTGACGCTCATTGCCACTTTTCCGTTCCGATTTCTAGATGTCTCAACTTATCAGCGCATTCTCGAAAAGCTCTGATTTGTACCACGAATATTGTCGCTAAAAACATAGTAATGCAACACGTTTTTTTATATTACTGTATGATGGCCTTTGGTTGTCTAATTACGAGATTTTAAGAAAAATCGAAGATGGGGGTTTTTTTATTATTCAAATTTCAGTGGAGTACACTTTTGCCAATATGAGAATTTTGAGACAATATATAAAGATTTACATTTGCCCTATGGCAGCAATAATTTATGTACCTAATGAACACACTATATCCTTATAACGTGTCAAGTTTGAAAACACTGCTTGCATTATTTTTGGAGCAAAAAATGGGGAATACGTAACTTATTTTGAACTGTTGCAAAATTAGACATTTTTAAAAGCTATTTTCTTAAGGTCTGCAAACTTGAAACCGTATGAATTCTTTCTTCAATAGACATACATTTCAGGTAAAAAATATCTTCCTTGAAACAAAAATATTTGTCTTTTTATAGCATCTGCAATTTTCGAAAATGACAGGTGACGAAATTGATGCCTCCCTGTTGGTGAAGTTTGATATTTTGTTTTCTCGTAAGTTATGCCGTTAATCATAAAACGAAGTTAACTTTCGGGCTACCTGGTGAGAGGCACGAAATATAAAATACTCAATGAAATTTAAAATATCAGTTTTTGGACCCGTGTCAATCTCTTGTGGAATCACCCTGCTGTAACTGCACTAGCACTGATATTTCGTTGTGTCTGGATCAAGCAAGTATTTCGAGAAAGAAATGTAACTGAAAGGCCACCTATTACTGGCCGCAGTATTACTGGTGTACCACTTGGCTTTAGCAAAGTTCATATGGCTCACTATTTTAGTGTGTTGTTGTGCTTACTGTGTAGTAAAATTTAGTGCATTGTTGTGCTTAATTTGTAGTGCGTGTTATGTTGTACACACCAATAAGTGCTGTCCAAAGTTACAGGCAAAAACTATGACTCTGAGCTATTAAATCTGTGACCAGCATCATTATTCTTTACTGGTTTTGAAAAAAATCATGTACGATAAAAGGCTGTGTATGTACACTCAAACCTCAATACAGTGAAATCTCGGTGTAACGAACTTCCGGAGGCCACGGCAATTTGTTCGTTATTTTGAAAGGTCGTTACAGTGAAAGTCCTAAAATTAACCATAAAAACTTATTTTCCACCGTCCAAAACGACTTGACTTTACAAGAATGGGTCCTTGAACTCCTTCTTCACGAGAAAAAAAAATGCACAAGTGAACACCAAAAAATGCACGTTTACTTTAACGAAGTTTTTTTTTGTTTTTTTTATGTGTGCAGCACTAACTTTGCCTGACGATAGTTATAGCGCGAGAACAAAATGACAACACAGAGACAAGAAGGACACGAAGTACATGAAGGTCCTTCTTGTCTTTGTGTCGCCGTATTGTAGTCGCGCTATAACTATCATCATGTCATACCAACTAGCCCAAGCTGCCTCACTTCTAAGTTACAAACTTTGCAGCGCGAAGGTCCCTAGCTCATCTACATTCCTGGGGTGCGATTCGGTTCTTTGGTCACAACAGCCTGCTTTTCGCCTTCCAGTTGCCAAAGACTATCTCGCTAAGCGAAACCTGCTTCCGCTTCCTGGTCTCATTGAGATGAACCCATTTGTAGTTGCACGGCAGCGCGAACACCGACTTGCTTTGTGGATGCGATAATTAATCACCAAAAAGAGGTGAACATGACTGACAAACCAGGCCTCCTAGGGCACATGTAGAAGTGACAAAGAAAGGGAAACCCGAAGCGTTGTGGCTGTCATCGCCTCTTCCTAAAAAAGAAAAAGTGCTATAAAAAAGATTCTTCGCGTGTCTGTTTCTGCTCCCTCGCTTCTCAGGTTTTTCGCGCCCATGCTTTCTGTTTCACAACTTCCACTCTGATTCGCTGTCCTTGCTCTCCCGTGTTGCCCTCACCCCTCGCCTTTGCGCTTCTAAACCTGACGTTTCGACGTTTCGATGAAAAGAAAAAAAAGAAAGTCGTCCTTTCGTTTTTTTTCCTCCCTTTGTACTGTCACACGTGTCCCGAGAAGCAAGGCGTCCATTCGCTGTGTCATCTGCTTGCGCACCGCTCCGGTGGTCGCGACGGATTCAGAACTTTTGTAGTACTAAGGCGTTGTTAATATAATGTGGAACTAAATTAATGCTCGTTATTCTGAAAAGATTGGTATTCTGAAGTATGCAGTAGTGAAATAATTTTACATTGAAACTTGTATTAGCAGTCGGCACTAGATGTTTTTTTAAAGTTTGTTATTCAAAAAAGTTTGTTAATGTGGGGTTTGTTCTTCCGAGAATTCACTGTATAAGAAACCCGGGAATAGTGAAATATTGGTTATACTGAAGCAGAGTAAAAATAATCTTGCGATCGATGTAGTGTTAGGAATAAATGTTTTAAAGTAAATTTTTCCATATAACAAACCTATTTTCGTGTGTAAGATGCAACTTTGTTAAAATGAGGTCTGAGAGTAGTTCAGACCAGCATGCAGCGTAATGTGGAATTTGTGGACAGTGAAAGCAGAAACAAGTTTCCATCTGTATATAACCCAAAGCCTAATAACTGAAATCTCTATATCGTCCAATAACTGGAAGCATTTATTAGCACTGCATTTGAATATTAAGGAAAGATGCGGGTTGAAAAACGAGAATTTTCTAAAAAAATTATCGATTTTTTGTTTTCACCTGTTTTGTTAAGATTAGTACCTCTACTATTCTGAAAAAAAAAAAAAAATCTATGTCGAGAATCAACTGGAAATGCTTTAAAATTGCGTCTGAAGAGCACAAGGTGGCTGTCAAAAGGCCGAAAGTGTGTCATCTTCGAGCACCTTGCCGCTGATAATGCGCCGCTGCTCGCCATTGTCGACCGCATGAGGCGAAGAACCGAGCCTCACTCTTCAAATAGCGACGGTTTCCCGCGCTGCTGCAACGCAAGAAATAATAAAGAGAAGCGCGCTTTTGCCGCCTTTTTCGAGCGTCGCGACTGGCTTTTAAATCACGTGGTACGGATCGGGAGCCGCCATTGGCTGCTGCGCGCCTGTGTGTACTGTGAAGCTACTTGCAGGATCCGTGTCTCGTCGAGCAGCACAGCTGAACAACGCTTTTCTCGAGTGCTTATTCGTTATGGACGAAGAAAGCCGTAGGAAGCGCGGTCACCGGCCTGTGAAGTTTCACGCGGCGCACAAATTTCGAGGACGCCGGCGCAAATCAAAGCCGAACACTCAAACCACGAAAAGATCGTCTGCTGCCGCAAAACGTAGTGGCAATGACGCCGATGCGCCCGACGAGTTTGCCGCGGCATTCGAATATGTGAGTGCCTCCCAGAAAAAGATCGGACTCTTCGAAGACGAAGAAAAATCACAGGACGACGAGTCTTCGTTGATTGCTGATGTGACAGCACTGAACATGCTTGTGCGCGGTGCAATGTGTCCGTCGTGTCGCCATTTGGGATTACGTGTCCGGGAACCGGCCGACAAGCGGAAAGGACTTGCGTCGTTCGTCGAACTCCACTGCCCAAACAGTGAGTGCCCCGAGACTATTCTTTCGGCGACATATACTTCGTGGCGAGTAGCTTCAGGCGGGGAGGCCAGCGTGAGCGTGGCGGGTGACGGACTGACCGCGAGGAGAACATACGACAGCGGGAGCTCGCGCGATAGCTACGCTGTCAACGTGAAAGATCCATGAGGGCCAAACCTATGGTGCTGGCGCATTTTAATGGCAGTGGTCACTACAAGGAGGATTTTTCTTTCTTGTGTACAAATTTCGTCGCATTCAATGACATCTTTGATAAATAAACATGCAATTTTGACTTTAAAACTTCTTTTTCTCAAAACACAAATTTTGCCATTTTTGTCAATGTGCCCCTCCTTTTTCGGGTACTTCTGGTGCTCAGATCTGCATGAAATTTTTCCCAAATTTTTTCCAAAGTACGAGAAATGCAATTATCTTGTTTAAGTTTCAATATCCTTTTTATATAATAAAAAAAAGTTATGTAAACTTTTACTAGGGTAGGAGAAATATGAACTTCCCACGTTAAAATTTTTCACGTCTGGTACATATTTTGTATGGACTTCCAAATTAGTTGTTTGCATTCCACACTTCATTTGAAACATTATGAACTATCAATTGTAAAAAATTAATGAAGTGTAGGTATGAAAAGAGGGGGGGCAAAGGGCTTAAGTTTTTCACTTTGTCATGTTGCAAAACTAAAAGTATGCAACTTGCAAGACAACTCATTATATATTCTAAATCAGCATAAAAAGTTCTATAAGCACCTCAAGTTTCATTGCTCTCGAATGAATATTAAAAAAAAAAGTGTCTTCGACCCGCATCTCCCCTTAAGTCACTGTCATCCATTACAATTTTGTTGCAAAAGTCTATTGGCTGACATGTCCTCTCATAGAAATTTTTCTTTGCCATCAAGTACATTCAACAGTGACACTTCTTGAATGCGTGACAGAAAAACTTCTTGGGAAAATAGGTCCAAGAATCAGTGAACCAGGATCAGAGCACTGCTGGAGAGGTCTGTTTCAGCTACTTAACTCCAGTCACTTCAAGCTCTGCAGACTTCATGATTTGAAAGCACACAATTTGTAGCTCATCTACAGTCTAGTGTCCTGAGGAGAGCTTTGCTAATGATGTGTGTCTGATGAACAAACTGTCAGGTCATCATGCTGTTGACTCGTGTCAGGCTAGAAATGAGGGTCGTACAGGGGTTCATACACCATACTTCAATTCCAAAGTACACGCGCTTTTTCATTGTCTAATTCTCTTGAACTGGTACCCTTCTATCGTCACATACACATTAAGCTGCCGAAACTCCAATAGCATCACTACAAGGGTGAAAAAATGCTCGGTGCATGGCTTGCACAGCAGTTGCTTCACCAACTCAGCCAGGTGACGCTGGACAGGGTCTCGAACAAGTATCAATGGGAGCCCTAGGAGTGCTTGAGGCTGTCAACACCAGATAAACTTAATGCAGTCAAGCACCAATTCCTTGACCATCCACCCTTTCTTCCGATAATGAACAGCAACATATTTTGGAAACGTGTCTCTTTTCCGCGGGTATTTTCATACTAACCCAGTGAACCACTGATATCCTGTCAACCCCTATCAATAACATCTAATTGACATCTCCATAAGGTGCCATACTTACACTCTAAAGAGCCTACGTATATTTAACGTCCTATGCACTTTTATTTTAGACAAAAACTAGACGTCGCAAATGATGTCGCGTACACGTGCTCATAACATCAACTGCATCGCAGAACTTTCTGTCTTCCACAACCACTTTATTTGACATTTAGAATGATAAATATATACTGCCACGTAATATCTAGAAAGTGCTCGAATATAAATGGTCATGTAATGTTTGAGCATGCGTAATGCATACACTTACACGCACGAGGAGTTTAGGCGTGCGAACAACCATAAAATTACCATGTGTGGCATTAGTGCTGCCATACATGATAGCACGAAATCATGCAACCCGAAGGTGCTTTTAAGTGTGACGCACCTTATGGACCTGGGCTGTCATCGCTTGGCGTAATGCAAGCAAAACCCCATAAAAAATAGAAAAGACGAAGCGAGAAATAGAAAAAATGGAGAAGGAAGAAATAGGAAGACGAATAGAAAAGGCAAGGGAAATAGATGAAAAAATAGAGGAGAAATAAAGACAGAAAAAACTGCAAAACAAAAAAAAGAGAGAGGAGGAAAGAAAGCTCAAGAGAAATAAAGGAGACTTTCCAGCTTCGCACTTTCTTCAGGCTTACTGCATGTGCTAGAGACCTGCGCTCCCACTGCGGTCTGGCTCTTAGCTGGTGTGCTATACTTATACACCTTCATGGCCGGGCTTAAATTTGTAGTCTGACAGCAATCCGGCAAGCCTCACCCCGCCGCAGTGGTCTCGTGGTTAAGGTACTCGGCTGCTGACCCGCAGGTCGCGGGTTAGAATTCCGGCTGCAGCGGTTGTATTTTCAATGGAGGCAAAAATGCTGTAAGCCCGTGTGCTTCTTAGACTCGAGTGCACGTTAAAGAACCCCATGTGGTCGAAATTTCCGGAGCCCTCTACTACGGTGCGTCTCCTAATCATGTGGTGATTTTGGGATGTTAAACCCCACATATCAATCAATCCGGCCAGCCTCACACCTTGGATGCTTTCTATAAAGTACAGCTGAGCGACAATGAGCAAGACCGCCATGGAACCGCAAGTGCAACACACCAACTTCATGCAGTAAGTGTGCCAAGTGCATGAAAAAACTTTTTATTTAGTAAATAATAATGTCTACGAATATATATTGAATGTCCATTCAGTGCAACTGCAACCATACTCGGCCGAGCTGTTCGTAGTAGCAGGTACATTTAATCTTTGTAATTTGGATTTCTATGGATATCTAAAAGACATTTACAATGTTCATGAGAAACATACCATGCATGTCTACACAATATTTGCGGTTCACTGGAAAGTAGGGTGGTGTCTTGTGACTGTCGGCAGCGCAGCACAGTACTACGGGGACCTGCATTTTCCCCATTTTCACTGGATTTCACAGAATCTTGACAAGATCGTGTTTATTGCACAATTAGGGCTGAAGCTGTGTTCGTATATGCTGGTGTTTGATTCGAATTGCCGATCCGACCGACTGAAAGTTCACTGATTTTCGCAGCAAAAGCACATGTTGCCACAGAAACACTTAGTAGCTCTCTGGCAGCCTCCGTCAAATCGATGAGTGTAGGCATTAAAAAAAAAAACAGGGCTGATCATAAGATGTGACACCAAGTACTCAAAGTCTGTCTGCTGAATGCCCTTCTCTCTTTCTATTTCTCTTGCCCTTGCATGGAGTAGCACAGAGATGACACAAAAATTAGTGGCTCATTGCTCTCGAATGAAGTTTGTTAGGTCATGTTGAAATTCGATAAGCACTGCATTCTTAGGCTTCCCAAAGCTACTACTTAGGCCAGTGCAAGCAAAGAGGGGCTTTCCTCCGCTTTTTCCAACTGCAAATGCTACAATAGTTCCCACAGAACTGCTGCTCTGCAACACAGCTGCCAATGATGCCAGCAATCACATTTATTTTGGACATGGCCGAGTACTACTTTTTGCCATGCCAACCTGGTGCAAAGCTGTCGGCTACAGTGCTTGTCAAGTCAGCCAGGCCACAATGGCAATCGATAAGAGCGCAGATATCTGATGATCATGATACTACCAAGAAATTCCAAACCAGATTGGTGAACCTGGGCTGCAAACTGGTTGAAATCAACATATGGTAAAATAGGGCAGAACTTTCACATCGCCATACTTGGAAAACGGCCTCGGACTATGCACAGGCTTTTAAGATAAATTCGCTTCATTACACTACAGCCTCACTGTGCGCAAGAGTACTATGTGCGTTTGCTTCAGTTAAAATCGTGCTTGCATGCATGCTGTTACAACACTGAACACGGATACAAGCTTTGCTATATTGGCGGTCTTATCGGGTTAAATCGGATCTGCTAACAATAAAATTTTTTTTGTTGCACTTCTGCAATGGCTTCGCAACAGTAACAAGTGGTGAAGAAACACCTGAACAACGCGAAACAACTGCAGAAGTTGTGCAAGGCCACTACAACGGAACCTTCTTGAAATGTTTTCCAAGGAAACTAAAGAATGAAGCATATTATATGCAAGAATCGTATTAACCAAAAGGTTGGCTGGGAGCTAAAAGAAACACACGTTAGGCTGAAAAACACACTCTGCAGAATCATATCGACACGAGTTAACAGTAGTCATCTTGTTGCACAGCCTACAAAACAACCTCGTGCTGTAAGGATTGTATTTGTGCTTCATGACGAGTGTGCTTAGGGATGTTCCACCGCAACACAAATACTACACCACAACACAACATGCGGTGATAGACGCTACTAATACTGGAGAGAACTCAGTGCTGTGCAGTGAAGAGCACTCACCTGTGGCTGTCTGTTACCAAAAAGATGACTGCCACGTAGCTTTAAGAATATGAAAGGCCTTAAATACATGCAATACATAAGGCATAGGTGGAAAATTAATATTACATGAAATTTGACATCTTTCACTTATTTGAATAACAAACTGGTAAGTTTCCCACTTTTCATGATCTCAATAGACTGGTGATGACGTGTGGTTTCGTGTATAGGCTTCAGATATCTATATAAAAAAGCACTATTTTGCAATCCTAGTTTAATATATCGGGATTGAAAAGTACATTTGAAGTTAATATAGAGCAGTACAAAATTTTTTGTGTGCGATGTGACTGCTATCGGTACAAGGCACAGTATTACTGTGATGTAGTATCAGAAGGCACCCGTAAGTACAAAAACTGCTCGTTTATTAAGAAACTTGCATCACTTGATTATAAGGAGACGCATCCTATACAATGAAGTAAAGTCCAATGAACTCTATCCATCCCCAATAGTGTGATTGTCGTAATAATTCACCTTGAGAACCGACTCGTCAGCTGAGTGGCAGGAGGACTGCAGCGTGACGTCCCCCAGAAGTCCAGACTGGCTCACCACGAACACCTTCATGGGCTGTGACACTTGTTTGCCAGTCAGCACTGCTGTGTTTAGCAGCTGATTCGACTGCAAACAATTCAGCGAGCTCCATTTAGCAATTCTGTACAGACTCTATGAGAAGTATTCCCAAAACTGTGAATGTGTGAACAGCTCATTTCAATGTCACTATTTCCTTTTTATCAATGATCTGAATGGAATACTCCTTGTGCAATCATTAGAGTCATTTAGCAATGAATGGTGAATGATCAAAAAGAACAGTGAGATAATGAGGCATTAGATGTCAGACACATGATCTTATTATGAAGCACGCCATAGTATGCTAAGCCGCCATGGCAGATATAGAATCAAATGGGTCCTGTAGAAACCCCCCCAAGTCAGGAAGCTTTATGACGAAATGAAAACATCTCATAATATCTGCACACAGATCATTTCCACATATTTATTCATTTTCCTAGAAAAGCAAGCTTTGAAGCGGATGCCAGAAGAAATATTTTGATTTTAGCTGAATGATTTCTGACAGTGCATTACAACCATAGCTGATATTGTTGACGGTACAAATAGAAACCTAAGAGAAAATTAATCATAGGTCATGTGCAATGTTTGAGAGACAAGAAGTGAGCAGAGTTGGTCAGGGAACAAGCAGTGTCAAGGAGATCTCAGTCAAAACCAAAAAAAATGTGCATGGGCAGGCCATGTAGCATGGAGGCAATTTAACAGCTAGTCATTAAGATTAACAGACTGTATTCTAAGAGAAGGCAAATGCAAGAAGGGGAGGCATAAAATTAGGTGGGCAGATGAGATTTAAAAGTTTCCAGGTATAATGCGGCTGCAGCACAGGACTGGGTTTATTGATGAAACATGGGAGAGGTTGTTGCCCTGCAGTAGGCGTAGTCAGGCTGACGATGGTGATGACGTACACTACGCAATTAAGTCTCGCTCACCGAGACCCAACTTCATTTGGTGCTGTCTGGACGGGGCTTGACACGCGCACAATAAAAAAAATGGAAAGAGAGCAAGTACCTTGGCGACGAGGAGGACAGCCTGGACGTCGTCCTTATGGATGTCCAACCGGGAGGTGAGCTTGATGCTGTCATCGACCTCGCTGACGGTGCTGCTCACGGTGGCTGTACTGTCCACGCCGGGCAGGTCTAGGTAGCGCAGCTGCCAGGTCACCTGGCCCCCGTCTTCGTGGCCCAGCCCTTCCTCCACTTCAAAGAGCCAGTTGAGCACCTCTTCCCCACTGCGCAGCAAGGCGATAGGGAGGCCTCGCAAATCACCAACAAAACTTACCGCAAGAACCAGGTGCAACTAATTAGAGTTGTGCTATTGATTTCAAAGTTTGGATTACTCTCGAGAAAAATAGGTATGGCGCTCAAAGGACGATCCAGAGGAAAAGACTTGTTTGTCAGTTCATGGGCTCACTTTGTCCCTGTCCTTTATAGCTATTTTCATCAAACAATGAGTAAATTAGCTGGGCAATAAACACTGCTGATTTATGCACTGAATGTTAACTCGCACTCATATCACCAGAAGCTTGAAAGTTAAGCTTGTTGGTACATTTTGTTGTAAGTGTAAGTAAACAGGACAGTGCGCAACTGCTGGCACATAATAGCACAAGATTTCTCTGGAACTACATATACAATTCAAGCTCTTTATAAGAAACATGAACCTAGAAGCCTTTCTTATTTTTTACATGAGGTGTCTCTTAAAAGCAGGGTGCCATGCTTCGAGCTCAAACCTTACTTTAGGGTAGGCACGGTGGTGTCTCTTATACCTTAAGTGTTTCTTCAGATCAGTGTCCCTTACAAAGGGGCCCATCGAATATCGTGTAGAAAACGACGAGTGACATTATCATCATTAGTTTAAGATCAGATCAGAACGCAGAAAAAAGAGGAGGTCGATGGTGGCCTTCGACATTGAACTTCTAATAGACAATCCACCAGATCTTGAAGATGAGTGCTCGCCGAAGACGACAGGTCGCCATCCTAATAAGTATTCACAGCAATGCGTACAATGGCCTGCAGATTGCAAAACAAAGCCAGCCAGTCACTCGAAAAGAAACAGAAGGAAGACTACGAGGATGCTGAAAAAAACTCGTCATACTGATCGTAGCCGATGCTCTTCCGAGAAATCTGCACACGTCAGGGTTGAAGGAAATGCAGATCATATGTATTCTTTCGTCTAAGAGGAAAATTACCGAGACAGCGTCAAAGTAAAAAACGGGAAAGCTCAGATTAATGCAAAGGAAGGAGGATGATGATACCAAGGCGAATGCAGACAGGACCAACGAAAAAACTCAAGAGAACTTCTCAGAAATAGCTCCTGCAGACCCTCATGGAACACAGAACATTAATTTTCACATAAACAAAAACTGCTCATCGACCGCACCAGTCCCTCAAGGGGAACACGCCTGGGAGTGGAACAAACGTCTGAAGCACCGCTGGAAGACCAAGCACTGGTGAAGAGTCCCACTGACCTACATGGATTGACTGGGACCTTCTACACGTACTCATGAACAAAAGGTGTGTACTTAGAAACTGAGTGCATTAATGTTCTCCATCATCACTCGCTACTGTCGGGGTGCGGAGGATGTTAAATATTGTGCAGAAGACGACGAGTGACACTATCATATTTAGGATAAGATCAAATGAGAGCAAGAAATAAAGAAGAGGTCAACGGTGGGCTTCGCCATGGGGACTCCGGCTCATCCTTTTCTCAACATTTTGGTGCCGTAAAACCTGTGAGTAAAGGCCTATAGAGGTAGACAGGGTGGACTTTCATGACTTCTCCACCACATCTGTAGCCAAGAAGACTTTTGTTGAAGCCGCCGGTGGATTAATCTCATGTTCGAGGCCTAACGCTGCTCGTGACCCGGATCGTGGAGCGTAACATGTTGACGACGCCCGGTGTTACATCATGCGATGCTTTGTGACATATAGCACGGTGACGCCTTCTTCAATGCGTGGCATAGCCAGCCAGTGATTTTCTACTTTTCCTGACACTAGACGGAATTATGGAGGCCCTACTCGAAGGTGTAGTCACGTACAAAAGAACGTCATGGAAGCCATCGCCAGCATTGAAAGTCTCCTGCATATGGATCGCCCTCCAATAACGCCCGGAGCTTCATCATGCGATGCTTTGTGACGGATAGCACTGTGACCCCTTCTTCACTTCGTGGCATAGCCGGCCACTCATTTTCTACGTTTCCTGACAGTGGACTGGATTGAGGAGGCCCTGATCGAAAGGCATAGTCATGTACGAAAGACCGTCATGAAAACCACCGCCAGCGTCAAAACTCTCCTGCTTATGGATGGCCCACCAATAAGTGAGCAGACGAATTTTCACAGAATTTTGACCAATGAGTATAGGAATTTCACAGAAATTGACAAGGAGATAGAAGATGCAGTTCCCATTGATCATTTACAAGCAGAGATGGAGGAAGGCGACGATTATGTTGAACAGATTATTCGAGCGAAAAATAGAGCAGAGTACAATATTGAAGACGCATTAAAAACTGCGCAAGCTGATCTGGCATCAATAAAAGACTGGATCAGAACAGAAGCGAAAAAAAAAAAATAGGCTCCTCATCTATAGCACTAAGACCTAGGCAATGCTTCCTCAATGGTGATCTTGTCGTACAGACATTTGAGGACTCGACTTCACAGCGAATAGATGAACACACTGAAAACCGTCAGACAAGCTTTCCCTCTGCAAAAAGTGCAATCTCGGAGATCAGCACCGAAGAAAAACTTCAGAGGCTAGAGACCCCTTCCAGGACTTTAGAAGTCTCATCTACCGGCTGCACCAGTGAAGTGAATGACACGATAGCACCAGCTACTCAGGCGTACCTGGTGGGAGAGGCCTGTATGAAAAAAAAATCAGAAAGCGTTTAAACTTCAAATAGACGATCCACCAAATCTTAGAGATCAGTGCCTGCCGAAGATGACAGGTTGCCATCCTAATAAGTCTTCACAGCAATGGGTACAATGGCCTGCAGATAGCAAAACAAAGCCAGCTAGTCACTCGCAATGAAACGGAAGGAAGACCACGAGGACACTGAAGAAAGCCTGTTGTACTGATCGTAGCCTATGCTCTTCGAGGAATCTGCATACATCAGGGTTGAAGGAAACGCCGATGATATGCCTTCTTTCATCTAAGAGGAAAATTACCGAGACAGCGTCAAAGTCAAAAGCGGGAAAGCTCAGATTAATGCAAAGGAAGAAGGCCGATGACACCAAGGCGACTGCAGACAGGACCAACAAAAAAACTCGAGAAATAGCTCCTGTTGGCCCTCGTGGAACACAGAACATCATCGAATTTCACGTGAACAAAAACTGCTCATCGACCGCACCAGTCCATAAAAGGGAACACGTTTAAAGGCACGAGAGTGGAACAAACGTTGGAAGCACCGCTGGAAGACCAAGTACTGGTGAAGAGCCCAACTGACTTGCATGGATTGACTCGGACCTAACACAAGAACTCATGAACAAAAAGTGTGTACTTAGAAACTGTGTGTGTTAGTTTGCTCCGTCATCACTCGCCACTGTTGGGGCCTGGAAGATGTTGAATATTGTGTAGAATATTGTGTAGAAGACGACGACTGACACTATCATCACAAGGTTAAGATCAGATCAGAACGTAGAAAAAAGAAGAGGTCAACTGTGGGCTTCGACACGAGACGGCGGCTCGTCCTTTTCTCCACAGAGCCCAACTGAATATGCGAAAATTGAGAACAGGAGAAGGCAGTGACCTGGCATTTTATGTTACATCGTGCGGCTGTATGGTGGTACTGTTCGAAAAATAAACAATTCTGAAGCAACGCAAGAACTACTGAACACGTGAGACAGTTCAGGCATTTATAATTCACAAGAGAAGTACACCCTATGTTAGCATGCCATTTATCAACTTTATGGACAAAGAAGCTTGATACCTTAGTGGCATGAGTTCGTAAGCGAGTGCTGCATGTGTGCACTCTAGTGTCCCTTAATACATACTGCTTAATTACAAGGCATTGTAAGTGATGAATTTTTATGCTTTTTGTGCTTTAGTTTGTTGCACATATGTGCTTTTCAGATAAACTCTTGCAGTTAGTCTGCAACTACATTTTCGTTGTTTTGTTCTGTCACCTAGCAGTTCTATAAATTAAAAGGGAAGCTGGCAATGTTTAGGCACATCTTGGTACATGCTTGGCAGTATAATACAAAAGCTCATATTTGAATTTTTTAAATGCCGCAGGTGAACCATACAGCAGTGGCATCTCTGAGCATTGACAAATTGAACCAACACTCTTGGAAACAGATTTTTTAGTGATTGATAATAGGATAATTTCTTGTACAGCTAGGCTGTCTTACTCATCAGTTACACGGATCACCATAAAAATATCAAAAAGAAGGTGGCACGTACATCTATAGAAAGATATATACTAGGTATTAGGTGAACTTTCAAACATTATGAAAGACAGAGCTGTTAGCCTCAAAGCTAAAATCGACCTACAGTGGCTTTTCTTGAAGTGCAAGTCATAGCCCTCGCAAAAAATACGAAAGAAAAAAATCTGCTGAATTCTTTTGAGCTATAGTGGTGGCATATATATTTCAAAGAATCTCATTAGGTGTCAAATGAAGAAATATTAGGACCTAAGCTCTTAAAGCTCGAGGTAGAATGTGGGATGCCTGCAAAAAACCCTTTTTGCGGTTTGTTGTAACACGCCGCTGCTCATCAGTCACGCCCACAGGCGCAGACAACCCACGTAGCTACCGTGCGAACTTTTCCCGCTGCACAAGACAAGTGCAAGTGACAAAAGGCCTGCACTTCTACTGGGAGTGTTACGGCCAGCCTTGCCATTAGTTCTGGCACTGTAGTTCAGACATTCTTGCATGGTCTATAGAATGCTATGGCTCAACTTTACACTGTCTACGCCAAGAATAGACCTCGTATCAAACAAGAAGGCCACATTAAGGCTGACTAGTTTTGCTGCTTCTTAGAAGGACCCAGAAATCATTTCGACGATTTTGTGTAAACACATTGAGTCGGTAAAGCAAGTCCTAAAAATAATTTGATGTCTCTGCATCAACTGTGCACTTTATTACAAGATTTTAAACATGTAAATCACTGCAGGTTGCAGTGGCTCAGCCAAATGAGTTTTCAACTTCTCGTGCCTTTCACACCTAGTTCCAGTACCAGTAGCAACCGGTCACTGATCTTATAGGATATCTCAGTCTATGTCACAGAACCTCTTCTTGGCAGCGAGCACCGTCTGCTTGTGTACAATATGCTCTATGTTGATGTGAACTGAGCGTTAGTATTCGTCTAGAAGTTTCTTTTCTTGGACACAAGAAATTGACCTAGCTGTGTACATCTCTAGCGATCAATGACTTTTAAAGCTGTGACGTGTAATATTTTTGAGGAATCTGGCGAGCGGAATCACTTCAGCTCATTGCTGCAGTGATTGTCGTACTATCGCTGTGCGATCAATGCTAAGATCCATGAATCTACCGCTGTAACTTCATCTCTCAAGACACATCAACATTGCCCGAGTTTATGACTACCGGTGATTGTTTTCGAATGTGTTTGGGTTCGCATGCCTTAGCAGCTCAGCTCGTCACCGTACAGGAGAATAGAATAAGGTCAGCTCGTAGTGCTGCGGCACCTGTTGGAACAGATATCAACCTCTTTGCGATCTCATTGCTGTTGCCAGACGGCGTGTGTGCTGCCGGGCACACTTCTCTATGGCCTCTGAGATTGCCCACAACCAGTCAGTGTGCAATATCGGAGGCGCTGACTAGGTGAAGCTCAAACCTTCGAGCGCACTCATGAGAGCGCTGCGATGGCCAGCGATGCCAACATGTCTCATGAGTTCAGGCAAGGCAAGGATGAAAAGGAGGGTGTAGATAGAATTGTCCGTAACGTACCTGTTACATCGCGTGTCACTAAACTTGTGGTGTGAATGATTTGATGATACGCTAGCTTATACACTGACAAGACTTACCGTTTCATGTTCTCTTTAGTCTTTACACGTGTAGTGTCAACTCGTCTTTTTTCTTTTTAAGCTATAAGTGAGATCAGGTTGGTTTAAGGTTCAGTTTGTGGGGTTAAACGTGCCAAAACAACTTGCGCTTTGAGAGACGCCGTAGTTAATGGCTACAAACAATTTGGACCACCTGGGGTGCTCAGACGTGCACAGACATCACACAGTAATTGGGGCTCTAGCGTTTGACTTCCATCAAAACGCGACTGCCATGATAAGCACCCAATCAGCGTCTTTCATGTAAGCACATAAAAAAAGGTCCATCCTGAATGTTCTTTCAAAAGAAAATTCCGAAAACTAAAACTCTGTTGTTTTGGCCATATCGTGTGGGCTGGGGGTTCAAAGAAACAAAAGTTAATGCTAGGCAAAGCGAACGGTAAGAGCACAAGTCTGCCAATGCGCAAGACACTAATTATAAGGTATTCTTCATGCCATACGAAAACGTCCAAGCAACTTGGAGGGTTCGTACTAATCGAACTCACTGGTCTTCATATAATTACGGTGTCCACAAGAGTTATAAGTGACACCTAAGGACTACAACATGAATCATTTTCTTGACAATCTTCAGACCTTTCGGGCAGGGCAGTGTCCTCGCTGAGGCGAGTGACAGTCACAGTTGCAGACGTCTGCTTAGAGTTGGTGTCCACTGCAACGTTCCATGACTGCTTTGCTGTTGGTTGCACCTGAAGAATCCTCAGCCCAGGTTTGACTTTTGCCCTGTCAAGATAACACCCATATTAGTGCTCTTGTTGCTTGCATGCCCAAACTCTTGTTGCTTGCATATAACCCACTCTCTGGCCATAACACTGAACTTTCTGTATCTGGAATGACTGCCAGTTAAGCTTGTTGCTATAATTTCATGATGAAACAAGCGCCAATATGTACAAAGACTTAGGAAAGTCACAGGACAAAGTGCTTAATAGTAACTAAAAATTTTTATTTCGGAAAGAACACTCTTATATAAGTATAATGCACATGCACATCACCACAAACCACCCCTGTTATCACGAACAGCGTGAATCAACGAAAGACCACTCCCATAACCGATGGCATACAACCGGAAAAATTCGCCTTCAGCCCCCCTCTCCTCCAAGACAATTCGGGTACGAGCACATTAGTAAATATTTTGAAAACTTTTAAGAAAAATGGGTGCGGCCTAGTGTATGCCTTTGAATTGCTAAAAGAACAATGTATTCGGTTTGTTGACCTAGAAATTAAGTTGCGTCTTTTTCACGCATAATCGAGGTATCACCCCAGTTCCAAATAACCTTTGCCAAGCTACCATTCGGCACATTCGAAGACAGTAAGGAATGCGATCGCAACTTCGTGCATCAAAGCCGCCCTCACGAAATTGTCCGTATATTCCATGAATGAGAGCGTTTCCACGCATATTGAGTGCTTAAGGGGAGCTGGTTATCCAGATGAATGTCTGCTATTGGCTGGTGAAAAGAATCGCTGAGAAGTGAAGAAAACAATAAGCAGCCCATAAGAAGGGTACAGACAAGTTGAGGGTTAAAAAGAGCGGACGGTGGTAATCCCTAATCTGCATAACATTTCACATCAGTAGAAAAAAGTTGCATTAAGGTATGGGGTGTGGGTTGCTTTTTTCAGCCAAAAACAAATTTGCGAACATTTGCTTGGCAGTAGAAACGTTAGCCAAAAAGAAAAAAACATGAAGAAAGCGGATGGATGTTACATAAAACAAGGTCGGAGGTACGATGAGTGCAAAAGAAGATCTCGTGTGTGGAATTCTTTTCACATGTGGAAAGAAATACGTCAGTCAAACAGGTCCTTGCCTAAATGTGCAACTCCGTGAACATGAGAGTTCACTAAAGGGGGCCCCATACTCGCAGTTAGCGATGCACTGCAAGGAGTGCACTTGCCAACCAAAACTTACTGACACAGAAATAAATGACAAGCACAAGAAGCGGTCGACAAGAAGCATAAAGGAAGTGTTTGGAATTAAGAAAGGAGGTAACAAGTGCACCAGCCAGGCATCTGTTCAGATCATGTATTTTTCCTTTTCGAACATAACATGACTCGGTGCACTTCTCGTTTTTTTTTTTAGGGGAGAGGAGGCTCGTGGTGCTTTAACACGTTTTTTTCAGATGTATGCCATATTGGCTATGGGAGGGGCCTTTCGTTGATTCATGCTATTTGTGATAATGGAGGTGGTTTGTGGTGACTTGCATACATGTTATGCATATATAGGAGTGTTCTTTTCAAAATAAAGGAGAAGGAGGAATGAAAGAGGAAGGACAGGGAGGTTAGCCAGTTCTTTTCGAAATGAAAAATTTTTATTTTCGAAATAAAAATTTTCAATTGCTAGTAGGCACTCCATCCTGTGTCCCTTCTGGTCCTTTCTAAATCTTTGTACATATTGGCGCTTGTTTCGTCACGAACTTTCTGTATGTTTCGTGCAGGTTATATGCAAGAAAATGTGATATTCTTGTAAGTTTGCTCTCTCCAACTCCTGTTTATTCAGACACAATGACAATCAATGTCAGGTACAAACCCCCACTTGGCAACTACATTCTTGTCAAGCCACTGAACCTAATACAATACAGTCAAACCTCGTTATAACGAAGTTGAAGGGGGAGTCGTAATTACTTCGTTATAACCATTAGTTCGTTATAGCCAATATCCATTTCTACCGACAATTAGCCAGCAAGAGAGAATGTACTCACCACCGAATATCACAGCAGCCCGCCGCGCAGAGAAAAACGGCCGTCGGAAGGCAAAAAACTAGCAAAATAATAAAGAACAATGCACTTTATTTCTGCCAAGTTCAGCACACCAGCTGGCAGATCACTTCGAAGAAAAATAGTCCTTGATAGACTTTTGCCGACTCTTCTTCAAGCGGATGACTGCTCTTTCAGCGGCAGCCGCTATTTCAAGTCCGTCCTCACCGTCATCATGAGCACCAAAGAAGCGGCGCAGCAGGTCTGTCGCATCCAGCGCTTGCGCGGGCGTCGGTACGTCAGGTTCGTTAGGCTCCGGGGTGTCAACACATTCGTCACTGTCATCATTATGCACCCCCGTCACCGCGCGCACAATTTCCGCATCTGACAACTCTTCGGTTGTCACCGCGTCAGCATCGGCACCGACGTACATGCAGAAAGTGTCGCAGTCAGGCACAACGCCGGCGTCAAGGAGAGCGTCCCACGATGTCTGGGCCTGGTCGCCTGCGGCACCCTCAGAGGGGAGGTCGGCTGACGCGCACGCTCGCGCGAGTTGCTGCGCGGGCGAGTCCATTAGTTCCTGAGGAAAGGGGAGGCAGGGCGACGTGCACCCACGCGCGTGTTGGCAGGCGGCGCAAGGCGCGAGTTTTGAATTACCACTGCCGTGATGGGACGTGAACCGGCGCGCGCTATAAGATATTGAATTCACGTATACCAAAATGATCAGTAAATGCTCGTTGTGGTCAAAGAATGGTTCGTTATATCCATTGTGAGGAAATTTTCGCTTCGTTAAAACGAGGTTTTAAATACATGGGCGTCTATGGGAATTTCAAGGGGAATTACAATTGCTTCGTTATATCCATTAGTTCGTTAGATCCCGCTTCGTTATAACGAGATTCTACTGTATGTCACTCAGGTTTCAAAAAAAGGTGCGTGTTTCATTACTGTCTTGTATTATGGAGAGAGAGAGAGCATTCGGTTTGCCCACCTAATCGTGAAGGAGTGGAGTGGGTAGGCCGGATTGGGGCGTACGAGTAGTGGCACGTACACCTTGGACCGCGGGTAGACCGGCCCCTGGGGCACTAGCAGACATACAACACCATCACCACCACTCAGTTCCTCGTAGCTGCCATGTGCCACGGACAGTGGAAGCCGCCCCAGGGATAGGCCCGCCCCGCTACTGGGCACTGACCCCGTTGACAGTCGCAGAGATTGACCCTGGCATTCCTGGGAGATGCTGCTTCGTACGAGGGCGTACCTAGGCAAAAGAAAAATTAGAGTAAGGAGACGAATTTTCGCGCATGCTCCAGTCACATGAAAGCACAATTCTGACCTGGGAATATGGAATATGACGTTTTCACTGTGAGAATAAGCATGAACGAGACCGAAAGCCATGCAAAAATATAAACAGGACATTTAGACACAATGTTAAAAAAAAGATGAAAAGAAACTGATATGGTTTTGGCTCATGTATGTCCTATTCGCACTCTTCTTTTCTAAAGACGATAGTCTTTCTTAGAATACTTCAATGCAAAAATTTTTGTTCGTCTGTCTGTTCGTTTGTGTGTTTGTCAAGCAAGACAGTGCAAGTAGGACCACATTTGCAGCACCCGCCAACATTGCCCAGATTTCTACATTAAAACATGTGCGATGGTCGATTTAAAAGCAAATGTTGCACATATCTAACGTCAACACGCCGATACTCAGCAGCGTGTTTCTCTATACTAGGACAGGCATACATAAATAATGCTAAGAACTGTAGCATTTATTACGCTGCGCTGACAATGCAACGCTATGCAGGAATAAGTTTCCTGCGCTTTGCTAAGACGATATGGTGCTGCCACCTACTTTGAATCTGCAAAAGGTAGCCTCCAAGTTTTGTTTTCCAAGATTACCGATCGATGGCGCTCATGTCTTACGCAGTGCCTCCAGAATCCTATTCACCGATTTTCACACGCGAAACATCAAATAAATGGTTTATTCTATTCACTCTCTCCAGATGACATTTGCAGTCGGACATGCAGATACGGGGCCAATTTTTTTATATGACACCTTAATTGCACAGACTGATGATCATCCTATGCTAGCACAAAAATGAGCCAAGACACTAATTTTAAGTTTAGCAGACACGAAGACATGTGTGGCATTAGAATTGCTAGAACTGCATGTGATTGCTCGCGTGAGCATGCAATGCAATGAACTTGAGGAGTCTACTTGCATTTTCGCTTATGTGCTTTACCATTTGGGCAATTTGGTGCACCACTGAACGTTGTTGGTCAGAAACTCACTCCAGAACCAGCGCTACTTTTCAGCAGACACTACTCTGAATGGAAAATTTTCTTGCGCAATAAGTATAAGGACCTTCATGTTTACTTGCAATTAATTTTTCAGTTTCTAAAGTCTTTTTGTATCACAAGATAGTGACCTCCTTAATGTTATGCATACCGCATGTCAATAGTTACCCTTTCACAGCTACGTAAACTATGCGAGGTTGTGAGAGCAAAAGAATGAAATACTAGCCAGTTCTTGCAAACGAAATCATTCGCTGCATACGAGCTGTACAGTTAATTTCGGCGTTATTGCAACAAGTTGTTTATTGATAACCCTGGTAGTTCCTCACTACTATGGAAAACCAGTTAACGAAATTCTTTGTAAAAAATGTTGAAGCAATGTGCAATTTTCAAAATGTGCCATGAGAATTTCTCCCTTCATGTAAACGCAACATGCTAGTCATAAAAGCAGAAGGGAAAAGTTGAACATGTGATGCAGGTTATTTGCTGTTATCATTTTATGAGTAATTCTTTAAAAAAATGTCTTTTTATATAAAATCTTGGTTTAGCTTATATAAGCTGTAAGACACGGTTGAAAGATGTACGGATTTTAGGCAGAAATCACCAGTTAATCCATCCAATACACATGTAAGGAACTGCACTGTTTCTCAGAACAAAGATGTTCAAAGATGTTAGTACCTCACCCAAACCTCGCGCTCTTACTGCTTTCATAGCAATTTTTTTCGCTTTTGCTTTTAATCTCACAGACTTCACAGCTTAAGCTGCTTGAGTGCCCCATGAACAATAGGCTCAAAGAAGTTTGCTTACTTGAGGCTGGTCATTTGAAGTGGGAATACCAGACAAGTGGGACTTCAGCACTGACGAAAAGCCACGGGAATGCACCCACGTGGCACGTTGAAGCAGTTTTTACCGCAGTGCTACTCGACCTCATCTGTGGTGGAGCATGACCTGATGCTGCAATGATCTGATGTGGTAATGCTCCAGCACGTCTCGAGACTTATGCATGAAAAAGCCTAGCTAAGCAAATTGATCGGCTTCTCCCACAGCTACCTTCTAGAACAGCCACATGACTGGAATTTACTCGGGCCTCCCGTCACATTCCATAATGGAGAAAGATGACGCTCGGGGCATGTTGAGGTGAACTGTGGGGCCTTTTTGTGTGACCAAAGGCGACATGCCCCGTCAGAGTGCTCCAGTGTGACGAAACGCATCGATTAAGCAGCGCAAGCATGGCAAATTGATGGAACACATTGAGTCAACAACCTGCACTTAGTTTCTCAGTGGGAAATGTGTAAAACGCAAATGATGACTGACCGGAGGGCGATGGTGGGCCGGTGGGCCTTATGAGCGGCAGCCCACAAGGGCGGCCACCATGCAGCCGGCAGGGTGAGCTCGGCGAGGCAGGCCCCATCACGGTTCGGCTGGCACACACTGACCAGCTGCTCGGGGCCCAGCTGAGCATAGAGGGCTACACACACCGACGGCCCACCCACCTGCAGCACACATATGCAATTATCTACACACCATGTCAGTGACAACAACGTCGACGTGCATCCGCAATATACTTCACTGTCATTATCACTATTATTATTCTTAATAAAACAAGTAAGTCAATGTATCTCTTGTGAAAAGGTTAAAGAATAAAAAGCTGAAGTAAGTCAATGTATCTCTTGTGAAAAGGTTAAAGAATACAAAGCTGGCACTAAGTCCTGCAGTGCTTCAAAGAGTGAAGCTGGACGATCCTGAAGTCTTATACGGTTGCTTCTAGGCTGTTGCTAGGCTTTAGCTAGGTGGTGTTATGTTGTTACTAGGTTGATTCTCAGTGCAAGGAGGTTCGAAGTAAACCACAGGTACAATTGACTCGAATCTCTAAAATTCAGAGACAGAAACCAAGCACTCGCACCTCCCATAAATGTACGGTCACATCGTCATTGATGTAGGGCTACCACCACTTCAGGGCGTTCTCGCAGCCGCCATTGCCTATCCCAATTCGAGTATCCTCTCGTACGTACCGCTGAAGCAGCCATTTGCTTCAGAGAAGCATCTGTACAGAAGTACAGGCACTTCATCGAAGCTGAACATGTAGTCACGATGATTATCACTTGGTTAATGCCAGCAGTTTATTAAAGCTTTTCTTTTTTACTGGGTATGTGCATGGGGAGGGGCACAAAACGATCTCCTTACATTCACTGAATATGGAGCGGTGCCACAATGAACCTTTGCCTGCCCCATGAAGCTTTTGCCTGCGCAACCTTTTGCCAGAAATCTTCGTTGGTGTTGGCGGCCCCTTTGTTCCAGGGGACCAATGTTTAGTGTGGGAATTGCCCTATTTCTGCGGCCCACATCCATTTTAGTTTCTTGTACACACCTATTTTCACACTATAAAATTTTTAGAGTCAGCCTAAACAGCTTTGTCGTTGAAACCATAAGGCTTGGCTGACCATGCTGGGGTATTATGACAATACAGTCAAACTCCTTCATAAGAGACACTGATATAAAAGACAAATGGTTATAAGAGACACCAAAGTGCCTACAGCCAAGTGCGGGTTGATAAGAAAATGCATACAACATACCCCGCTTATACGAAACATCTCATATAAAAGACAAGAATTGCTGCTTGGAGCATGCCTCTTATAAAGAGCTTTAACTGTATTAATAGGTAAATGCTTGGGTTTTACATTTGAAAAACCTGAGATAAGTGGCAGGCTCTGGAAGTTTCGACTACCCGGGGTTTCTTTAAATGTGCATCTAAATCTAAGCACACAGGCTTCTACCATTGTGCCTCTATGACAATGTAGCTGCCACTGCCGTGATTTGATCCCACAAATTTCGAGTCAGCAGTCAGCATCATAAACACTACGTCGCCGTGGCGTGTGGGAACTACAACATGCACAATTCTTGAACGCATTGACAATATAAAAAAAATCCTAGCCTTGTGCTCCCGATTTATTTTTTGATGAATATTGTTCCATCAGAACAATGAGGCTAAGGTGGCCGACTAATGTGAGCAATCTATGCTTTATTACGAAAGAACATTAACGAAGGGTGGCTGACCAACAGAGGTGCATCTATTCATGGGCGTTGACAATATTTTGCCTTACACCGTGCGAAACTGTGTTGTATGGCAAGTGCTGAAGGGGAGGGACAAGTGCTTGAGTGGACCAGTTGCTTCTTCTGCGCACCCCTGTCGGGGACGTCTCTTTTCTCTCTGCTCATGCACAACCAATTGGTGCTCTTCCTCAGTGGCTGTCATGGATGTCCTCAACCAGTGTAAGAGTACAAGCAGCTAGCAGTTGAACTCCAGTATACTATGTGGACCCCTCCGTATTACATCTAACACCTGAATGTAAACATTCGACAGAAAGTCTGTCTGGTGGGGTATGAAACTGGGAGATAATTTAGACTCCAACCAAAAGTTTTGAAGAAACCCGACGTTTCGAAACCGACTTGGTTCCTTCCTCGGGGGTGACTGCGAAGACTACGTAGCAGCGGAATCTTCAAAGCACTTGCGGGACGGGTAATGAGACATCAACAACTCTCTCGGAACCCTTCGCCTAGTGTATACACATGGACTGCACTCCACAGCAAAACGAGAGAGAGGGGGGTCATTATCCGCCCCGCGAGTGCTTTGAAGACGCCGCTGCTATGTAGTCTCCACAGTCACCCCTGAGGAAGGAACCAAGTGGTTTCGAAACACCAGGTTTCTTCAAAACTTTTGGTTGGAGTATAAATCATCTCCTTACACCTAACACCTCGTTGCTTCTGGTGCTTGGATTCAGATGAAAACAGGTTGCAGTTTGGAAATGAAGTTTCTTAATGTCCTCAGTATCAACAGCAAGTACGCTTTGTTCAGCTGAAGTGCTCCTTCTCATTATCAACTGCCACACACTGCAGTTTGTAAACGTTAGTGAGCAAGTTGGTCAGCAAGAACTTAAAGTGTGCTTTTTTGTAAGGAATAACTAGTAGCAACAGGGTGACACACCTACCTTATGGATTTCACAGGATTTAAACATGCACTTGTGTATTAGCAAAAAACAATGTAGTGCAATATACACATGGTTAGCTGAATCTCTAGAATTTTGATAGCCAGCGAAACGACACTGTTCCTACGTGCTGGTAGAGCTCTGGTCTTGCAAAATGATGGACAGCCCAAGGGTGCCAGATGCACGACTTTGCTCTCCTTTAAATGTATTCAGAATCTGGACACCAGAGTGAACAAATTGACCTTTTGTGTACAAGAGAAGTAGTGTTGCATTATACTAACACACTCCAAATTGCATACAGGCTTGGCACATCATAAATGTACTACTAATGCAAAAGGTGAAGCTCTTGAAACGTGCCACAGAAGAGAGAATGTCGAATTGTTATGAATAAGACATATATTCTTCCACTGTACTATATGTCTGTACATATTACTATTATCTACTGAATGTGTTCATACACACTATGTATGGGTTAGCAAGCCAGAGTGACTGCGTTACATTATCTCATGGCTGTCTTCTGCTTATAACAAAGCTTAGCATACCAGCATACCAACGAAAGAGTAGCATCAAAGCCTAACTTCTTGATTAAAAGTATGTAACAAAAATAACTAATTCTTTTTTGCTGAATATGCAAATGTGCCACTTGTACCACACAAGCTTACTAAATACGCCGTAAACTAGAACAGTGTGTTGGTATTTTCAAGCCAATTAGAGAATTTATGAAAAAGATGACAGCTAGGCTAGTTGGTAATAGCTCTTAAACATCTTGATATCAGTGTGAAATATGGCATGGGCAAAAGAAAATAGGAGAAACTATAACGCTCAACTCGCAACGCATATATTTTGTTTGAAAATACATGCACACATATTTAGTACTGCAAAGATCTCTATTTTTTCTAGAAATGTGTTCCGAATTTGTGACATGAAAAGTTACGTCTAACTTTCTATGTTACCTCCCCACCCCCTTATGTAATACCCCAACAGGGGCCTTTAAAGAAAAAAGGAATGATGATGATGAACTTGTCACCCATGTGACCACAACAGACATGACATCAGAAGGCAAGCACTCTGAATCTATAAAAACCAACATGTATACGAAATTCCAGTCCCTTCCATGTAAACAGCTCGCTTTTTGGGACTCTCAGAATAATAACGATGCTTTTTGTGGCTGTTCATGTGGGCGTGACTGGAGTTTGATTTACTTGTTATTGGCGTTGTACACGTACGTGACAAAAGGGAGCACTTGGTCCCAATTAGTGTGGTCGTCAGAGGCGTACATGGCAAGCATATCTCCAAGGGTACGATTAAAGCGTTCCGTCATGCCATTGGTTTGAGGATGGTATGCCGAGGATTTCCGATGAACAGTGCGACATGCCTTGAGTAGCTCGTCGACGGCGTTCGAGAGAAACACGCATCCACGGTCACTCAGTAATTCACGAGGTGCACCGTGTCGCAAAATGAGATGGTGAAGAAGAAAGGACGCAACGTCTTTCGCAGTGGTAGCGGGCAGTGCAGATGTTTCAGCGTAGCGTGTCAAATGATCCACGGCGACGATAATCCACCCGTTGCCTCGAAGAGAGTTGGGTAGAGGACCATAAATATCAATTCCGACGCGGTCGAATGGTCTCGCTGGGCAGGTTAAGGGTTGCAAAGGGCCAGCAGTGCTTTGAGAAAGCGCCTTGCGTCGTTGACACGTGGTGCATGACCGAACGTACTAGCGAACGTGCCGATACATGCCGCGCCAGTAGTATCTTAGACGAAGGCGAGAGTAAGTCTTAAATACTCCGGCTTGTCCACACTGAGGGTCATCGTGAAAGGCAGCGCAGATGTCCGAACGCAAATGACGAGGGATGACAAGGAGCCACCTACGGCCGTCCGTCACGTAATTGCGGCGATACAACAAGCTTTCACGGACAGCAAAGTGTCTTGCTTGACGAGAGAGGGAGCGTGAAGTCGTTTCTGACGAACTGTGAGAGAGGACGTCGAGCAAAGAATTGATCCAGGGATCCTTGCGCTGTTCGGATGGCATGTCAGTGATGCTCAACGATGACGAATCGCGAATGGCAGTTGATAAGCAGGCAAGGTCAGGAGGCAGTGGAGAACGGGATAGTGCATCGGCGTCTGAATGTCTGCGTCCTGAGCGATAAACAACACGGATATCGTATTCCTGAAGGCGTAAAGACCAACGAGCGAGGCGGCCAGTAGGATCTTTCATGGACGCTAACCAGCATAAGGCATGGTGATCTGTGACAACATCGAACTGGCGTCCGTAAAGGTAGGTGCGAAATTTTTCTATAGCCCATATGATAACCAAGCACTCCTTTTCCGTGACGGAATAGTTGGACTCTGCCTTCGTTAGTGTACGGCTGGCATAGGCGACAACGTACTCGTCGCAGCCATCCTTGCATTGAGCGAGAATGGCACCGAGGCCGACACCCTTGCATCCGTGTGAATTTCAGTGTGTGCATTGGGATCGAAGTGGCGGAGAACTGGCGGAGACGTGAGTGGCCGGCGTAGCGCCGTGAATGCCTCATCGCAGTGGGAATTCCAGCCAGAGAGGTCCGCGCTACGGGAGAGAAGCTGAGTCAGAAAGGCAATTATAGAGGCAAAATTGCGAATGAAACGCCGAAAATACGAGCACAAGCCTACGAAACTACGAAGCTCCTTTAGGGTAGTAGGCTTGGGGTACTCGGCAACGGCACGCAGTTTGGCAGGGTCTGGCGATGTTCCTTCTTTTGAAACGACGTGGCCGAGAATTGTGAGTTTGCGGGCGCCAAAACGACATTTCTTGATGTTTAGTTGCAACCCGGCTGCCGTAAGGCACTGGAGAACTTGTTCCAGACGGGAAAGATGAGTTTCGAAATTCCCCGAGAATACAACTATGTCGTCTAAATAGCAAAGACAGATGTGCCATTTAAGTCCCCTGAGGACACTGTGTCCATCATTCTTTCAAAAGTCGCAGGCGCATTGCAAAGACCCAAGGGCATCACATTAAATTCATATAAGCCGTCAGGGGTCACAAACGCCGTTTTTGGACGGTCTGGTTCAGCCATTGGCACTTGCCAATATCCAGAGCGCAGATCCAGTGAAGAGAAAAACTCCGCACCTTGAAGGCAATCCAAGGCGTCATCAATGCGTGGCAGGGGATAAACATCTTTGCGTGTGATGTTGTTTAGTCGACGATAATCCACGCAAAACCTGATGGAGCCATCCTTTTTTTCGCACGAGGACCACTGGCGAAGCTCAAGGACTGTGTGAGTGCTGAATAACATTACGTTGCAGCATCTCGTCGGCGTGTTGAGTGATGACGTCACGCTCAGCCTGCGAGACGTGGTAGGGGCGCTGACGAAGTGGAGTATGATGACCGGTGTCGATATGGTGAGCGACAACTGACGTGCGTCCCAAGGGAGGTTGTCCGTGGTCGAAGGAGGCGCGGAAACGGTCAAGTAGTTGAATGAGCTGATTGCGCTGGTCTTGCGTAAGGCCGGTGTCTACGCTGCGCAACAGAACGTCTTCGTCAGGTAGTGAGGGCGCGGTGCCAGCTGTGACAGCATCCACGGACATCGGTGTCGTATCAGAACGGGCATGGAAAGGAAAGATGTCATCATAAGTGTCAAGACTCCCAATGCATTCGCCATGCAATAAGGTAGCGGGACAAGGGAACGGATTGCACACGTACACGGCACTGGAGCCATCGGCAAGTGTTATGACGGCAAACGGGACGACAAGGTTTCGGCGACGAGCGCATTCTTGTGACGGCATAAATAGGGCAGTTGAATTGGAAACGGAGTTGCACAAAAGAGATACCGCGGCGACCGAAAAAGCAGAAATGACGACGTCAGCGGCGACGATCACCTTTTTGGGTGAGCGAGGGAGATCTATGAATGTCGTGCGGAATGGAAACAAAACGAGTTTAGCACGAGCGCAGTCAACAACCGCATGATTAGCGTAAAGAAAGTTCCATCCCAGGATGATTTCATGAGACGCATGCGGAAGGACGACAAATTCAACGATGTAAAGCACTCCTTGAATCACAACACGAGCAGTGCATGTGGCAGAAGGTTGGAGCCTTGTGGGGGATCGACGCGCTCGGTCATCGCGGACTGAGATGGTAGCTTACGGCTGCGGAGCTCCAGGACGTTACCCAGCACCTCCACCAAATGCAACGAGCAAGGTTGCGTGAAAACACAGATTATTATTCGAGAAACGTTAGCCGCAACAAGCTGGTACAGGCAGGAACCCGGCAAGCACGAGCCACACACGGACGTCAACGTCTTCTTTCACGCTGGCACAGAGCTGGCGCCACTATGCTTCGGTACAAAACATTCAACAGAAGTCTGTCTGGTTGGGTATGAAACTGGGAGATAATTTAGACTCCAACCAAAAGTTTTGAAGAAACCCGACGTTTCGAAACCGACTTGGTTCCTTCCTCAGGGGTGACTGCGGAGACTACGTAGCAGCGGAATCTTCAAAGCACTTGCGGGACAGATAATCAAACATCAACCGCTCTCTCGGAACCCTTCCCCTAGTGTATACACATGGACTGCACTCCTCAGCAAAACGAGAGAGAGGGGGTCATTATCCGCCCCGCGAGTGCTTTGAAGACGCCGCTGCTATGTAGTCTCCGCAGTCACCCCTGAGGAACGAACCAAGTGGTTTCGAAACGCCAGGTTTCTTCAAAACTTTTGGTTGGAGTATAAATCATCTCCTTACACCTAACACCTCGCTGCTTCTGGTGCTTGGATTCAGGTGAAAACAGGTTGCAGTTTGGGAATTAAGTTTCTTAATGTCCTCAGTATCAACAGCAAGTATGCTTTGTTCAGCTGAAGTGCTCCTTCTGATTATCAACTGCCACACACTGCAGTTTGTAAACGTTAGTGAGCAAGTTGGTCAGCAAGAACTTAAACTGTGCTTTTTTGTAAGGAATAACTAGTAGCAACAAGGTGACACACCTACCTTATGGATTTCACAGGATTTAAACATGCACTTGTGTAAGAGCGAAAAACAATGTAGTGCAATATACACATGGTTAGCTGAATCTCTAGAATTTTGATAGCCAGCGAAACTACACTGTTCCTACGTGCTGGTAGAGCTCTGGTCTTGCAAAATAATGGACGGCCCAAGGGTACCAGATGCCCGACTTCGCTCTCCTTTAAATGTATTCAGAATCTGGACATTAGAGTGAACAAACTGACCTTTTGTGTACAAGAGAAGCAGTGTTGTATTATACTAACACACTCCAAATCGCGTACAGGCTTCGCACATCATAAATATACTACTAATGCAAAAGGTGCAGCTCTTGAAACGTGCTACAGAAGAGCGAATGTCGAATTGTTATAAATAAGACATATTTTCTTCCGCTGTACTCTATGACTGTACATATCACTATTATCTACTGAATGTGTTCATACACACTATGAATGAGTTGGCAAGCCAGAGTGACTGCGTTACATTATCTCATGGCTGTCTTCTGCTTACCGTAATTACTCGAATCTAACGCGCACCTTTTTTCCGGTTAAGCGAGTTCATAAATCGCATGCGCGTTAGAATCGAGTAGGAACAAAAAAATTACGGTCAATTTATTGCCATCGGCAAATCCAAATTGGCCGCCCCCTACGTGCGTCGGCATGGCGCGTCGGCCATTTCTGCCTATGTGTTTCCCATGTGCGGCACTTCGTATGTGTGCTGAGGAGTACGTCATCTAGTAGTGCATTAGCATCGACGGCGTGGAAGGGCCGACTCCAAAAACTCGAGTGCACCACGATGCCGCTTTTAAAAGAAAAGTCATCGCGTGTGCAGAAACGAACGAAAATCGGGCCGCATCGCGGTCGTTCGGAGTTCCCGAAATGTGCGTGCGGGACCGGCGGAAACAAAAGCAGAAGATTGTCGACAGCAAAACTTCATGCAAAGGCTTCAGTGGACCACAGCAGGGTCGGTTTTCGCAAATTGAAGAGCTGCTCGGCGAGTATGTGCTTGAGCAGAGAGCGGCAGAGCGGTCCGTGACGACAGAATTGCTCCAAGTGCGGGCTATGCAATTAGTCTTAGAAAAAGGTCTAATGCGAAGCCAGTTTAAAGCGAGCAGGTGCTGGCTAACTAACTTTATGAAGAGGAAAGGCTTTTCCCTCCGAAGGGGAACATGCATATGCGAAAGTTTTGTGGAGGAGTACAATTAAAAGCTTTTCCAGTTTCAGCGGTTCGTCCTAACTCCGCGCGCGGCAACAACGTCTAACTGCTCGGACAAATCGGAACTCCAGTATACTATGTGGACCCCTCCGTATTACATCTAACACCTGAATGTAAACATTCGACAGAAAGTCTGTCTGGTGGGGTATGAAACTGGGAGATAATTTAGACTCCAACCAAAAGTTTTGAAGAAACCCGACGTTTCGAAACCGACTTGGTTCCTTCCTCGGGGGTGACTGCGAAGACTACGTAGCAGCGGAATCTTCAAAGCACTTGCGGGACGGGTAATGAGACATCAACAACTCTCTCGGAACCCTTCGCCTAGTGTATACACATGGACTGCACTCCACAGCAAAACGAGAGAGAGGGGGGTCATTATCCGCCCCGCGAGTGCTTTGAAGACGCCGCTGCTATGTAGTCTCCACAGTCACCCCTGAGGAAGGAACCAAGTGGTTTCGAAACACCAGGTTTCTTCAAAACTTTTGGTTGGAGTATAAATCATCTCCTTACACCTAACACCTCGTTGCTTCTGGTGCTTGGATTCAGATGAAAACAGGTTGCAGTTTGGAAATGAAGTTTCTTAATGTCCTCAGTATCAACAGCAAGTACGCTTTGTTCAGCTGAAGTGCTCCTTCTCATTATCAACTGCCACACACTGCAGTTTGTAAACGTTAGTGAGCAAGTTGGTCAGCAAGAACTTAAAGTGTGCTTTTTTGTAAGGAATAACTAGTAGCAACAGGGTGACACACCTACCTTATGGATTTCACAGGATTTAAACATGCACTTGTGTATTAGCAAAAAACAATGTAGTGCAATATACACATGGTTAGCTGAATCTCTAGAATTTTGATAGCCAGCGAAACGACACTGTTCCTACGTGCTGGTAGAGCTCTGGTCTTGCAAAATGATGGACAGCCCAAGGGTGCCAGATGCACGACTTTGCTCTCCTTTAAATGTATTCAGAATCTGGACACCAGAGTGAACAAATTGACCTTTTGTGTACAAGAGAAGTAGTGTTGCATTATACTAACACACTCCAAATTGCATACAGGCTTGGCACATCATAAATGTACTACTAATGCAAAAGGTGAAGCTCTTGAAACGTGCCACAGAAGAGAGAATGTCGAATTGTTATGAATAAGACATATATTCTTCCACTGTACTATATGTCTGTACATATTACTATTATCTACTGAATGTGTTCATACACACTATGTATGGGTTAGCAAGCCAGAGTGACTGCGTTACATTATCTCATGGCTGTCTTCTGCTTATAACAAAGCTTAGCATACCAGCATACCAACGAAAGAGTAGCATCAAAGCCTAACTTCTTGATTAAAAGTATGTAACAAAAATAACTAATTCTTTTTTGCTGAATATGCAAATGTGCCACTTGTACCACACAAGCTTACTAAATACGCCGTAAACTAGAACAGTGTGTTGGTATTTTCAAGCCAATTAGAGAATTTATGAAAAAGATGACAGCTAGGCTAGTTGGTAATAGCTCTTAAACATCTTGATATCAGTGTGAAATATGGCATGGGCAAAAGAAAATAGGAGAAACTATAACGCTCAACTCGCAACGCATATATTTTGTTTGAAAATACATGCACACATATTTAGTACTGCAAAGATCTCTATTTTTTCTAGAAATGTGTTCCGAATTTGTGACATGAAAAGTTACGTCTAACTTTCTATGTTACCTCCCCACCCCCTTATGTAATACCCCAACAGGGGCCTTTAAAGAAAAAAGGAATGATGATGATGAACTTGTCACCCATGTGACCACAACAGACATGACATCAGAAGGCAAGCACTCTGAATCTATAAAAACCAACATGTATACGAAATTCCAGTCCCTTCCATGTAAACAGCTCGCTTTTTGGGACTCTCAGAATAATAACGATGCTTTTTGTGGCTGTTCATGTGGGCGTGACTGGAGTTTGATTTACTTGTTATTGGCGTTTTGGATTCAGTATGGTGTCCTCTGACGTCATGAGTGAAGTGGTCGCATGTGTGGCAGGTTGTCGCTATACACGTGTGCTGGTATTTTCAAATAAACTACAGCTGTGAGCTCAGCATTGCAGTTTGTCCTATTTTCTATTGTATGCGTGTCGTAATTTCTGTTGCTTTGAAGATTTTTAAAGAATTCACGTCAGTCTTCTCTAATGGGCCTCTACAGTGTGTGACTTACCTCGGAGCCAGTGTGGAACAGGATGCGCAATGTTGGCTGGTCTCTGCGGGGTGCCGGTGTGACCAAATGGGCCGTCACATCCCCCATGGGCTCGGGACCATCTGACGACGAGCTGCTTTGGTTCCCCACCGAGGCTAATGGGCTAGTGGCGTACACAGTCTGGCGCACAGAGAACGGCCCAAACTGTGCCACCACCGTGATGCGGCTCGAGAACGTGAGCGCGAAGCGTCGCGAAGGCTCGGCCGACGAAGCCTCCACACCCGTGGGTTCATCTGGCGAGCTCAGGAAGAAAGCACCTGTTGCATCCCCGGGGTCCAACACCACTTCGACACTGGCTGCCCACAGGCACCGCACTGCAAAAGATCGTGTAGATTAAGGATGACTCAAGCCATCAGCCATGTGAACTACAGCCAGACCCCTTTATGAGAGACACATGACATAAGAGACAAATGGGTAAAAGGACACTAGTGTGCCTACAGTAAAATACGGGTTGAGAAGAAAATGCATACGGGGCACCCTGCCTATAAGAGACTTCTCATAAAAAAGACAAGAATTGCTGCCTGCAGCATGCCTCTTGTAAAGGGGTTTAATTGTATATATATCCTTAAGGAAGGAGTCATGATATATGTAACCTGCGATACAAATAAGTTCAAGGTGACAAGTTACTATATCGGGGCCACTAACATGTTTTGCTAGTGACCCTTCCATTCTTGTGTACAGTGCAGAGTAGACATTTCTGGCTGTGCATGTGTAATTTTGCATCTCATTCTTAGTTTATTTAGGTGCAAGTTCTCTTGGTGTTTCATTTTATTATTTATTAAGTGCTTTAGTCCATGAATAAACAGTGAGAGTCTGCTCTAGTCCTTATAGCCTTCCTTGTGAACGCGACCTGCTTTTGTGCAACCTTCACCTTCAAGTATTCATAAAACTCTACAGCAGCATCAAGTACTAAAGTTCGAAAACATTCAAGCACTTAATAAATTATTAATTCACAAATTCAGTTGCTCAGGTTGGAACTTGTGTGAAGTAATTTAATTGTACCCCGTGCTTGTGTGTGGGTGGCACAAATGGCCTCAACAAGTCACCTCTCACCTTGCAAAGCTATTTCTTAAACTGACCATTTGTGCATCAATTCTGAGTGTTCACATTAACATATTTTAGCATCTTTTATCAACAAGGCCAAGTTAGTGCACTCAAATATGAAGAACCATTATGCTAGCCAGAAGTCAATTAAAAATACATAGGCAATAATTTTTACACCCTAATGTTAAACGGAGAGCAATGTTACAGCACAAACCTTCATAAATCGACGAACTCCATATTTGTGTGCAAGTTACATGAGGTATAGGTAAAAACCAACAAATAATGCCACTCCCAGAGTTGACATCAGTAAACAATATGCCTTGCAAAGGTGGCCTGCTTCCTATTATGACAATTAGGTGACAATCACAGGTTAAGGTGCCATATCTTACTCATGATTTCATCAGATTACTGATGCCTAATTTCCACAAAAACTCACCCCACACTGCAGCTAGCTAGCTTAATTTATTGCTTCATGTTGTGATTATGACAAGCAAAATAACTGTGTCGAATATGCCGGCAAAAAATACAAATAAACGAGTGCATATGAAATATGATGTAACACAAAGGCGATCATTCACAATTTGTGGATATTTGCTTTTACAGGCCATATCATGCAGAAAACTACATTTACTTAATTATGATGATCGAGGGAACATAATCATGAGGACATTATGTAACAGTTTAAATGTATCAAATTATAGACAATTTTTAAGTGTGTATGTAGAACATACGTGAAGGGATGTCCCTTAAATGATGTAGTTCATATACTTGGCTGCTTCAGCAAGCATTATATGTGTGCAATCATTGGTCAGCCTTAAAGAATATAACATGAAAACACTGTTTTAGCCCAAGTGACAGTTTCAACAGTAATCTTTAAACCAGCTGAAATAATTTCATGCGTAAACTTCAGCGCAGTGTCATTTGATTCACGCAAAATATTAATTAAGGTCCTTGTTGTACGCAGCGTACTGTGCTATTATCATTAGGTGAACTCGTAAAACAACTGAAAAGAAAAAAACGGTTGCATGACGACTGCCATGTCAGCTTCACAAGCAGCCAATACTTTTATTTATTTAATCACGTGATAAAACACATCACATACGTGGTTTGGTGTGAAGAGAAAGAAGCTGCATGTAACAACTTGACCAGCCCCTTCAACCAGAAAAACATCTAAGTTATAATTTTTTCCTAGTTATCGAACAAATTAAGTTCTCTCGGTCGATCGAGCAATCATGGGCAAGTTTTTGGGTCACTGTAGCGTGCATAACATTATTCATTCTAACAGTCCGGATTGAGTATTTCGGTTCCCATACCCGTACCCCGCCCCCACGGCACCGAATTAAAACGCACGGCTCGGACTCTATCGGGATTTCAAAGCACGGCTAATAGCCGCCGGATGTCCAGTGCACAAAGGACAGACGCGGACAGCTGCTCCGAATAGCTCCAAGTCAGGGCCGCGGCCAACCGACGCCAACAGGCCGGCGCGAGGCGCAATAAAAAGCCATAAATTCTCCCTCATTGCACTCGGAGACGTACGAGCGCGCGCCCGCCAAGCTGGCTCCGCCACTAAGCACAAGCTCTCTCTCACTTCCCTTTAAAAATGGCCACCCTATTTTTGGGAACCCATAGAAGGGAAAAAACGCGTCGCCGCACTTCCGAACCACGTTGACAGGGTCGGCAGTACGCGGTGTCGACGAATGTCACGCACCGCGCCCAACCCCGAGTCAGAACTCGGCCCGGATGCGCGTGTTTATTTGCGTCGCTATGTCGGCGCCGGCGACACGCGCTCCTCGGAAGAGGCCTGCGGATCATTCGCTTCCGTCACCGTGTCTCAGTTCGCCACTACTTTTCTGTCGGGAATGCAAGGCCATCATTTCGCAGGAAGTAGGCAAGAGTGAAGCAATGAGCGGGTTACTACGAGGGGCGAGCGCCGGACCCTAGTGGACACACGCACGGCGGCGAGAAAGCACATGTCAAAAGCAAAATCATCGTTCACTACCAAAAAATGGCAAGTCGCGATCGAAGGCGCTCGTCTCCTGTACGCACGCCTTTGATCGCCGAGTATCAAGAATTGAGTAGTTGGTGCGCGACACGGCGAGTTGATGCCGGGTCTCTAACACGGCGTGTGTTGCTTGCAATGAAAGCTCGTCGAAACGGCATGCGAGTCACGTCGACGCGGCGCCCGAGGTCGGCACCTGCCATCTACGTACGTCAAAACCTATGAGTGCGCGCGCGCTGCTTGTACCGGTACACCGCCGTGATTCTGCGTGTGCTGGGTTACCCGTCACGTTCATAACCTATCAAACGAACGAGCCAATGACGCTTACTGCAGGCGCGCGCGGAGAAAACGCCCATACACAAACATCGAAGGCCAGCAGTGTCACGCAAAACAAGGCCGCGCTATCCACCGCGCCGGGCTGCGCAGGCAAACGCCAAAACAGCGAATTAGCGCTCATTCTGCACTCACCGGCACAGAATATCCAAACCAGGGCTTTCCAGTGTTTCATGTCTACAGGTTCCCACAGCGAGGAGCCTCGCTAAAGGTCCATTTCTACCGCGAACATACAAAAGAGAGCCCCTTTATCGACTGAGCGTCCGCCATCGTGCACCGATGAGCGTCTGCATCGGCTTTCCCACAATGCACCCGAGCATCCAGCAGCATCCTTCGGAGAGAAGGCGCGTCGCCCCTCCCATAGCGACACACTTCACTCGGTCGACGCAACGTCGCGACGTTTCACTATCGGTCCTAACAGCTAGAAATCACGCCAAGGCTAGTTTTTAATCTAACCGCTATGCACAAAACAGTTACATTTTTAGCTCCAAGAGTAGCGCTACTTATCGACTATTCTAACGTAAAGGTTTACAAGCAGCACTATCTTAAACTGATTTTAGTTGTAGCGGTGAACTTTAGAACTAAGTGCGTCTAACCGCGCCTAATTTTGCGTCAATGGTCACACGCAAGCACTTGCGTTGTCACTACGCGAGGATTGGTCGTTTCTGAGTAGCGCCCTTTTTGATCTGGGCAGAACGCCACTCTGGATTTGTATCGATCAAGGATAAACCTACCCTGCGTTCTGCTGTATTTTATTGCTGAAGGCGAATGCCACATAAATACGCACCATTGGCTACAGCATCTCCCTCTAAAGGCGTGCTCGTCTGGGGCAGTCGAGTTTTGTACAAGCAGAGCGGCCTGATTAAAAAGAAGCTCCGCAGTCTTCGCTGCTTTTGCAAATGGATTGCGGTTCTTGAAATATAGGTCTCGCATGCATTATTAAAAGTAGCTTTGCAGTGGTATTTTATTGAAAGATTGAAAGTGATGTCGAAAATATTGTGCCGGCGCAGAGTATTCTGAAGTCAAACTCAAATAACTCACTGAATGAAATCGCTAAATATCCAACTTGTCGAAAAAATGCCTTTGGAGTCTTACATACTGCAGTATGTAGCCGCGGGTCAATGCCTGTTATTCTTTGTTTCTGCTTGTGTTCACCACTTTATGGCTGTTATCAATTCGTTTGCCTAAAGCGTGGTAAATTCCTCGTACTGTGGCAGAAATTCTGTAGCAATTGTGGCGCGCACACACGGGCGTTAGAAGTTTTTTTTTTTTTTTTTTTTTTTTGTTAGGAGGGCGGGAATGGAGGAGAGGGTGCAAGTCTGTCTTGCATCGCTGCTGGATGAGGGGCAGAGCGTTATTCGCACTGTCCGTAGGAGGCCTTAGAGGGGCTCTGAAACATTTTTTCAAGTAACCATAGAATTGATTCACTAAAAGAGCTTATTGCGTCACAAATTCGACACCGCAAGAACTTTAAGAATTCGTCCAGTACGAGTAGAGTTAGGGAGATTTGTCACACGCCGCAATCGCGTTCTCTCTTATCTCGTCTTGGCGAAAGCGCTGGAAGCTAAACAGAAAGAAATGGCAGGGGAAAAAAAAAAAAAAAAAACGTCACGCGTGGCTTGTGACCTGGAGCACTTCTTTCTGTTTTTTTTTTCTTCGAATACGGGGCTTTCTCAGCCTTTTCCGTGTAATCACGCGCGCACACGTTAGAGATACTGTGTGTGCCAACGTTACTAGATTACCTCAGTTTGCAAACTCCGCCGGGAGGCGGCGGCGAAACGCGGCCTCCTTCGTTTCCCGCTCTCTAGGTGGCGCTTCCGACGCCATTTGACCGGTCACCGCATCGTAACGGAGCCTTCGCGCAATGTTAAACGGAATTAACGCGGTTAATTTTGTGTAATGGGAGTTATTTCCTGAGAGGGTGAGCGAAGGTTATTACGAGTGTGCAAGTAAATCACCAGTTGAGCCGCTAAGGCGATGCCACACGGCAGAGACGTGAGCGCGATGCCCGAATCTTGCGGGACTTCTGTTCATACAGCTCTTTTGCGTTCCTGTTCTTTAAAATTCGATTGCCTATGTAAAAAAAAAAAAAAAAAAACCATTGACAGTGGGCCACAGCATTAAGTCTAAATGCTAGAGGGCTATGCACTTCGATTCAGGTGCACGTTAGAGAAACCCCAGGTGGTTAAAATTTCCAAAGCCCTTCACTACGACTTGCCTCATAATCATATCGTGGTTTTGGCCCGTAGAACCTTCGATATTATTGTACGATGAGCCACGCACTACAGCCATCTAATGACGCCGGATATGTTAAAGTGTAAAGCCCAGAACGACTTGTTCGTTCCAGATAACTGAATCGTATGATTCGCATTATTTTAGAAGAAAGATACCGAACTACTTCAATAAAAATTTGGCCTTTTTAAGGCTATAAAATGCGCGAGATGACGAGAACACAAAGTCAAGTTAAACACAATTTATTGAACACTGAACAAAGTCAAATTAAACACAATTTACTGAACACTAAAACAAACAAACTGGAAGCCACTTTTCTTCAAAGGCAAGAGCCAGAGTTACAGGAGACGTGTTTTTTTGTTTGCTACAGCCACCTTTTCCTTGCTTTCTAATTTATGGTTGAAATCTCTGAAGGCGCACCTAGTCAGCGGGAGGCTTGAAAAAAAGTCTCTTTTCGTCCGCGGATTTCGTCGAATCGTACCCACTTCGGCAACCAGTCACAAAGCAGCGAGGCATGTTTTCTCACATTCAAGAACCGTCACATGACACATGTGAGCTGTGTAGCTCACAGGGAAAGCGATGACTGAGTTGAAGACATTAAAAAACACCCGGCACCATGCAGATCACGCCAACGCTGACAGCGTCGGTGCCGTTGTCAGACGGCACCGCCGAGAGGATCGCGCTTGCGGCTTTTTGACCGGTGCAGGGAAGGGTGACACTCGCGGCGCCGCAGTTTGCAAACTGAAAAAAAGTATCTACAGGTTTTCCCGCTCAATTTAATCCAAGCGCCAGCTAAATTAATCTAGGCGCCAGTCAATTTAATCCAGCCGCCACTGAAATTAATCCAGGTGCCATTCATTTTAATCCAAGTGCCACTGAAATTAATCCAACCGCCAGCCGATTTAATCCGGACGCCAGCGAATTTAATCCTGATGACATTGTGACCTCAAAACGACCCAGAATTTTTGGGAATGCGTGGAGTGAATAGCTTTGGAGTGAATTTAACAGGGAAAAGCCATGAATGAGTCACTAGTGACACAATGCGACTCGCGCGACTTTATCACGCCTATCACCCGCGTAAGCACTATTCACACCTTCGACATGCATATCAAAGGAAAAGCCGTCCACACAGTAATAACTTGATACTTATTAACCAGGCCAATGATCTCATCACGAGTGACTTAGGTGACGCCCTCACGCATATCACCCACGCACACACTGTCTTAACCTTCCGTCATGCATATCAAATGAAACGTCTTTGAAAGGGCGGGATTTTGATACCTAAAACTCTGCCAAGTCACCTGATAACCAGTTCTTCAGGGGACGTCATCACAAATATCACCCGCACACGTAATTTACTCGCCTACCGACATGCATACCAAACGAAACGTCTTTGAGAGAGCAATAACGTGGTACCTATGACTCGGCCAACTGATTTGATCACTTGTGATTTAGGTGACGTCATCACGCCTATCACCCACGCACGCAATGTCTAACCTGCCATCATGTATACCAAACGAAACGTCTTCGAGAGGCTAATAAATTGAACGCTGTCAATCGGCTGAGTGACGTGATCACTAGTGACTCGTGTGACGTCATCGCGTTTGACACCCACGCACGCAGCGTCTAACCTGAGTTCATACATATCAAATGAAACGTGTTTGAGAGAGTAATAACTTGAACGCTGTCACAAGCCCCAGTGACGTCATCACTAGTGACTAGCGTGACGTCATCTCGCCTAAGACTCACGCAAGCACTCTATAATGTGCCTTCATGCATATCAAACAAAACGACTTTGAAAGGGTAATAACTTGAATGCTGGCACTAGGCCGCGTGACGTCATCACTAGTGACTCACGTGACGTCATTACGCCTATCACACGCACACGCAGTGTCCAAACCTGTCTTCATGCATATCAAACAAAATGTCTTTGAGAGAGTAATAACTTGAACGCTGTCACAAGGCCCAGTGACGTCATCACTAGTGACTGCGTGACGTCATCATGCCTGACACCCACGCACGCAGTGTCCAAACCTGTCTTCATGCATAGTCAAACGAAATGGTCTTGAGAGAGTAATAACTCTAAACGCTGTCACAAGGCCCAGTGACATCATCACTAGTGACTGGCGTGACGTCATCACGCCTATCCCACACGCACGCAGTGTCCAAACCTGTCTTCATGCATATCAAACGAAATATCTTTGAGAGAGTAATAACTTGAACGCTGTCACAAGGCTCAGTGACGTAATCACTAGTGACTGGCGTGACGTCATCATGCCTGACACCCACGCAAGCAGTCTGTAACCTGCCTTCATGTATATGAAACGAAACGTCTTAGAGAGAGTAATAACTTGAACGCTGTCACAAGGCCCAGTGACGTCATCACTAGTGACTGGCGTGACGTCATCATGCCTGACACCCACGCAAGCACTCTGTAACCTGCCTTCATGTATATCAAACGAAACGTCTTAGAGAGAGTAATAACTTGAATGCTCTCACTAGGCCTAGCGACGTGAATACTAGTGACTCATGTGACGTCATCACGTCTATCACACACGCACGCGCTGTCCTAACCTGTTTTCATGCATATCGAACGAAACGTCTGTGAGAGAGCAATAATGTATACTTATGACTCGGCCAACCGACTTGATCACTATTGACTCACGTGACGTCATCACGACTAACAGTCATGCAAGCACTCTCTAACGTGCTTTCATGAATATCAAACGAAACGTCATTGAGAGAACATTAACTTGAAGGCCGTTGCAGGCAGCGTCTGCTAGTAAAAAACTAACTTCTCGCGCTGCACAGCCGTTCACCAGCTAACCGGTATACGTAGGCACCAGATCGCGCGTTTCGAATTCAGTCAAAGGCGTCTTTACATGGCTTTTGTTTGACGTGACGCTTTTCTTGACTCGTGTAGATGCGATGGAAGCAACAGTACCTTCAAGCAGCAGTGTGGTACAACCCAACAACAGTGTCACATCGCTCGTTGAGGGCAGCGCTTCTCCTTCATTCAATAAATAGAAATAATGAAGTCGAAATGACAATTAAGCATTTTACAAACCATACTCAATTACGCAACATTCAACCGATACCCCCACCTCCCTGCGACACGTTTACTCCAGCTCGTCGTGTGGGTAGATGTACGCGTCTTTTTTGTTGCTTCTCGTGTTTCGTAGAATGCCTTGAAAATGCGGGCAGCCAGGCCGCAATACTGTGAACGGACAGGCGTTCTACACTAAACAGGCACGCTTATTCCAAGCACACTAACCTATAAGAAACGGCGTGGCGTAGAATGTAGAAAGGAAGGCACGAGTCAGCCACAGAATTGAATGGCGCATCAGCAAATGGCCAGTTGCAAATAGCAATAGTATGTATCTCAAGTATGGGGACTGCCCTCTATTACAATGGATTTGTTTCACAGGATAACCAGATGAAATAATTGTTGAGCCGAAGGAGTGGTAGACAAATCTTTTTGTAGCAAGCTTTGGAGCAGGCAGACCGTGCGTCTTATGCTTGATTAAGGATATACAGTGTTATGACTATAGCCGAATTATATGCAAACGCCTGTTTCGTTTCTTGTGCTCAAATCGTGTCATTTTGACACGTGAGCACAAATCAGAGGGCGAGGAGAGCTTTTATAGTGCTTTTATAGTGCCTATATATACCTATTTCGGGCGTTGTAGCCTCAATTCGTATAGGTGCCTGTAAATGTCTGTTTTCAATATCGATGCCTATATAAACGCTAATTACCTGAAATTTTGCTTTCAAGTACCACTGAGCCCGGTATTCATGTTACCGGGCAAAATATAGGTTTTGGGACACTGTGTGGTGCAAACTACTCTTTATTTCACGAGTTACGTTTAGAACTGTCAAACTCAGAAGGCATTTTAGCCAAGAGGGAGGTAGACTAGCCTCTACACATGTATACTATCCATGTCGCGTCTTCTGCTCAGCCTCTTTCCAGTGTGCGCTCAGATGCGTAGGGAGCAGGAGGTGCCTCTGTGCAGCGGCAGGAAGATGAAGAATGAATGCGAAACTGTGGAGAGTCATCAGGGGAAGAAAGGAAGTAGAGTGCAGATAAAAAAAAGCACTATCTATGTAGTTTTTGTTTTTTGTTTGTCATTTACATGTGGTGTTCACTGGGTCACCTGAAAATATTTATTTAGGCAGTGGAAAATGTAGCCTGCCCAATGAAAATGTTTGTGTCACTAGAAATTTTAATTTGATCATTAGAAGCGGCAAAAGCATAATCTCAGGAGGTGAGCTTGAAACCTTCGCCACTAACTCTAAAAAGACTTCGTAAGTCCAATTCCTTCCCCGCTATTGGTATAAAATTCACTCGGAGCTGGAGCTTCACACGACGTGCATGAGCACGTCATGCGCGCGTAACCTACACTCGCATGAGATGCCCATGTCAGCCCGTGTGTGCAAGCGGTGTTCTGCCATATCGATGTTCTTTTGTATTGTACTGCGAGTTTTTGTGGGATGGATACCTATCTGCGCGCACGTTTGGAGAGGCTGGCTTGGATAACATATCCTTACCCCGATACACAGCGTCACACCGCTGCATCTTCTGCTAGGGACGATACACCAAAACCACGCCCAGCGTTGTGAATGCTGGCCCCGACACAATGCGCAAACTGCGAGAACACCAACGCAAAGAAAATAGAGGCACCTTAGTCTCTCTCGATATGAAATAAATAAATAAGGCGAATAGATTTCGCCTGTGTGTTCTAACATTTTTGTAAACTTTCATGCTTCTATTTAGGCAACAGTTTGTACAAATTACACACGTTGTCTCAAATGGTTCTCGCAGTGTCACGTACTACATTGACATAGGCAGGACCATTCTATCACCTTCACCACGTTGGGGCGCACGCCCAATAGATGAAGGTGAAGCCGTGTTCAGTTTGGCCTATCACCTCTTTATGCCACGCGTAGTACTGGAAATCTTGGTAAATGAGATCTTGAGCGCTCAGAGCATTCATTCCTTTACGCTTCTCAAAACTCTTAAGTTTGTGTAACGACCCTTAAAGTGTTCACAGACAGAAGAAAAATTGAGCCTGTGTGGTTAGGCCAAGTTTATACGCCGCAAAAAAAAATCCTTCTGGCGCCTGGCACTGTGACTATTTGCGCATGTATAGCCCTTCTTAGCTATAGCACACAGAAAGAGACCCAGAAGCACATTTCTACGATGGTGCACACTTAACTGACCATGCTGACATAGAAATGGAGAGACCGTATTCTGCGAACCCCGCGGAAAAACGCATGTTTATGCTAAATCATTACCCGTTTGTACAATTATAAACTAGAACATTTTTGCTTGCTTTCATGTCGTAGAGATAGATGCCACACCTGTTTATTGGAAAATTTGAGATTTGTCAAAGATTATCCTGCCTATATTCACAATTTTGGAAGCCTGAAAGAGTGTTTTGGCCACCTATTATTGGTGCCTAAATCCTGGTTTTTCGGTGCCTATAGAGCTGGCCTATATAGTTACGACCTACCTGACATGTTTTCGCAACGCCGAAGCAAAGATGATGCCCGTTTAAAACATCTGCCGTACCTCAAGAAAAAAATTGTTGTTCTGATAACGTCGAGCTCGTCAAATTGGTTATGAAACGGGTGATGAAAGAGAACTGGGGCAAGTCCGTGAGAAACAAAATATATTATTATACAGGCAAAGCAATTTTCATAAACACGCACCCATAGATGTGCTGCTGAGTAGTGTTCTACATATCAAGGCAGTCGAGGGAAGCTTGTACAAAAGTGTAATTGTGTAATTGTAAGAGCTCCTCAATCGGATTGAAGAAAGGGCTGTATGGCGGTAGCCACTTGACTGTGTGGTCGCTTGCCGTGAGGACAGCCTGTTCGGCGCGGCGGTGCGCTGGTGCGTTGTCAAACAGGAACACTGCCTGTATTCCTCGTTCCTGCTGTGAAACTTTACTCGACACTTCTGCAAGAAAGTCGTTGCAGACAGCCCAGTAGACCTTGTCGGTGTGATGTGTGGTGCGCGTTCAAAGTGCGCGCCTTCGAAAAGTGCGCGTCACGAAAAAAAAAAAAAAACAAAAGGAGAAATACCAGAGTGCACGTGCGGTGCTGCTTAAACAAGAATGACGACGCTAAAGAGCGTCAAGCACGAGGATGCGTGGCAGGACGTGAAGTAAACAAAAGGTAAAACATCCAATGGGCAGCGAACACGGAGATTTCAAGGCCCAATGGCTTGACACCACGAAACAGGAGTATCTCCAATGAGAACGAGACAAGTGGGCCAGAGCTGAAGCAGGAGCCTGGGGAGACCAGAGCAAGGGGAATTCGAGGCAGGCAGTGCAAGCGGAAGGTCGTCACCGGACCGGGCGCTGAAGATGGGCCGTTGGGTTCCGGACCCGAGCCTACAGGACTTCCACCGGCCGGGGCCTCCTGCTGTCGGGTTCCCGCTCCAAAGGACCGTGGCCATCCGGTCCTGAACTCCTTTCCAGAGCCTGCGGACTTCGGTTCCGGCAGGCGAGCTACAGCCGTCGGGCTCCGGGCCCGAGCTGTGCGCCCAGCTGCTTGACTAGGTCGACCCTAGTTCCCGGACGCGTCGCCACCAGCCTGCGTTCTCCCGTCTCCGACGTGTCCACGCTCCTCAAGCCGAAACCATCACGATTTGGTAGGGCTTTTCGACGTGTCGCCAGCAGCCAGCGTTCCCTCGTCCTCGTCCAGCCCACGCATTGACGCAGGAGTCACGGCGTTCCGGTTTCTCATCACCGCCGAAAACCAACTTGTGGGTGAGACTGCACCGATACTCTTGCGCTACTCCCATCACTCAGCCCCTTTCGAACGTTAGGTTTAGTTACTGACTTTGAACGTTTTTGTTGGGTGTTTACAGATGTGTTTCGTCATGTCCAGTCAACTGTTTATTAAGTGTTTTGTTTTGTGAGGAATCTTTGCCTTTTTTTCTTTTCAATTAAACTTTTTGTGTGTTTCTTGGAAACCGAACGGCTTTGTCCTTATTAACAAAACTCTCTGAGGCTCAGCCCGGGAGAAAAACAAATCAGCAACAAGAACCCGCATCACAAATTGGCGTCCGCAGCGACAGGACAAAGTCGTTTGTTTTTCCAGTAGATTTTTTGACGCGGTTAACACGATGACGAACACGTGGGAGTTAATTGAGTTGGCGGATAAAATGGGACTGACGGGAGCGGAGTTTAGAGTATGGTACGAGGAGCGGATGGAGAGGGAGCGTGAGCAACGGGCTGCAGAACGAAAGGCGGCGAAGGAAAAGCTTGAATTGGTGCTTAGAGCTAAGAAGGAGGAGCTAGAGCGCGTAACGCGTGAAAATAAAGTGTTGCTAGAGCGTCAGACACGCATACTGAAGCAGCAGCTCCAATTAGAGAGGGTGGACTTCGAGCGGCGACTCGAGCTTGCGATGGCGAAAAGGGGGCAGCTGGCGATGCAGAAGGTCGAGCAAGCGGTGAATGTTTGCTCCGATAGCAGCGTTTGCTGGAGGGAAGTCGATTCCTGCAAGGTTGGCCTCGAGCCTCGCGATAGCCTTACTTCGGAGCGAGAAGCTCAGATAGAGGAAGGCAGAGAGGTGGACAGCCAAGAAGGCAGGAGTCATGAGGAGTTTGTTGAAGCGACGGAAAGCTTCTCTGGCTGGGAACATATTACTTCCGTTAGCTGCTTGGGGACCTCTGAGAGGCCAAGCACCTATGAAGAAGAGCGCCTGGATATGGGCGACCTAGAAGCTGTGGAAAATGTTGTGGAGCAAAGCTTCGATAGCAGGGAACGAAGAAGCTCCATTCAGAATGAGGTGTGTATCAGAACGTCTCAAAGGCCGAGCACATTTCGGGAAGGGGTAGGGCTACCTCTCAATAGCTCCATGGAAGGAGCGCTAGAACGTCATTGGGAAGATGGCAGCGAATGCCATGAAGGCTCTGATATAGTGGCCACTGATTGTTTTGTACCGACAGAGGTAGCAGCAGGCACCACGTCAATGGTCCTAGACCATACGTATATCTCACTCAGAGAGAGAGGGGATTCTAGTTCACAGGATAGCGTAACTGCTATTTGTCCGAGAAAACACGATGGGAGTGCTGAAGCACTCTTCAAAATAAACAGTATCGAATCGGAGGTGGGCTCGATAGTAGGTATGGAGAATGCCAGACAGGGTCTTGAACCTGAGAACGTGATTGGTTTTGAACCTATAATTAAGTCCACTCAAGATGAGCTGTATAATGACCGAGCACAACGGCATCCCTTCTCAAGAATCCAGGAACCTCACACGCTTGTCGGAGCGTTTGGGCTTGCTGAGGGCACCCCGAGCTTGTGTTCATTAGATGGTGAATTAAAAGAAAGCATTTGTGTGAGAGATTGTGGCATTTGGACATTCGTGTCTCAGTGCGTTTCGTGTCGACGCCGACGGCTCGAGACCGCGCCCTGTTCCTCTGTGACCGGTAAGCGTTCATGTGGCCGGCGGGGGCGCAGACACGCGTTTCAGCGAAAGTGCATAAAAGCATGTTTGCCACAGTTACTTTCGAAACGCGCGAGAAGGGCAGTGCGTCTGGTTTGGGACGCGATAACCTGAGTGTAGGGTTAGAAAACCGGTAGCTCTTTCTGGACTTCGACTTTTAGATGCGGACACAAGTAGCTTTGTCCATAGTCGATTTTGTAGTAAAAAGGTTTATTCCGGGTTTCAGAACTTTTAAATGCAATTGGGTGAATCTAAAGTTTAAGTGTGGACATTTGGACGATGTAGCGAACTGTAGCCCGGTGATGTGTTGAACTGCGTGGTGCAAATATGTGGTTTAATTGTGACGTAGTGCAGAACGCGCACTCATCGGCAGTTTTTTTTTCTAAAAAAAAAAAAACTTGAATAAAAGGGGGGCGTATGTGATGTGTGGTGCGCGTTCAAAGTGCGCGCCTTCGAAAAGTGCGCGTCACGAAAAAAAAAAAAACAAAAGGAGAAATACCAGAGTGCACGTGCGGTGCTGCTTAAACAAGAATGACGACGCTAAAGAGCGTCAAGCACGAGGATGCGTGGCAGGACGTGAAGTAAACAAAAGGTAAAACATCCAATGGGCAGCGAACACGGAGATTTCAAGGCCCAATGGCTTGACACCACGAAACAGGAGTATCTCCAATGAGAACGAGACAAGTGGGCCAGAGCTGAAGCAGGAGCCTGGGGAGACCAGAGCAAGGGGAATTCGAGGCAGGCAGTGCAAGCGGAAGGTCGTCACCGGACCGGGCGCTGAAGATGGGCCGTTGGGTTCCGGACCCGAGCCTACAGGACTTCCACCGGCCGGGGCCTCCTGCTGTCGGGTTCCCGCTCCAAAGGACCGTGGCCATCCGGTCCTGAACTCCTTTCCAGAGCCTGCGGACTTCGGTTCCGGCAGGCGAGCTACAGCCGTCGGGCTCCGGGCCCGAGCTGTGCGCCCAGCTGCTTGACTAGGTCGACCCTAGTTCCCGGACGCGTCGCCACCAGCCTGCGTTCTCCCGTCTCCGACGTGTCCACGCTCCTCAAGCCGAAACCATCACGATTTGGTAGGGCTTTTCGACGTGTCGCCAGCAGCCAGCGTTCCCTCGTCCTCGTCCAGCCCACGCATTGACGCAGGAGTCACGGCGTTCCGGTTTCTCATCACCGCCGAAAACCAACTTGTGGGTGAGACTGCACCGATACTCTTGCGCTACTCCCATCACTCAGCCCCTTTCGAACGTTAGGTTTAGTTACTGACTTTGAACGTTTTTGTTGGGTGTTTACAGATGTGTTTCGTCATGTCCAGTCAACTGTTTATTAAGTGTTTTGTTTTGTGAGGAATCTTTGCCTTTTTTTCTTTTCAATTAAACTTTTTGTGTGTTTCTTGGAAACCGAACGGCTTTGTCCTTATTAACAAAACTCTCTGAGGCTCAGCCCGGGAGAAAAACAAATCAGCAACAAGAACCCGCATCACAGTCGGCAATTGTCCAGTGGAGAAGGCCATTTGCTGATATGCAGGCTATAACATTTACATTCGCCCCTTTCGCACTAGTTGACAAACGGCATGCTGGAGCACCTCGTTTCGCCCTACCGAAACTGCGCGAGCACCATACTTTGAAGTTGGTCTCGTCGATGTAGTATCGTGTTAGCGTAGTTCCCTCGCTCTGAAGCCACTGGGCATATCGGCACCGCAGATGTTTCACGTCGGCGCGATTTCCATCTACTGAGCTCGGGGTCAGCAGCTTCACCGAATAACCATGGCCATCGAGAAGCCGATCAATCGTCGACGTGCTCACTTCAATGTTAGACATCTCATCTTTGAGAGCTCTCTTTATTTGTTCCAGTGTGAAGGATGGGTTTCCCTGTACGATTCGTTGCAGGGCGTCCACCACGTCCGGTCCAAATTTCCTCGACGAACCACCACGTGTTTTAGTTGTGTCACGATCACTAGCGGCAATAGAACGCACGGTCTTTATATTGATTTTGAGTGGTTTGGAGAGCACTTTTAAATCACCTCCGTGCCTGTGAACATCTATTATACGGCAACGATCTACAGGAGAAACGCGAGCGTACTTTTTCTTCGGTTCATCAGGCGCCTTCCGTGGCCTTCCGGGCCGCCGAGAGTCTCGGTCTTCCATAGCACCAGTGGTCGAAGCGCAAACTTTCACTTATTCTCAGGACTGCAAAAGCGCTCACCTAACAATGACTTGGCCGGAAACTTGAAACTACGCCGTCTTGTCGCTTGCGTCGCACAACGTCGTCATGTCGTCTGTGCGAAAGAGACTCGCCGAAAACAGCTACGACACAATGTCGTCTGCTTGAGTTTTACTTAGAGCAATTGCTTTAATTCATAAATAACCAGCATTAGGGTATTTTAACACGAATAAAACGTATCTTCAATTCTTCGATTCATTATTGCGTGGGATTGTCATCTGCATTGTAGAACATCTGCCCGTCGTCTGCATGACGACGGGCAGTCATGCAGACGACGGTGCAGACGACGAGACCAACTCCAACGCATGGTGCTCGCGCAGTTTCGGTAGGGCGAAACGAGGTGCTCCAGCATGCCGTTTGTCAACTAGTGCGAAAGGGGCGAATGTAAATGTTATAGCCTGCATGTCAGCAAATGGCCTTCTACACTGGACAATTGCCGACAAGGTCCACTGGGCTGTCTTCAACGACTTTCTTGCAGAAGTGTCGAGTAAAGTTTCACAGCAGGAACGAGGAATACAGGCAGTGTTCCTGTTTGACAACGCACCAGCGCACCGCCGCGCCGAACAGGCTGTCCTCGCGGCAAGCGACCACACAGTCAAGTGGCTACCGCCATACAGCCCTTTCTTCAATCCGATTGAGGAGCTCTTCTCAAAGTTCAAGGCAGGTGTAAAGGGATTCTTAAGCGAGCGGAGGGATGATCTCCTCACGACACGGGGAGGGATCTCCAAGAAAGAACATCGCCGTGCTCTGCTGGTTGAGGCCGCGGGGCGCTCTATGCAGCACATACATCGTGTGGACTGTGCCGCTTATGATAGGCACAATTACACTTTTGTACAAGCTGCCCTCGACTGCCTTGATATGTAGAACACTGCTCAGCAGCACATCTGTGGGTGCGTGTTTATGAAAATTGCTTTGCCTGTATAATAATATATTTTGTTTCTCACGGACTTGCCCCAGTTCTCTTTCATCACCCATTTCATAACCAATTTGACGAGCTGGACGTTATCAGAACAACAATTTTTTTCTTGAGGTACGGTAGATGTTTTAAACGGGCATCATCTTTGCTTCGGCGTTGCGAAAACATGTCAGGTAGGTCGTAACTATAGAGGCCAGCTCTAAAGGCACCGAAAAACTAGGATTTAGGCACCAATAATAGGTGGCCAAAACCCTCTTTCAGGCTTCCAAAATTGTGAATATAGGCAGAATAATCTTTGACAAAACTCAAATTTTCCAATAAACAGGTGTGGTATCTGTCTCTATGACATGAAAGCAAGCAAAAATGTTCTAGTTTATAATTGTACAAACGGGTAATGACTTAGCATAAACATGCGTTTTTCCGCGGGGTTCGCAGAATACGGTCTCTCCATTTCTATGTCAGCATGGTCAGTTAAGTGTGCACCATCGTAGAAATGTGCTTCTGGGTCTCTTTCTGTGTGCTATAGCTAAGAAGGGCTATACATGCGCAAATAGTCACAGTGCCAGGCGCCAGAAGGATTTTTTTTTGCGGCGTATAAACTTGGCCTAACCACACAGGCTCAATTTTTCTTCTGTCTGTGAACACTTTAAGGGTCGTTACACAAACTTAAGAGTTTTGAGAAGCGTAAAGGAATGAATGCTCTGAGCGCTCAAGATCTCATTTACCAAGATTTCCAGTAACGCGTGGCATAAAGAGGTGATAGGCCAAACTGAACACGGCTTCACCTTCATCTATTGGGCGTGCGCCCCAACGTGGTGAAGGTGATAGAATGGTCCTGCCTATGTCAATGTAGTACGTGACACTGCGAGAACCATTTGAGACAACGTGTGTAATTTGTACAAACTGTTGCCTAAATAGAAGCATGAAAGTTTACAAAAATGTTAGAACACACAGGCGAAATCTATTCGCCTTATTTATTTATTTCATATCGAGAGAGACTAAGGTGCCTCTATTTTCTTTGCGTTGGTGTTCTCGCAGTTTGCGCATTGTGTCGGGGCCAGCATTCACAACGCTGGGCGTGGTTTTGGTGTATCGTCCCTAGCAGAAGATGCAGCGGTGTGACGCTGTGTATCGGGGTAAGGATATGTTATCCAAGCCAGCCTCTCCAAACGTGCGCGCAGATAGGTATCCATCCCACAAAAACTCGCAGTACAATACAAAAGAACATCGATATGGCAGAACACCGCTTGCACACACGGGCTGACATGGGCATCTCATGCGAGTGTAGGTTACGCGCGCATGACGTGCTCATGCACGTCGTGTGATGCTCCAGCTCCGAGTGAATTTCATACCAATAGCGGGGAAGGAATTGGACTTACGAAGTCTTTTTAGAGTTAGTGGCGAAGGTTTCAAGCTCACCTCCTGAGATTATGCTTTCGCCGCTTCTAATGATCAAATTAAAATTTCTAGTGACACAAACCTTTTCATTGGGCAGGCAACATTTTCCACTGCCTAAATAAATATTTTCAGGTGACCCAGTGAGGCACCACATGTAAATGACAAACAAAAAACAAAAACTACATAGATAGTGCTTTTTTTATCTGCACTCTACTTCCTTTCTTCCCCTGATGACTCTCCACAGTTTCGCATTCATTCTTCATCTTCCTGCTGCTGCACAGAGGCACCTCCTGCTCCCTACGCATCTGAGCGCACACTGGAAAGAGGCTGAGCAGACGACGCGACATGGATGGTATACATGTGTAGAGGCTAGTCTACCTCCCTCTTGGCTAAAATGCCTTCTGAGTTTGATAGTTCTAAACGTAACTCGTGAAATAAAGAGTAGTTTGCACCACACAGTGTCCCGAAACCTATATTTTGCCCGGTAACATGAATACCGGGCTCAGTGGTACTTGAAAGCAAAATTTCAGGTTAATTAGCGTTTATATAGGCATCGATATTGAAAACAGACATTTACAGGCACCTATACGAATTGAGGCTACAACGCCCGAAATAGGTATATATAGGCACTATAAAAGCACTATAAAAGCTCTCCTCGCCCTCTGATTTGTGCTCACGTGTCAAAATGACACGATTTGAGCACAAGAAACGAAACAGGCGTTTGCATATAATTCGGCTATAGTCATAACACTGTATATCCTTAATCAAGCATAAGACGCACGGTCTGCCTGCTCCAAAGCTTGCTACAAAAAGATTTGTCTACCACTCCTTCGGCTCAACAATTATTTCATCTGGTTATCCTGTGAAACAAATCCATTGTAATAGAGGGCAGTCCCCATACTTGAGATACATACTATTGCTATTTGCAACTGGCCATTTGCTGATGCGCCATTCAATTCTGTGGCTGACTCGTGCCTTCCTTTCTACATTCTACGCCACGCCGTTTCTTATAGGTTAGTGTGCTTGGAATAAGCGTGCCTGTTTAGTGTAGAACGCCTGTCCGTTCACAGTATTGCGGCCTGGCTGCCCGCATTTTCAAGGCATTCTACGAAACACGAGAAGCAACAAAAAAGACGCGTACATCTACCCACACGACGAGCTGGAGTAAACGTGTCGCAGGGAGGTGGGGGTATCGGTTGAATGTTGCGTAATTGAGTATGGTTTGTAAAATGCTTAATTGTCATTTCGACTTCATTATTTCTATTTATTGAATGAAGGAGAAGCGCTGCCCTCAACGAGCGATGTGACACTGTTGTTGGGTTGTACCACACTGCTGCTTGAAGGTACTGTTGCTTCCATCGCATCTACACGAGTCAAGAAAAGCGTCACGTCAAACAAAAGCCATGTAAAGACGCCTTTGACTGAATTCGAAACGCGCGATCTGGTGCCTACGTATACCGGTTAGCTGGTGAACGGCTGTGCAGCGCGAGAAGTTAGTTTTTTACTAGCAGACGCTGCCTGCAACGGCCTTCAAGTTAATGTTCTCTCAATGACGTTTCGTTTGATATTCATGAAAGCACGTTAGAGAGTGCTTGCATGACTGTTAGTCGTGATGACGTCACGTGAGTCAATAGTGATCAAGTCGGTTGGCCGAGTCATAAGTATAACATTATTGCTCTCTCACAGACGTTTCGTTCGATATGCATGAAAACAGGTTAGGACAGCGCGTGCGTGTGTGATAGACGTGATGACGTCACATGAGTCACTAGTATTCACGTCGCTAGGCCTAGTGAGAGCATTCAAGTTATTACTCTCTCTAAGACGTTTCGTTTGATATACATGAAGGCAGGTTACAGAGTGCTTGCGTGGGTGTCAGGCATGATGACGTCACGCCAGTCACTAGTGATGACGTCACTGGACCTTGTGACAGCGTTCAAGTTATTACTCTCTCTAAGACGTTTCGTTTCATATACATGAAGGCAGGTTACAGACTGCTTGCGTGGGTGTCAGGCATGATGACGTCACGCCAGTCACTAGTGATTACGTCACTGGGCCTTGTGACAGCGTTCAAGTTATTACTCTCTCAAAGACATTTCGTTTGATATGCATGAAGACAGGTTAGGACACCGCGTGCGTGGGTGTCAGGCGTGATGACGTCACGCCAGTCACTAGTGATGACGTCAATGGGCCTTGTGACAGCGTTCAAGTTATTACTCTTTCTAAGACGTTTCGTTTGATATGCGTGAAGACAGGTTAGGACACCACGTGCGTGGGTGTCAGGCGTGATGACGTCACGCCAGTCACTAGTGATGACGTCACTTGGCCTTGTGACAGCGTTCAAGTTATTACTCTCTCAAAGACATTTTGTTTGATATGCATGAAGACAGGTTTGGACACTGCGTGCGTGTGTGATAGGCGTGATGACGTCACGCAGTCACTAGTGATGACGTCACTGGGGCTTGTGACAGCGTTCAAGTTATTACTCTCTCAAAGACATTTCGTTTGATATGCATGAAGACAGGTTTGGACACTGCGTGTGCGTGTGATAGGCGTAATGACGTCACGTGAGTCACTAGTGATGACGTCACGCGGCCTAGTGCCAGCATTCAAGTTATTACCCTTTTAAAGTCGTTTTGTTTGATATGCATGAAGGCACATTATAGAGTGCTTGCGTGAGTCTTAGGCGAGATGACGTCACGCCAGTCACTAGTGATGACGTCACTGGGCCTTGTGACAGCGTTCAAGTTATTACTCTCTCAAACACGTTTCATTTGATATGTATGAACTCAGGTTAGACGCTGCGTGTGTGGGTGTCAAACGCGATGACGTCACACGAGTCACTAGTGATCACGTCACTCTGCCGATTGACAGCGTTCAATTTATTAGCCTCTCGAAGACGTTTCGTTTGGTATACATGATGGCAGGTTAGACATTGCGTGCGTGGGTGATAGGCGTGATGACGTCACCTAAATCACAAGTGATCAAATCAGTTGGCCGAGTCATAGGTACCACGTTATTGCTCTCTCAAAAACGTTTCGTTTGGTATGCATGTCGGTAGGCGAGTAAATTACGTGTGCGGGTGATATTTGTGATGACGTCCCCTGAAGAACTGGTTATCAGGTGACTTGGCCGAGTTTTAGGTATCAAAATCCCGCCCTTTCAAAGACGTTTCATTTGATATGCATGACGGAAGGTTAAGACAGTGTGTGCGTGGGTAATATGCGTGGGGACGTCACCTAAGTCACTCGTGATGAGATCATTGGCCTGGTTAATAAGTATCAAGTTATTACTGTGTGGACGGCTTTTCCTTTGATATGCATGTCGAAGGTGTGAATAGTGCTTACGCGGGTGATAGGCGAGATAATGTCGCGCGAGTCACATTGTGTCACGAGTGACTCATTCATGGTTTTTCCCTGTTAAATTCACTCCAAAGCTATTCACTCCACGCATTCCCGAAAATTCTGGGTCGTTTTGAAGTCACAATGTCATCAGGATTAAATTCGCTGGCGTCCGGATTAAATCGGTTGGCGGTTGGATTAATTTCAGTGGCACTTGGATTAAAATGAATGGCACCTGGATTAATTTCAGTGGCGGCTGGATTAAATTGACTGGCGCCTAGATTAATTTGGCTGGCGCTTGGATTAAATTGAGCGGGAAAACCTGTAGTAACGTTGGTGTATGCTGCCTTTTACTGTATATGCTAGCTTTAGGTAGCAGAGTTGCGCCACCGTCTTCCGGGCGCCGCTCGCTCCAATGGATGGATGGGTGGATGGATGTGGCTGTACCCTTTAGATCGGGCGGCGGCTAACGCCACCTAGTCGTAATACTTAGTGAACTAACCACTAGATTTATCTCTTTTTTTTTTCTTTTAAATAGTGAGGTTGAGCATTCGTACTTTGCAGTGAAGGGTTTAATTTTCACTCGTGCCTTGACTTTAGCCACCAATCAGATAACCTCCTTCTAGTTAATTCTACCCGCTTAAAGTCCATTTTGCCCTCCCTGTCCCTAAACCAGAGGGCTTTGAAAAACTCTGCGCCATTATCCTGAACTATAGGGTGAAAACCTTTACAGAACATTATCAAGTGTTCGGCAGTTTCTTCTTCCTATCCACACGCACTGCATACTGTGTCTACCCCTTCGTATTTGGCCCGATATGTCTTGGTTCGCAATACTCCCGTCCTGGCCTCAAACAGTAGAGAACTACGCCGAGTATTATCATAGATCCTTTCCTTCGCAATTTCCTGCTGAAAAGTTCGATAGATCTTTAGTGCGGACTTCTTAATCATGCCAATTCTTCACAAATCAATCTCAGCTTCCTTCACCTTCTTCTTAACCGATAATTCTTTTCGGTTTGGCCCCCTGCTGTTTTTCAAGTATTTACCAGTCAATTTTCTGGTTCGCTTCCGCCATTTTGTATCGACATTCTTCATATACAAGTAGCTGAAAACCTTCCTAGCCCAACGCTCCTCCACCATTTTTCTCAATCGCTTCTCAAATTTAACTTGATGCTAGCTTCCCTGCCCTCAAATGATGTCCATCCCATATCACCTTGTACTCCCTGATTTGGTGTATTCCCGTGAGCTCCTAAAGCAAGTCTACCTGTTCCACGTTGCTTAATTTCTAATCTTGCTTGAACTTCTGATCTCATGCACAAGACCGCATTGCCGAACGTCAACCCAGGAACCACGACCCCTTTCCACATTCCTCTCACAACATCATACCTATATATTGTAATTCGACAGTGCCATATTTTTCATCACTGCTGCATTCCTGTTACCTTTCGTCGTCACGTATATTTCGTGTTCCATTAGGTAATCGGTCCCATTGCTTATCCATACGCGCAGATTTTTGTATTTATCTGTTATCTCTAGCGCGACCTTCTGTATTCTAAGCTCACTACCTTCATTATCATTAAAAATCATGACTGCTGATTTTTCCTTACTGAATCTAAAATCTAAGCTATCTCCCTCGAGTCACCACAGATGTCCATCAATCTCTGCAAATCTTCCTTGTTGTCGGCCATTAGCGCTATATCATCTGCGTACATTATAGCTGGTTGTGCCTGATCAATGAGTTTTCCTTGTTTGACTAAAGAGAGGTTGAAGTTAAGTCCACTTCCCTCTAATTTGGCCCCTAATCCTTGTAGGTACATCATGAATAACAAGGGTGACACAGGACACTCCTGCCTAAGTCCCCGTTTAACCTCTGTGGGCTTGGATAACTGGTTTTCCCACTTTATACCTACCTTGTTACCTTTATAGATTTCCTTTAAAAGATTAGCGACTCCATCTTCCACACCCAGTGTGTCCAGCATTCCCCACCATTCCTCTTGAACCACGCTATCGTACGCTCCCTTGATATCCAAAAAATGCTAGCCACAGGGGCCCGAGTTCCTTTTCTGCTATTTCGATGCACTGCGTCAGTGAGAACAGATTGTCTTCCAACCTCCTGTGTTTCCGAAACCCGTTCTGTAGTTCTCCCAGCAACCCCTCATCCTCTATCCATGCCTGCAATCTTTCCTTTATAATCTGCATTGCCAGCCTGTAGACCACTGATGTCACTGTTATAGGATGGTAGTTGTTTATATCACCTTTGTCCCCCTTTCGTTTACAGATCATGCTCATCCTGCTCCGCCTACAGGAAGAGCTCCGCCTACAGGAGGTCAGCGCCCCTATTCGCCGAGCGCCATCACGTGGTCATAGGTGGTTGATTTGCACTGCGGAGAATCCAATGCTACGCAGATTCCGGGCAGATCAGTCGGGGTTGGCAACGGCTGTTGTTATTCTCACCGGGCTTCTTCACTAATGTATCCATGTTGCCTGTTGGTCAATAGAAATACAACAGCAAATGCATTCTGTGTTGAATCGTACTATGTACAGCCCATGTGATTAGACGCGGGTGCAGCGGGTGTCGCTATAGAAAGATTAGTGTTCAGTCGGAAGGAATAAACGCTTGGCCATGGTCGTCGGCACTATTTCCTCTAGGGAATGCAAACCATTGTTGCATAGCGGCTTAGGGAGAACGAGAGCATTGGTCTAGACTAATTGAGATTAAGTGCCGTTGTGGCTTTAGGGGGGAAGTGGCCCCTTTCCACTTCTCTGCTGACGCCCATGCGCCCCCCCCCCCCACCTTTTTTTAAAGTCTATCCACGGCACTGCAAAACTTGCTCTATATACATTAACCACACATGCAGTAGTGAATACGTTTTACATGCAGAGTTGGTCAGCGTGTGTCAGCTGCATACGTCTAAGTTGGTCCGTCGACTAAAACGCTAAAAATAAAGGGAAAATTAAAACTAGAACTATTTGAACCAGCAATGTGTTACTGCTAGCACGTGAATTGAACGCAGCTTTGAAACCTTAAGCGAAAAATATGTTGGACACGACAGGGTTGTTGAACAACGATTCACATCCATTGTCGTGAGCCGCGATTGTAATACGAGCGTAATACGAGAGCCGCGCGTAACGCGGGCGTCGCTCGGCCATTCTCTATTGCTATCAAGCTTGATCTAGTTGAACTACAAAGCTTTGACTGGTTAACTCACACAGTTAACAAATGAACCCAACGCGACGAAAATAATCTATCCCCAAGTGGCTCAAGAGTAAAAAATAGTTTTATATAGGCAAATAGGAAAAACAGCGCAAAACATGCCTAAGCTAATGTGTGGACGACTATAAATATACATATGTATAACTAGTTCAACGAGCTGACGCACTTTTATCATTATTACATACAAAAAACGTAAACATAATATCAAGACTTCCAGGCGTGACGAGAGCAACTGAGTTTTTCCTCGTACCTTCATAAGAATTAGAAAGAATTGAAAGCGAAGAAAATAAATAAAGCAACGCTAGTACTCTGAAGTGCAAGCACTGCTACTACGCGGGTGGTGAGTGGCTTTACCGCAAAACTTTTGAACCCAAGATGGCGTAGCTTGGCGCAACTCTGAAGCGGTTCTTGAGAGAAAGGAAGAGAAAAGTGAGCCCCGTTATTGTCTGCTTCAGTGAGCGACACCGCCACAGAGCTCACAAAGGGATGGGGGTAAGGAGGGATAAAAGGGTAGAAGTAAAGGTATAGGAAAGAGGAAGAAGAAGCAACAACAAACTGAGGGGATAGGAGAGACAGGAAAGATGGAAGAACGGTCACTGGAGTCCGAGGACGGGGTACACTTGCGAGAGATGGTGTCGGCGTCTGTAGATGGCGTAGAGCAGGACCAGTAAATCAGAGCTGCGCTGTCGTCGAAGGTCGTCGGCGACAGGAGATGACGTAGGACGAGCCCAGTCGGCCAGCGCTACGATGACGCCGAAGGTCGCGAGCGCGCGAAGCGCGCGGGCGCACAACCGGTCGGCACGAAATCCAGGGAGCGTCGTCCTTGGCGCAACTCTGCTACCTAAAGGTAGAATATACAGTAATTCCAGCACGCGCGGACAAGACGCGGCCTCCCATGGCAATACTTGTAACGACCGAGAGCGCCATGTTCAAATCAGCCAATGGATGACAGTTGGCGTTCTACGCGCAATTTTTGAGCGCCTTCCATTATTTCTCGAGAGAAGAGAAAGCAATCTTTAGCTGGCTTCAATACTTTATTGAGAATTCCTGGCTGCGTGCTGTGCTATGATGTTTGGCTCGCGTGTTCTCGGGAGCCTCTACTACCAATCGGCTGCGTTTTCAGACCATGCTCAAAAAGTATTGCAAGGCTCCCTTAACTGCCCGTTTGCTGTCCGTAGACTGACGCGTCGCACGGAGGATAGAGAGAAAAACGCCTCGAGGAAGATCAACCGACAACGCAGCACTTTCACGTGACTAGTACGGCCCATGCCAACACTTGCAAAACAGGCAGAGAACTTTCGCTAGCCTTTTTCACGAATGAGTGGCAATATCCAACATACAGGTGCCGTGCCGCGGAGAGCAAACCAGTTTCGCAGCAGAGATATATATCACATTCATCCTAGTGAAACATACCAATTTAAAATGCGTGGTGATCACATGTGTCGTAATCTGTTGGCAAGTCTGCGCCGCTTCAATACGCTTTGGTAGAAGGTTCCCCTCGCAATCCCCAAATGTGATATTGGGTAGCCGTCAGGTAGCTTCCAAAATCATAATGTCAGCTTCCTTCCTCAAAACGTGGGAGTCACTCCCGTTGTCAACCAACCAGTGTTGCCAGGTTGGGCGAGGCAACGTAGCCAAAAGTGAGAGAAACTGCAGCCCAAATGTAGCCAAAGCAAAAATTAGTCATAAATTTTGTAGCCAAATAGAGCCAATTTTATATTCAGTTTGGTTTTTATACATTTTTACATTTGAGTTGAACAGGTGAATTTGGCAAATATTGAAGGTTAACTTGAGAAAAAATGATCGATACATTTTTCAGGCTATGGCTCATAAGACCGTGGCTTTTGGTAAGTCACCTTCGAATGCGACATCAGGACCAGCTATCAGCAACACTCCAGTACTTTATGCATGGAGGAAAACATTGTGAACCTTTATTTGTTGTGTCTCTCGAGTAAACATCTTATGACCAGGTCCAAAAATTAATGCCAACAAACCCGTGAATATTCAATTCATGCGTCAAGTTCAATTTAACGTCGCATAATAAATAAAAAAAGAGCGTTGCTTGCACTGGAGACGAATGCAAAAGACACCGTGGAGCTGATGGCGAGCTTCGCACTAGCAAGCGTGAGGTGGAAGCCTTTGCCGAGCTGTGTTTTATTCTTTCTTTCTGCACTTCTTTGTATCTATTTGTCTTTCTCATTCTTCCTATTCTATGCTTTACTATATCTCATACCCCCCCCCCCCCCTCACTTCCCTTTTACATCCGAAGCTTTTAGTAAAAACTATGCGAGGTTACGTCTGTCTACAAACAATGTTTTCCACCCGTTTGTCGCTTTCTTCATTTTTAGTAAACTGGTGGTTAGCAGTGGCGGCCTTCTCTAGCGTGCATTTTAGGGGCGAAGCTCCTAAAGCCATGGATCTGTCCCTCCTAGCTCGTCGTGGTTCGTAACCGCCTATTTCAACAACTCATGCACTCAGCAGACAGACGGAAGCAAGAACGAACGGATGGACGTAAGCACGGGCGGGCGCACAGACGGACGCACAGACGGACGGATGGACGCTTCGCCTTACTCATCATCATCCACTCCGTTGATATGCTGTGATTTTTTTCGTTTGCCTCAATGGAGGATGCAGCCGCCTATGTCACAATTCTAACGCAGCGAACTGCAGGCCAGCATTCGGCATTCATAACTACTAGGCAACCATGGAGAGTCCTAGAAAAGGCACAGGACACCCAAAACACGACTGTTGGGTCAAATACTGAAAATCTAATACAGGCATTAGCTGAAACGTGACAGCTGTGTTTATCCATGCATGATTATTATCATGTGCATAACTCAACGTTTTTGCATCCTAAGTACTCGGGTTTGTGTAGGTTCCACAGCATACAAGACTACTCGCAATAATTGCGCCTGAAATATGATCAAAAACAAGAATAATTACTACTGAATGTCTTGATCATGCGGTTTAATGACAGTGCAGCCGAAGCAAGAGTTCTAAAGAGGTGGAAAAGTGTAACGCTGCTGTGTGGAAGGTGTTTGTGAGAGAACAATCGCATTTTCACCGATAGCCTATCTGGCCACTTCAGAGACTAAGTGGGCGGAATTTTTTGGAGTGTTTCATCACTTATGCCCTTTTCGCGCAAAAGTTGCATACAGTTTTAGATATTTGCTTCTGCTCGATGAGGTTCATCACCGGACATGGTCGTCGGCAAGATTTTTCTTAGGGGGGGGGGGTGCAAACCAGTGTTGCATCGCACCTGGGCGGAGGAGAGACCACTGGTGTAGCTTGGGTGAGGACAAGTGTTTTCGCAACCCCCTTTTGGTCTCTTTTGCACCTACCTGCTGACGCCCATGCCTCCGGAGCATGCGTCAGACTTGGGACCCTATGCCTTTATCAGCATAATTGGGATGCCATCAGGGCCTGTTGATGCACTACTAGGATCCCTCTTCTCAGTCTTTTCCCACTCTCGTTGTGTAAAGGGAGCCACTGCGCCACTTTATCTATCCTTGTCTATCGTGGTGCATAAAGCACTTTTTTGTTGAAATTTTTCTGTCCCCCTTGTTCTGATATATTCAATAGCTTCGTCTTCTTCTAGCCTAACACCTTGAGCTGTAGTTATAAACCTCTGCTCAAGGCTACCTGCTGACGCCCATGCCTCTGCAGCATGCGTCAGAATCAGGGAGCTAGCATATTATAGCCCAACTAAAGCCAAGTCACAAGTTTTAATAGCCCAAATATAGCCATATAGCCAACTCCTACAAATCAATGACAAAATTTTTTTCCGTAGTAAAATTTGGCTATATATAGCCAAACCTGGCAACACTGCAACCAACACCGTGCGAGCTTTTGACCTCCACCCTTCAAACCACCGGTAAGATGAAGTCAACGACCTCGTAGTGCCGTCAAAAGAGTTGTTTTTCTCTCTCTCTCGGTAAGCTTGATTGTATTCCGTTCCGAGAAGGAGAGGTGAAAAAAAAGAAAGCATGAACTGGGCATGTGCCAATAGAAAACTCACGCGCGCGCCCTACGTTGATATATGTTTTAGCGCAATTTTTCTGTTCTGAGCACCATTCCGAAATCAGCTCCACGATGTTACGAAGTCACCTTGATCTAGTTTATGTTCTAAAGTATTATAGTTATTATAAGCTTATGTATGTGAGTATCGCCTGAGTGCTTCCTGATTGCCGCTAACTTCCCAAGAATTCATCGCATAAACATGTCTTTGCTAACAGAACTGCAAAAACTTCCTTACGAAATTGTCGACACCAGTGTTTCACGGGCTTAAGTTTTATAGCTCATGATAAATCAAACAAATTCTAGCTTTGTATTCTCATGGTCGAAATGATTGAAGTTTCAAAACGCTTCCAATTATCGAGAGACAACCGTATTTCTTCCCAATATTAGAGCTTGTAGCAATTTGTTTTCGCGAGCGAGAAAGCGTCGCGTATGTCATGAATGGTGCTTTTTTATTCCTTTCGTCTTTGTGAACTGCCCATGAGGCCTTTTAATACACCGAGTCCGTGAGCTGGGTCACACTACATAAGATAATGAGCTGCTGTTTAATTGGTAGAGTATGGCATATGGCAGCCGTAAATGGTTTGTGTCGTCACAACATTTATTCGAGGGAAGCCAACACGATGATCTGCAAGACAAGCGGGTCAGTGCAACGGAAAATGAAGTGGTAATCTATGATCGCACTTTGTACTGAGGTTTCATCTTCGCCACCATATTAATGCTTGATTCGCAAATTTCTACTGATTTACCATTCATTTCACGTGTAATTGTATTCTACTTCTATGAGGAACTCGATGCCGCGTCATGAAAGCGGCCAGGCGTGGTTACATTTGTCAAAACAAGTTCTACAACACGCCTCTATGCCCTCGTACTCGCTCGCCACGCTCGCCACCATCTTCGATATAGACCGTCATTGCATTGATCGATCGATCGATTGATTGATTGATTGACTGATTGATTGATATGGCTGTATCCTTTAGATTAGACGGCGGCTAAATCCACCTAGCCGTAATATTTAGTGAACCGAAAGCTAGATTTAGCTTTTTTTCCCTTTAAATAGTGAAGTCAAGGACTGATACTCTGTAGTGAAGGATTTTATTTCCACTCGTGCCTTGATTGTATCCACCAATCAAATAACCTCCTTTTAGTTATTTTTACCCGCATAAAGTCTTTTTTGCCCTCCCTGTCGCTAAACCCTAGTGCTCTGAAAAAAAATCTGTGCCATCATCCTGGCATACAGGGTGAAGCCTTTTACAGAACATTACCGAGTGTTCGGCAGTTTGCTCCTCCTCTCCACATGCACTGCATACCGTGTCTACCCCTTCATATTTGGCCCGATAAGTCTTGGTTCGCAATACTCCCGTCCTGGCCTCAAACAGTATAAGAAAACTACCCCTAGTATTATCATAAATTCTTTCCTTGGTGATTTCCTGCTTAAATGTTCGATAGATATCTAGTGCCGACTTCTTAATCATGCCAATTCTACACATGTCAATCTCTGTTTCCATCACTTTCTTCTTAACTGATAGTATTTTTTTTTTCGTTTGGCCCCCTGCTGTTTTCTAAGTATTTATTCGTCAATTTTCTGGTTCGCTTCCTCCATTTTGTATCGACATTCCTCATGTACAATTAGCCAAACACCTTCCTAGCCTAACGCTCCTCCACGATTTCTCTCAATCTTTTTTCAGATTTTTATCTCGCTTCTAGCTTTCCTGCCCTCGAATGATGTCCATTCCATATCACCTTGTACTTCCCGATTTGGTGTATTCCCGTGAGCTCCTGAAGCAAGCCCAGCTATTCCACGTTGTTTAATTTTGAATCTTGCTTGAACTTCCGATCTCATGCACTAGACCGCATTGCCGAACGTCAGACCAGGGACCATGACCTTTTCCCAAATTCCTCTCACAACATCATACCTACTGTAATTCCACAGTGTCCTATTTTTCATCATCGCTGCATTCCTCTTACCTTTAGTCGTTACGTACATTTTGTGTTCCCTTAAGTAATCCGTCCCATTGCTTATCTATACGACCAGATATTTGTATTTATATGTTATCTCTAGCGTGACCTCCTGTATCATAAGCTCACTACCTTCACTATCGTTGCAAATCATGACTGCTGATTTTTTCTTACTGGATCTGAAATCTAACCTTTCTCCCCCATTACCGCAGATGTCCACCAATCTTCGCGAATCTTCCTGGTTGTCGGCTATTAGCACTATATTATCTGCGTACATCGATTCTGTTAGTGCCTGTTCAATTAGTTTTCCTTGTTTGACGAAAGAGAGGTTCAAGCCAAGTCCACTTTAAACTTGCAATGAAGTATAGAAAAGCGTAGAGAATAATTTATTTTTGTAACTTAGGCAAATCCCATCAACTCAGTTGATATGTGGGGTTTAACATCTCAAAAGCACCATATGATTATGAGACACGTCGTAATGGAGGGCTCCGGAAATTTCGACCACCTGGGGTTCTTTAACGTGCACCCAAATCTGAGCACATGGGACTACAACATTTCCGCCTCCATCGAAAATGCAGCCGCCGCTGCCGGTATTCCATCCAGTGACCTACGGGTCAGCAGCCGAGTACCTTAGCCACTAAACCACCATGGTAAGGCGTCCACTCTCCTCTAATTTGGCCTCTAATCTTTGTAGGTACATCCTAAACAACAAAGGTGACAGAGGACATCCCTGCCTAAGCCCCTTTTTATCTCTGTGGCCTTGGATACCTGTTTTTCCCATTTTATAACTACCTTGTTACTTTTATAGATCTCCTTTAAAAGATTAGTGACACCATCTTTCACACCTAGTGTGCCCAGTATTCCCCACAAGTCTATGGTACTCTCCCTTGATATCCAAAAATGCACGCCACAGGGGCCGGTGTTCCTTTTCAACTATACCGATGCACTGCGTCAGTGAGAACAGATTGTCTTGCGACCTCCTTTGTTTCCGAAACCCATTCTGGTGTTCCCCCATCCCCTCCCCTGCCTCTCTATCCATGCCTGCAGTCTCTCCTTTACAATCTGCATCACCAGCCTGTAGATCACTGATGTCACTGTTATGAACGGTACTTGTTTTTGTCAGCTCTGTCACACGTTCCTCTATATATCATGCTCATCCTGCTAAGCTTCCATCCACCACGGACTTTACCATCGATTAGTGTTTTGCTCGCTGCCTATCTTAAAGTCTCAAAGTCAAAGTTCGCAACACCTTCTTGGCCCCTTTTGCACCTACCTGCTGACGCCCATGCCTCCGGAGTATGCGTCAGACTTGGGACCCAATGCCTTTATCGGCATAATTGGGATGCCATCAGGGCCTGTTTATTTACTACCAGGAACCGTCTTCTCAGCCCTATCCCACTGTCGTTGTTTAAAGTGCGACTGCACCACTTGATCTATTCTTGTCTATTGTGGTGCATAAGGCACTTCTTTGTTCAAATTTTTCTGTCACTCTTGTTCCTATTGTTATGAGACAATGTCCCACAAAAGCGGTTAAATAGGCGCGGAGAAAGACGACGCGATTTTGGGGTAGGGCACAGCAGTTGTTCTCCATCTTGGCTTGCGCGTTGGCGCTGTGTAAGTACATCTTCAAACGCTTAGTTTCCCGTGTACCTTCACGTAACATTTTGGTGGAAGGTGCTGGGTTGCAACGCACGACGGAGTTACGTAGCGGACGCCTAGTCACTGCTTCCGACATGTCCACCGGCAGCAACGCTTCGTCAACTGCCGCGCCCAATGCATCAACGGCGCCGACCTCACCTGTTTTCCTTGTGGCCGCTCCGCCCCGCGATACCGGCAACTTTTCGGGTACGGAAGGCGAGGACGTGGATGAGTGGCTTAAACTCTCTGAGCTCGTCAGCGAAAACTACAGGTGGGACCCAACCTTTATGCTGGAAAACATCATCTTTTATTTGCAAGATACGGCCAAGGCATGGTTTAATAACAATGTGGACGTGATCACGAGCTGGGACGTATGCAAGACCAAGTTACGCGAGTTGTTTGGCCAATCTGCCGGTTGCAAGCAGGCCGCTAGAAAATAACTTGGCACACGTGTTCAGACGTCCACGGAGTCCTACCTGGCGTATATATAAGATGTGCTGAACCTTTGCCGTAAAATTGACCGAACAATGGCGTAAACAGACAAGGTAGCGCACGTGCTCAAGGGCATCGCAGACGATGCATTTAACCTCCTTGTGTGCAGAGGCTGTTCTACCGTGCAATATGGTATCTCGGAGTGCCAACGCTTTCAAGAGGCTAAAAGCCGTTGCATTGCCCACCGCTTTACGCGCCTTCCCAACACTGCTGCGACGTCAACTTGCGAGGATCTTCGTATAGCGACCCAGCCCAATTCACACTCCGGTGACATCACGAAAATCGTACGCCGCAAAATTGAGGCCATATCACCCGCACCCTTGAGAGCCCTAGCATCGAGTAATCCTCATCCGACCATTTCCCTAATCAAGACCGTTGTTCGCCAAGAACTAGCCAACGCGGGTATTCGCACGGTCTGTTCTGTGCACCGTCTCGACGCTGTCAGTTCATCTACCTCCAGCCACCCACAGAATTATTGCCGCCCTGCTTTACGTAACCGTGACCCAAATGCGTGGAGGACGCCTGACGACAGGCCGATTCGCTTTCGATGTGAACGAGTGGGACACATTTCTCGCCATTGCCGAAGCACGTGGACGTCACCGTATCGGGCAAACTCAAGATTCTCCAACCTCCACTCACCAGCCTATCTCTATAGTCAGGAACTACCACGGTGTGATGGCTCAGCTAATCACGACCCGACCACTACGACCACTGCCCAGTACAGTCGCTTACCTTCACCTCGACGTAGATTTTCCCGGTCTCCGCCGCCGCCCCGTTCCCCGTCCCCATCCTCTTCCCGGCGGTTTTCTTCGGAAAATTAACGGCTGCAGCTCCTGGAGGTGACGCTGCTGACACGACTTGCTCTCCAATTCCTCTGTTGACGCTGTCGACCAATCAGAACCTGATCGACGTTTAAGTGGACGGTTTATCTGTTAAAGCCTTGGTGGACACTGGCGCCCATATTTCTGTGATGAGCTTGCACATTCGTGACCGCTTAAAGAAATTCCTTACTCCAGCTCCTTCACGCAGTGTTCGTGTTGCTGATGGTGGTACGGCTTCTGTTATTGGCGTCTGTACTGCACGCGTCACTATCGCCGGCCGTCAAACTTCAAGGTGGACGATTGGGCGAGTTGGTGATTCATGATCGACGTATGTAACTGCGCGGTAGTAAACACGGACGACAAGAAGATACAAGGACAAGCGCAGACTATCAACTGAAGGTTTATTTTTCACAAACCACATATATATGACTGAAACAGAAACAGAAAACACGAAAAGTAGGTGTGGAAAGTAGGTGTGGTGGAAAAGTCAGTAGGTGTGGCTGCCTTGCGCAGTTCGAAAGCACGGTCGTAATGTTCAGGCACAAAGACGATCATACCCGTATGATTGTCGAAGCGGAAAAAATGGCACGGGAACCAGAACACTGCGTCAGCAAACCGTCGTTAGCTCTTTTAGATAAAGAGCTACGGTATCTGGCAAGTGGCGCACATGGTCCTTGAATCTGCTTTTGTCAAACGTTCACGTTTTGTCGATTGTTAAGTGCTAAGTCATCATTTTTTTGTAGATTTTCGTGTTTTCTGTTTCTGTTTCAGTCATATATATGTGGTTTGTGAAAAATAAACCTTCAGTTGATAGTCTGCGCTTGTCCTTGTATCTTCTTGTCGTCCGTGTTTACTACCGCGCAGTTACATACGTCGGTCAAACTTCAGTTCTCTTCACTGTTCTTTCTCACTGCACCAATGATATGATCCTCGGTCTTGACTTTTTGTCCACTCATTCCACCCTCATCGACTGCTCAGCTGGTATTGTGCAACTAGACCTACCGTATCCGATTGATCCGCCCGATCCACCACAAGCTCGTATGTGCTCTGCTGAGCATGTCCGTTTGTCACCGCAAACTGTGACCTGCATCACCGTAATGCCCTCACCACCTGTATCCGATGGCGATCATGTGCTCGTGCCCAATACATCCATTCTTTTGACTCACAGTGTTACCTTACCACACACTGTTATTCAGTTACGTGCAAACAGGGCCTTGATTCCTGTGCTCAACTTTGCTCTGTGTCCATAAGTGCTCCCGCATAGAATTGTCCTCGCCATGCTGACTCCTTCTGACGAATGCGTCATCTCAGCTTTGTCTTCGAATGATGCTGGACACTGTAGCTACACGCATGCTCGATCTTCGCAAGCAAGCCTGCCTGCTGATGTTAAAAAAATGATCACGTCAGACCTTTTGCCGCATCAAGCTGACGCATTCCTTCGCGTCCTTGAGTCATACTGGGACGTATTTGACTTTTGTGATCGTCCGCTAGATCAAACCACTGCTGTAAAGCACCGCATTGACACCGGTGATGCCTCCCCTGTCCATCAACGGCCATACCGCGTATCTCCAACCAAGCGTCACATTATTCAAGCAGAAGTCGACAAAATGCTCGCCTGAGACATAATTGAGCCATCATGTAGTCTATAGGATTCCCCTGCAGTTCTTCTCAAAAAGAAGGACAACATTTGGCGATTCTGTGTTGACTACCGACATCTGAACAAGATTACTAAAAGGGATGTCTATCCGCTACCATGCATATACGATGCCCTGGATTGTCTTCACGGTGCTAAGTGTTTTTCGTCCATTGATCTAAGATCAGGGTACTGACAAATTTCTGTCGACAACATGGACCGCGAAAAGACCGCTTTTGTCACGCCCGATGGTCTCTACCAGTTTAAGGTCATGCCCTTCGGGTTATGCAACGCTCCGGCCACCTTCGAGCGGATGATAGACCCTCATTTGCGTGGGTTCAAATGGTCAATTTGTCTATGTTACCTTAACGACGTTATCGTCTTTTCTCCGACCTTTGAGACCCACCTCGAACGTCTATCCTCAATACTGGCTGTTTTTCGCAATGCCGGTCTCCAAGTGAACTCGTCAAAGTGCCACTTTGGACGCCAGCAACTAACCATGTTGGGCCACCTTGTCGACTCCACTGGTGTACGCCCGGATCCAGATAAAGTGCGAGCCATGTGGAACTTCCCCATTCCGACCTGCACCAAGGAAGTCCGCAGCTTTCTCGGTCTGTGCTTGTACTTTCGACGTTTTGTGAACAACTATGCGGAAGTAGCCCGTCCTCTCACAAACTTACTGAGAAAAGATGTCTCATTCCCATGGGGTGCTGCGTAGGCTACGGCGTTCTCTACACTTATTGCATTGCTAACAGAACCACCTGTTTTGGCCCATTTTGACAATGCCGCCCCTACAGAAGTCCGTACCGATGCTAGTGGCCACGGAATTGGTGCTGTTTTGGTCCAGCATCAAAGCGGCTGCTTCCGCTCTATCACCTATGCCAGCCGTCTCCTTTCGCAGGCGGAAAGGAATTACTCAATCACTGAAAGGAAATGCCTTGCGCTCGTTTGGGCAGTAGCGAAATTTCGGCCCTATTTACACGGTCAACATTTCGCCGTCACAACCGACCACCACGCACATTGCTGGCTCGCATCTTTGAAGGAACCCACTGGGCGACTTGGTCGATGGGCATTACGACTCCAAGAGTATAACTACTCGGTGTCCTACAAATCTGGCTTACACCATGCCGCTGACTGCTTATCTCGGAATCCAGTGGACCCACCTGAGGCGTTCGATGAAGCGCCATGTGTCCTGTCTCTCTCCGCTTTAAGCAACATCCGTGAGGAACAGCGCCGAGACCCTGTCTTACGTAACATCATCGAGAAGCTTCATTCTGCGGCACCCGATCCGTCTACTCGACTGTTTGTGCTCAAGAATGGCAGATTGTACCGTTACAATGTCCGCCCTGATGGAAATGAGCTGCTCCTTGTGGTACCTTCCCACTTACGTGCGAGCGTGATTGGCCAGCTCCACGACGCTCCCACTGCCGGTCACCTCGAACTGATTCGGACGTATGACCGTGTACAGCGTTGATTTTACTGGCCCAGTCTTTATCGCTTGGTCCGCAGCTACGTTGCCTCATGCGATCAGTGTCAACGCCGAAAAAACCTTCGGTGAGCCCTGCTGGGTTCCTCCAACCACTTGACGTTCCCTTTGATCCGTTCTTTCGATTTGGTCTTGACTTTCCAAGCCCTTTACCCGCGTCTACTTCTGGGAATAAGTGGATAGCTGTTGCGACGGATCACACAACCCGGTACGCCATTGCACGGGATCTACCAACCAGCTGTGCCACGGACGTTGCCGATTTTCTCCTGCACGACGTCCTACTTCATCGTGGCGCACCGGGCCAACTCCTCACAGATCGTGGGCGCTATTTGCTTTCCCGAGTTATCGACGACCCGCTTCGCTCCTGCGAGACAAAACATAAATTTACGACAGCCTATCACCCGCAAACTAATGGACTGACTGAGCGATTCAACCGGACTTTAACCGATATGCTCGCAATGTACGTGTCGTCCGACCACAAGGACTGGGACGTTTCATTGCCTTTCGTTACGTTTGCCTATGATTCCTCACGTCACAATGCAGCTGGTTTTTCACCTTTCTATCTCGTCTTTGGCCGTGATCCAACTTTACCGTTTGAAACCATCTTTCCGACAGCCATCGACTCGACGACCGAGTACGCCCGGGATGCTATCACCAGAGCTCGAAAAGCACGAGAAGTTGCCCGTCAGCGCCTCTTAGCATCGCAAGATCAGCAGCGGCAGCGTTACAACTCCCATCATCGCCAAGTTTCCTTTGCTCCGGGTTCTCTTGTGCTATTGCGGACTCCGACCAGGCGCGTTGGAGTTTTTGAAAAACTGCTTTCCGTCTACTCGGGACCCTACCGCGTATTGTGCCAAGAGACAGATGTGACCTACGAGATAGCCCCGCTTGAGGCTTCCTCTTCCTCTCCTTCACTGTCTACAGACATTGTTCATGTATCTTGCCTTAATCTTTACCACTCGGCAATATCATAGAAAGCACCGAGACGGTGCTTCAGCACCCGGGGTTATGTTATGAGACAATGTCCCACAAGGGCGGTTAGATAGGCACGGAGAAAGACGACGTGATTTTGGTGTAGGGCACAGCTCTGGTTCTCCATCTTGGCTTGCGCGTTGGCGGTGTGTAAATACATCTTCAAACGCTTAGTTTTGCGTGTACCTTCACGTAAAACTTTGTATTAAATAGCTTCATCCCCTTCTAGCCTAACAACTTGAGCTGTCTGAGTTAGAAACCTCTGCTTTGGGCTTGTTTCATTTTTAGGGAGTTTAGATGGTTGTAAAATTTGGCAGATGCCTTTCTATAGTTTTTATGTACTTCTGCAGGCTACTGAGCCCCCTTTCTTCTAATCTTTTCATTGATCAGAAGAGATGCTTCCCTTCTACAGCTTAGAAAAATGTCCCATTTTCTTTCAACGTCATCGGTTGGTTCACCCCGCTGCTTAGCAAGTCTGTGTTCCCTAGAGGCGTCCTGACGTTTTGCTAAGGCTCTGTTAACTTCCTCATTCCATCAATTTCGGGTTTGTGTCTCCTTTTCCTGGGTGACTTGTCACGTGCCTTAGCTAGCTCTAGCTCAAACAGTCTAATTCGTGTACGTCCACACTGTTTTATTACCCTCAGTGATTACTTTGTCAATTTGTTTAGTCGATGATTTCTATTTGCCTTTGTGAATAGAAATTCCCCAGTAGTTGCCCATCTTGTCTCCTTCCCACTTTCATTGCTCTTCCAAAACTTAGCTTGACACGTTTGTGATCCCTACCCAGACTTCTGGAGCCACAGTCATCTATGTGCATTCCCCTGAGCCTATCATGCATCCTATGAGATATCAGTGCATAACCAATCGTCAACTGCAGCCTTCCAACCTCCCATGTTATTTGCCCTTCACACTTCGCAGTACTGTTGCAAATGATCAAATCATGCCTTTCACTTATATCCATGATAATTTTACCTGTTGAGTCAGTTTACTCATCTATAACTTCTATGTGCGCATTCATATCTCCTAGTGTAAGTATCTCGCACTCTCCTCCTAATTCATCAATGGCATTTGTTATACACTCCGCCATTGTGGGGTTTTCCTCTCTGACCTTTGCTGCTGTCCGCAAGCACACCAAACCAAGGAGTGTCATCTTCCCAGCTAGCTACTTTCCCTTTTAACCATAAATGTTCAGGTGGTCGAAGTTTTCGCAGCCTTCCACTACGGCGTCTCTCATAATCATATCGTAGTTTTGGAACGTTAAACCCCACAAATCAATCAACCATAAATGTTTGGTGCACCTCTGCTTGACTCTTTGCCAACCCATACTTTTATGTGAAAATGCCCCAATTCCACTCCCCCTTTTGCTGGCTTCTGTTCTATTGAAATATTCCCATACGTAGTCCGAATTGAAAGGTGTTTGCTCCATGTCCCGAAGATGTGTCTCCACAACCCCACATACCATCAGCTCCTCCTGCTTTAGCTGCTCGTCTATATGTTCCCACTTCAACCTGTTCCTGCCACCCTGCATGTTAATATAGCCTTTGTCTGATTTAGATCGGCCCTTGTGCTTACGTCGATTTCTTCTCCCATGGATCCCACGTCGCTTGAATCTTGGTGCCCCTTCAGAATCGTCTTTGGCTACACTGTTGACCTCAAGGCTCTGGGTCCTCCTAATAAAGCTGTGGCTTGCCGACCCATCCTGTTACCAACCCTGTTGCACGTCGCACCACTGTAATGAATTCCATCATGTGCAAAGAGGTGAGTGCCGGACTCGTGTCTTGGTTCACCTCCATTACGCTGTACCCGGGCTGCCGGCTCGTAACCCTGATAACACAGTTTGCCTCCTCTACCCTGCTTTCAATCCTATGAGACTGCCCCCAGACCTCTGGGACTGTGCATATGGTTACATGCACACTTCCAGTGGCGTCTCAGAGTTTATGCATGGCACACTCTAACTGTCTCTCAAGGCACTGGCTCTTGACCTACAGAACACCATTGAGCCCAGCATGAATAATGATATTTTTGCCCTCCATGCTGTCCTCTACAACCTCTTGAGCTTTAACCTGTGCATCCACCATGCACTTCCCTGACTGGGCCTTTATCCTCACTCTCCCATCTTCCTTCACTGCCATGCCATCCCTAACCCTCGCCACGTTAGAGTTCGCCACCAATAGGACCCTTCTACGCTCCAATCGCTGGCTTCCTGTTTGCCATGGCGCCCCTGTTTGCTTCGCCTGTTTCTCTCTCTGCCATGTGTCTTGTGTTCCTGCCCTACTCGAAGACTGCCGTGCCACCAAGCTGTATGTTTTCGGAGCATCCATGCTCTGACCAGACACCGTGGCCCCCTGATCTCCTTTCTCGCCTGTTCCTTCCCGCCTGTCGCCTTCTTCTCCGCTACCCACGTCTTCCATCTCACACCACAAGGGGCCAGGGCAAAGCGCCATTAGCTTCTTTACCCACTGCTCGAGCTTGGTGCACCCTTCCCGTTCTTTTCTAAGGTTACCCTTCATTTGCTCTAATGGGCTTGCGGTAGCCTCCTCCCACTCACGCGGCGCTCCGAGCTGTTTCTGGAAATCTATCTTCTGCTCCCGTTCCACCCTAAGCTCCCCCTGGAGCCCCTCGATGCTAGCTTCCATGTGCTGCATGTCCACCTGCAGTTACTCGCACAGATTGCACACGAAGCTCGCCTCCTGCGCGTCTGCCAAGCTCATGAATGCTGTGTCGTCCAAGTAGCACCAGCGTTTCCATTCTTCACACTGTACCAGCTCACTTTCGCCCGTGGTTTTCCTAGCCTCCTTGGCCATCGCCCGACCGACCATCGGGCCGAGCGACCGACAGACCTAAATTTAACCCTAGTACCACTATTTAGCCGCTTCCGCTAACTCTCCTACCTCAACAATTGTTTGAAGCTGCCGCCTACATCATACACACATGTGTTCAATTTCACTAGTAGCTTCTCACGAGGTCCACTTCGTATTCGGTTCTAGTTGTTTAACAAGTAACCGGGTGCACCGAACTTTTTCACAGCTTCCGCCTACCCCATTCACGTGATCAACGACACTGCAACATTGCCCGTGGCCCATACCCACAGTACCCGGAACGCAAGTTACCAAAAAATGATTAGGGAAAAATTAATGGTGTTTATAACAATTATTTCAACCCCTCTAAGAACAATACAAGCGAATACAAAACAAACAAAAGGAAAACTTATCTCTCGTTGCGCGCTGCTACTGCACCCACCGACCTGCTCCTGCACGTGCCTTCTCACCTTGCGCACCACCTATTGGCAGCGGACAGAGAGTGCACGCGCGCGTTTGGTTCTTACCGTAGATGATACATGAAAGTTTCATGTAACCTGCTTGGTTCTTACGGCCTTCGCATCTGGTGTAGTACATGCCTCTCGGCGCTGCTATGAGGGGGGCGCTGCGACCTTGTAGCTACAGTTGTAGGCTGGTTACTCTAACTGTAACGACTGCTGCTGCCGAACAAAGAAGCCCACTACTATAGTATGAACTCCTTTAGAATACCAAAGCTTTTAAAGCCAGTGCGACTATGCAAAATACTCGACGCGAACCGTCAATGAACCTGGCTGGCCCGAATAACAAGGGGGACAAATTCTCGGAGCATAAAGGGGAGCCTAGTGACGTCAACTCTCGAGAATTCTGCACAATTGTGCCCGAAGTGACATGAAAGGAAAAGAAAAGAAATAAGCGTGGCGTCTTCTCTCTCTATGGAGGACACCTCCACAGTGCACCTCGCGGGAGATGGGGGATGGAAGTGAAAGGGATAGGAAGGAAAAGGTAAGAAAAGGGTAAAAATAAAAAGCATTCAATCGGCCCCGCGTACGCCCACAAGGACACCCGCGTGCCACACGCCGTCGACCGAGAAGATCACCGAGAAATCCGGCAGGACAGTGGTGTGCACGTTTTAACATGACCAAAAGCAAGAAAGGAGTCTTCGAAACTCACGATGTAAGTCCGGTTAGCCCCATTGGTAGCGCCGCTTAAGAGGGCCAATCCATAGGCTTGATGGCTGTCTTGTGGCATGGGTACGTGCTCTGTGTGAAGTAATAATACACCGTGAAAATAGCAACGTTAGTGAGTACAGCCGCCGTACACAAACCATGCGCTGGCGAATCCTGTGGGAGAGTCTCAAGGATAGCACGAATCGCTGCAGCAAGTTCGGCTAGCACGTAGGCGCTCATAAACATACGCACGCGCGAATTCAGACATACACAAACGTACACACACGCAGACACACGTTCGAGCACATACACACGCACAGGCGTGAATACGCTAAACTTACGCACTCACATAAACATACACATAGGCTCGCACACGCCGGCGCAAATACTGCCATACACAATCGCAAGCAAATGCAGGCGCACACGTGCACACACATACACAGGTACACGAAGACGCACACTTAAGCATACATAAACGAGCACGGGACACCCGCACGAAGACACATGTGTTCACAACAACAAATTAGGAATTACACACGTTAGCTTACAAAGTGAATATTTAGGAAATTAATGCTCGTGCGAAAACCTAAGAAAGCTTTGTCAAGGCGCAGAGAAACAAGCATAGCATAGTGACTAACTCAGAAAAAACTAATCCACATTTGTATGTGCTCATTATAGACGTCAGACTCTGCCCAGGCGGCGCTGCGAAAAACGCCGCCATCAGCGCCCCCATCGATGCGCCAGCCGTAAATGGGTCGTGCAAAGCAAGCCGTTCATAAGCGAACGTGCATAGGTCCTCCTTTTTCGTTGGTCTTGAGGCACCGTTTCCTGCAAATGAATGACCTGGCAAGCTTCTTACTTCAATCCAAACTCACTTCAGAAAAGTAGGAAGCTGATCAAAACAACCTGTGGGCGCAATGCGAAAAGTGTTTCTGTTAATTTGGCATACTGCAACTGACACTTCAAGTGCAAGCGAGCATCACATGACATCGAGTTACAGGCAAGCACTCCGACATTCGTTCTGTAACGCCTAAATGCGTTAAACTTGCGCATAAACATGATGCAGAAGCGATGAAGTGCATACACGAGCAATTTATCTTACGATCAGTGGAATGAAGTTCCCTTTATTCGGCAGAAATAGCCGTGGCGATTTTCGCCATTGCAGTTGCATTCTCCATCAATTTCTCGCTTACTCTGTGTTGAACTGCTTTATTACGCATTGATAGAATGTTCTGTTGACCGTTTTCATATACTGCAAACGGGGATGCATGCGTGTCTACTTTCTCGGTGTAAAACTAAAAGCAAAACCGAGGCCTCCGAGATAGCTCCGGCAATCGCGGAGACCAAAGACAAGAAAAAAAAACTTATTGTGCTCACGATCATTTTGCGATTTACCTGTATGAGGTGCATGTTCGCATTTCATAGATAAAGGTGGAACTTGGGGCCTTGAAAGCCAACAGGCGTAATGCTGTGGAGGTTCAGGTTATCGGCAGTCGCGGATTGTGCCATGTTTATCGTGCGCGTCACCTGCCTACTGCACGGTGCGCACCATGGTCAGAGGCTCCGTTGAGCTTCATAATCAGAGTTACTAGGGTTCCCCTTGATATCAAAGCTATCCAAAACAATAGCAGGAGACCTACATTATCACACTCACGCGAACGGCTGTAAACAACGCGAGTGATTCGCTTACCCAACACAGCAGCCCATGTCCAGTGCTCTCGCCATTCTGCTTCGCGAAAGCTGCAGAGAGCAGTAATAAAACGAATTCCTTTACGTCCGCAGCAATTCACAACGTAACTGTAGCGTCGACGGGGTCTTTTTTTTTTCGAAGAGCGCGAAGCTGTTGCGTCTGTTCTTGTTTTCGCCATCGCTCTGGTGAGTGAACCAGCAAGCACTTCACGGCGGTTCGGTGACGCGCCTGACTGGCGGAGAAAAACTCTTAGCTCTTTTTCTACTTGCTTAATGCTTAAAAACACCCATTATTTAGCTTAATCACTGTTTCTTACGCTGTAGTTGCACCTGGTTGCGCAGCAAACGGTACAAGAGAGTCGGACTTTGCACTACTCAAAACTACGTCGACAGGTGGCGTTGCGTGTCCGCAAAACTCTAGAGTGGGACGTCTATGGAACTTAACGGACGGTTTGGTTTGCAATAAAGATTATAGTCTCCAAACAACTTCATCCAGGTATCCAGGTATATACAAGGAAATTGCTAACAATTACCTCGCAGAGAACGACGTGCTTGGAATGGACGAAGCTCCTTTCTCGATGCCCTAAATGCGCTGCTTCCCACGCACGGCATTAGGATTCACATCGGGGAATATAAAATAATTTTACTCCTTTCTCTGACGTGCTGCTGCACTGAAATGCGGAGCAGCCGAGAATCGCCACGGAAATCGAAGCTCGGAATTCAACTCTGAAGCACGTTCGGTGCGGGGAGCCTGGAGGGTTCATGGCGTGCGCGTTGAATGAAAAGCGCGCGAAGTTGGTTTGCGCGCGTTTTGCGTGACCTCAGGGTCACCTGACAAGCTGGGAGCACGCGTCCCAGCCATTCAGCGGTGCGGATGTGCCGGCTCCGCGAAATCTATGTGCCACGACAAATATCACTATATAGTAAGGAACACATGACTACACATGACAAACGTGGTATGCATATGCAAAAGAACTCAATGAGGTGTCACGATACAATGGTATAACGGTACAATAGATGCAATGAATCAATTGGTTATTTGGTTTCAGAATAAATGGCGAAGGCTTTACGCGCTCTACTATGGAAGAGCCATAAGCTGTCACGACCAAAACTGTTGCTGAAAATCCCCACAGCGAAGATTTAGAACAAATGTTGGACGCTTTAGAGTACGATTTACTGTACCATGGGCAAGTAATAAGCTATCCCTCTCTAAATATCTCTTAAAAAGAGAAGAAAATGCTGTGTTCAGAACAAATGTTCGACTATTTACCGTTTGCAGAGCTCTACTCTGGGGGCGTATTAAGCTGTTCCGCATGAATTTAAAGACATTAAATGTAAAAGGGGGGGAGAGGGTGGTTAGAAAAAGAGGCTATTGTGTCCGACAGTGGCGTACCAACTCTTTCGGGAGGGGGGGGGAGGCAAACTTATCTCACTCGTCCACCGATATATAATGTCATGGTAATAAGATCAGTGCAAGTAACAGTGTAGCAAACAGCAGAACAGCCTCGATCGAGCAGCGCGAGTTCGTCGTCGTCTTTTCTGCCGACCAAATCCTTCGACACGCACAAGTAATGATGACCCTAGCCACGCAACAGCCAGAAACCCACTACATGATCGTGTCATTCCTCCCACTCACGAAAAGCATCGAATGAATGAAAAAACATTATTTCAGTCCTGCAGGACGCGCTTAGCACGTAGCGGGTGTCTCCCACGTAGCGACCGACAGGGAGTACCTGGCGGCCGCTTCGTGGGCCTGCTGGACGGCCCATTGCTGGTCGGCCCATTGCTGGTCAGCGAGAAGTGAGCTCCTGAGGGACCTCTCCCACTTGCTTGAGGTAGAGTCGGGAGGAGTTGTTCTACACTCCTAGAGCATGCGCGCGAGTGTCGATAGTTATAGCGCGAGAACGAAACGACGACACAGAGACAAGAAGGACACGTCGCTGTGTGTCCACATGATGGGCATGTGTCGCTGGGGTATGCATCGGGATAATAAACGTGAAGCGGGGCAAGGTTTGGGTACGTGTGTGTCTGTAATAGGCGTAGGGTTAATGCCTGCGGTCGGTTAAGTTTCGGATGGGGGGGTAGAAAAATGCGGCGTTCCAGGTAAAAGTGCTTTGTAATTTCATTGTACGTGATTGGTGCATCCCGATTGGTATCTAACCCAGCAAGATGAGGTTGCCCTGTGGCAGTGCGGTCGGTAAGTGCGCGCGCTACATCATGGGCGATCTCGTTGAGGTTGGACAGGGCCCCCGGCACCTGGCCGTGATGGGCGGGGAACCAGATGACAGTGTGGTGCTTCAGGGCACTCGGGTCCGCATTGCGCAGGATACGTAACGCCTGGTCGGAGATGACTCCGCGTTCGAAGGCTTTGATGGCCGGCCTGGAGTCGCTGTAGATGAATTCCCGTTTGCTGTCGAGCATAGCTATCGCTATAGCTACTTGCTCCGCTACTTCGGGGTTTCGGGTGAGGATTGTGGCTGAGTTAAGAGTCTGCTGCGCGGATAATACTGCGACCACGGCGAAGGCTTGGTTGTTGCGATAGGCAGCGGCGTCCACGAACGAGACGTTGTCTGCTTCCATGTCTATGCGCTTGAGAATGGCGGTCGCCTGCGCAAGGCGCCTGCCTCTGTTGTATTCGGGGTGTACATTTCGTGGTATGGGAGCGATCATGATAGGTCACGGATTTCACGGGGAATAGAGTCAACTCTGGGGGGTCCCTGGCCCTCGAGGAGAAGAAGCCAAGCTCACGCAGAATATGGCGGCTTGCCTTGGTGGTAGTGAGTCGGGTCAATTGCACGCCTTCCTGAGCTTCGGCGATCTCTTCTAGCATGTTATGTACGCCAAGCTCGAGGAGTTTGTACGTTGGAGTGGTGGTAGGGAGGCCAAGGGCTCGTTTGATCACCTTGCGAATAAGCGCATTGAGTTGATCGCGCTCAGCACGTAGCCAGTTGTGTATAGCGGCAACGTAGGTAAAATGGCAGAAAGCAAACGCGTGTACGAGACGCCGCAGGTTGTCTTCTTTGAGGCCATGGTGCCTGTTGGCTAATCTACGTACGAGTCGTATGGCATTCTCAGTCTTAGTCCTGAGCTTGTGTACTGTTTGGGTGTTGGTTCCGCGGGACTCGATGATCATGCCGAAGACCTTGATGGTGTCTACCCTGGGTACAAATCGAGTCCAAATCGAGTACAAATCGAGTCGAAAAGCATAAACTCGATTCTTTCAAATGTATGAAGGCAAGAGCAAGTCTTCAGCGTGAGTAATACGGCTTCATCCTAGCCACGTGGATGATGTCCAGCTGGGCACCACGACGGGAGGACAACACGCTGGGCTTTGCGATAACTTCATAGTTTACATCGCTGACACACTGAAGAACCCGGTAAGGGCCGAAATAACAACGCAAGAGCTTCTCAGAGCGGCCGTGTTGGCTTACAGGACTCCAGAGCCATACTTTTTCTCCGGGGTGGTAAGTGACTTCTCTGTGCCGAAGGTTGTACCTATGAGCATCGTGTTGTTGCTGAGAGCGAATGCGCAAGCGAGCTAGTTGTCGAGCTTCTTCGACGCGCTGCGCATACTGGTCAGCATTTTCGGTGGTGGTCGTAAATGCGTCAGGTAATAGCATGCTTGGTGTCTAACATCGTAGTAACTATGCGGCCGTGAAGCAGGCGGAAAGGTGTAAATCCTGTAGTTTCTTGCACGGTGGTGTTATATACGAAAGTTACGAAAGGAAAGCCACTGTCCCAGTTCCTATGGTCTACGTCGACATACATGTAAATCATGTGTGTGATGGTCTTATTGAGCCGTTCTGTTAATCCGTTAGCTTGTGGATGGTAAGCTGTCGTTCGGCGATGTACGGTGCCACTGAGTGTCGTCACTTCTTCCAGTAGTTGGGCAGTGAAGGCCTTGCCTCTGTCTGTTAGCAACACGGCCGGTGCACCATGGCGGAGAATGACAGAATGAATGAAGAAATACACGACATCGCTTGCCGTACCACGCGGGAGTGCTCGTGTTTAACAATAACGGGTTAAATAGTCAGTCGCAATTATTATCCAGCGATTTCCCACATAAGATTTTGGAAATGAACCTAGCGAGGCCATGCCAACTTGTTGAAATGGTTCTCGGGGTGGCTCCACAGGGTTTAAAAGACCAGCATGGGCTGAGCTTTGCGACGCTGACAGTCTCCGCAGGTTTTCACGTAGTGCTTGACCGTACGGGACAGTTTGGGCCAGTAGTACGTGTGGCGGATACGTGCCAGAGTACGCGTGAATCCTAAATGCCCGGAAGATGATTCGTCATGGCACGCCTTAAGGATGTCGTCTCGCATCACAGAAGGTACAGCCAGTAGGGCAGTTCGAGCGTTGGGATCAAAGCTCCGCTTGTACAAGACGTTGTCACGAAGGAAAAATGATGAAATCGTGCGCCTTAATGTTCGTGGTGGCTGTTCAAGCTTGTCATCGAGATAGTCGATGATCGGGCGAAGTTCTGTTTCATCACGTTGTTTTTGAGCAAAGTCGGAGGCTGTGATGGCCATAAGGAAACTTTCGTCGTCTGTTTGGTCAGGATGAATCGACTCGACTGGCACACGTGATAGGTAGTCAGCATCAGTGTGCTTGCGTCCTGACTTGTAAACCACCGTAACTTCAAATCCTTGTAAGTGGAGACTCCATCGAGCTAGGCGGCTTGAGGGATCTTTGAGACCTGCAAGCCAGCACAAGGAATGGTGGTCGGTGACTGCTTTGGATGGGCGCCCGTACAAATACGGTCGGAACTTGGCTATGGCCCACACGACAGCTAGGAATTCCTTGTCTGTGGTGGAATAGCTCGTTTCGGCCGACCATAACGTACGACTAGCGTAGGCGATCACTCGCTCGATACCTTCCTGCCATGGCACAAGGACGCCTCCGAGGCCGACATTACTTGAATCTGCATGCACTTCAGTGTCGGCATTTTCGTCAAAATGACCCAAGATTGGAGGAGTCTAGAGGCGTCGTCATAGCTCGCAAAAAGCTTCGTGTTGTTCTGGGCCCACACAAGAGCAACGTTGTCTCTCGTGAGTTGGTTTAAGGGTTCTGCTATTTTGGAAAAGTTCGGAACGAAGCGACGATAGTACGCACAAAGGCCCAGAAAATGGCGTACGCCGTGTTTGTTCGTCGGAGTTGGGAAGGCAGCGACAGCCAGTGTTTTTTCGGGGTCTGGGCGAATTCCGTCACTCTTGACGACATGGCCGAGAAACTTGAGCTCCTCGTAGCCGAAGTGGCATCTTTCGGGCTCGAGCGACAGGCCAGCTGTTTGTAGCGCCTTAAGTACTGTACGAAGTCGCAGAAGGTGCTGCTCGAAAGTCGATGAAAAAACAACGACGTCATCTAAATAGACAAGGCACGATTGCCACTTGAGACCAGACAAAACTGTGTCCATCATTCGTAGAAAAGTCGCAGGAGCAGAGCACAGGCCAAAAGGAAGCACCTTGAATTCGAAGAGCCCGTCAGGAGTAATGAAGGCGGTCTTTTCCCGGTCCCGCTCATCGACCTCAATTTGCCAGTAACCATTGCGTAGATCCATGGATGAAAAATTTCGGGTGTTTCTAAGGTGGTCGAGTTAGTCGTGGATGCGAGGAAGCGAATAAACGTCTTTCTTTATCACGGTCATCAGTTTGCGACAATCAACACAGAAGCGCAATGTGCCATCTTTCTTTTTCACCAACACAACCGGTGATGCTTATGGGTTTGTAGATGGCTGAATAATGTCGTCAGCAAGCATTTGTTGTACTTGGTCGTGGATGGCGTCTTGTTCTCTACGGGAAACTCGATAAGCATGTTGTCGAATAGGCCTTTCGCTGGGCTCTGGTATGATTCTGTGCTTGGCGACGGGTGTCTATTTGATTTTAGACGTCGTGGAAAAGCAATCACTCAAGGAAAACAGAAGGAAGTGAAAACTCTCGCTGTGAAGACGACAGTGCGCAGCTCACATAAAGCTTAACCAGAGACTGTTTGTCGCCGCGAGGACCGGAAGAGAGTTGCGTGAGGGAGAAGCTGGCTTTCGAGTCTCCGATTTCTTCGAAATAAGCGATGACACACTGCTTCATGAGTGCTGGTATTCATGACTGAAATTCGTTAGTAGAATTTTCGCCGGCTCTTGGGTCAATTATATGAGATCACGGGCGACGCATACTTGACGAGACAAGAAGAGCACGGACACATCGCCTTTTACAACTCCGAGAGCCGTTCGGTTGATGTCACTCAGCACGTTAACCATGCAGAACACTGGAACGGGGCGGTACTGTCACTGAATAATCGGATACACGCAACGCTATCATAAGCGATTCACAATCCTGAGAATGTTCGTTACGTGAAAACGTCACCAGCAATTCTCAGAGATTTATAATAGCCCAATATTCTCGAAGGAAGTCTAATCCCAAGATAACATTTCCGCAGTACGACGAAAGTCCCGATGAAGGTCGAAGTGCCAATATGTACTCGGGCAGTGCACCTTCCAATCGGCGTCACTAGATGACTACCCGCGGTACGGAGCTGTGGGCCGTTCCATGGCGTTACCAATTTTCGGAGAGCAGCTGCGAAGTCACCACTCATAACGGAGTAATCGGCGCATGGTTGGGTCACAATGGTTGGGTCAGCAATGGTTGGGTCACATTCCTGAGTTCATAGCGATTAATATCTCCCAGAATCGTCGCACTTGGTTGAGCAAAAGTGAAACGGACTTTTTCGAGCTCCTCCCGGACCACGCTCCGCACAAGCTCGCGGAGGGCTGATAAGTCTGGTCCACAGGTGAAAGGTGACACCGCGGCAACAAGAGCTTGGTGGTCGTACTGTAGAGAGCGTTGCTGAAGTACCCGTTCCATGGTAGTAGCTTCCGCGATGAACTCATCGACAGTGGTTGGGGGCTTGCGTATGAGTCCAGCAAAAAGTTGCTCCTTGACACCCCGCAGGAGGAGTCGAACTTTTTTGTTTCATCCATCCCTGGGTCAGCGCGCTTAAACAGGCTTGACATGTCTTCGACAAATATAACCACGTTTTCATTTGGCTTCTGAACCCGGCTCTGCAGAGCCTGCTCGGCCTTTTTTTTCCTTTCGGGATTTCTGAATGCCTGGCATAGCTGTCGCTGAAATTCTTGCCAGTTGGTGATAGACGGCTCATGGTTCTCATACCAGATGCGAGCGTAGTCTTCAAGTGCGAAATAGACGTAACGAAGCTTCTTGGTGTCGTTCCATTTGTTGGAGGCTGCAACCCAATCGAAGTGGTCTAGCCAGTCGTCTACGCGTCCTCGAATACATCACCATGAAACGGCTTCGGGTTGCGTGCTGTGTAGACGACGCTTGGGGTGGATGCGAGTTGGTCTACGTTGCTCTCTTGCGTCTGACTTGCCGTTGTGGTGGTCATTCTTGCCCAGTTCAAGGGAGCAAATTCAGGAGGTAGTCCTTGCAAGCGTCGGCTGAGGCCAGGTGCCAGGTTTTCCTCCGGTATTGTTGAAATGGTGGCAGAAGCTTGAAGCGGCTGGAGTTAGAACTAGCGAATTGGGATTGTACCCCGCACCTCACGTACAAGTCGAGACGCTTACATTAGGACGCAGACTGCCTCTCCCGCTACCCGGTCGATGAAATGAGCACCATCCCTGACACCGACACCGATACTTTTGTCTTCTCAGTTTCGCAGCTGACCTGCATTGATGACGAGCAACGCCGTGATGCATCCTTGCGTGCTATAATCGAACATCTCGAATCGCTATTTTCCGGCAGGTCCCATCACTCATTCGTCCTCTACAATAGTGTCCTATACCGCCAGAAATTCTACCCAGATGAACCAGCGCAGCTGCTCGCCATTCCAAAACACCTCCACTCGGCAGTTCAACACGAACTCCATGACCTTCCAACTGCCGGTCACCTTGGTGTGTCACGCACTTACGACCGGATTCGCCGACGCTTCTTTTGGTCAGGGCTTTTTCGCTCAGTCAGAAGATACGTTGCGGCTTGTGATAAATGTCAGCGCCGCAAAACACCATCGATGCTTCCCGCCGGGTCCCTTCAACCACTTAACATTTCGTCAGAACCTTTCTTCCGCGTTGGCTTAGACCTCCTGGGCCCTTTTACTTGGTCTTCCTCTGGCAAAAGGTGGATAGTTGTGGCCACAAACTACGCCACGCGATACGCCATCGCACGAGCACTTCCAACAAGCTGCGCCACAGATGTCGCCGACTTCCTCCTCAAGGACGTGATCCTGCAACATGGAGCTCCACGCCAGTACCTTACAGACAGTGGCCGCACCTTTATATCAAAGGTCATAGCCGATATACTTCAGTCATGTGAAACGAGGCACAAGCTCACTACGTCGTACCACCCGCAGACAAATAGACTTACGGAGCGTCTGAATCGAACGCTTACTGATATGCTTGCGAAATATGTTTCTTCCAACCACTCTGACTGGGACATTGCTTTGCCATATGTGACCGGTTGACGAGACACTGAGTGGAGACCAAACACTCTTCGTCCTCTTCGTCAAGCACACACGAGCATCGTCCGACAAAATGTCACCAGTCATGTAGCACAATATATATATATATATGTGTATATATATATATATATATATATATATATATATATATATATATATATATTATATATATATATATATATATATATATATATATATATATATATATATATATATATATATATATATATATATGGGCTGGACAGCGAGGAAGAAGAGGCAGAATAGAACAGAACATCTAGTTGTCTTGGAGCGAGAAGCACTGCGAATGTGTCTGGGACTCCCTAGATTTGTGGCCATCAAGGTACTGTACCAGGAAGCACGCCTGCCTACACTACTTTGTCGATTTCGAATTTTGACCGTACAAGCATTTTTAAAATTTTATAGCTTAGCGGCAAGAAGATCCCAATATGCTTTTATCGCTAACCCAGACGCCTTCTTCCTTGCTCATTGGCTAAGGTTTCAAACACCTGAGATAATGTTTGTACAAAAGAATCTACAAAATATAAATGTGAATATCACAAATGTAATTGAGACTAATGACTTGAATTGTCATGTTATAATTGAGTATGATGATATATTCTCTCAAAACGCCAAGTTACAATCTCTAAAACTTAAATAACATATTAGATTACTTCGAGCATGCAGAAACTAAAAATGTAATAGCCACAGATTCTTCAGTAAATAATAAAAAGGCAGGTTTAGGCATTGCCTCTGATTCGCTTGACTGGACCTTCTCAGTGAGGCTGCCTGATTTTACTCCAGTTTTAGGGGCGAAGCTCTTTATAGCGGCACCCGTTCGCCCCCGTAGTATGTAACAAGTATAACATTTTGACCTCCAAGGTGGTGCTGGTGAGAGACTTCTTCTGTGCGTTGTTCAACAATAAAAATAGTGCTCAATGTACATGTCAATGGCTGCTAATGGGGAATGAGACAGGAGCATTCGGCTTTTCGTTAACGCGCAGGCTGCGATCACCATTAGCAGCCATTGGCATGTACATTGAGCACTATCTGACAAGAAAGGGTTGCTACGTTATACTCGCTGGGTGTAACCTCCTTAGCTTTAGAAAGGTTTAGCGAGCGTGGAGCCGCAGTGCCATGAATACAATGAACTTGTATATACCAGGAATGAACTCGAGGTGGTTAAAAATGGGAAGTAGATACGAAGCGCAAGCCGTAAAAAAGTAAAAGCCGAATTCTCCGCCTCTCATTTCCCATTAGCAGTTATTGGCATGTACATTGAGCACTATCTGACTGAAAAAGTTTGCTACATCATACTCGCTGGGCGTAACCTCCTTGGTTTTCGAAAGGTTTAGCGAGCGTTCGGCCGCAGTGCCATGAATACAGTGAACTAGTATATACCATGAACTCGAGGTGGTTAAAGGTGGGAAGTGGACCCGAAGCGCAAGCCGTAAGAAAGTGTGCGTGTGCCACCTCTCATTTAGTCCTTGGAATGTCCGCTGGATGGCGGTGCTTCTATATGAGGAATATATGATCAAAAGATGCGAGATGGTGATACTTGGAGTGTTGAATAGATGGACGAACGAACACATAGACAGATGCATGGATGGACGCATGAATGGACGCAGGGTCGGCTGCATGGACGAACGCAGGGACGGACGCACGAACAGATGCACGCACGGACGGGCTGATGGACGCATGGACGGTCACACTGACGGATGCATGGACGGACGGAAACAAGAACGAATGGACGGGCGAATTCTTCGCCCCACTCTCCATCTTTCACTCCGTGGATATGCTGCCATTTCTTTTTGAAGCGGAGCTCGTGGCGATTATTTTAGCTCTTCGAAAACTTCCGTCAAATCAAAACAACGCAGTCATAATGACGGATTATCTTTCAGTTTGCGCAGCTCTGACAGCTTCAGAGAACTCTCCAACTCTAAAGACATTCAAAACATTAGTACCCCCGCAGTTGAGACTACTGAGGTTACTATGGGTTCCGGGACACTGTGGATTAAGATTAAATGAATTGGCCGATTCCTTAGCACGAGCCGCACTAGATGGACCAGTTTTATCCATACTGCCAGATGTTGAATATGTTACAGCAATAAGATATCGAAAATCAGAAATCTCCACTGATACGATAGAAAAAGTAACTACATGGACAATCAGACTGCAATGCATAGATCGAACGCTGCAAGTCATACCTTAAATGCTAGAATAGCCCCCAAAGGAATGACACTCTCCACCTCACCCTGCCGCCCACACATCTCGACGAAAACAACCAGGGCCGCATGGCAAAACGTCCTTCTAGAACGCATCACTCAAGCTAACAGAATTGCAAATCAACCACCCCAGTGAAAACACAAGTAAAGAAATGACCAACAGGACCAACGCATTCTGCGCGACGAACAACCACTTATCAACGAGAGGAAATCACCCCTACTAACAGAGTTTCGAACAGAAATAACTACCAAGAGGTCAAGCAAACTAAATACAGAAACTTAAAAGAGACAATGTTTCCAACCCCACACTACCAGACGCTACACTGTATGACTACAACACATTCACCCACGAGGAAACTCACGGCACAAACAAGAAAACACCTATCACCACTCCTACGACGCTGCGATTATAAACCTATCAGACACGAGTTTGTCAACTGATGAAGTAAAACTATTATCTAAAGGACTAAACTTCTGCCCAACTAGAAAATCTTTCGATGAGTTTCACTTACTCCGAGACCTCGACAACTTCGCTAGAAAATTGAGGCTGCACGAATATTTCTTGGACAAGCCGTCTAACATTCCAAAGACTCCCCGCCACCAAACAAGCGATTGGACACCAAATAGTCATCGAGACAAGTGTCTGGACTTATATATTAACGCGGTCCAGAAAGATATATTACAGGAGTATCACAGACAGAAGGGAAAGCGGGAAAACATGACAAAATCCGAGAAAAAGAGTATGCAAAACCTAACATCTAGGACTGATATAATAATAAAGCCCGCTGACAAAGGAGGGGCAATTGTAGTCCTAAATACAACCGACTACCTACAAGAAGCATACCGTCAACTAAACGACTTAAAATTCTACGAACGCCTCCCAGGGGACCCGACAGAGAAATACACGCGTATTGTAGCAACAGAACTGAAGAAGCTGTTGGACGAGGGAAGAATAACACGCAGTGAGCACAAATTAATGCGGCCAGTACACCCTCGTCCAGGGCGCTTCTACATACTCCCAAAAATTCATAAACCCGGTAATCCAGGCCGACCAATCATTTCAGGTATAGGCACAGTAACCGAGCCCATATCAGGGTACGTAGACAAATTAATAGGCCACATTCCTTGCACTCTCGGGTCGTACGTAAAAGACACCTCACATTTTCTTCGAGATATTGCAGACCTGCGCATTCCGAAACACTCATACTTAGTTACCCTTGATGTGTCTTCACTTTATACAAATATTCCCCACGATGATGGCATAGCGGCATTAAAAAAACACATACACAAACCATAGACAACCTGACACCCCAGATTTCTCTGCCATCGCAAGCCTCACAAGACTTGTATTAGAACTGAACTCATTCGAGTTCAACAAGAGTACTTTCGACAAATCAGCGGCACCGCCATGGGTACCAACTCGCACCAAACTATGCTAACATTTTCATGGGAAAACTAGAAACCGAATTTTTGTCCCAAACTCCCTTGAAACCACTCCTATACAGGCGGTACATTGACGATATTTTTCTTATTTGGACTCACAGCGAGGATGAACTGCTAAACTTTATCGATACTTACAATACTGTGCATCCAAACATACACTTCACACACACCTACTCACAAGTAACCGTAAATTTCCTTGACGTTACCATATAATAGAAGATGATAAACTTTCCACAACCCTCTACCGCAAACCAACAGATCGACAACAGTACCTCCATTACCAAAGTGATCATCCACGCCATTGTAAAAACAGCATTCCATACGGCCAGGCCCACCGTTTAAGCGAATTTGCTCAAAAGACACTGACTTCCACGCGAGCTCACAAAAGCTTAAACTCGTGCTCGAAAAACAGAAATATCCTCCACATGTAATTGATGACGCTATTCAAAAAGCTAGAAAACTTCAGCGTGATGACCTTCTGATGAAGCGGCCACCACAACACAACCTGCAACAGACACACCTATGTTTAACATACAGCACGAATTTCCCCAACGTTAACAAATCCGTAAACGACATTACAACATACTGGAACAAAGTGAACGTCTAAAACGTGCATTCCCATCGGCTCCTGGCGTCGTTTACCGACGAACACGCAACCTCAAAGACACACTTGTAAACTCCCAAATCAATACTTCAACTTCCGACAGTTCATGCCGACCTTGTCTGAAGCCTCGATGTTTTGTATGCAAAGCGATGCGAGATACAAGCAAGGCAAGCAGCACACAATCCAACTTTTCAATTAACATACGAGGAAATCTAACATGCGATTCCCCTAATGTGGTATATCTACTTGAATGCAACGTGTGCGGCATGCAATACATCGGACAAACGGAAACACCCTTTAGGATTCGTTTCAATAATCACAGAGCCCACGCGAAATCAGCGCCGAATCTACCTCTATCAAAACACCTTAACCTTCCCGGCCACTCCTTCGACAAATTGTCAGTCACACTTTTAGAAACAGGATTTAAATCAAACCGGGAACGTGAACAACGTGAATCATACCTCATACACCGATTTAACACCCTCGAAAAAGGCATAAATGAAAGTCCGGGTACACTTGCAGCAATCAAAGCACTATAATATATACATATGCATTTATATGTGTATATGTACTTATGTATATGCGCATATGTATGTGGGTGTATGTGTGTATATGTAAGTTTATAATTGTAATCATAACAGTTCAAGATTTCGCGGCACTGTGGCGGCGACGAGGACTGGACAACTACAAATATCTTTGCGTGTTTCAGTGAACCACTGTCGTCTATTTCTATTTCTCTGAATAACCGAACAATAGTTGTAAGCCCGACTTGTCGAAGGGTCACCGCATGCACAACTAAAAGCCCCGAACGTGGATTCCCAGAACAAAATGCAATCACTTCAAACGCCCTTTCTCGCCTTTTGGCAACCCTTCCCCGATTTTGGCAACAAAGCCCGACATCCACATACACAACTAAACGCCCCGAACGCGGTTTCCCAGTACAAAATAGCAATCACTTCAAACGTCCTTTCTCGCAGTTTGGAAACCCTTCCCGCATTTCGACAACAAAGCCCGACATATAGAAGGGCCACCCCATACACAATTAAAACCCCCAAACGCGGATTCGCAGAGCAAAATAGCATTCAAAACGACAGACAGCGCCTTAAGAAACATTTTCTCCCGCGCCGACTTCCTGGAGCCTCGGAACGCTGTCCCCGACGCCGAATTAGTGACGGTCTTTAAAAAAAAAAAAAAAAAAAAAAAAAAAAAAAAAAAGCATTTTTCGCGACACGCAAGCCCTTACCTTAGCCAGGCCCCGTTTACAATAAAGGGACCGCCACCAAACTGCACTGAACGCAATACTAAGAAAATACACACTGACGACGCCACTCGCGAAGCACAGTGGAACATGGAACTTTCTGGATATCCTTTCCTCTCTCGTTTTTCAAACTCTTTCTTTCTTTCTGTTTTTTTCGTTCTTTCCCTCTCATTTTTTACCCAAAATACTATAAATGTGAGCGCAAACAGAATGTACCATGACTCCTGATGAAGGCCAGACTCTGGCCGAAACTGTCGAATTAAACACTTCCGTTGTTACCGTTCTCTTGGAGGATCTACTTGACTTATTGCAACGCTACGGCCATTTTCGCCACCATGCCTGCCTATATATATATATATATATATATATATATATATATATATATATATATATATATATTTATATATATATATATAATATATATATATATATATATATTTATATATATATATATATATATATATATATATGAGCTACGTAGATCAGTGGTAGAGCATCGATTGCGTTATTTGGAGGTCGCAGGTTCGTCTCCTGCCCGCTGCAAGTTATCTTTTCATGCACTTTTTTCTTCATAATTACATTACGATTCGATCTAACTTCCCCTATTCTTTCCTTGGCATTGTTGTCTGTTTTATCTCAATAATATTCTGTCATAACACAACAAAACGAGCCCTTAAGTATACACTACTTAATTCCCTTATATATATACATTACTTATATATATACTTTCCATTATATTATATCTGCCACAGAGCGTGAGGTAATTCAAGAAGAAGTGAACAAGATGCTAGCCAAAGGAATTATTCAACTCTCCTCGAGCCCTTGGGCATCTCCTGTTGGGCTCGTTAAAATGAAAGATGGCACGTGGCGATTCTGCGTTGATCACCGCCATCGTAATCGAATCACAAAAAAGGACGTTTATCTTTTGCCCCGAATTGATGGCATGATTCTGTGCTTGGCGACGGGTGTCTATTTGATTTTAGACGTCGTGGAAAAGCAATCACTCAAGGAAAACAGAAGGAAGTGAAAACTCTCGCTGTGAAGACGACAGTGCGCAGCTCACATAAAGCTTAACCAGAGACTGTTTGTCGCCGCGAGGACCGGAAGAGAGTTGCGTGAGGGAGAAGCTGGCTTTCGAGTCTCCGATTTCTTCGAAATAAGCGATGACACACTGCTTCATGAGTGCTGGTATTCATGACTGAAATTCGTTAGTAGAATTTTCGCCGGCTCTTGGGTCAATTATATGAGATCACGGGCGACGCATACTTGACGAGACAAGAAGAGCACGGACACATCGCCTTTTACAACTCCGAGAGCCGTTCGGTTGATGTCACTCAGCACGTTAACCATGCAGAACACTGGAACGGGGCGGTACTGTCACTGAATAATCGGATACACGCAACGCTATCATAAGCGATTCACAATCCTGAGAATGTTCGTTACGTGAAAACGTCACCAGCAATTCTCAGAGATTTATAATAGCCCAATATTCTCGAAGGAAGTCTAATCCCAAGATAACATTTCCGCAGTACGACGAAAGTCCCGATGAAGGTCGAAGTGCCAATATGTACTCGGGCAGTGCACCTTCCAATCGGCGTCACTAGATGACTACCCGCGGTACGGAGCTGTGGGCCGTTCCATGGCGTTACCAATTTTCGGAGAGCAGCTGCGAAGTCACCACTCATAACGGAGTAATCGGCGCATGGTTGGGTCACAATGGTTGGGTCAGCAATGGTTGGGTCACATTCCTGAGTTCATAGCGATTAATATCTCCCAGAATCGTCGCACTTGGTTGAGCAAAAGTGAAACGGACTTTTTCGAGCTCCTCCCGGACCACGCTCCGCACAAGCTCGCGGAGGGCTGATAAGTCTGGTCCACAGGTGAAAGGTGACACCGCGGCAACAAGAGCTTGGTGGTCGTACTGTAGAGAGCGTTGCTGAAGTACCCGTTCCATGGTAGTAGCTTCCGCGATGAACTCATCGACAGTGGTTGGGGGCTTGCGTATGAGTCCAGCAAAAAGTTGCTCCTTGACACCCCGCAGGAGGAGTCGAACTTTTTTGTTTCATCCATCCCTGGGTCAGCGCGCTTAAACAGGCTTGACATGTCTTCGACAAATATAACCACGTTTTCATTTGGCTTCTGAACCCGGCTCTGCAGAGCCTGCTCGGCCTTTTTTTTCCTTTCGGGATTTCTGAATGCCTGGCATAGCTGTCGCTGAAATTCTTGCCAGTTGGTGATAGACGGCTCATGGTTCTCATACCAGATGCGAGCGTAGTCTTCAAGTGCGAAATAGACGTAACGAAGCTTCTTGGTGTCGTTCCATTTGTTGGAGGCTGCAACCCAATCGAAGTGGTCTAGCCAGTCGTCTACGCGTCCTCGAATACATCACCATGAAACGGCTTCGGGTTGCGTGCTGTGTAGACGACGCTTGGGGTGGATGCGAGTTGGTCTACGTTGCTCTCTTGCGTCTGACTTGCCGTTGTGGTGGTCATTCTTGCCCAGTTCAAGGGAGCAAATTCAGGAGGTAGTCCTTGCAAGCGTCGGCTGAGGCCAGGTGCCAGGTTTTCCTCCGGTATTGTTGAAATGGTGGCAGAAGCTTGAAGCGGCTGGAGTTAGAACTAGCGAATTGGGATTGTACCCCGCACCTCACGTACAAGTCGAGACGCTTACATTAGGACGCAGACTGCCTCTCCCGCTACCCGGTCGATGAAATGAGCACCATCCCTGACACCGACACCGATACTTTTGTCTTCTCAGTTTCGCAGCTGACCTGCATTGATGACGAGCAACGCCGTGATGCATCCTTGCGTGCTATAATCGAACATCTCGAATCGCTATTTTCCGGCAGGTCCCATCACTCATTCGTCCTCTACAATAGTGTCCTATACCGCCAGAAATTCTACCCAGATGAACCAGCGCAGCTGCTCGCCATTCCAAAACACCTCCACTCGGCAGTTCAACACGAACTCCATGACCTTCCAACTGCCGGTCACCTTGGTGTGTCACGCACTTACGACCGGATTCGCCGACGCTTCTTTTGGTCAGGGCTTTTTCGCTCAGTCAGAAGATACGTTGCGGCTTGTGATAAATGTCAGCGCCGCAAAACACCATCGATGCTTCCCGCCGGGTCCCTTCAACCACTTAACATTTCGTCAGAACCTTTCTTCCGCGTTGGCTTAGACCTCCTGGGCCCTTTTACTTGGTCTTCCTCTGGCAAAAGGTGGATAGTTGTGGCCACAAACTACGCCACGCGATACGCCATCGCACGAGCACTTCCAACAAGCTGCGCCACAGATGTCGCCGACTTCCTCCTCAAGGACGTGATCCTGCAACATGGAGCTCCACGCCAGTACCTTACAGACAGTGGCCGCACCTTTATATCAAAGGTCATAGCCGATATACTTCAGTCATGTGAAACGAGGCACAAGCTCACTACGTCGTACCACCCGCAGACAAATAGACTTACGGAGCGTCTGAATCGAACGCTTACTGATATGCTTGCGAAATATGTTTCTTCCAACCACTCTGACTGGGACATTGCTTTGCCATATGTGACCGGTTGACGAGACACTGAGTGGAGACCAAACACTCTTCGTCCTCTTCGTCAAGCACACACGAGCATCGTCCGACAAAATGTCACCAGTCATGTAGCACAATATATATATATATATATGTGTATATATATATATATATATATATATATATATATATATATATATATATATATATATATATATATATATATATATATATATATATATATATATATATATATATATATATATATATATATATATGGGCTGGACAGCGAGGAAGAAGAGGCAGAATAGAACAGAACATCTAGTTGTCTTGGAGCGAGAAGCACTGCGAATGTGTCTGGGACTCCCTAGATTTGTGGCCATCAAGGTACTGTACCAGGAAGCACGCCTGCCTACACTACTTTGTCGATTTCGAATTTTGACCGTACAAGCATTTTTAAAATTTTATAGCTTAGCGGCAAGAAGATCCCAATATGCTTTTATCGCTAACCCAGACGCCTTCTTCCTTGCTCATTGGCTAAGGTTTCAAACACCTGAGATAATGTTTGTACAAAAGAATCTACAAAATATAAATGTGAATATCACAAATGTAATTGAGACTAATGACTTGAATTGTCATGTTATAATTGAGTATGATGATATATTCTCTCAAAACGCCAAGTTACAATCTCTAAAACTTAAATAACATATTAGATTACTTCGAGCATGCAGAAACTAAAAATGTAATAGCCACAGATTCTTCAGTAAATAATAAAAAGGCAGGTTTAGGCATTGCCTCTGATTCGCTTGACTGGACCTTCTCAGTGAGGCTGCCTGATTTTACTCCAGTTTTAGGGGCGAAGCTCTTTATAGCGGCACCCGTTCGCCCCCGTAGTATGTAACAAGTATAACATTTTGACCTCCAAGGTGGTGCTGGTGAGAGACTTCTTCTGTGCGTTGTTCAACAATAAAAATAGTGCTCAATGTACATGTCAATGGCTGCTAATGGGGAATGAGACAGGAGCATTCGGCTTTTCGTTAACGCGCAGGCTGCGATCACCATTAGCAGCCATTGGCATGTACATTGAGCACTATCTGACAAGAAAGGGTTGCTACGTTATACTCGCTGGGTGTAACCTCCTTAGCTTTAGAAAGGTTTAGCGAGCGTGGAGCCGCAGTGCCATGAATACAATGAACTTGTATATACCAGGAATGAACTCGAGGTGGTTAAAAATGGGAAGTAGATACGAAGCGCAAGCCGTAAAAAAGTAAAAGCCGAATTCTCCGCCTCTCATTTCCCATTAGCAGTTATTGGCATGTACATTGAGCACTATCTGACTGAAAAAGTTTGCTACATCATACTCGCTGGGCGTAACCTCCTTGGTTTTCGAAAGGTTTAGCGAGCGTTCGGCCGCAGTGCCATGAATACAGTGAACTAGTATATACCATGAACTCGAGGTGGTTAAAGGTGGGAAGTGGACCCGAAGCGCAAGCCGTAAGAAAGTGTGCGTGTGCCACCTCTCATTTAGTCCTTGGAATGTCCGCTGGATGGCGGTGCTTCTATATGAGGAATATATGATCAAAAGATGCGAGATGGTGATACTTGGAGTGTTGAATAGATGGACGAACGAACACATAGACAGATGCATGGATGGACGCATGAATGGACGCAGGGTCGGCTGCATGGACGAACGCAGGGACGGACGCACGAACAGATGCACGCACGGACGGGCTGATGGACGCATGGACGGTCACACTGACGGATGCATGGACGGACGGAAACAAGAACGAATGGACGGGCGAATTCTTCGCCCCACTCTCCATCTTTCACTCCGTGGATATGCTGCCATTTCTTTTTGAAGCGGAGCTCGTGGCGATTATTTTAGCTCTTCGAAAACTTCCGTCAAATCAAAACAACGCAGTCATAATGACGGATTATCTTTCAGTTTGCGCAGCTCTGACAGCTTCAGAGAACTCTCCAACTCTAAAGACATTCAAAACATTAGTACCCCCGCAGTTGAGACTACTGAGGTTACTATGGGTTCCGGGACACTGTGGATTAAGATTAAATGAATTGGCCGATTCCTTAGCACGAGCCGCACTAGATGGACCAGTTTTATCCATACTGCCAGATGTTGAATATGTTACAGCAATAAGATATCGAAAATCAGAAATCTCCACTGATACGATAGAAAAAGTAACTACATGGACAGAATATAACCACCTCAAGTTTCCATGGCGACCCCACTTGAGTCAGCCCAGAAAGCTCGAAGTTTTAATTACTAAATTTCGATGTCGTGTCCCCAGCCCCTACCCCTGCATCTACACAGAGCTGGTCAGACATCACCCCTCTGCGCATTCTGCGGCGAAATGAAATCACTAGAACATTATTTTTTGTATTGTCGCTGCTACGCTATACTTCGAAAAAGGTTACTAGTTATTCCGTTTCTGAAAATAGGCGTTAGATTAACGGCGGAAACTGCGCTAACCTTTGGTGCCTCAGTTTTGGGACATTGCCACAGGGATGCTTTCAGTGCCGTTTGCGATTATATTCAGGCAACCAAGCGTATACCTTTGTGATCTTCAATCAAATATTCATTATTTATTACTCCCCATGGCAAAGTGAAGTTAACGCAGCTGAGTGGTAATCACAACACCTCGAATCTCAAAATTGCTCAACTTGATTTTTCTATTTTTTTCTCTCGTTTGCTCTCTTTTTACGTGGTTTTCCTTACATTAGTCATATTATAATACAAATTCATTACACATAGTTAAAATGATCACAAAAAACTGCACTACACTTTCTTGGCCTATCCCCCTGAGTGAGTATGAGCCATCAGCCCAAGAAACCAAACAAACAAACAAAGAAACAAACAGCTTGCCCGACGAACGGGTGTTGTGTCTGTCTCGCTCATTACAATGGCGCAGCCGTTCAACGAACCTGTGTGCGACGATCTGCGGGAAAAAACCGTCCTACGGAGCAGACGCACTCTCCAGCAGCCCGAAGCTCCTGCTACCGTGGCCATGGCATGCGACCTGACCACCACGGGTACCGAAGCCAGCGCGCTGCCTGCAGGCGTTCTTACCAAACCACAAGGTGACTCCACTGACTTGGCTTCGTAAACCGCCTCCTTGCCCCAGGACGCCGTACACGCTCCCTTGGACTTCGCCTCAGGTACCATCCCCGGAGCAACATCAGTACCGTCGCCAGAAGACAGGCGTAATTCCTCGCCTGTAGCCGCCAGCGAACTCTGCACGGTTCTGCAGGCCATCGATACTTCGAGCCAGCTTCTTGCAGACGCCACCGTCACCTTCTCAGCAGCGCGTGCACGCACCACGTTGCCTCCTTCATCAATGGCTGAAATTCCTGACTTTACTGGCATTGATCAAGACCCAATCGTCTGGCTGGATGAAATTCACTCGTTGGCCCGTCGACATGCATGGACTGACGACATGATGCTATCGCTAGCCGTAAGCCGACTGCGTGAGTCCGCCAAAGCGTGGCATCAATACAATGGCTGCAAGTACAAATCCTGGAGTGACTGGACTACAGCCTTCGTTACGGCCTTCCCACCACTTCCATCCGCATACGACGACCATTTCATGCGCATGCGATCGCGTCGGCAGGCTCTATCGGAAGACGCCCGTAAATACGTGTACGATAAGCTCGGGCTTCTCGACAAATGTGGCATTACATGGATCTCTCCGGCTTCCCACCAGTATGTCGTTAATGGCTTAGCTGACCCTACCCATGCTGCCATCTTATCTTGCCAGTCACCTGAAGCGTCAGCCCAGGTTTTCGCTCAAAAGGCAGCCGAACTTCAGCAGAACTCTCGTCGTCGGCTTAGCTTGGACACATTACCGACTGTCTGTTCGACTTGCGCCTCCACACGACACGGATGCTTCAAGTGCTATCGCATTGGCCACAACGTCAAGGAGTGTAGTCAACTGTTCCAGACCCGAATCCACTACCAAGCTTGTCAAATTCCTCGGATGTCCATTCATGTTGAGGGACTAGGTGACCTATCTGCTCTGATGGATACCGGTGCGGAACGAACGGCGCTACACCGACGTCGTGCTCTGGACACTATCTGACCGTGGACGCAACCTCCCCTCTGCGGACTTGGAGGAAGTGCTATGCCAGTCGGAATGCTCGACATTTCAGTCCGGACGGCAGCGGGCACTAAATTTTTTTCCAGCAATTCCCGTCTTTGAAGACCTCCCTGCCGACATGATCCTTGGTGCTGACTTCTTGCTATCTGATGACATTGAGCTCACAATACATCGCGGACACGTCGAGCTCCGGTCTTCGACAGCTGTGACTACCGCCACAACCCTGCCACCACCGACAGGTGAGCCATCCACTCCGCCTACCCTATCTTCTATATTGGCTCGCCATCAGCCAGTATTTGCTAGCAATACAGCAGAACTGCCAGGCACTAATTTGCTGCTCCATCGCATACCAACGGGAGATCATCTGCCAATATGCGTACCACTGCGACGATACGCTGAATGAGAACGGGCAGTGATCGCAGAACAAGTAGATGAAATGCTTGCTGCAGGCGTTATTAGGCCGTCATCGAGTCCGTGGGCAGCGCCAGTCGTCCTTGTTGGCAAGAAAAACGGATCACTACGCTTCTGCGTGGACTACATGCAGCTCAATAGGTGTACAATGCCTGACTACTACCCTTTACCCCGCACAGATGACGCTGTACATACAATACGTCACCGCAAGTTATTTTCGTCGCTTGATTAACGCGCAGGGTACTGGCAGATTAATGTCACGGAGGAAGATAGATGTAAAACGGCCTTGCGCACACCTTTTGGTTTGTATGAATTCAACCGCATGCCATTTGGACTAAGAACGGCTCCTAGCACTTTTCAGCGTGCGATGAATTCAGTGCTCGGACCATTGAAAAACCAAGCCTGTGTGGTGTATTTAGACGACATCCTGGTCGTTGGCAGGACGGAGGATGAACACCTGCGCAATTTGGACGAAGTACTACACAGACTCTATGCAGCAGAGTTTCGTTTGAACCAAGATAAATGCCGGTTTGGGGTGTCCAAGATTTCGTACCTGGGACATAATATATCTCCTGTCGGCATTCAGCCACTCCCGGAGCGAATAGCTGCCGTGTCGCAGTATACCACACCAACCTGCTTGAAGCGGGTTCAGTCATTTCTGGGTATGGCCTCGTATTTGCGAAGGTTTATTCCCCACTTCGCTTCGATCGCAGATCTCTTGAGCGGTCTTCTTAAAAAGGACGCGCGGTTTGAATGGGGAGTCTCACAACAAAATGCTTTTCGAGCTATAAAACAAAAGCTCACTTGTTGCCCCATACTAAGTCACTTCAATGAGGACTGGTCCACCGAAGTGCACACTGATGCCAGCCAAATCGGCCTAGAAGCTGTGTCAGTGCAGCGTGATCCAGATGGCGTGGAACACGTGGTCACTTATGCCAGCCGAAAACTTTCAGACACAGAGCGCCACTATCACTACAATGAGCTTGAATGTCTTGCAGTGGTATGGAGCGTCGATGATAAGTTTTGACATGATCTTTTCGGGCGTAAATTCACTGTTGTGACTGATAATGCTGCTATAGCATGGATGTTCTCCAAGTAGCAACTTAAGCACAAATTTGCCCGGTGGATAATCACACTGCAAGTATACGATTTTGACGTGCCCCACCGCGCCGGGGGGCTAAACAACGTCGCCGATGCACTCTCACGGAACCCCCTTGACAGCGCGCAACAAACCAGGCGAAACCACGTTTTTTTTCGCCCAGATGGATATATCCCGAGCCCAACAGGAGGATAAAGATTTGGCATCCATTATTGCATCTATCACTGACAAGGGAAATCAGTAAATTTGTGATGAGCAATGCCGCATTGCACTGGCGCCACTGGCGAGCCGACCGATCCGAAGAAATTTACCTCCTGGTGATCCCGAAATCACACAGGTCTGAAACATTACGATCCATTCACGACTCCACAGAAGGCGGACACACCGGCCAACGAGCCACGCTCCGGAAACTACAAGAACTTTGTTGGTAACCGAAGATGCAAAGTAGCGTCCGTTCTTATCTCACCAGTTGCAAAATCTGTCAGCAGTTTAAGCGACTGCCTGGGTGTCAACCTGGATTACTAACACCAATCCAGATACCCGAAACAATTTTCCACACGATTGGCATTGATTACATGGGACCTCTACCCACCACCACTGCGGGAAATCGTTACGTCATTGTAGCAGTACACTACCTGTCAAAACACGTGGAAGTGGAGGCCGTGTCATCTTTTGCATCTACTTACCTAATCGACTTCCTCAAGAACCAATTTGAATGGAGACACGGCTTACCAAAAAAGTTAATATGTGATCGGGCTACAACGTTTTGTAGCGGGGAACTGAAAAAGTACCTTTGCACGGCAGGCGTGCATCGCCACTTCGGATCCGCATTTCGTCCTCAAGCAAACGGCCTTACTGAGAGAACTAACCAAAGCATCCAGGCACGACTCGCTCTATATACGTAGGCAGGGAAAAGAGGAGAGGCAGACTGGGACGTCCACCTTCCGTCAGCCGCTTTTGCGGTTAACACGGTACTGCAGACGTCTACCGAGGTAACACCCTACGAAATTGTTTATGGAAAACTACCACAGCTGAAAGCGGTCCTCAGTCTGGATGCTCCCATTATAGTTCAACGTGCTAAGATCGCAAAGCGGCCTGTCAGAAGATCCCAACTAAGGCGATCAAGAAAGCCACCCACGCACAAGAAAATCAAAAGCGCCACTATGACAGACACCGTAGGCCCGCTCCTCCTTACAACATCGGTGACGAGGTCTGGGTGCAAAGGGGCACCAGTGGGCCCGTCAAGAAGCTACTCCCTAAGTTCGACGGGCCATTGATAATTACTCAGCGTGTAGGAGAAAATACCTGTCGTTTGAACACCTCAGATGCGAACTTCACTCTCGATAAACCCAAAAGAAACAACTTAGCCGTGCATGTGTCGCGCTTGAAAAAAGCAGTCGGACCGTTGCAGGTGCAAGGAACTGTAATTTCTTTTTTTTTCTTTGTGAGGTCCTCAGTGTGGCGAATTTAACGAAGAGCGGCGCGGCAGCTGTGGGCCATGGGCTGAAAAGCGAGGAAGAAAAGACAGAATAGAACAGCTTGCCTGACGACCGCGTGATATATATATATATATATATATATATATATATATATATATATATATATATATATATATATATATATATATATATATATATCATCGACGTGCTCACATTTTGATAGGAATTAGCATGCACAGAGGTGACACGGCTCGCTTTCTTGGATAACACGAAGTATGGCTTCCTTAGCCTGATTTCAGCGTCCAAAACAATTCGGCACACTTATTGGCTTGCAACATTTTCGACACACCAGCGGTGACGATATATCCTTAATTTCCGGAAGCAGCAAACGCTTTGACCGATCTTTAAAATGTTTGCTCGTTCCCATACGTAACAAGTCACAGCAGAATAAAAGCGTGAATAAGTGATGTAATATCGTACGGCCCCTGTTCAGCGCTTGCCTTTTACAATACTACAGCACAATACACGAAGGCGTCGCATAGGCGACTCACACGGCAAAGAGTCCACAAGCAACATTATCACAGAGGAACCGTTGGTGAAATTTCACTATGTTGTAACATTGCCTCATAACAATTTCTGCTCCCGTAAGAACATATTTAAGTGAATAATGTTGTGACGGAAAACTTCACCCCTTACTTATTGGTTTGCCCAGCGTGCAGCAAGAGTGACCACTATCAAAAGAGAGGGGGGGGGTCACGCTCTTCTTGCCCCCTTCCCGGCTGATACGCCTACGGAGTTTGAGTACTTGGTACTCAACTAAGGGAGAGATTGAAGCCGCCCCTTGGGCCCTTGCACTTGTGTTTAGAAAAAGTGGTTAACGATTCAGAGTACTCGGTATCCTTCTATGGGAGAGCTCGATGCCATCTCTTGTGTCGAATTGTGTTTAGAAAAAATGTTTCACGATTTCGAGTACTTCGTACTCAACGATGGGAAAGCACTGAGCCGTCCCAACAAGATACAAACCTTAACGACGGTTATGCAAGTCCATCAAGAAATGAGGAATATACCTATGTACAGAAATGCGACTGTCAATGAAGCACTGGTTGTATGCTTGTTCGTATGCGCAATTCTATAATACATGTCATTTTCTAGATCACGTGCTTGTCGGCAATTACCCGTTTCTTATGTAGAAATATAAGCTTTTATTGAAAGAAAAATTTAAAGTTACGCGGTCATGTTTTATTCTTTGTGTAGATATGAACGTTTACCACAGTCGTTTCCTGCAGCAACAGAGGTAGTGTTCCGCTTCTGAGCACACAGGTGAAGGTGCGATTCTCAAAGACAAAGAAAAAAAGGAAAAAGAAGGAAAGGATGTCCTCAACTCCCCCAAGGGAATCGCAAGGAAATGCGAATGCATAGTGTAGCGTCCACAACAGCGAAGAAGAATTTTAAAAAAATTACAAAAAAATTTTAATCCTCCTTGGCGAGAACCCGTGTAAGAAGAGTCACGTTTTTTTAGCGAACTTCGGCGATTTTGAGCGCATCTATCTATCTATCTATCTATCTATCTATCTATCTATCTATCTATCTATCTATCTATCTATCTATCTATCTATCTATCTATCTATCTATCTATCTATCTATCTATCTATCTATCTATCTATCTATCTATCTATCTATCTATCTATCTATCTATCTATCTATCTATCTATCTATCTATCTATCTATCTATCTATCTATCTATCTATCTATCTATCTCCTACGACCCTTAGCTTTCCTAGCTGTTTCGATAATGGTATCGATACCAAACTTGGTATAGAATAACATGACGGTATGAAGAGCACATTTACTAGTCCTAACATGAAAATCATTACAGGTATGTCATGAATGTCATGATTTACATTTCATGGTCTTGCAGCTCTTGTGGTGGTTTCGTTCACATTGCATGCTTCAAAACTGGTACGGTAAGGTATTATTGCATGGTCAACCCAAGAGACAGACCCTAAGTTGAAAATCAGTACACGCGTGTCATGTAACAACATGACTACGTTTCACGCTCATGATGCGTTCGCGGCTGTTTCGCTGACGTCACATATACCAAATTTATTATTACGGTACGTGAATGGATGACGAAGGAATGTGACTGGCGCAAAAATGATAATCATGAGATGCGTGTCATGTAATAACATGAATACATCCCATGCTCATGATGCACTGGTGGCCAATTTGGTAGCTTCACTTATACTAAATTTGGTACAACGGAACGTGAATGGATGACGAAGGTATGATACAGGTGCAAACATGATTAACATGAGATGAGTGTCATGTAACAATATGAGTTCACGCTACGCTCATGATGCGCTCGCGGCCCTTTCACTAGCCTCACAAGTGCGAAACGAGATATTACGCGACGCCAATGGATGACGAAGGTATGTGACTGGTGCAAACATGATAATCATGAGATGCGTGTCATGTGAGAACATGACTCCATGCCACAATCAAGGCGCCACTACATTTCGATGTGACGTGGTGCGCGTGCTCGCCAGCGTTCATTTCGTCGCGTCACGCCGGCGTTGCCATGCCAGGCGCCGGTCCTGCCGTATACTCGAAGGTGCGTGCCGCACTGCGTTGCTTTGACGCATGCGCGTTTCAGCGCATGCAGCGTCCCTCCGTCACGAAAAAGGGAAACGCAGTGTTGTCCGGGTAACGCAAAGGCGCGAAATGCAGCATGCCCTATATCGGGCTGGTTGCCGTCGGGCCGCGCCGACGGATGCCTGTCGCACCTGGCGTCAGACTACAGAGTGCTCGCGTTTTGCTAACGTGGCGTCGCTGTACCCAGCGTGTGCGCGCGTCAACGGTAAATTGGAGTATATTGGGCCCTTTATGATGCGCTCGCGGCCGTTTTGCTACCTGCATTTATACCGTATTTGGTATTATGTGACGTCAATGGATGACGAAATATATCATCATCATCATCATCATCATCATCATCATCATCATCATCATCAGCCTGACTAAGTACACTGCAGGGGAAAGGCCTCTCACATGTTCCACAGTTAACCCGGTCCTTTGCTTGCTGCTGCCAATTTATACCCGCAAACTTCTTAATCTCATCTGCCCACCTAACCTTCTGTCTCCCCCTAACCCGCTTGCCTTCACTGGGAATCCAGTTAGTTACCCTTAACGACCAGCGGTTATCCTGTCTACGCGCTACATGCCCGGCCCATGTCCATTTCTTGTTCTTGATTTCAGCTATATTATCCTCAACCCCAGTTTGTTCCCTCATCCACTCTGCTCTCTTCTTGTCTCTTAAGGTTACACCTACATTTTTCTTTCCATTGCTCGCTGCGTCGTCCTCAATTTAAGCTGAACCCTCTTTGTAAGTCTCTTTGCAAAGAGACAAAGCTGCTGGTGAGGATGAGGTAACATCATATCTGCTAGAAGATGGAGGACAGATTGTGTTAGAAAAACTAGCCACCCTGTTTACGAGGTGTCTCCTGACGGGAAGAGTACCAGAGTCTTGGAAGAACGCTAACATCATCTTAATACATAAGAAAGGAGATGACAAGGACTTGAAGAATTACAGGCCGATTAGCTTGCTCTTTGTAGCATACAAGCTATTTACAAAGGTAATTGCTAACAGAGTGAAGAAAACATTAGAATTCAATCAACCAAAGGAACAAGCAGGATTTCGAACAGGCTACTCAACAATCGATCACATTCATACTATCAATCAGGTAATAGAGAAATGCTCAGAATATAACCAGCCACTATACATAGCCTTCATAGATTATGAGAAGACGTTTGATTCAGTAGAAATATCAGCCGTCATGCGGACACTGCGCAGTCAGGGCGTTGATGAAGTATATATAAACATCCTGGAAGAAATCTACAGGGGATCAACTGCTACCATAGTGCTTCATAAAGAAAGCAACAGAATACCAATCAAGAAGGGTGTAAGGCAGGGGGACACAATCTCCCCAATGCTATTTACCGCGTGCTTACAGGAGGTTTTCAGAAGCCTAGAATGGGAACAGTTAGGAATAAGAGTTAATGGAGAGTACCTTAGTAACCTGCGCTTCGCCGATGACATTGCATTGCTGAGTAACTCAAGGGACGAACTGCAACTCATGATTACGGAGTTAGACAAGGAGAGCAGAAAAGTGGGTCTTAGGATAAATCTGCAGAAAACAAAAGTAATGTACAACAACCTCGGAAAAGAGCAGCGCTTCGAGATAGGTAATAGTGCACTTCAAGTTCTAAAAGACTATGTCTACTTGGGGCAGGTAGTAACCACGGAGCCGAACCACGAGATTGAAGTAACTAGAAGATTAGGAATGGGGTGGAGCACATTTGGCAAGCACTCTCAAATTATGACAGGTATATTGCCACTATCCCTCAAGAGAAAGGTATATAACAGCTGTATCTTGCCGGTACTTAGCTACGGAGCAGAAACCTGGAGACGAAATATATATATATATAGTGGTGCAAGCATGATAATCCTCACACGCGTTTCATGCAAGAACATGACATCGTACTACGCTTATAACGTGCTCGCGGCCGTTTCGCTATCTCCACATATACTAAATTTGGTATCACGTGACGGGAATAGATGAGGAAGGTAAACGACACATCCAAACATGATTATCATGACACGGAAGTCATGTACGGCATCATTTACCTCATGCTCGTTAATTTGTACTGATCTTAAAGTGACATACCAACATTTCTCATTAGTGCTTCGCACATCATCGATTTTGAGTGTACGTGGGATCTGCTAATTTTTTGGCCCACTCCTGCATGCGCGCACTGCAAGCGCGTGGCTTCGCGGCCTTTTGATCTCCAGTAAAGGCACCTTGTGCTGAAATGGCCTTCGCAAACACAAAATCGTTCGTGAATGTTGCTAGCTTTCTGTTCGTAGGCACACATATTAACAAGTAAACGATTTTTTTTTCTACTGAAAGGGTGCAAGAACGTATTGACCCTGACTATAGTGCGAAGCCACTCGGCTGCTGGCCGCGGCTGAGTGGTGCACAGCTGTAGACATTACTACTCCCTTTTATACGTTGCGGGTAGATATGTTCTTGTGTGTTTTTTGAAAGCAGAAGTTAGCTTTATTAAGGCAAGTTGGTGATGTGGAACACTGAGTATTATATGACAGTAATGGAAAGGTATGATTCCCTGGACTGTCAAAAGGAGAACCGGGACAATAATGCACCTGCCATTAAGGCACAGAATATGTGTTTTCACGTACGTCTTACGATATTTTAGCTCGAATTCTCGATGTTTGACACACAGTATCTAGACGCGCACTGTACATGCACTCGTCTCATTATGAGCGTGCAACGCATCTAGTGAAGCGAACGAATTAGCATAACATAAAACATCACAACATATTCACGGAGTGAATGATGATGAGTGGGGCGAAGCGTCCGTCCATCCGTCGATCTGTCTATCCGTCTGTTTTTTGATGCGTCCGTCCATGCGTCCGTCCGTTAGTCTGTCTGTCTATATGATGAGCTGGTTACGCCGCAAGGACGCGCGACTGCTCCATACCATAGGGAGCTTCGTCCCTAAAATGTGAAGACAGTGTTCGCGGATTCCCCGTCGCAGTGGCCTAGTGCGTAAAGTACTGGGCTTCTGACCAGCAGGTCACGGGGTGGAATACCGGCTGTGGTGGCTGTATTTTCGATGGAGGTGAAAATGCTGTAAGCTTCTGTGCTCAGATTTGGGTGCACGTTAGAGAACCCCAGGTGGTCGAAATTTCCGGAGCCCTCCACTACGGCATCTCCCATAATCATATGTTTGGTTTTGAGACGTTAAATTCGTCGGCACCCGCAGATTGGATCGTTAGATTAGATATGAAGTGGTAATAAACTATTATGAAAAAAGTCACAGCATATCCATGGAGTGAATGATGATGAGTGGGGCGAAGCGTCCGTCCGATCGTTATTGCTTCCATCCATCGGCACGACCATCCGTGCACCCATCCATGCGCCCATCCGCCTCTCCATACGTCCGTCTATGGGTCCGTCCATCCATCTGTCTGTCTGTCTGTCTGTCTGTCTGTCTGTCTGTCTGTCTGTCTGTCTGTCTGTCTGTCTGTCTGTCTGTCTGTCTGTTCGTACGTCCATCCATCTGTAAGTCCGCGCGTCTATCTAGCCATCCGTCCATCCGTCCGTCCATGCGTCCATGTAGTGAACACTCCAAGTACCGCCATCTCCCATCTCGCATCCTCTTTGGCACACACCCGCTCTAGAGCGGGGGTGTGCCACAGGGGATGCGAGAAGTGCGACCGGTTGTTACGTACTACTACATGCATACAAGGGATGGACAGACCCACGCTTTAAGGAGCTTCGCCTCTAAAAATCGAAGCATGATATTTCTGTCACATTTCTAATTAGGGCTCGCTCAGGCAGGTTTTGATTTTATACCTGCTAACTCCGTTAGTAGGTGCTGTCAAAACGTACTATCGCGAGCAATGTGAGTATGAACACCGAACTTGTTATTTATAGTTCTTGCTCCGTAAAAAAAGCGGAACTCGGAGTGAATAGTTGCAGTTATTTAGGGACGCGACAATTTTGTAATCACACCTTCATGAACAAAACAAAACAAGGAGAGATGTCCGCGACAGCAAATGTATTATTTTCAAGCACACTTCGAAACGAACACCACATTTACGAGAACGGTTCAATAGCCATGAAGCTACTTGGGGCTACCAGTTCGCTCAAAGCTTGATCGTGTTAAGGTGCAACAAGTACGCGCACGAACACAAAGTCAGAACCACGCACATAACTTGTAATTGTCTTACCAGAGGCTGTGTTACTAGTAATATGCGCATCGTTCGGAAAATCGTCCCACAAGTAACCAACGTAGCAAAGGAAATGTGATGGGAAACAGCGAAAAATAAAGCTTGCAATATTCACACTGCATACACGAGAGACATTCATCAGTGGCCAGTTGTCGCTATTTATTCTCAGTGCCAAAAAAGTTCTGTCTTACGATGCCTTGCGAAAGAAAACATCTTTCATCCATTCATAGAATGGTTCGTGCACTGGTGGCACACAGCGTGCAGTCATCTTGCGGGATTTGTGACAAATCAGATGGCCGACATGGCAGCAGGCGCTGCGTACACGTTTAAAGGGACACTAAAGGAAACTTTTAAGTCGACAGTGATTGTGGAAATAGCGGTCCAGAAACCTCGCAGTGTTACTTTTGTGCCAAGCAAGGACATATTTTGAAATAAAATCACGTTTTAGGAGTCCGCATCGGGTTAGCGCACTTGAAGTTACCCGCCTCAAGAATTGAACAGACCGGACCGACTCACGTCACTGTTGCCGTGCACAACGGTGCCCGGCTCTACTGCGCTAGTAGCAGCAGACCAAAAGTAGCGGGAGCCACAGCAACAACAACGGCCATTGATCACTTTTCTGCCATTGGCTCAGGGATTGCAGACATTTTTGGTTCAACTGTGCCCCGCTAGATGGCACAACCTGTCGTATGTAACTACGGGAAAATTGAATTTTTGACCCACTCGCGTCATCCCCCATAGTAACGTCCGGTGGTTCTTTTTTCATGAATCAAACAGAAACGAACATACAACATTTATTGCGTCTCCTAATGCACGGAAGGTTCTACCTTTAGTGTAGCTAGATTGATTACTAGTGATTAATTGTAGGTGGTCCGTCTGAACATTACGAGGTTCTCTTCAAACGACAATCTACTTCTTCCCGCCGCTCGAACAAATTACGCGAAACTAACAGCCCTTTTTTCAGGCATATCCATTTGGAATTCGTTACCATACGAAATTAAATCAGCATCCTCTGTACATACATTTCAAAGCCTTCACAAAAAATACTGTCTCGGCAAATTATGTGGGCAGGCACACTAACTCAGGGATCTGCCATTTTTTTTTTTTTTTTTTTTTCGCGCATGCTTGATTTGCTACCATTACCGCTGAACATTTTGCTATCATTTGCTGAATATTTTGCTATCATTTGCTGAATATTTGCTATTATTACCGATATGAATTAATCTTGCTTTTGTTTTGTAGCCGTAATTATTATAGCGTTTGGTATTCACTATTTTATATGCTGCTATTGTGTTAAAACTTACTATGTTCACTTTGTTTTGATGAATTCATGACGCCTGTGTCATGAAGATTTCCCTTATAACTGTGTTTTTATTTTCCAGCGTATATTACAGTCATAGACTTAAATACCATGCCAGTTTTTTTGTTGCTTTTTGTCTTTTTTTTTTTTCTTTTTTGTTCATTTCTTGCTTTTACTCTTCTTATGTAGCTCCTTTAGCTTTCCTGTAAATTTTATACGTGTATTTTTTTTTTTGCTATCAGAGCACGCTTTTTTCATGCTGCCCACGTTATTCAACTTACACATGTTCTAGTATTAGGAGGTCCCCCCGTCAGTTCCTGAAACTATGGGACCTCCGAATGTATTACTTACTACTAAAGATGTTACATTGTATCCAAAGAAGCTGAATAAATTGATTGATTGATTGATTGATTGATTGATTGATGTGGTCAGGATGATTTTGAAAATGTCCTACTGCGGCGCATGTGTTCTTGTTCATTTCCCTTGATTTCTCGGTAAGTAGAGCACAGTTAATGATAATAATGTGTTTTAGATATGCGTTGCGTAAGACTCGCCGACTGAATGGCGTCGGTTGCATCATCGGGCTGCTATCGGGCCCGTTGGTGCAAGGAGCTCGCCGTGCTTTGCGTAAGACACACCGGCGCCACCAGTTTAGATGACGTCTTTGAGGTAAAGGCGTCTGGCGGACTCGCTCACTGGTCTTGACATAGATTGCTTTGCAGAGACAATGACGTTCGGTCTGCACTACTCAGGCGTAACAGCACCCCCGCCGCCAGACAATGCGCCGGAAAGACGAGCTGCTTCCACGTGGCTCGGATGTCGGGTGCGCTCGTTCGCCAGGTCCCTTCAGTTGTGCCTCCATGGCCTTGGGGAGGATGTGGCTCCAGGCTCAGTTTCAGGTATACATCCCATTCTTGAAGACAGATCCCAGCTCCACTGGCTTGTCGCCAAAACTTGTCGACTAGCTTCGTTTGTCTGTTCTGACGATTTTTGGTTTCACCCCGTGTCGATGGTTCTGCAACATGTCAATAACGGTTCAACAACAGACAACACACGACACAAGCAAGTGCCCTCAGTTACTCGAGAGAACACCAGACACAATATCGTACAATATGTACCTAGCTACGTGTCTACCCGAATTTTGTTACCTACACATCAAGAGGCACATGTGGGACACAGAACTCTTAAAATGAGAACTGAAATTTTTACACTTGCAACAACGTAGTGAAATAGAATACAACATAAAGTTGGCCCCCTGAGATCACTCTGGATGAGAGGGCTCAGCTAAAGCTGTGATGATGACAAAGTTTTGCCCCAATTCGCCTACGAAAGACCGAAAGGTGGAAAAGGTACTAACCAAAACGCACGGCTCAACGCGTCTGCTTTGGTGTTCAGCTTTTCTTTCCAAGTTTTGCTGCCAGAGTATCTCTCCACCGTAGTAAACGGCCACTTTTAGGCGACGATACTTATGCGGTACCAAGAGCTGCTCATACTTGCGACGTTGCACATTTGTGTAACTACGACACAAGAGCTCGGATTTCTCATAAAAAGAAACATTATTTTTCTTGGTTCCCAATTTCACGCTGTCTAGTAGCAATTTACTCGAGAGGTCTTCCTGCTGCCCTAGAGAGGGCGTGTCTTGATCAGCCCTGGACAGCTGATCCCTCACTTTTGCTGCCCTCTCACTTTCGGCCACAGGCGAGAGAGCAGTGTCATTTCCACACTCACCCAATGGCGCCACGTCGTCTCCTCCGCCGACATAGATGGCGGCACTCGCTTCAGCGATGGGCTGCACGAGTGAGTCGGAGTGACTCAACCGGAGAACTTTCTGTCCGAGGCACACTCGGCGACTCACCGACAAGGTCACGCATCTCGGCTGTTTTTGGAGAGAGTGTTTCACTACACTGAACAAGATCAAGTTCCTGCGAAAGCTTCCGCCCTGGCGATGGCGTGATGGCCACGTCCGCTAAGTTAGAAAAGAAAGTTTTACCCTGCTCTTTGAAAAGCTGCTCAAAGTCATTAAAAAATAACGAAAACGATCGGGAAGCGCCATAGACACAGTCGCTTCGGTGCGAAGCTTACCGAAAGGGCCCTCAATGGCAATCATAGTGATTGGTAAGCAAGCACTCTGCTTTTTGCCTGATCCACGCGCATTCTCCTGTAAAGTCATCCGGAGAAACAAACGAAGGATGGACAACGTCCATGGTTGCCGCTGAGTCCCGAAGTGCTCGACACGTTTTCCTAATCACGCTAATTTTCTGGAGATACGGTTCCAACAACCGCAGGTTCTTTTCCGATTCTTGGATTGTTGCGAAAGCAAACTTTCGTTTAGAGTTTACCGCGATGTGCCCTTCCTTTTTGCACTTGTAGCAGATTAGCGGCTTCCATGACTTAAATGCCCGTGTGGCATCAGTGCGCTGTTTAGGAACCTCACTCAATTTCTCCGCTTCCGTTTGCCCTTCCCCTACAGTGTCGTTCGTGAGAGACGGGTCCTCTCTGAAATCACGATGCGGAGTGTGTTTCCGTTCATCAGGCTTCTTTGAAAAACTCTCTTTTCTTTTACCTTTTCTAACGCGCACTGCGCTGCTATGCAACTTTTGGTGTGTATAACCCCCGAATGCTGAAATTCGTTTAGAAAAAATGTTTAACGATTTCGTGTACTTCGTACTCAACTATATAGGAGAGCACTGAGTCGTCCCGCTAATAGAAATACGCCTGGCTCCCACTTTCAACTTGACTTGAGTAAGTCAGCGTGAAGCAAGCAGCGGACTTGAAAACGCCCAAGTGAAGCAAGCAGCGGACTTGAAAACGCCCAAGTCAGCCTTCGCGTTTCATAGATGCTCAGGCTGTCTTGCTTGGTCAAGCCAAGAACGAGCTTGAAAGCAGAAACACGCTGCTCACCTACTAACGAGGTTAATAATGACGTTACTCACGTAAGGCACGTGTTACAGCAAAAAAGACCGTACATTTTAAAATGATTATAAAAACGAAGTGCCACAAGCATACTTTTGCCATTTTACGGCTAACGAGCGGCACGTGGTTATAACGTGGTGCCTGCCGCCGCAGCCATGCGCAGTGTTGCTTCTGTAAAGCATCTGGTGCCCACTGGTTTTAGTGGCCACCCAAATGCGGCGCGTTTCTCCACGCTTGCTTGTTTGGAGGCGAAACAAGGGTTGCGTTGAGTTCTTTCGTCGTTTTTTTCTACCATCGAGCGCCATGGCGCGTGTATTTGTGCTGACCTGGCTCCCCAGGTAACGCAATTTCCACAGTATTCGCCCTTCTGTTCGCCTGTGGACACGCTTGTAGTGGGCTATGTCGCAGTTATATATGGAAAAAAAAACAAGTTCTTGGAACAAAAGTGCTTCGTATCCTTTTTTTGAGCTTGGTAAACAAGATAAAAAGTGGGGGTCAGGACATTGCCTCAGCAGAATTTTCTCTCGCGGGGTGCAGCAATGTCTCGCTGCATAATGGTGAAGGGTGAGGCACATGATCAGAAAACCCTTGATAGAGGCACCTCTTTTAGTTGTGTGTGTGAAATTTTTCACAGCGCTGTGCTGCAAGTAGTGCCTTTCTGAGCGAGAAAAATTAGACAGATCCCATGGACCTTGGAATCGACATTATGCGAAGCATGCGGAGGGAAGGTGATCGTGCTGCAATTTTTTCATTGAGCGACAGGTCATGAAATGACGCTAAACATATGTACAAATATTGCACGCATAGACATATGTTGAAGAGTTGCAGATGTTTATATAACCAGTTGTTCGAACTTGCGCCACGATGGCCGCTGTAACATGCGTATTAGCAACACCAGAAGCTGAAATGAAGTGCTGATGCTTGCGAGGATGCTGACCCTGGACACTGCTACATAAATCAATTTCGGTGCATGGCAACTAACCACAATTGACGTTAACCCGACGTCACAGCTGTATCAAAAAAGTACATATGTAATGTTTATAAAATCAGGAGGGTGGCACTGTAACCACTATTGATGTTACACGAAGATTAGCGTCTGTATAAAAAGTATTTCCGAGACCTGGCATTGCTCTGTGGTAAAATGCTTCACTGCCACGCAGAATTCTTGGGTTTGATTTTAGCTGGGACCCTTACATTTATTCTTTGCATTCGTCGGGTCGACGCTACCCAGGTCAGTTATTTCTTAACGCTTGCGCAATAAAATTGTCCGTGAGTGTTCTCGTCGTTCCTGGGTAGATACCAAGTGTCAATCATTATGGCACATACCCGCATACGTGCGGCACAAACCCGCATACAAATTTCACAAACCCGCATACGAGTGGCACAAACCCGCCCGTGGGTATGTGCCATTGTCTCGAGGGAAGTGTTGGACGAGATAAGTGACGGGATTGTGACATCATTCATGTCTTGACCAGTGCGTCGTATTTGTCAGAACATCTTACTTTTCCGTGCTAATTTTGGTTCACGCCAAGTTAAGGGGGGGGGGGGGCATGAGAGCATCTAAACGTAAGCGGCTAGATAGGTAGATAGATATGCTCAAAGTTGCTGAAGTTCGCTAAGAAATGCTTCGCATTTAACAGCGCCGTATAGACGGGACGAAAGGATAGACGAGGCACACGGACACAGCACCGAGTCAATTTTGTACCGAAAGAGACGGAAAATGTTATAAAAGTACAACTAGCCTTTGCGGTTACGAAACACTTAGGCGTCGTCACCATCCAGGCTATTATTACGCACGTGTGTGCAGTATACATCCTGTAACGCCAGGGAACTGAGCCACTTCATAAAAGTCCCGCATAACTATAGGAAGTGCTGCACAAAGCACACCAGCATTGCGTGCTTTGCGTATAGTAGTATAACGTTTCCGACTGCACTGTCGACTACGAAATGCGCACGAGATTCTCGATGACTGTGAGGAATGTGCCAGCGCCATAAAACCTGAGAGCCACCAGTAGCTGTAACATAGGAGGCACAGGCTGTCTCCGGTTGTCCCCACTTTTACGGAGCGGCAACATCGCGAGCAGCTGCCTCACGATGTTCTTCGTGAATATGTACCGAGCATGGAATTGTTGCTCGTCGTATAACTTCATAGGATTTACTCGCTCACGTAAAGTGGGTCGAGGAATCTTCGGCAGGCAGTGCACCCCAGAAAACGCTACGCTTATAGTAAGGCAAGCAAACTCAAAAGCGGCCAAACTCCGCGCGACGTCCATTCGAGAGGTGGCCATGCTAGAATAACGCATGAAGTTGCTTTCAAGCTAGCCCAGCAGCTGACTTGAAAGCTGTGTTGGCTTCCAATGAGCCAAGTCGCCTTCAAATCGTCCGCAAGTTCGAGAACGATTTGTGGTGAGTGGCAAGACTGTCTTGAGTCAAGAACGAGTCAAGTACGGGTCAAGTAACATCACTGCATTCGGGGGTAATACTCCTCAGCTAACTCTGCGGCCTTGTTTAGCTGTACTTCGCCAAGCTTGCTTTGCAGCCAAAGCTTGACGTCATCTTCGATGCATCCTCAATGCCGCATTGGAGCAATTCTACAATTGCTCCAATGCGGCATTGAGGATGCAATGCGGCATTGAGGATAAGGTGGTAGAATGCATTGCATTGGAGCAATTGCTCCAATGCAATGCATTCTACTACCCTATCGCGATCGTCATAAACATCTTAGCCCTTGAGCCATTCAATTAAATCTGCTATAGCACGAAACGCAAAGTCACCGTGCGACTCAATACTCTTTTTTTTTTGCATACCGTAACATTTGCCGGAAAGCCTCGGGTGACAAATTATAACGTCTGAAGAGTACTTCCTCAACCTTGTCATAGCTCTCAAACGTTTCCCTCGACAAGAACGTTATCACGTCGGACGCTTCGCCGGGAAGTAGAGCCACAGAACACATATACACAGCCATTTAGAGAAGGAAAACTGTACCTTTGGCAGCGCAACGAAAATAAGGGTAGCTGTAGCGTTGTGAAGTAACTTATCCGGCCTAGAGACGGCACTGATAGGCCTATCATCATAATTGCGATGGGACAATATCGCGGCTGCTTTGGTAGCGGGTGCGGGGGGTCGCGGTGCGTGCCCGCAGGTTTATGGGCGTTTATCAGCTGCTATTGCGGGGTGGTATTCGCGCGTACGGCACGCTAACGTCACTATGAATATTTCCGCTTTGCCGCCAGGTGACCTAGACGCCTCAACTGGCAAAAAACACGCCAAGCAAGTAAGTTTACATTGTTTATTGACAATCGTGAATGCAGCAGTATACGTGTAAACAAGCAACACTGTCTCTGACAGAGTTGAACAATAAATGAAAAAAAAAACAGTGATAGCCATCTCTTTAATAAAATTACCCGCTGAAATTTTGCAACTTTGTCTCTCATCTTGTTCAGTCAGACAACGATATTTGCACTGGGCAACCCTTGCACAGTACTTAATACTGTGCTGCCCATTGTCTTTTTCACCACACATGATCTCAAAAAGTGCATTGTCAGTATATGATTAGCCTGATACGCAATATAATATTTGACAACGCATCGGCGAGAAGCACATCGCATTGAATAAAAAGAAATGACCCCACGCTGTTGTGCTAGGTATCCCTGCGTATAACACTGTTCTCAATATTGTGTTTAGAATCTGTTCTTACCTGCGCGTCCGATCTTTTTGCGACTAACTAGATTAACTTCCAGTTGTGGTAAGCAAGTCCATCCTGGGAAAACACCATTTACAGCATTGTGTTGAAAAGGAAACTTGGTTTATGTTTCAAAAGAGGTGAAAGGGTTGCAGTGAAAGACACTTTAATTGAGTAACAGTTGGCGAATAATGAAAGCCCGAGTCAAACATTTCAGCAAGTCAACATTCTTGTGAAAGTTGTCACGGATGGCAAGTTAAGAAAATTAGCTACCCTTGCCCTTGCTCGCCTACTGTAGATCAGCTGACACACGAGATAGTGCCTCTTGGTGCTCCCAAAAGCACTCATTCGTAAAAAATAAATTATGCACCAGTGTATAGCACTCGCAATACACTGCACAAGACATATACGCATACAATAGGGACATATAGAACACTAGTACCACAAGACAGCTGAGAAGTGCTGGAAGTCACGGTAGCAATGTTAGAAAAATAGGCAGTGAATAATCATTGCAGTTAAATCTGCATAACGAACTTTTCTACGATGTTTATTCACAAAGTAAGGACAATTTTCTAATCTTTAAGTATTTCCACGTTAGACTGAGGAGTTATGCGCACAGCACAATCTGCTACTTCTCAGCGAAAGTACTGAAGTGATGGTTGTGGCTCAGTAGTCACCTGCTTGACGGGGCACGCAGACAACAATGCATGTTGGCGAATATTGTTGCTCCCGCCTGTTATGGGGTGCCCACTGTATTTACATTTTTTCATGCGAAAGAATCACTAGCTTGTCCAATTTCCGAGGAGTTGTGCACAATTCATAAACCAACTGTGAGGAGTGAAACAAGTGTCGGAACACTGCGTTTAGTTTTCCAAAATGGCTGCACAAATGCATACAAATAAGAGTGGGGCACCACGCCAAGCATCCTGACCAACCAAACTGTCCAAGTGGACAGGATATTGCAATAGATTGAGGACTAACAGTAACTGGTCCGTAAGATAAAGTTCTTCTTGCTGGCCTAGCTACGATTTGCACAATTGTAGCCGATATGCCCAGATATCACAAAGCCAGGTTCCAAAAATGCTTACCGACCAACTCAAACACTAAAGGACATCAAGTGAATGAGCGTTTTTGGACTGCTACCGATAAAAGAGGGATGATTTGTTTTCGCACACTGTTGCACAGGGGACGACGCTTTATAGTGTACGCAATAGCAGAAGCAACACAGTGGTGCCACCACTCCTTTTCACGAAAACTGAAAAAAATTCAAGCAATTAGCTTACTCCAGTTAGAAAATGATGGCCCCCATTTTCGAAGTCAAAAAAGGAATTTGTAGTGTTTGATTTCATGAAGTGTGGGCCACACTTACAGCGGATATATACTGTGAAACAGTCACCACAGTAATAGGTACGATAAACATTGATGACGTCACGAATCCTCACACGGAATCGGCCTCCTACATCACAACGTGCATCATTGCACCACAATCAGAACCAATGGGAGGAGGAGGAAAGAACTTTATTCAGAGTCCGGCGAGTAGATGGGGTGGGCGATTGGCCTTGCCTAGGTTACGGCCAGGAGTCCTTGAATCCTGGCGGCTTCCTCGGCCCGCTGGACGGCCCACATTTGGTCTTCGAGGGCGGAACTGAGCGTTGCGGCTTCCCAGCGCGCGCGAAGGCTCTCAGCAGAGGCCGCATACTTGTTATGAGTACTAATCCCTCTACATTCCCATAACATATGCTCCAGAGTGGCTCTGGAGTCGCAACGCTTGCACCTGTCCGTTTTGTATATATCAGGATATATAATGTGCGATAGTGCAGGATTCGGATATGTCCTAGTTTGTAACTGCCGCCATTCGACAGACTGTCTTTTTGTTAATTTTGGGTGAGGGGGCGGGAATATGCCCCTCTATAATCTATATTGCTTTGTAATTTCATTGTATCTGGTCATTCTCTCTTCCCACTCCCACTCGTCTGCCACGCCGTAATCACCAGAGAAGGTTGGGGCGGCACTGAGAGGGCAGCTCGGTCAGTGAGCCCTCGAGCTGCGTCATGTACAGCCCCATTGTTGCTGTCCCCCGCGATGGCATGAGCAGGTGTCCATATAATATATGTATTTCTGGGGCTTGTTCGACACCCTCCTTTGAGAATACGTAGTGCCTCCGGGGAGATGCGGCCGCTGGCAAAGTTTCTCACTGCCGTTTGAGAGTCACTGACTATCACGGTTGCGTTTGTCTGAGCTACAGCGAGCGCTATGGCTACCTCTTCCGCTGTCTCGGTACTTGTGGTGCGTATCGTCGCGCATGTCATACAGCGTTTGTTGCTATCGGTTACGGCTGCGGTAAACCCCCGTTTGCGCTTGTATCGAGCAGCGTCTACGAAAACTGCGTCCTTGTCATTACCAAACTTTTTTTGTATTTGTTTTGCTCTTGTCTCTCGTCTAGCTTTATTGTGTTCGGGGTGCATGTTTTTTGGCAAGGGTGGTATCATCATTGTTTCCCTGGTCTCTTTTGGAATGTCCACCTAACGCCTTGTTGCGTGTGATACGTTATACCTAGTCGCTCTAGAATATGTCTTCCTGCTCGTGTCTTAGAGAGACGTTCATATTGCGCCGTATGCTGCGCCTCAATAAGCTCATCTATTGTATTGTGCAGGCCTAGCTGTAACAGTTTGTCGGTGCTTGTGCTAATCGGTAGCCCTATAGCTAGTTTGAATATTTTTCGAATGAGGCAGTCCAGCTGTCACACAACGAGCGCTAAAAATGGGCGCACCGCCAAATTCTTGCGGTACCGCGCGGAAGAGACGCCGGGAGGTCAAAAGAAAAAAAAAAGAAAACAAACATCCAAGGCTCCCCGGGCGCGCGCTCTCCCCTTGGAAGCGTGGCTTCACCGACGAACCTCCTCACCCCACATCGGCGGCCGAGATAGCCCGCGAAAGTTCTAGAACGAAAGGGGCGTGGTCATACCGAGTTGAGTCATCGGCCGGGGAGGGCATTCCAACCGTCTCGCCCTCTTCCCAGCCTTCGCTGCGTATCGCGCCGACGAAATGACGAGAACCTTCTGGAATGTCGCGCGCAAGGTATTTAACCGAGCAGCCGAGATGAGAGATCAGGAGAAGACGGAAGTTAGCGCCAGAGTGCGTAGGGATTCCGCCGTGTAGTCGGTGAAGGTTTTGTCCGTAGGGACGAAGCAGGAGATGAAGAGGATTTCCACCTGAGGGGTGAAGGCTCGAGCTACAGGCAAGAGCGTGTGTTTACCGCTATCGAGCGAAGACGCGGGGCAACAGCTGCGTGTGGGAAGCCGACGTGTTTCCGGCGAAGAAGTTTGAAGCTTGGAGAGTGGCCTATTGAAGACGTGAGGTTTCCTGGAAGAGAAACTTCGAGGGCGCGGGACGACAACAACACTGGACTTTGAGTGAGTGATTCTCGGAAGAGTATCATCCAGACTTTTGTTCCAAGAACTTTGGACTGGATAGGTTTTCTGTCTTTTTAGTCTTTAAGTGTCTTGGTTGTTCAATGCATGCGACTGCATTGTAGTGCGTATCGTTGTCTGTGTCTGTTGTTTTGAGTGTGGCTGATTGTACTGTGTAGTACGTTGTTTGATTGGTGACGTATTGTATGTAACTATTGTGGAGTGTGCATTCTTGTGTATTGTTTTTGATCTGCCATTTTTGAGAATATAGTATTTGTTTTGTTTATCAACTCTCGGCTCTAACTTGTTCTTTGGGCCACAGCCGGCATCCACTGGTGCGCCAAAAAGGACCACTTCTAAATTGTCCACGCTTTCGTGGTGCGGTTCGGGGAGCCGATACTTTGGCCCTTGGAATTAGCCCGGCGATCGCCTCCCTAATTAACGGGACCGGTGTGACAATTAATCTGGCGTCCGCGACAGGACCTTTTGGTGCACAGTGTGTCCAAAGAAGTGAGAAAGAGCCTCGAGTTGTTGATAGTACTATCGGAACGATTTTGTGTGTTGTTCAGTGTTCTCGCTAACGAGTGCAGGGGAGTGTTCCGATAGACTGATTTAAGCAGATACTTTTTGTACGCGGCAAGGTTTTATTTTTGAGTTGCGAGACACCATGGATCTCGAAAAGTTAGTTGCTCTTGGTGAGAAGATGGGTCTTTCTGGCGCCGCACTACGGAAGTGGGTAAGCCAGAAGAAGAAAGAGGCGGTGGAGAGAGAGAGGTTGGCAGCTGAGAGAGCCAAGGAAGAAAAAGCAGCTGAGTTGGAGCGAGAGAGGTTGGCAGCTGAGAGGGCCAAAGAAGAAAAAGCAGCTGAGATGGAGCGAGAGAGGTTGGCAGCTGAAAGGGCGAGGGAAGAAAGAGAAGCAAAGGAGTGACAGCTGAAAGAAGAAAGAGAGGCAAGGGAGCGACAGCTGAAAAAAAGAAAGAGAGCTGCAATTGAAGTTGGAGCTGGAGAGAGAAAGACTGGCAGCTGAGAGGGCGAAAAAAGAAAGAGAGGAAAGGGAACGGCAGCGACAGCACGAGATAGAACTCGAGCGACTCCGTTTGCAACAGCGAAGTGAAACTCCCGTCCAACCTAGAGTTGAAAGCAGCGAACGGGAAGATGATGGCTTCCACTTGAACCCAAGCAAGCTGCTCGTGGCGTTTGATGAAAGGAAGGACGACCTTGACGCGTACCTTCACCGATTTGAGACGATTGCGAAGAGCCAGAATTGGCCGGAACATCAGTGGGCAACTGCTTTGAGTACTTGCTTGAGTGGTGAAGCGCTCAGTGTGTACGGTAGGCTGACGCCGACCGATGCAGCCAACTATGCAAAGGTGAAATCTGCTTTGCTGAAGTGATTTAGATTTACTGTAGAAGGATTCCGGGACAGATTTAGGACAGGAAAGCCAGCTGATGGTGAGACGGCTACACAGTACGCCGCCCGACTTAGCCATTATTTCGACAGATGGATTGAATTTTCAGGGACATCGCAGGAGTACGATGAACTTAGAGAGCTCCTAATTAGAGAACAATTTCTTACTAGTTGCCACCCAAGCCTGTCACTTTACTTGAAAGAGAGGAAGGCTGAGTCACTTGAAGGAATGCTTGAATTGGCTGATCAATTCTTGGAAGCGCAAGGCGGAACTAATTTGGCCAAGGTCAAGAAGGATTGTCCCGATGATTCGAAGAAATTGGCTCCCGAAGAAAAGAAGCGTGCACCAGAGAGCATTCCGCGATGTTTTATGTGCAACCGAGTGGGTCATCGCGCGAAAAACTCTCGAACGATCTTTACGAGCCCTACGGCAGAAAAATGTTTCAAGTGTGGTCAGACTGGGCACAAAGCAGACGCTTGTCGGAACGGAGTGAGTCAAACTCACCAGGTATCTTGTGTGCAAGCGGTACCGAAATCTGATAATAATGCCATCACCGATGGATTCGTAGAGTTGAAGAATGGGGAGAAAATTCCTATTGTGGGTGCTGTAATGTCAAAACAGCCAACCGGTGTTACGAAAGGAATGCCAACGCTGCCTGGAAAAGTTGCGGACAAAAAGATTACGGTGTTAAGAGATACCGGCAGCTCCACTGTTATCGTGCGGAGAAACTTGGTACGGGAAAGTGAGTTAACCGGCAAAACGAAACCGGTTTGCTTAATTGACCGCACAGTTCGGATGCTTCCCGAAGCAGAGATTGAGGTTGAAACCCCATACTTCAGCGGGAAGGTTACGGCTCTATGTATGACGACCCCCCTTTATGACCTTGTCATCGGAAACATCGACGGGGCGCGAGGACCGAATGATTCGGAATGTTTGGGGGAAGACCTTAAGATAGAGCCCTCGCCAACCCAACGACCGCGAGATACAGTGGAGGAGCAACCCGTGACGGATCCCACTCGAGCCCAAGGTGAAGCCGCGGTGCAAGGGACTATGAATGATAAGATGATCGTGTTGAACGAGTTCACGGGCCAGGCAACTGGACTTACGTCGGCACGACCTCAACCGACCGACAGTGCAAAGGAGACGGGGTTGGCCAGCCAGGCCAAATGTCGGGACGAGAACAAGTGGGTGAATAACCGGGCAGGATCGGTTGAGCGTCATGACCCGTTATCAGTGTCGGAAGTGACGGCTGAGACGATGCCTCAGATACCGTCGTTGGAAGGGGCTCCACGGAACAAAACGAGCAAAAACAATAAGAAGAGATCGAGAGAGCACCGCAAGAAAGGACGCAAGCGCAGCTCGAAATACACAGGATAGGTGCTGAGGTCGAATCAGAATGTGTTTGGCAGTGCTGAGTGCCATATGTTGTGTTAATGTTGTGTTATCCTGTGTCACAAGTGTCGAAGTGTTTGTGCTGTGATGTGATGTATATTGTTGTATAATTGTTGTAATGAGAGAACTTTGTACATTTGTATTATTGGGAATGTGTGGTGGAGTGTTGTACTCATGTGCCTGTGGTTATATTTCATGTGTTGTGCAATTGAATTACTATGTACAATTGTATTGAGTGAACTATTGTGAATGTGACGTGTCATGAGCGACGGACTATGTTACAGTCTTTGAGTGTGTGGGGACTGTTCGCGCTCGTTTGTGTGGTTCTGAATATTATGAGATAATATTCTTAAAGTGGGGGGGCAGTGTCACAGAACGAGCGCTAAAAATGGGCGCGCCGCCAAATTCTTGCGGTAACGCGCGGAAGAGACCGCGGGAGGTCAAAAGAAAAAAAAAGAAAACAAACATCCAAGGCTCCCCGGGCGCACGCTCTCCCCTTGGAAGCGTGGCTTCGCCGACGAACCTCCTCACTCCACATCGGCGGCCGAGATAGCCCGCGAAAGTTCTAGAACGAAAGGGGCGTGGTCATACCGAGTTGAGTCATCGGCCGGGGAGGGCATTCCAACCGTCTCGCCCTCTTCCCAGCCTTTGCTGCGTATCGCGCCGACGAAATGACGAGAACCTTCTGGAATGTCGCGCGCAAGGTATTTAACCGAGCAGCCGAGATGAGAGATCAGGAGAAGACGGAAGTTAGCGCCAGAGTGCGTAGGGATTCCGCCGTGTAGTCGGTGAAGGTTTTGTCCGTAGGGACGAAGCAGGAGATGAAGAGGATTTCCACCTGAGGGGTGAAGGCTCGAGCTACAGGCAAGAGCGTGTGTTTACCGCTATCGAGCGAAAACGCGGGGCAACAGCTGCGTGTGGGAAGCCGACGTGTTTCTGGCGAAGAAGTTTGAAGCTTGGAGAGTGGCCTATTGAAGACGTGAGGTTTCCTGGAAGAGAAACTTCGAGGGCGCGGGACGACAACAACGCTGGACTTTGAGTGAGTGATTCTCAGAAGAGTATCATCCAGACTTTTGTTCCAAGAACTTTGGACTGGATAGGTTTTCTATCTTTTTAGTCTTTAAGTGTCTTGGTTGTTCAATTCATGCGACTGCATTGTAGTGCGTATCGTTGTCTGTGTCCGTTGTTTTGAGTTTGGCTGATTGTACTGTGTAGTACGTTGTTTGATTGGTGACGTATTGTATGTAACTATTGTGGAGTGTGCATTCTTGTGTATTGTTTTCGATCTGCCATTTTTGAGAATATAATATTTGTTTTGTTTATCAACTCTCGGCTCTGACTTGTTCTTTGGGCCACAGCCGGCGTCCGCTGGTGCGCCAAAAAGGACCACTTCTAAATTGTCCACGCTTTCGTGGTGCAGTTCGGGGGGCCGATGGTTTGGCCCTTGGAATTAGCCCGGCGATCGCCTCCCTAATTAACGGGACCGGTGTGACACCAGCTTGATCTTTTCCGCGGCTTGCCATTTTAAGTATGGCGCTACGTATACTATTCTGCTAATCACGAATGCCTGTATCAACCTTATCGTGTTTTCCTCCCGCATGCCACTGTGCTTAGTTGCTATCCTTTTTATGAGTCTCATTATTTGGGCTACAGTTGCATCCAGTCGCCTGAGGATTTCTCTATTGTTTCCTTTGGCTTCGATGAGCAGACCCAGTACTCTGATCCTGTCGACTATGGGTATGGTTTTTCCATCGGCTGTTCTTAACTGTATTTCGTCTCTATGAGCAAGACCTTGCAGGCAGTTGCCTGGTTTGCGACCTCTACGAGTAGGTCTGTACAGCAACAGCTCTGATTTTTCCGCAGAGCAGGCTAGCCCAGTACCTTCCAGATACCGCTCGACCGTTTCGACTGCTGTTTGAAGCGTTTCCTCTATTTCGCCATCACTACCACTTCTCACCCATAGGGTGATGTCATCTGCATATATAGTATGATTCAGTCCTTCGATTGCTTGGAGTTTGGTTGGCAGTCCAATTAGAGCCAGATTGAATAACATAGGTAATAATACCGAGCCTTGCGGCGTACCTGCACTGCCCATCTCAATTTCCTCTGAAACTAGGTCCCGTATCACGATCTTTGCCTTCCTTCCCGTCAGGAAGTTACGCAAGTAATCGTACGTCCGTGCAATGACATGGACAACCAGATAGGAATGGCGAAAACGTGGACCTTCCTTAAACATTTGTTAAACCCGGACGGAAACAAGTTGGCAGAAAGGCACAATATTAATCGGTTAATACAAAGATATCAAGGTACAGAGCAGGATTTCCTGAATGAAATCAAGAAAACATACATCTCTCAAGCGCTTCCCGTTACACACCCTGATTACACAGGGCTAGAAAATGATGATTTAGACAACGAGATCGGGGAGGCAGAAGTGAATCAAATGACCCTTACGTTTTGAATGACCTTTAAAGTTTTTATGCTTTGCATTGACGGACGAAGAAATTGGTTTTTTTGTGCCAATGGCACATATTCATCAAAGACACTGCTCAAATGATGAGCGACGGTAGAAGCTGAATTCACATTTTTATTCTTCACTACTTCCCAGCTGCCTGCCTCACTCCTAACACGGGTAACATATAGAACTAGTCCTTTCCGCTACATATTTCACAGCAATATAAAGGAAATAGCTGTAAGTAGACATTAGAATTATCAGCATGTACAAACACTGCACAACTTTCATTATACCTACTGAGTGCACTCAGTCATTGTTCTGTTAAACATTAACATACCTTTACAAAAGCCTTGTCATGTGTCAGGTATTTTATATAGAACAAATATTATTACAGTACAAGGTTGTTATTTGAACTCGGTTAGGTAAAAGCGCACAGCCCTGTGTATTTCTAATGGTGGAAATCTCATGACAATTTGAACACATTGATATTCACAACAGCTAATTCAAACTGGGAGCCCCTTGTTTTCGTTGCTGCTCGCACAAGTCTCTCCAGAGTGATCACAACATTTTGCAAAAAGAAACCAAACTAAATTTACTAGAGGAGGAAAACAACTAAACAGCAGCATTTCTCAGCAGATGAGATTTCGGATGTTTAAAACAAACATGTTTTGAAGCAGAAATATTGACATACGTTTCAAGACAAAGGCTCACTGCTTGCGTGCACGTCGGTGCTTGTTTTTGGCGTATCATCAGCCTGATTACTCCCACTGTAGCACAAAGGCATCGCCCATGATCGGCCAATAAACTTCGTCCTGTGCTTTCTCCTGCCATGTTATACGTACAAACATTTTAATATAAGTGGCCCACCTAACCGTCTGTCTTCCCTTCATGCATTTTCCTTCTCTGTGAATCCAGTCAATTACCCTTAATGACCAGCGGTTATTCTGCCTGCGTACTACGTGCCCACCCCATGTCCGTTTCTTCTTCTTGATTTCAACTACAATATATTAACACCGATTTGTTCCTTGGCCTACTCTGCTCTCTTTTTGTGTCTTAAGGTTACACCTATCATTTTCCTTTACATCACTCGCTGCGTCGTCCTCAATTTAGGCTGTACCCTCTTTGTAAGCCTCGAGGTTTCTGCTCCGTAGGTAAGTGCGGGCGAGACGTAGCTATTATATACCTTCCTCTTGAGGTTTTGTGACAGATTATCCTACATGATTTGAAAATGTTTGCTGAATGTGATCCATCCATTTTTATTCTTCCTTATTCTTCTAGGTATTTTACCCTCATGGTTCGGCTCCCCGATTGCTACCTCTGCAAGACATGTCTTGCTTAAAGAAGGCACGAGTTCTTGCAAAGTTGTTTTTTTAGATCTTTGATAGTGTCACTCCCAATATGCACGCGGTATCAGTAACTGTTTCAACACTACTATAGCTGTACCTACCACTGCCTTGCAACAGTTCTGACATTCACAGCAATCTATACACAATGTGAACAAGAAGTTCTGATATATATGTACCACTACAAGCGCATTTGTTACCTAGTTATATGTGATACTCCATGCATACATTGACATATAGAGTGAAGTACATTATGTACACCCCATGACATGCACAGTCCAAGGATTTTGAAGCTTGCAAATTTCATGTAAACTTAGTAATTCATAAAGCAAGAAACAACAATCTGTGCACCCACTTTTGTACAGCTTGAACATACCGTACGCTATCACTGCTTCTCAATATAAGGCTTCCATTTGTCCGCCTGGCAAAATGGTGGCGCATGGGATTGTCACTATGGCAACTGTAGAGCTTGTTGCGACTGGATATGGGTAGCTTGGAAATCAATGGTTTCTCTTTAGTCCAGTTTTGTGCAAAAAAAAAACATACTTATGAGCAGGGCAAGACACAAATGGTTGAACAAATGATGTTCAATAAATAAAGAGTCTTCAACCATACAATGCGAGGATTTTGGCCCATGAGCTTGCTTTCAGTGATGACACATTCTCCGCTGACTTGAGGTAGGTCCAGAGTGATGAGGCATCCGGGCATACACTGATATGAGCGGTTCCTTGGAAGCTGCGGTTGGGTTGTAGGGAAACAAAACAGTCGTGGTTCCTCTGGTAAAAGTGTGAACGGATTGGTGATGCATGACTAAGAAGAATGTACATGAGAAAACTTCATATAAAAAAAGGTAGTGTTGACATAACATTGCTGTTTTTGTTAATTTGTCTTGTGGATGGCATTATAATGAATGTGTTTTAGTGACGTTCTTCAGAGGACAAAGCTAGGTAATTGCCCAAGTGGGTGGACTATATGGTTCATGCAAATGTAGTATGCTTCATTGCAAACTTCCGAAAAATGTACAAATGCGTATATGTACTAAAGGTTTCCTTGGCTCTACTATGTATTGAACTTATGAACATATAATGCAGCAGACTCAATTTGAGCAGAAACAGATAGGACTTATGCTGTGATCTGAGCTACAAATTTTAGCAGTAAAGATATTTTCAGCGAAGGTGACAACGAAGTAAACAATCTCAAACTTTCACAAGGTGTGCACCTCATTAGCTGTACAAGTCGAAAAGCCTTATGAAATGACAAAAAGTGTAGCGCATGCAAAAGAAAAGGGCCACGTTCAGATGCAAAGCAGCGCTTTTTCCCTCACCGGCGAACACGCCCACATTGTGCAAGATTATTCTGTCTTCGTAGGCAGTCTCCGAGCGATTTGCTGGCGTTGTATTTTCACGCTGGAGATTGCACAGCTGGACGTCGGTGAAGCACAGCTGCTGACATGATTCACAGCCTCTAGACGCGTTCGCTTCATCGTAGTGGCCCGTAAAGGCTTACTCCCAAGCTCGCATTGATATATCAAAGCTGAATTAAACCGGAGCTTCACAATGCCGACCGACAAAAAGTACCGCGGCTAACCGCGGACCATTTGAAAAAAAAAAATAACCGACACAAACGCACTGGACGCCAATGGGCTGCTGCTTTTCGAGCGCCAAGATAATCTCAATACTTGTACTAAAACAATCACCGCTCTTGTATTATTAGTAAAAGCAAGACAAAAATATTTTATTCAACTTTTTATGAAAAACGACGTAGTAACTGCTTTTTTCTGCAGTTTTTTATACATCCTGAAATAAAAAAATTAGCCGCGTTCAGCGCCCCTAAAAGAGAAAATGCACACTAACTTATCTGACTGCTAAAAGAGGAGTTAGTAGTTCCACTATACGCGCGAATGACGAAACTCGCAGCGGTCGATTTTTTCGCCCTCTACGGCCATCGCGAGAACTTGAGAGCTAGAACTTCGCAAAGTAGTCACAATCTCCTTCTACGCTCACGTTTCTCCTCAATCTCCTCTCATTCGCACTCGCATTTTGAATGTGGCGCCACCTGCATTAATCCTGCGTAGCAGACGGCGTTTCGTGAAGAGTGCGCTTGCTCAGCAGGCCGCGGCGCACTGAGAGCATTTGCGCCAGCCATCTAACTCATCCTAAAGTTATTTGAACGAGTGTGACGTTCGTCCATGACAGCTCTGTTTAGGGCCAAGCGCAGCGCGTGCTTGTGATCAGGCCTTGGTCTGGTCACTCGGCGTCGTAGTGACCGAATGTTAGTTTTGTGCGCCCCAGCCATTAGTATGTATGTTTTTAAAAGTAAAAATGTGATCGTTAATGAGAACACCCATTTTTTCTTGGCTCATCGTTTAGGGCGTCTCAGATTAAGTTTTACACTGTAAATAACATTGCTCAAACATCATGTGAGGCTTCTATGGCTTACCTTTCTGTTAGCTGACGCAAAACCACCTGATGGGACACTGCGACTGTCGTTCTTTACTCAGCGCATGCGTTGTGCAAGCTTCGCCGTATATTCGCAAGTTTCATCGCCTATAGGGGGTGCACAGGGTGGTTCAATATGGCGCCCACAGAGAGCATTGGTTAAGGTCGGAGTCGCTTAGCGCATATGTGGCCTGCACTGTTTTTTTTGTTGTTTTGCGATGGTTTTAGCTTTTTTGAAGTCGCATATTATGCGTGACGTAAACGCTTCAGAAACTCGGATACGATGCCTCGAAGAGGTCCTCAATTCCAAGTACATCACTTGTTGTGGCATAAAGGTCTGTAGCCGATATTTTTGACGCATATTCGAAAAACGTCACAGCTTTGCTGCAAAGGCGAAGCAATGAACGCGATATCAACGAATCGGATGGGCAGTGCCGAATGGCAAGCAGATCAAAACCCGCCGCGTTTCTCACACAAAATGAGGCGGAAAACGTACTCACAGGTACAGATGAACGCAGATAAGCGTCTCAGTTGTTACTTCGTTTGTCTAAAAAAAATGGCAGCATATCCACGGAGTGAATGATGAAGAGTGGGGCGAAGAATTCGTCCGTCCATTCGTTCTTGCTTCCGTCCGTCCATGCGTCCGTCAGTGTGACCGTGCATGCGCCCATGCGTGCGTGTTCGTGCGTCCGTCCCTGCGTTCGTCCATGCAGCCACCCCTGCGTCCGTTCATGCGTCCATCCATGCATCTGCCTATGTGTCCGTTCGTCCATCTATTCAACACTCCAAGATCCGCCATCTCGCATCTTTTCATCATATATTCCCCATATAGAAGCACCGCCATCCAGCGGACATTCCAAGGACTAAACGAGAGGTGGCACACGCACACTTTCTTACAGCTTGCGCTTCGGGTCCACTTCCCACCTTTAACCACTTCGAGTTCATGGTATATACTAGTTCACTGTATTCATGGCACCGCGGCCGAACACTCGCTAAACCTTTCGAAAACCAAGGAAGTTACGCCCAGCGAGTATGACGTAGCAAACTTTTTCAGTCAGATAGTGCTCAATGTACATGCCAATGGCTGCTAATTGGAAATGAGAGGCGGAGAATTCGGCTTTTACTTTTTTACGGCTTGCGCTTCGTGTCTACTTCCCATTTCTAACCACCTCGAGTTCATTCATGGTATATACAAGTTCATTGTATTCATGGCACTGCGGCTCAACACTCACTAAGGTAGGTAGGTAATCAACTTTATTGATTCACGAAGGAATCATTTGAGGGGGGGGGTGTGGTTGGGGAAGTGGAATCAGGATGACGACGAGCCCTCGGGCCAATCTAGGTGGCCGGACACTGCTGTGCTTCGGTGACCCTTCTGGCCCAGCTCACTGTCCGGAGCTGTAAACCCGGTTGCGAGCTGCGCAGAGCAGCCTCCCATTGCTCCTGGTGTTCTGACCCTTGCCACGGAGGCTTGGGCTTGTTTGGACAATTCATAAATATGTGCTGGAATTCGGCTCTGTTGCTAGGACATAAGTTGCAATGAGGCGAGGTTTCACCATGTGTAAAAAGAGAGAGAAGAAAAGGAGTCGTTACTGTGGCCGTTTGAAGTCTGCGCCACAAAGCCTGGTCACTTCTGGAGAGAGATTTATGTGGCGGGGGATACGTTAAGCGGGAATTTCGGTAAAATAGCGTGATATCGTGATAGCTGAGGAGTCGATCCCTGGCACTTCGAAGCGAAGGCAGGTCGCTGTGAGCCCGGTTGGCGAGTGCTCGGGCTTGGGTGTGAGCGGCCGTGTTGCCTGGGTGTCCACAGTGCGCAGGGACCCAGAGGAGGGTGATGAGGCGATCAGGCGGAAGAGATGATTCAAGAATTTTAGCAGCCCGAGAATGAATTCGGAAAGTGGCGAAATTACGAATTGCAGTTTTTGAATGAGAAAAAATATACTCAGTGTAGGAGTGAACAATGGCTAAAGCAATTGCCGCCTCCTCTGCTTCCAGGGATTCTGTCGAATTTTGAAGGGACGCACTAGCGACCAGTTTTTGAAATCCATCTACGACGGCTACCGCGAAAGCTCGATGATCTACATATTCGGCCGTGTCTACATAGACTGCGGGAGAATTAGGAGGGAAGCGCTTCTGAAGGGACTTGGCTCTGGCTTCCCGTCGCGCCCGATTATGTTCTGGGTGAGTATTTTTGGGGAGTGGCGGAATTAATAGGTTGCTGCTAACAGTGACGGGAACTGCGTGCGTGGTCGTGGTGTGGCCAGGAACGTTGATTCCAAGTCGGTGCAGGAGTACCTGTCCTGTTTCCGAGAGTGATAGTCTTTGATATTGGCTGAAAAGATGCGCCTCTGCAAGCTCTCCCAGAGTGTTGTGCACCCCAAGTTGAAGTAGTTTATCCGTGGCTGTTGATTTAGGCAGATTGAGCGCAGTTTTATAGGCATTACGAATGAGTCTGTTAAGTTGCTCGGTCTCCGTAAGTGAGAGATAGAGGTAAGGGATAGAATAGGTAATTCTGCATAGGCAAAAGGCCTGTATGAGGCGGCGTGTGTCTGCTTCCCTCATGCCGCGATGACGATTGGATATGCGCTTAATGAGGGAAGCTGTATTTTGAACTGAGGAGCGGATTAACTTCATTGTGTCAGCGTTCGAGCCATTTTCGGAAATATTAAGGCCTAAAATATTCATTTTATTGACCCTGCGAATAGGGGTGTCATCAAGCATGACTTGAATGTGGCATGTATCTTGCTTTTTAAAGTCAATTACTAGGAGTTCTGATTTAGCCGCCGAGCAGGTGAGCCCAATATTGTTGGCGTGTTTAACAACAATGTCAGCGGCCAACTGAAGCTTCGATTCGATTTCGCCATGGTTGCCAGTACTGACCCAGATGGTGATGTCATCCGCGTACAAGGAGTGATTGAGAGAAGAATGTTTGGCAAGTTCCCGCGCTAGCGGTATGAGAATAACGTTAAAAAGGAACGGGGACAAAACCGATCCCTGGGGCGTTCCCTTGCTACCTAGCATGAAGGGATCGGTTTTGAAAGTGCCCAACTGTAGGCAGACGGACCTATTGCTGAGAAAGGCAGAGACATACCTGTGCGTGCGAGAGCCTACGTTTAGTTCACTAAGAGATTGTAAAATCGAGGAGTGAGAAACATTATCAAAAGCTTTAGTCAGGTCCAATGCAAGGATGGCTCTGGTGATGTGTGGAAAAGTAGGATTTAGCACGTCCTCCTTAAGCTGCAGCATGACATCCTGAGTGGAGAGTCCCGCTCGGAAGCCGTACATAGTGGAGGGAAACAGTTTTTCTTGTTCCGTGTAGCGATTAAGACGATTGAGAATTACATGCTCCATCAGTTTTCCAGTACATGAGGTAAGAGAGATCGGTCTCAACTTATTAAGGTCTAACGGCTTATTATGTTTGGGTATGAAAGTCACCTTAGCTGACTTCCATTCCTGGGGCAGCGTGCCCTGCTCCCATTGTTGATTCATGTAACCGGTAAGAGCTACCATTGACTTGGAGTCTAAATTTCGGAGTGTTTTGTTAGTAATTCCATCTAGTCCTGGAGCAGATGTGGTGCGAAGTTTGCTTAGGGCAGCCCAAACTTCCGCCTCTGCAATTGGTGCATCCAAGTCTGCATTGGGAGCTCCATTGTAGGAAGGTAACGATTCTCGCCTTGGGCCAGGGAAATACATTGTTTTAAGAGCAGTTTCAACGTCTTGCCATTGTTTTTCTACTTCAAACAAAAGTTTCGTAATTCGCTTATTACTTTCACATCGCGAGGAGCATGGATCTAATATATGGCGAAGCAGGGACCAAGAGTTCTTCATATGTAGAGTACCGTCGAGCCGGTTACATATCTGGTTCCATTGCTGCGATGAAAGTTCGGCCGCGTGTTCAGTTACAAGCTGGAGTGTTTGTGACATTTTGCGTTTTAGTTTACGATTATATTTTTGCTTGAGCCATCGTTTCTCCAAGCTCTGATAGGCCTCCCATAGGTGGAGTAGCCTGCTGTCTACTGGATCACGGATATGTGCTGCGGGGGCTACTTTTTCGCTAACAGCTACATCCTGTTTAAGCTGAGACGCCCAGTCTTTGTAGTCTTGAATTTCTTTTTCGGGTTTCGGCCTCGGATTTCGTGAAATTTATCCCTGTCAACAATATGTTTTAAATGAAACTGTGGACGAAAATTGGCATGGGGCAGTGTAATTGTTAGGATGTAATGATCACTGCCGAGGTTGACCCCACTGTGTGTCCAGTTAGCGTGTCGCACATTTTTAGTGAAAGTAAGGTCAGGGGTGGTAGCTGTGCTCACACTGTTGCCAATTCATGTTGGTAGCATGCAGTCAGTGACTAGAGTGCACCTGTTTCGCTGAATGTATTGAAGAAGGCTGGTGCCCTTCCGAGTGTTTTTCCTGTAACCCCAATCTACGTGCGGGGCATTAAACTCACCCGTTACAACTATGGGAGCAGAGTTTGCTATTTGAATGGCCCTATCAATTGCTTCAAAAACAGCAGTGAGGCCATCTCTAGGATGAGAATAAATATTCAAAATAAATTATGTGCCTTGTCCTGTACGACGTGGGAGAAGTTCAAGAAGAAGGCAGTCACTGTAAAGATCCGAATGATCATGCGCTATAAACGAGATATTTCTCTGTATATATGTGGTAGCCTATGGAGAGCTAGGATGCGAATGTACAGCCTGATAACCGAGGAGTTTGCAAGCTTTTAAAGGCTCCTGTACGGAGATGACATCAGGGGCCCATGTCAACCGCTGTATATAAAGTGAGAGGTTGTCTCTCTTGTTTCTTAATCCACGACAATTCCATTGCCATATGCAGAGTGGAGAGGGTGAAGATGAGGCAAGGGTGCAGGAGGGGGTTATGGCTGCGAAGGCGCTGGAGAGGGTTGAGATTGTGGGAGAGATTCGAGCCGAGCAACTAACACGTCTAGAATACTCTCTATCTTATTGAAGCGTTCAGCAATTTGCGTAAAGCCTAAATCAACCTTTTGTTTGAGTTCGCGGTGTTCTTTCCGAATTTTTTGACTGGTGCTTTTAAAATCGTCCTCCGATGACTCGGGTTGCTCTGTGCTTTTCTTTTTTGCTGGCTGTGGAGAGAAATATATAATATCGGTCCCTGATTTGGTGCCATATCAGGCTCTATGACAGAGGGGGAGATAGATAGGGGTGGAGAAGACGCGGGTGGGGCAGCTGTAAGTGTACTTAAACGTTCCAGCACCAGAGCCAACTGTTGCTTTAACTTTTGATTCTCTCGCATTAGACGTTCGATAGTCTCCTGAGTTTTAGAATTTTCTTTAGCGTCAGTGAGCATACAACAGGAGCAGGAGGCTTGCTTTGCCCAGCTCACCTTTTCGGGTTTGGTGCTGAAGTCGCGGCTTTGTGATGCACTTCGTCCAGGGCTTTTCCCTTTGCTGCGACGGTTTCGTCCAGAACTCCTGCTTATGCTGCTACGGTTTCGTCCAGGACTCTTGCTTCTGCTGCTACGATTTCTATCGTCGATGCTTGGAAAAGACTCCTTCTCGAGCTGGAACTCGGGCTGCTCCTGCTGGTGCTCTTGTTGCGGCCTTTGTCGTGGCCAAGAGAGACGGCTGAAGCCACGCTGAAAGCGTTGCTTGCATGCCCTGTCACCCGTCTTGTGAGCGTCCCCACAGATGACGCACTTCGGGGTGCAGGGATAGTCCTCCGGGTGTTTCTGTCCGCAGCTTGAGCACGTGAGGCGATTTGGCAAAGGACATACATCTCGTCGGTGGCCGACTTGTCTGCAGTTTAGGCACGCTTCCACCTTCGGTCGAAAGTTGAAAACGGCGTAGAGGATGCCAAACATTTTGACTGACGGAGGAAGCTCCTCAGCCATGAAGTGAATGAGCGCTGAGCGTGAGGTACGCCCCATGTCTCTTGCTTGGACTATTGGTAGAAGGGGATTCGCCCGACATAATTCTTGAAGCAAGTCCTCAGGTGATTCACCATTCCAAGCGCGGTAGATGATCCCTGCCCGTGCCCCGTCCGGGGGAGCTATGTACGCGTGAAATCCCAGTTTTTTACCACGTAGCGTGAGTTCTCGTATTTTTGCATAGTTGGCAACTCGGTCGGCGCAAGATGTGGACACGGTGAAAATATTTTTGGCCAAATTGGTGCACACAAGATCTTCGTCAGCAACCACAGAGTGCAGTCCGCTTTTGGCGACTACAGCCGCTCGTAACTCTACGTCGTTGTATTGGGCCAGATCTACGCCCGCACTCGGACGAAAGACAATCTTGAAGTCATCGACTGGCAACCGTGGCAGTCGTTTTAAGCAAGGACGCGCCACAGCTGTGCTGTCGAGCTTTGAGGAAACGCTGGGTGGTGATTCCGTTTTGCGTGCTGGCGTTTCGGCAGCTGGCGCCACTTTACTTGACTGCGTTCCTTCAGTTTCTTTTGACTGTTGTCGAGGTGAGCGTTGTCGGGCATTCAGGACTACACTCCATTCTTCTGGGTTGAATTCTGTGGCAGGTAAATCCGTGCCACTCACCATGTATGCCATTGCGTCGCCGAATGAACTTGTGCACGCGCGTCGAAGCGCGAGCCCGACGCCGGTGCCGGTGGCGTTAGGGCTAACGAGGCGGCGTTCCTCCGCTCAGCAAGAGTTGATGTTTGCAAAGCTCCTCAAGAACAAAGAGGTTTGAGGCACTCACCAGCAGCGTCGGTAACTTGCTGAAGTTCAAGAGAGACCACTGTTGGCACCAAAAAAGCAGTCTTGGTTCGACAAAAACTTCGTAGAATACGGAGCCCATGCGAGGCACGTCAGCCTTGCCTGGCCCCCTAGCGGACTACCACGCTCACTAAACCTTTCTAAAACTAAGGAGATTACACCCAGCGAGTATAACGTAGCAACCCTTTCTTGTCAGATAGTGCTCAATGTACATGCCAATGGCTGGTAATGATGATCGCAGCCTGCGCGTTAACTAAAAGCCCAATGCTCCTGTCTCTCATTCCCCATTAGCAGCCATTGACATGTACATTGAGCACTATTTTTTATTGTTCAACAACGCACAGAAAAGTCTCTCATCGGCACCACCTTGGAGGTCAAAATCTTATAATTGTTACATACTATGGGGGACGAACGGGTGCCGCTATAAGGAGCTTCGCCCCTAAAACGCACCCTTTTCACAAACGATGACTGTGCAACGACTGCAGTGACCTTTGTGCGTCCAGTAACTACAACAGAAACGCTCTACTCAAAGCCCAACGCCAGCCAAGACGTACATGCACATGCTATGAACACCGCTGCCCCACCGCTACTCCAATACTCTAAAAAACTACGCTGGCAGCCGCAGAGCGGCGTGACAGTCTACAGAACTTGCGATCAGGGTACACAATATGTGCGGAGAGATTTCAAAGTGACTGTCATGCAGTGAAAGCAACAACTCGCGTTGACTCTGTCGACGCTGTATGGTGATGTCACCGACGGCTAATTTTAGCGTTTTGTGAGGCATCTAAAGCCTCCATAATGTGTCAGAAGCCACACAGTTGATACACTCGAACAGCTTTGATTGTTTCGTGAAGTGGCTAGGCGCACCAATCATATTTCAGAAGTTCTCCAAATGTACAAATCTGACGTGCGAACTATATGGCGGAAAGAATGAGCTAGCGTATGAATGAACTAGCATGTCACCATACGCGATTACTTCGCGAAAGCTCCACTCGTGGATATACATATACACCTTCACTGGAAATATCAACTAAACTATCACACGAAATGACACGTACCTGTATATGCGAGGTTCCTAAACTATACACGCACCCAATGACGCGAGGTCATTCACGCTTTGCATAGCTGAATGCCCTTACATCGTGAGTGCCCCGGCTGATCGTTGGACGTAAAAGAGCAGGCAGGAAGGCAAAGAACTTTATTAATATGCGGAGGCGGTGCTCAATCCACCTTAGGGGGCAATACCGGTGGGCCACTCCCACGACGGGACGGGGAGGTTAAACTCCACGGCTATGTCGTTGGCCCTCTGGATGGCCCTAAGCTGGTCTCCTCTGTCGTGGCTTGTGAGGAGACAGGTCCAGTCCGCCTCCGTAGAGGGAGTCTCGCTGCTCTCACGCAACGCAGGGCATTTCCACAGCATGTGTTGGAGACTACATTTGGGATGACCGCAGCGCGGGAACCCCGAATCTATGCCATCTATGTATTTAGAGTAAGTTAGAGGCGATGCATACGCCTCCGTCTGTAAGAGTCGTAGAGTTATGGACTGAGGTCTTGTTAAGTGTCGGTGCGGGAGTGGGTATTTCCGCCGCTCCAACTGGTAGTGTTTGCAAATTTCATTCAAATTTAGCAACGGGTCTCTGAAGAAACAAGTGACGTCCTCAGCCTTCGAGAGGTTCTTCCAGGCGTGGAATGTGAGACCTCGCGCCCGAGAGTGAGCCAATTCGTTGGCATTAGGGATGGTTCCGTGTACGTGTCGGCCAACGTGTGCCGGGAACCAGGGGCCGGATTCAAAAAACTTACTTACGAAAACATTTTTGGGCAAGAGAAATTTTGTTGCGTAAGTCGATTCACGAAACGAAAAAACGTCGTAAGAGGCCATCGTTGTCACATCGGCCGCTGCAATAAAGCGCGCTTTGACTGCCCGGAAACATGTCAGCGATGGTGATGCAGTTGCTATATTTGCTTACGTCACCGAAAAGTGCTCGTAAGTGGATTCACGAAGCAAAATTGTGCGTAAAAACAGTGTGGCTGAGAAAAAATCCTAAGAGTGGTCTGGACCACTCTTAGGAACAATGTGGCTACTTAGACGCTGCCGCCGCGGCGGTATACTTTGGTGCCCTGGCTGGTTTTGAGTTAATTCACGCCCATGAAGGGCTGCCGGATGACTGCTGGTGCGTTTTTATTTCTTTCGGCGCTTTGAGTTTCGTGTGTTGTTTCCCTTGTACGCAGTGGATGGTGTTGACAACCACCGTCGTCCAATAAGTACGAAGTCGCAGTAATTGAAGAATTCTATTGGGCGTCAATGGTGTAAAACTATGCATGTAAGATTTGTAGTTGGATGAAAACCAATGTGATACGTGCATGGTCGGCGCATTCGAACATGGCATGGCATAGGATCTACCTTATTTGTTATGTTGCTGTGTTGCGCCCCATCTCATCCAATTAAAAGTGCGACTTTAGATCCTTGCCTCATTGGTGGAAATTACCACCAAAGAGGTTAATGGAAGCACATTCCTTGCACGCTATTGGAAATTAAAATTAGAGGAAGATTTTAGTGAGTGGTTCATAAAGCTTGTGCTCTAGTATACTTTCATTGGCTCTAACTGTCCAATGGGTGCGATCTCTGAAATACAGCTGTCGATACACTTTGGGACGATCTGGAACAAAGCGTACTTTGTAAACCGAAGCGTATTAGGGGTGCGCGTGATTACGCATGGAACTACAAACAAATCATGAATTTTCACCTTCACTGTTCAGACACCGATATGGACCGTGATAATATGGCCAGCAGTCGGAATAAAAAGACCCTAGTAACTTTGTATGACACCGCAAATATGCAAACCCTCACGATTCTGGAGCAAACCTTGGCCTAATTCATCCCTGCGTCAATTACCAGCTGTTTAACTTGGCGCACGAACATCATTCAAAGGTAGAGCGAGCCACTGACATGTATTTTGTGCGACGCAGCGACAACTTCACCTGAGAATAATAGCGTTGCGAAGGCGAATGTCCTATCGCATGCTCTGATCGAAGCAGACGACAAACGCGAGCAGACGACGGCTTGGCCTACGAGCACAGCTTGTGATTGGTTGTGAAGCAATACCCTCTACATCAGCTCACTCCGTGACGTTGCCAAAACACTTCTTTCATCTGGCACGCCTGTCGTGTTCGTCATATCACCCCCCTCGCACATAAGAGCAAATTTTGTCATGCCGCGAAAATAGCGCAAGTACCTTCTAAGAGCTCTCTTACGTGCTGCGCAGTTGTCGAAACCAACATGGCGTCGTAAACAGCATATCGGTCGGTGCGACTTTCAGCAAACGCTTCTCGCATGAGTTACTTCAGCGTTCGACCGGATGCGTTGTGATTATGGCAGCTCTTTCAGTGCGTGTAAGCAGTGCGGAAAGCTGCGGCAGTGCAATGGTGTAACGTGAAGCGCAGCGAAGCCTGTGCGTCGGTGTGGTTAGCAAGCGGGGATCGGCGTCGGTGTATCAACGGCAACTAGCACTCGAGAAGCCTGCAATGTGTGTTTGTGTGCCGGTAACAGTTCGTTTGCTTGACTTTCCAGTGTCTCTGTAGGGAGCTGATGGACATTTCGGATCTGCAGCGTTTTGGCACGTTATTTGAGTGACCCTAAGTACGTACGCAAACGTATGAACAATGCGCTGTGTTCGGTTCTTGCTTCGCCACTGGTCAGCCCGTACGCTTCTATTTTCTTGAGAGCAATCTAGTGTTCGGGAGTGAAACGATGTTCGTTGTGAACAGTGGTGCTGTGTTGACGTTCCAAGACCCTTGAAGAAGCTGTGCTCGTGTGACCGAAAATTGAAAGACAGCGTTCATAACTGTTTTGCTCTGCGACGTTGTGGTGGTGGAGCTTGGCGCTTTTGTTTGTTAACTCGTCACTTCTCCTTTTTGTGATAATCATAGTCCTGGCGCTGTGATGTGATGAACCAAAGCTGCGAGATGCTACATTCTGTTGTGAATCGTGTTACTTTGGCAGCGCGTCTAGACTGTTCTTCGGTAAGAACCTGAGAGTTATATGTGGCAGCGAGAGCCCGTGAACGTCAAGCTTCCCTCCGGCCTCCATAAAGAGCAAAGATTTCACCGGTGCCTTGATTTGGATGAAGTTGTAGGCCAATACCGCCTAACTACAGGTTTCCGAGTTCGTCTGGCCATCGTTTTGCACCGCACTAGAGCGCTGACAATAGCCGGTCATGGCGAGTTCTTACACTTCATCAATGGATGTGCACGCCTGGCCAGCCCTTCATTGCTGTCATCGGCAGTTTACAGTCTGCAGATGCCCTTTGCCTGTTGGCCGTAGAGCACACTTGGTTCCTCATGACACCGACGGCTATTAAATGCTGCCATCAGTGAGTTCACCTTGCAGAACTAAATTTCACTGGTACTATATTTCATGCAGTACTATAGCATGGGAAAGTTTTTGAGCCCGTCAGATGTAATGTTTCCCTATGGTAAGTTGAAGCATGAAAAATTTACTACTACTGTTATATACATACATATATTATGGAGCAAATACATCAGAAGATTTTGTGATTTGATACAAGTGAGCTCTTGTTTGATTATGAGGTTGGGCCTGTCGATTTACCACGTTTGATAGTTGGAAAGTTAATTTGAATTTATTTTCCAGAAGCCAGGTAGCACTTAAGAAATTTATGTTATATTGGAAGATTAGTTCTATAGACGATTACCACTGTGGTAGCGCTATACTTCACTAAGACATATATATTGCAGTACTTAAATTTTACATGAAGCTTCAGTTTATTTCAAAGTGATTATAGCAGATTTTGGTCACTTTGACAAAGTGATAGCTTCGTCACAGAATCATTATAGGTGAGTGCTTTTATTGATTGTTTTTAAATATCTCGTTTTTGGCTCTTAACAGATCGCAGAGAGTGGCTTGTTAAGGTCCTGTGATGCATCGGTTGCACACACTGGCACATCAATCCTCATCATGACTCGGAGCACCTGTACAAAAATAGGAAGGACACGTGCTCCCTAACTGTGCAAGTTTATGTCACTGCTGAGACTGTTATCATTCAGCGGATGTGGCCTGGAAGCATGCATGGCAGCCTCATCTGGAAGGACTGCGGTCTGCTTGGGAGCTTCGAGGGCACAAAACTGCCTAACGGCTGGCTGCAAGGTTAGTTTTTATTTAATACATACGATTAGGTGACCACTTACTGTGAACAAATTGAAAACCCAAGCATGGTTGCTTGCAGTGGATACCTGTATTATTCTCACACATAATTCTTATTCAATAATTATAGAATTCAATAGCAAGATAATTGAGAATGTTGAAAATTGAAAGCCTGCAGCTTATGAATGAAACTCCAATCATCTGAGACTCAAAAGCTGGTGCTTTTAAACGAGCACAAATACTTTGATTCCTTATTGAGCTCTCGAGCTTGTGACTCCCTCTTTGGATCGAATGTTCTGGAAGGAAATAGCAAGTGGATGAAAATCGCTTGGCTGTTTACAACTTGCAAGGAGAAAGACCTATTGAACAAGGCTCAGACGACATAGGGCCAGTAACTGCATCTTTTACTTCACGTAGGTTTTTCTGTCTCAGTGATGTGGCTTGTTGTGTTTAAGCCGAACGTGTTCACCACGATTGCATATTGATATATATTTTTCTACAAATTGTACCTGACCTAAGCATGCATTGTTGATCCCTAAAGGTGACGTTCAGTGTGTTTCAAAGCCATGGCTCCTCATCTCTCTGTCTGTGGCTAGCGTACTTCAGCAGCAGAGCGATGCAGCCAGCCCACATACAAGCCAAGTCATGGAGCGCTCCTTTGGTGTTCTGTGCAGGACGCAGCATATCTATCCAGCAAGAGACTGGTATCAGCAATAATGGTGAGTGTTGGTGGCACCTATAGGAGCCCATCGTGTTTGTTGCGTATGATAATTTCCCCTGATGAAGTGCATTTTTGAAAGGTTTTCTTCTTTTAGAATAATAGATGTCAGCAACAAGCACACTCATAATCCACAACTGCTTTCTGTCTTCTAGACTGCTCATTTGCTCCTATACGCAGTATGGTGAGCTGGCTATGTTAGAGAGCCTTAAAGTTATAAACATTGGCTGTGGTGTTGTAATGCAGTCTAGCTTGTGTTTCTTAGTGAACTTATTTGTGGTCTGCTTCTCGCACCTAGTGTAAAGTCAAAATAGAAGAAGCTTTATTGGCTTTTTATGCCTGGCAGAAGTTTCATGCCTTTATCTATAACAATGTAGTTTTGCTCTTGTATCGTGATAAAATATATTTTCAGTCTTCACTGTTTGTGTGTGTGTGTTGAGGCTTGTCATTGGCTTATGAAAATACAACATCTGTAAATATGAGCACATAGTTAACAACTCTACACTCTTGCATGTAACATGGTTGTAACAATGATCTGTATTTTTCTAAGTTCCAGCAGTAACAAGGAATCCGGTGCTCCACGGTCATGTACAGTGTATCAAGAACAGAGCACAGAAGACCAACAAGTATAAAGGGACTGCCAGAGACTGTTCTCCTGCTCAAAGTTTACGTCAGCAGAAAGAGCACATTGTGATGTCAGAAGCACTTTGAATTGTATACGTAGTAACATTCTGTGCAGCTCCTGCTTATTTTCTTAGCAGTGCATTATTCAGCAGCTTCTTTGCTTGCACTCCAAAATATTTAAATTTTGCATGAAAGATACCAAACTATGACACTAATTTAAAGGCTGCTGTAGTGTTAGTAAACAAATATTTTTGAGCTGAAGTTTTTAACATGCGTGATAAGTGCCTGCGTGTCTCTGCATTTACCTGTCATAAATCCTAGCATCCGTGGTCGACAATGGTAACGGTGTTTGCATTCTTTGTAGTACAAGAAGTAAAGCCTTGGATGCGATAATCTTGTACTTATTCGATGTAATCCTTCAGTCTACACTCATTGGTATAGCACCAATAATGCCATGAGTGTATAAGCTCTGGGAAGTGAACCTATGTGAACTATTGTATTTCGAAGAAAGAGGATCATCACTACTCCTGGTATATCTTAACAGTAGATTTTAGTGCTTGGGTATTATCCCACTGCCTGTCCGTCCTTCAACAGTCTACTTATCTACTGTGTAAGTGTAACTTTTTAAATATATACTTTGCACGGATAGGTTTGTTCATAATGTAATGCAAGTGACTTATCATCTATGCAGCTCTACTCAGACTAGAAATAAAAGTATTTCTTTTTATTTATATGTAGTTATAGCGTGCATTTACTTATCTTTTTCTAGGTGCCTGTACAATCGTTTAGCCCTACAAAGGTACTGGTATACTCTAATATTGAAGCTGGCATCTTAAAATAATTTATTAGTGGAAGTAACAATGTGTTTACAACCAATATTACTATCCTAAGATGCGCTGTGAAAACTCTATGAAAATTTATTGACATTTTTTGAACTGTGTGAAGGTAAATCTTATGTTTTTTATTGTGGTCCCTGTTTCATGCAAATGACACATGATTACTTTGCAGTGGCATAGTATATATGCCACTGCAAGTCTTGCCACATACGTAGCAAGACTTACATGCTGTGCACTTGAGCATCACCTCACATAATTAGTGTACAGCCTTTACCCACCAGTGAACTGAATTTTTTCCAAGCAGACTAACAGACAGCTGTATGAGGAATGTGTTGATGTGCAGACTTTGAAGTCTTTTAGAGGAGTGTTTTCAGGGAACGAAATAGGGTCTATAGTTGTCAATATAAACACTGTTTGCACCAAGGAGCGTAGTAGCTTAGAATTGTATTATTCATGTATTGTCTAGAATTTCTTTGCGCTGTGCCGCTTTTCAGCCATGTGTCCTAACATGCTTTGTTAGTGTGTTGTGAATGAGCCAAGCTATGTAAATAAACAGAGTAATATTGCTGACATGTACGAAATATTGGTGCACAGTCCTTTTCTTCAGCATGACATTTTTGAAGGCTTTATTCTTGTGTTTCTTTAAACAACTGCTTGTCATTGGGCAGCAGCAGAAACGATGCATCAAGCTTTTCCGAGATGGTTCGAGTAACACCGAGTTCAGACATAACAGTGCTGATGGCTTTCTGTTGTAAGTTCCTTCCTGCATATTCAAAATGAGTGTATTAGAATTGTTGTTTTAAAGCCATTCATCCTAATATTTACACCTCAGTGTATGTATGTATGTATGCATGTATGTATGTATGTATGTATGTATGTATGTATGTATGTATGTATGTATGTATGTATGTATGTATGTATGTATGTATGTATGTATGTATGTATGTATGTATGTATGTATGTATGTATGTATGTATGTATGTATGTATGTATGTATTACTATTATGAATTCAGTGTCACTAGTGTCACTTTCACTAGATGAATACTCAGTTTGTTTTCATTATTGTTATTTAAGGAAGATTTGGCTCATTAACTCTCAACTCCCATAGTTAGCATTGATTTTGTCACATCTAAAGACAGTCGCACTTCATCTCGCTTTATGTGTGTGTGGCTGTCGTTCTCATAAAATGCGTACTCCACTTTTTTATGCTCTCCAAGCATTTGACACTGCTTTGCGGAAACTTTCCTTGACGTCTGCTGGGCCAGAAAATTGTTTTTATTATCTATCGATTTCAAGCTTTCGTGGAGACGAAACGAGTCTCTCTTTCTCTTTTTCTCCGCCCTTTTTGCACGTGTGATAACGTCTCTCGACTTTAAGACTCGTATACACGTCTTTTTCTTTGTTTTCTCACTCAAACAACGCTGGACGAAATATTTGCACCGTGTTTTGTGAAAAGCATTAGCACGGAAACACCTCCCGACGAGTCTCCCTCGTTTTACCTAAACACATATCTAAGTGTAAGCGTAGGCACGTTCTTGCATTCCGGCTTTATAAAAATGCTGATGCGCATGAAACCAGTGAAATACCACTCACAACTTCATTTGATTACTGCTGTTCTCCATTTCTGCAAAATTTGTCCGCAGGCACAAAAGTCGCTCCTGTGTCTTGTAATAAGAATGTTGTAAGAAAGGCAACCTTTTACGTCTAGGTACAAAACACCCTTACTTTCACCACTATACCGTGGTCGATTACACCGGATTAGTTGAGTAGCAGCGCAGCTTCATTAAAATGTAAAGTAACTGGTCGCGTTAAACAGGGGAAGACATTTGAGGCACATTTTCAAAGATTGCATGCATCTATTTATGCGTGGTTTCATTGATGTGGTGCACCTGGAGTGTTGTTTACTTATACTTGGCGAGATAGTGCATGGATTGCTCGGTGGCTTAAGGCCATCAAGCAAATTCTTTTTAGCTACAGTCGTTGATGAAAGGCGAGTGCTTGGCTTTGCACAGCACACCAAGATGTCTATTGCAACGTACGCGGCATCCCGTAAGCGCTGTATCAGATGCTCGGGGAACTTAAACTTAGATGCAGCAAATCATGGCTATCAACGTTTACTCTCGATGCTAGACGCTTTGCGTTCTACCTTGATATTATCGGCACACACTTCTTTCTTTCCTTGTCGTTTCATCGGCTATTGTGTGTCCCCCTCACCCTCTTAAGTGCCGAATAAGTTAAATTCGTACCCGCGCTATAGTAATCCCTCCAGATAAGAGAATTTTTTGGCTAAGAAAATGCATAGCCAAAAGAAAGTTTTGTGAATTCGGCCCCAGGTTATGTGTTTTTTGCCTGACCAATTGGCAGCAGAGAGAACGCGCGCGGCTTCCCGTCAAACTGAGCCGGTCATGAAGGCCCTTGCGGCTGCGCGCGAATCCGTGTGAATGGCGGTGCAATCGGTGAAAGCGAGAGCTAGTGCTACAGCGACTTGCTCGGCGCGATCAACGTTTGACTTTAGTAAAGCCATAGACGACAAGTGTTCGCCTTGAAGTGTTGTAACCACCGAGACAAAGTGGTCCGTAGAGCCGTACTGCGCTGCATCTAGGAAGGCCACGTTATCTTTCATAGCGGCTGCGGTACTGAGTAGGGCTTGCGCCCGTGCCTGACGTCTTCCAACGTTATGTTTGGAATTCACGTTACGGGGTATCGGGGATACTGTTAATTTTGCGCGCAGGTCTTCGGGGAGCTGCGGCGGACATTCTTGGGATATGGGAGATTTGAGCCCAAGGTGGGCTAGTAACTGTCGCCCAGCTGCAGTGGAAGACAGCCTTACAATTTGAGATACTTTTTGAGCTTCTACGATTTCGTTGAATGTGTTATGAATGCGTAGCTCATTGAGCTTGACCGTACGGGTGTTGCCAGGTAACCCGAGCCCCTGTTTAACGGACCGGCGGATGATCACGTCGAGACGGCGTATGTCTCCTTTTTGCCACAGGTGGGCGGGAGCCATATAGTTGATGTGGCTCATGAGGAAAGCGTGGAACAGTCTGCGGAGATTCTCCTCAGATAGTCCGCCACGCCTGTTAGCTACTCTGTTAATTAATTTAGCCATTGCTTCGGCCTCCTTGGAAATATGAGAAATACTGACGTCATTATGGCCGCTGGCCTGAATGACCATGCCTAGTATGCGAACTTGGCCCACCGTGGGGATGTGTGTACCATCCGCCGTCAGGAGATTGATCCCCGCGTATGCGTCTCTGCGCACCTTGTATTTCGAGCAGTATAGAAGTAATTCTGATTTCTCTGCTGATAGCGAAACACCGGCCTGGTGTAAGAATATTTGTATCATGTTTACTGCTTCTTGCAGTCGCTCCTCAATATGGCCCTCACTGCCGCTCGTACACCAGACGGTGATGTCGTATGCGTAGAGGGCGTGACTGATGCCGTCGATCTGTGAGAGTTGTTGCGACAGAGTGCGCACGGAGAGGTTGAACAGGAACGGAGCTATCATGGATTCTTGGGGTGTGCCCCTCGGTCGCAGGTTGAATTTCTTCGAGCCCATCAAGCCGAGTTGAATTGTAGCCGTCCTGTCGCGCAAGAATGAGCTAACATATTTGTAGAAACGCCTACCTATTCCTGCTTCGCGAATCGAGCCAAGGATTTGAGAGTGCTTGACGCGGTCGAATGCCTTCTCGAGGTCGAGCGCTAGAATGGCTCTAGTGTCTCTGGTGATCTTATCCATAATCTCATTGTTGAGCATCAGCATTACATCCTGCGTGGAGAGAGCGAATAAAAGCCAATTTGGTTCATCGGTAGAATCTGGCGCTCCTCAACAAATTTTGTGACTCGATTGAGTATTATGTGTTCGGCCACCTTACCCACGCAGGACGTGAGCGAGACGGGACGAAGTGAACCTAGCGCTAACGGTTTACCCGGCTTAGGGATAAGTATGACGGTTGCCTCGCGCCAATTAGGCGGAACGTTGCCAGTCTCCCACATTCTTTTAATGTGCCCGGTGAGAACTTTCATGTCCTCCTCGGCAAAATTTTTGAGAAGCTTATTCTTTATGCCATCCGGGCCAGGGGCTGAGCGGCAGTTGAGTTCGAAGTTGACAACCCGAACCTCGGCGCAAGGGAAGAGAGATGCAGAGGGATCCTCCTCCGTATCATCCGGGACAGGCGGGTAATCGGATGGTGAGCTGGGTACTGTACATAGGTAACGTGTAGTTAGCTCGTCGGTGATTTGAGTGTCGGTCTTACCCGAGACTTTGAGTATGTGTATTAGTCTGTCTATCGTGAATTGTTGAGACGCTTTCGACGGTTTGTCACGTAGTAGGTGTTTCAACTGGTTTCATTTGGCCCTGTTTCGCATTTTACCATCAACCGAGTTACACACTTCGTTCCATTGCTGACGCTCTAGGTTACGGTTATGTTCCTCGATTTGACGGTTAAGCTCAGCTATCTTTTTATGAAGGTTGCGATTAAGCTTTTGCGTGCGCCAATCTGCATGTAGTGATTTCTTAGCTTCGAGTAAGTGAGCTAGCCGGCTATCCATGCGCTCGACCTCCAGTTCGGTTTCAACGTCTTTAGTCAAATTTGCAACGTCCTTTTTTATTTGTGCAAGGAGTTCTGGTAGGTGTTCGTACTGAGTGTCGTCGCGTTTCCTAAGCTCTCGAAAGGAATCCCAGAGTGTTATGCGAAACTGCCGCAGTTTGTGTGCAGATACGTTTACGATCGTCTGTATAATGTAAGGGTCACTTCCCAGATTCTCACCCAGGTTAGTCCACGTGGGTTCTCCCGCGTACCTAACCATAGTAAGGTCTGGTTTGCTATCACGCGTGACCGAGTTACCTACCCGTGTAGCGGAAATGGGATCGGTTAAGAGCGTGAGTATATGTGTGTACATTTTGCGCTACCAGGGCATTGCCCTTACCGTAAGAGCTAGGGTACCCAAAGTCGGGATGCGTGGCGTTAAAGTCTCCAGAGATTATTACCATATGGTCTCCTGCAATTTTGCTCGCTCGCTGAAAGAGGCCCTGAACTGTAGTTTGTTTTTTTTGGGTGCACTATATAGGTTAAGAATAAAGACTGACTGTTTAATCATTCAGTTCGGAAATAACTCTAACATAATGTGTTCGTCTTTGAGATCGGGGCGGATCTCATGGCGAACATATGCGCACTTTTTGGAGATGAGCGTTGCTATCCCACGCGTTCCCGCTCGATGGTCCGCTTCGGTGTGATAGGTACGCAAAACGGGCTCGGTGGTCAGCGTTTCTTGTGATAGAATTACGGCAGGCCGGTTGGCACTAGATTTAAGGAATTGTTGCAAGGCTGCCTTCCGCTTGAGAAAGCTAAAGCAATTCCACTGCCAAAATACAAGATTGCTTGTGGTAGCCATGATTACTGCATAGGGGTTGTCGCACGAACCACCACGTGCTGTTCTTCTAGTATTTGTAACCGCACGTGAACTTCGGTGAGCTGAAGGGTGTGTGGGGTCATATCGGCAACGCGGTCTGCTGCAATGTCTGCTCGTAGGCGGGCAAGTGTCTCCATGAAATTAGACATAGAAACGGGCGCGTCCGGAAGGTCCTCGGCTGCGCGGCGCTTCGCAGGGCGATTAGCGTTCGACGAGTTGGTGAAAGCGGGTTCAACGGCCGGAGCGGCGGGCGTCGTCGTCTCGACAGCGCGTTCACTCGGCTGCTGCATGTTTCTAATGAGTGCTTCGAATTCTTCGTTTTCTTTGCGCAGCAACGCTAGCTCCCGTTTGCGCTCACGAATCTCATTATTTTCATGCTGTGGCAAGTTACCCGACTGCGCGTAACTGCGACTCTAACCTTTACCGGTGACTCGATCGGCCCAAGTGGGCGTTGCAGTCGGGTTCTTGGTGGTGGTAGGCAGGTGCTTCGTCGGCGGAGTCGGGGATGGTTGCTTGGGCATCGGCTGTTGCGTGGCCGAGTCTCCTTGGGCCTGTTGGTTGTTGTTACGCCGGCGTCTGTGGCGGTGTCGACGTCGAGCGACGTAAGGAATTTGATAGCAATTTGGGCATGTGCCGTCGCCCGTAATGTGGGCCTGGCCACACAACGCGCGCTCGGGTGTCACACACTCATGGTCAGGTCCGGTGGGTTTGATACCGCAGTGTTCACAGACTTTCTCAGATGGGGTAGGGCAGACGCCTTGTCGATGCCCGACACGGCCGCAGTTGCGACAGGTGTCGATCTCTCGCTTGTAGAGCGTGCAACGCAGTAGGAGCATGCCGCAGCGCCCATAGTTGGGGACTTTAAGTCCATTGAAGAGAAGGATGATGGTGGCTGTATCTTTGATTCGTCGTACCCCCTTTAACGTGGGGTTATCTGATAAGATAAACAGGCGTTGTAGCTCCGAGTCTGGAAGGTCAGCGTCGACCCCTCGGACTACGCCTCGGCTGGTGGTGCCAGATGCCGCTACGTAGGCGGATACTGGATGTTCTCGCTCCATGAGAACAATTTCTCGTACTTTGGCGTACGCTTCGGCCATTTGTAAGTTCGGCGTGATGATCACAAATATATTCCGTGGGTCGTTAGTGCAAACGATATCTTCCTCTGCCGCCGTTGGCGGGAGTCGTGCAGCGAGTAGTAGAGCTTGCGAGAACTTAAGCTTGTTGCACCTACGTAGATCCTGGCCACCTCCGGGGCAGACGATGACTCAGTGGTGATCTGTTGGGAGCGGTGGGAGTCGGCTGGCGGCTGCAACCCTCGTCACAGCTCCTGTTCACAGGGCACCAATGCGGGCGCCAGCTGGCTTACCGGTGGTAATAGTTGAAGACTTTGCGCAACGTCGGATTGCGTCGGTCCAGCCAGGCGCGCTGGATTCCTCTTCACTGATCGTTTCTCTACCCACCATGGCTTCGGGCATGATGACGGCGCCGGGGTGGGACGCGCCGGCGCAGGGGTCCGTAGTCGTGTTGAGCCTACTCGAGGCTTAGCGACTAAAAGCGAAACGTTGGTTGGAAAGGGAGAAACGTGGGGTGGCCCGGGCCAAAGTATGTAACCTGGTGTTCCCCTAAACTTAGTGAAAACGTTGGTGAAAAATTAGAGAAGATTGAACTCAGCAGACCAGCAAAAAGTATAGCAGGCGGAGCCGATGCGTAGGCGTCCGCTCATCTCGACGCCCCCTAGTGGTCCCCCACGTAAAAGAGCCGCAGAGAGGAATTTGCTTTGAACTATACGAGCACGCAACGAAATCCAACGGAGAGTACCAATCTCACTGTGAGTTGCTGCACTCTCATTTCGTTTATTCAAAACAGCAACGCGGAATTTCTGAAGTTCCGTAATCACATTTTCGAGCGTCTCCGCGTACATTCTAAGCGCACAAACCAGAGCCGCGAACTGAAACCAGCCGGCGCATAACGACAAGCAGAACACGTAATCATGTATCGTTGAGAGAGAAAAAAAGAGCTCCCGCAGAACCGTTAATGAAACCTGAGTGAGAGATCGCGATGTCCTGCACATTTAACTGCTACTTGTATACGGCGTGAGAGCAGGCATTGGATTGAGCGTACACCGAACCGTAGTAATAATGAGAAACGCGCAGCCTACTTTGCAAATTGGTCTCGAAAATGTCAGTCCGAAGTTCTCATTTTCGATTCTACGTAACCATGCCTTTCGTCGCAATTCGTTGCGCTTGACGGGTGGTATCATAAAGATCTTTCGGCTATCACTAAACTTGTTCTGGCAGCAGAAGGCCCAACAACCACTCACGGACGCGAACGGTGATGACATTCTTGGATGAAAAGTATTTCACAGCCCATCGCACACGGAAGAACAAGTTCATATCCGCCAAAACGGATGTTCTTCGCCCCAAGTAGTCCGTGCCTTCAGGGAAAAGATGGCAGTGGCGAGCGATTGTAAACAAACGAACACTGCGAGCGGTCGGTCCTACATGACGGCATCTGGTCAACACCGACGCGGCGCTGGCCTCGGAGAGGTTGGAGGAGGGGGAAAAGAGAAGAGGCGCGTGAATAACCACGGATGTCTGCGGCCTACAGTCAAAAGCACTAGTTGCCACAGATTTTCACTTAACCTTCGCGTCTCGCAAGAACGAATCAGATTTACCGTGTCACAGGTGGTACGATTTATTCGCTCATGCGTGAAACATGCGAAGTGGTTAGCTTTTGTTTGTTGCTGACGCGTTAGCACTAAGGCTAGCACAGGAAAACAAGGGAGCATCTGCTTACATGTTCGAGAGCACGCTCCGGAATTCCGCGTGGCGGCGGGACAGTGCATGGACATTGCGAATATGGCGGGCGTTGATGTCTGAGGCAATAATTTTTCGGTAATTTTTCATTCCAAAGTTATACCAAGAAACTTTGATGTCGCATTCTAAAAAACAGCTTACTTCTAATTTCGCCCTCGGAAAGCAAAGGACCAAAGCAGGCTGCTGTGATCAGTGGGCTATTGCTTCAATTTTATTTCCGCATACATCACGAAGCTTGGTTCCTGTTGTAAACATTCAGGGAGAGGGCGCGGTGCACGAAAAAAATTTGCCACCCCCTCACTCTCTAATGAAGAACGCTACTCACACCTTTGTCCATAGGCATGCTAAGGGTCCGCTAGATAAACTGTAGGGGCACCTTGAAAACTCGTAATCATGCTGTCAGCCCACGTGCCTGTCCAAGAGACAAAAAAGAAGTCTGTATATTTACAATTTCTTTCTATTTTGACTTGTAATAATTTTTCTCTCTCTCTTCTTGTCTTTCAGTCCCCAACTTCTTTCCCCACGCAGAGTGGCAATTCACCTATACACACACGCCGGCTAAATTCTCTACTCTTCAATAAAGAGCTCTCTCTCTCTCTCCTTCAACAATTGGCGCAGGGGGCAAATGTTCATTGCAGTGCCTCCACCCTTATGTCAATGTATTAGGCTGCCAGATACAGTGAAACAAAGCATAAGTAGCCCTGATGAAAACATGCCTACACATTTTTGAAAAGCCGTTCCACAATAACGGAAGGAGATGGCTGGGCGAAAATATCTGCATTCGCTTCACTCCTTTGAACTTAACATTCTTCTTGCCACACCTTGCCTAAGACAGAAATCTTCTATACAAGCTACCCGCACATGTGTTTGCGACAATGACACTTATTATCTTAGTACGAATTTATTTGTGCAACAACACAGAATCATCATGGTGTTTTCCGCAGAAGGTGACTTCAGAAGAAACGTCACCTGTCTGGGCCTCGAAAATCAAGCGCGCATTCAACTGCACAGAATATTGACGCTAGTGTAGTATACAACAAAGTGTCGCAGAAGCAAGGGTATAGAAATATCGGAGATAACATAGTGCCAGCGGTAGAATTAGGCATAACACAAGAATGCTATACTACAAAACATAATGCGACGTGCACAATGTACATAAATAATAGAGAACCAAGTATAAGTATACAGCAGTGATAACATATCAAAACATTTTCACTCGATTCCTCCTTCTATAAGTCCATCAAAGGCTGGAATAGGTCACCATCGTATGCATTACTTTTTTCAAAAAATTATTCTGCTGTCGAAAACGACAGTCGGTTACAACCAAAAAATAATTGGAATGTCCGCCCACTGCCGTCTCTGTCCCACCCAGCAAAAACTGGCTTAGATGCCCTATCCTATAGCATCTGTTCATTTTCGTGGCGTCGTGCACCTTCAGCCATGGCTATTGGTAGAATAATATATTTGGGGGGAGGGGGAAGCACTAAAGTGCTGCTTGTTGGGCAAGTTGTTTCATGCTTAAACTCAAAGAAAGCCTCTAAAATGTCGAAAATAGACAGAAAGAGAGAGAGAGAAGGAACACTGAGTGGCAGCAGCAGAGACAGTGGCACAGAGGTGGCTACTAACAACTGACATTTTTACGTTTAAATATGACAAATATGGCCTCCTACCGCTGTGTCTGTACAGAGAATGCGCAAGAGCACTATACTAAGCCACAGCAACGCTCTCTTATACACGCAAATCACCACTGTCACCAATCATCACAGAGCACCGTGCAAAACCACTGCTGTGCAAACCCGTCTTGTATCGTGGCTGGGAAAGTTGGGGGCATGTGCAGCTGGGGTAGGGGCAAGTGCCCCTGCTCTAATTTCAGATGTCATTTTGCTACACCGACACGTGTTTCGTGTGGCTGGTCAAGGTCGAAAAACTTCCAAGTTTCTGCCACTTGTAGACTAAAATTCCGACATCGAAAGTATTAGTGTTTCTAGTATTTAGATATGCCGTGAAAAAGCACTGATAATTACAACGGAAACCTTTAGCGCAACCACCTTGAGCACACGAATGGCGCATGCATCACAGTTCTGCAAGAGGATCTTGTATGTTCTGTTTGTCTGCAACTGTCTATGCACACCTTTCCTTGAGAAGTTCGTCACCATGTGTTAAAGCTTAGATGATGCTAAAAATGAACGTCACTTGTAAGTCTTTTTATGGCGAAGCTCCTTACGCCATGGGTCACTACCTCCTTTGTAATTGTAGTAGTAGCATGTAGCCACCTCTAGTTTATGAGTTGCTCAATACATGGCGTTGTGTGTATATGTACTTGGAAATAATATAACTAGATGGCGTTAGTGGTTTTTACAGCATATCCACGGAGTGAATGATGAGGAGTGGGGCGAAGCGTTTGTCCGTCCGTGTGTACATTCGTTCGTGAGTCCGTCAGTTCGCCCGTCCATCCGTCGTGCTTCCGTCCATCTCTCCGTGCTTCTGTCCATCCTCGAGTCTTTTCGTACGTCCTTCCGTCTGTCTGTCCGTCCATGTTTCGCTCCGTCTGTCCATCCGCTCATGTGTCCGTTCGTCCGTAAGTCCGTCCATGCTTCGGTACGTGCATCCGTCCGTCCGTCCATACGTAAGTCCGTGTCCGCTTCCGTACATGCGTGCACCCTTCCGTTCTTCTGTCAGTCCATCAGTTCGTCCTTGCTTCCGCCCATTCGTCCGTGCGTCTGGATGAACGGATGAACGTTTCTCCCCACTCTTCATCGGTAATCACCCACTCTGTGGATGTGCTGGGATTTTTTCGTGCTGCACTTACTTCAATGATTTGTATATCTAATATATCTATATATTTCATCGTTATATCTTCATTTTTGTACGTTCATCGAATTCATCTTGTCACCGTGCATATGACCTCCTCCCAATGACTGGGTGAGTGAGGGAAACATGTCACCACCAACAAAGCTCTCTTGTTCACTAGTTCAGAGCATGGTTATCGGCAGGACTTTTTTAGAGGCGGGGGGTGCAAACCAGCGTTGCTTGCGGCTGGTGAACAGTGTTGCGGAATGAGCGCTTCTATTGCATCCCAATTCCATTCTGAGGAGTGAGAACTTGCCGCTATGCCATTCCTTTCAATTCTTCGGTATGAAAGAACTTGGCCCATTTTCACTCCGAGAGTGGCTGGACAGTTCAATTCTATTCCTGTAATTCCTCAAGGCAGAAAAAACACGCCACCTCTTAACTCATTAAAATTATCGAGTTCAGAAACGCCCCGTAAAGCTGATGCCATCGAATGCATTCAGATCTGCAAAATGACCTCTTTGTTGTCATTGTTTTATTCGCCCTGTTACTTTCTTTGCTCTAAATTTGAAACAATAAGACCTCATCAAGTTGTTACTAATGCAAACGGGCTCAAAACACGTTACCAAGTCGAGTGATCGCTAAAATGACGACATAGCCTATTTTCGTGTTGATAGAAGTGGTATTCAAGAATCTAAGCAGTTTTTCCTCGAGTCTGTAGTGGTCGTGAATATTAAGAAAACTGATATTTATTCAGTGGGCAGCAAAACGCTTTAGATATGCTGGTATAAGTTGGAATGACACCTTGTACCTTTGTATCGTTTACTGAACACTGGGCTGCTCAGCTTGTCAGCACTCACGCTTGTCAAGCGCCGCCTCGCAAGCATAGACTGGTTAGGAAAACTTTCTGTATTTGTCCGCACGCTGGTATGCAATGTCTTTCTTGTCACAAAGGGTTTTTACGTGTGTCAGGTGCTGAATCGCTTGTGAGATGAAAATCAGGCTGTGCATAGAGTATTTGCCACTTTCGTGTGGGAGTATCAATGGCAACAAACCCACACGAATAATTTTTTTCTCTCTAGAGTATCAACTTAGATAATGCAGTCGTTTGTACACTCACTTATGCCTCGGTTTCTCTTTTAGAAATTGACAAACTCCTCATGCTTTCACATCACACCTACTTTTCACTACTTTTGAAAGGTGGCCATATGAAATTAGGCTGTATTCCGATTCTTAGACAGCATCCTACACATTCTAGGCTGACAGTTTAGAAGACGGCATCGAGCTCATGCTGTACGAGAAATGGAACACGCCTGGACGGCTTCTACGCGATAAGGTGCCACCTCGCGTCGAGAAGAAAAAACTTAGGATAAAGGTACCTAACTGTTACTTTTCAGATTATTTCGTGTTCAAATCTAAGAAAAATAGAACGTTACTCACATTGATCGTCTGGAGAAGCGTCTGCTTGTGTGCAGACGACCATTTCGGCGAGACTTGATCTCGCCGGAATATCTGGGCAATTTGCTGAGCTGCCATCTGGTTTGGACAGCAAAGCAGCCTGCATCATCTTTGTCTACAATGCCGTCTTCTCGGAGCTGTCTATTTTGCCGGCTATGTGAGAACTGAAATTGGACTTAAGATAGCCGCCTTCCATTTAGCTGTCTAGTTAGTAGTCTGGGATGAGTATTGGAACAGACACTTTGATGAAACTGCGATTACACCATGCATAGTGTCCCAGCAAACCATGTAGCATGCAGCTTGTTTGTTTTCTTCGCGGGTAATCATGAAAAGCGTGTTTCCCATGTGCGAACAATACAGCAACCCCCCTGCTCATAGAGGCGGGGGGGGGGGGGGGGGTTCGCCGTATTGGAAAAGTGTGGTAGAGCGAAAGAGTATGAAGTGAGACGGCGTGCAAACTGCTGTTCGAAAGCTTGCAGTGAACACAAGCATCGCGCTAGCGTTAATATGCCTAAAAAGTGCTTGTTCGTATATGCGTCCACAAGTAAAAACAAAAAAAGCGAAGAATGCGTAGACAGCAGGTAGCTGGGCCATCCCTGAGGGAAAAAAAGAACATGGGGTAAGGGGTGGAAGAGGGGGGCGGTATGTTGCCACCGTAGATCCGCACGACAAATACCAATTTCACGGAAACGCGGTAACGCAAAGAGTAGATACGAACTTCGGCGTTACACGGTCTATACAAGGACTTAATTGTATTGGGAACGTTGCTGTAGCGTACCGTGCTTCTAATGAGCCAAGCTATTTTAAAAACCCTGCTTCATTGTTAAATTCGAGGCTCTTACTTACTGATGTTCCAAGTTCGAAAAACAGCGCGTAGAGGAAAGCGTGCTCTATTTTAGAAAAGAGAAACAAACGTAACTCCATTCCCATTTCATCTCAAGCAAAGGGCGCATAATTACATTCCATTCCTCCAAGCTTTGTCCCCATTCCATGTCGGGGTCGCGAAATTGTGAAATGGTTTCTGTATCATTCCAGTTCTGGAGTAGCTAGTCCGCAACACAGCTGGGGAAGTAGTAGATCACTGGTGTTGCTTGGGGGGGGGAAAGTGCTGATGAGGCTTGAGGGGGGGGGGCAAGTGCCGATTTTGCACCCCCCTGCCAACGCCCACAGTTCAGAGTTATTTTTATGGCGTGTGAAGTTTACATGTGGCGAATATAAAATTATAGAAGCACACAGAGCAGTGTTTCATAATCAATGTATTGAACAGGGGACCTTTCGCGTGTCCAGTTTCGACTAGCCTACTGTATAAAACGACAGGTACATTGGTTGAACTGAGTAGCGAGTATACTTTTACAAGTGCTCCTCAAGATGTGGCTCTTTCACAGGCAAAATACACACACAGTAAAGGTGGCAGCAAGGCATACACGATATCTCAAGGTCAATAGCTGGAGTTATAGAGCAATCGAAATGTGAGAAGTGTGGTGTCAAGCCAACAAAACATTGCCCATATCGCGCGAATGCTACACAGTCCAATGTTATAGGCAAATGGGGGCTGGTGGTGTTACGGCGTCATCAGGTGCGGTATCGTATAGGGGCTGCTGGTGTTGGGTGTCACAATCAGGTGGCAGGTGTCTCGCAACTTCTGCTCTAAGGCGGGCCACCCGGCCGCCTTCCTTTCGGAAGAGAAGCATCCGATGCACGTGCCGAACGTTGCTCCGCCGTGCTTTCTTTCCGGGATAAGTTTCTGAAAACATGGAAGGAAGTTTGTTCTACATTTCTTCCTACACCTGTGACATATTTAATTTATTATATATATATATATATATATATATATATATATATATATATATATATATATATATATATATATATATATATATATATATATATATATATATATATATATGCTGATTGTAAGTGCTGGAATATATAACTAGTTGCCATTGAGCGGAACGGCTAGGAGCTTGCATTTTCTTTTTGCCTTCAGTCCATTGGAACCTTTAAGGGTCAAAAAGTGATTTATCGTTTCATCGATTCATTCATTCATTCATTCATTCATTCATTCATTCATTCATTCATTCATTCATTCATTCATTCATTCATTGAACTTATTTACGCACCCACTTAGCGGCACAGTCGACGAGGTAACGAACTGACTGGTGGCGGGACTGATCAGAGACACTTTCTTCTTCTCCGCGGAAGTTGGCCTGTTCTGCAAGCGGGCGTCGCCGTCTTGTTTGCCGCGCTCATCAGGCACCAGCTCCAAGGAAGCTGTCCGCTTCCTCCATGTGCGCACCGGCTCGTAGCATGTGCTGGAATAACATTTGCAGTAGGTGCGATCGAGTGCCACAGAAGCTCGCTTTACCACTACGTATTGTAGCACGCTATACAGGTATACACTAAAAAGTAAACCGGTTTCTTTTTTCGTGTTAGTAAATTGAACTTCGACGGTACCATAATAACCACGGTCGCGGCGAGAACGTGCTTGGTAAGTGAGAAAACGCGCAGAAAGAAAATGTGGGCAGCGACGCTACCTTTCACCGCGATGTTACGTATTTTGACGGCGCCAACTAGAGCCTAAGTGGCTGAGAATCAATAAAAATGAAGGGAGGTGACCTCTGAGGGGAGCAGTGGACAAAACATATATACCACGTTTGAAAAAGCTTTTTTTGAGCTAACTGTACCAAAATACGTCAAGTAAACACACCTCGCAATTCGGGACGTCACGCGTGGACATTACGGCACGAGATTTAAAAACGAAACTTAGAAGTTTTTTTTTCTTCCTCTAGTACTAAATATCTGAAGGCGAAATGAAAGACATTAAAGCTCTCGAGTTGCGATTCATCCGTATAAACAGATGCATTATTTTTCTTTAGTGTATCTTCAAAGAACGTCACGTGGACAATATTTCCGGAGCCCTTCAGTAGGACGTTTAATTTTAACATTCATATGGTAATTTTGGGACGCAAAATACTTATAATAATTGTCTAGACAAAATAATTTACACTTTCTAGAGAGAATTAAGGAATACATTTCCAGCTTCAGGATTGCACAACACAAAACCTATCCTTTTCATATAGAGTGAACAGAAGTCAGATCAACGTAATAACAAATGCACATAACTCACAACTGACACTACTGGCACAGGGTCCAATGGGTAAATCGGTAGGTGCACATAATCTTCCGTCGTCCACATCCGCTCGGTGGTAGATTCAACAGGACATGAGATACGAAGTTGGCAAACACAGTTCAAAATGTCAAGGTGACAAGCACATCAACTCCGACCTTACGGTATGGCTTAGCACCATGTTGGCCAAAAGATAAGTTGGACCCGTTCATGCTCAACGTTGACAAAAGGGCATAACCAATGGCGTAAAAACTCGCGCTTTTCCCAGAAAAAGAGATCCTCAGAGAGTACCGCGAGCATCTCGAGCTTCAGTTGGCCTAATATTAGCCATAAGGAAAGTTGACGGTCATTCCCAGCGACGATTTCAAAGCGGTCACGCTAAAGGCTGAACAGGCCGGCAACTATATTAAGAAAGCCGCGAAACTCCCTGTAGGAACCGGCCGCAGGACACCAGCTCTCCGATGCTCTGTCTACAAGAACCAGCATGAACTGCACCCCCAAAAAAAGGCGGGTGACCCCATTCCATTGTCGCATGCTAGTTGGTCTCAAGCACGGCGTGGTCTCAACTATGAAGCAGTTGTGGCAAGTGGAGAGGAGTACCACCTGCCATCGTTGTAGCCGATCTCGAGTTGGGAGCAAGTTCCAGCCCCATCACCAAACTAAGTCACGAAGATGACCTGGCAACGCCGCTACGGCCATGTGCTTATAAGGGTGACGTATGATCACCAGCCGTGATCAGTGTAGCAAAGGCTCCACGAGGGAGGCCATTGTGTTTACCATTTTGGCTGCGGCTGCATCAATTTCGGGGCATGTATACACTCCTGACGGTGACGTTAAGCCAGGAGGGGGCACGATACACAGTCGTTAAATGGGAGGACTGCGGACTACAATTGATAATACCTTCGGGCACTAGGACACGTAGGGTTGGACAAAGGTGGTAACTTGCAAGTGTCTGCACAGGCGTGCCACCATTATTTAAAACGATCAATAAAGTGAGGAGGGGCAAAATGGAAGTCGTGACGCCTACTTCAGAGAACGCGAAGCCACCTCAGCTGCAGTGATATTTGTATTTGGCTAGGCGAAACAAAGAAATCGCCACGAGAAATGCTAAACGTTTCCATCGGCTGTTCCGTGAGTAACGTGATTCTCTTTGTCGCACCCAAGCCTGCGCGCCGCTGGGACCGTCGTCATTAGTCCCAACGTGTGCACAATTTTTTCGATGATGAGTGTATAGTCATCATCACTCATACTTTCAGAAGGTCTCCGATACTCGTGAGTGGTCGAGAAACAGTTAACAAGCGTCGCGAACCCGCTACTCGGTGGTGGCACTTCTTTATTCTTTATTCTTTATTAAAAAAAAAACCTTACAGTCCCCAGAACAGGGCATTGGGTAAGGGGGGGAGGAATCGGAATGGTACAGACAGGTAACGAACAGTTTACAGGCAGGATCAGAACAAGAACAACGAAAAACTGTATATATATATAAATGAAATCACATTTTAGGCTATACAGGGCGAGGTAAATTTGAGGGAATACAGCACTTGTTGATATGAACATGGCGACAGAGGGATACATTTCAAAATAAAAGACAAGGGGAATATAAATCACCGTTACGCAATGCACTCAGAATACAGAAACAGGGTCACATGGTGAACAGAGTGAGTAGCTGACGGCGAAATGTATCGGGATTAGATGTGGAGGCTATGCAATCAGGGAGGTCATTCCAAAGACGAACGGCCCGAGGCAGTGGTGATGAATTGAATGCATTAGTTGACCCGTATATGTGCATGAAGCTGAACTGATTATGCAATCTGCGTGAAAAAGAGTGAGGTGTTTGAAGCTGAAGCCGCGTTCGTTTATTAGAGGTAATATATTTCTGGAACAGACAGAGAAGAGCAATATTGCGACGGCTATCCAATGACGGCAGCTGAAGGTCTTATTTAATTTGCGTTATGTTTGACGTGATGTCGTAGTTTCGTGATATGAAGCGGGCACCTCTATTTTGAATCCTTTCTACCATATTAATCAAGTAGTTTTGATGAGAGGACCAAATTGCTGAGGCGAATTCTAATATTGGCAGAATAAAGGTAAGAAAGGCTAGTTTTCGAATATTAGTAGGGGAATTTCTCAAGTTGCGGCGTAGGTAGCCCAGTGAACGTGATGCTTTGGCACAGGTAGACTCGATATGTGAGGCCCATGAAAGATTCTCTGTGAGAAGAACACCTAGGTATTTGTAGGAAGAAGTGTGGGAAAGCATGGTATTGTTCAGGTAATAGGAGAATTCAGAGTTTACGTGTTTACGGGTGAAAGACATTACCTCGCATTTTGTTAAGTTCAGTTTCATAAGCCACTTGTCGCACCAGTTACAAGTATGGTTGAGATCTGCTTGAATGGTTAAGTGGTCATTACTGGAGTTTATAGAACGGTATATTATACAATCATCGGCAAATAGACGCATGAAAGAAGTAATCTCGGAGGGTAAGTCATTAATGTAGATTCAAAATAGTAAGGGCCCGAGGACACTGCCTTGCGGTACGCCCGAACTAACAGAAGAAAAAGGGGACGCAAGATTGTTAACAACAGTGAACTGCTGTCGAAAAGAAATGAAGTTTCGAATCCAGGTTAATGTTAAAGAATCAAGTCGTAGAGCAGATAGCTTAGAGATTAGTCGGCAATGGGGCACACGATCAAAGGCTTTAGAAAAGTCAAGAAAGATACAGTCCGTTCGTTTGAAGGTTGCTGTTCATGTCTGAGTGTAAATCGGGGGTGAATTCAAACAGTTGTGTGTCACACGAAAATCCCTTTCTAAAACCATGCTGATTAGGAAAGAAAAAATTGTTCGTCTCGAGGTGATTGTACACGTGTGAACTGATTATGTGCTCAAGCATTTTGCAGCATATGCAAGTTAAAGATATGGGTTGATAGTTGTCAGGCGAGTGAACATCTCCAGTTTTGTGAATTGGTTTTATCTTTCCTATTAACCAGTCGTCCGGTAGCATGCCAGATGTTAGAGATTGGTCAAAAATTTGGCATAATATTTTGCTTGATATGGTGAGGGTGTTCTTTAGTATCTTGGAATTAATGTTGTCAATACCGGCTGATGTGGATAATTTTAGGTTGTTAATGAGTGATCCAATGCCTCCAACAGTGACAGTAATGGGTTCCATATAGGCGGCGTCAAGTTCAGGAAAAGTAGGCACATTAGAAGAATCTTCCTGAGTGAAAACAGATGAAAAGAACCTGTTGAAAACATAGGGGCAATCGGCGATAGGAATAGGTATTTTGTCAGTTCCATGTAAAGTAATAGTGTTAGTATCTCTGACCGGAGATACAGTTTGCCAAAATTTTTGGGGATTAGACTGAAGCAGGGAAGGTAGGTCTTGCGAGTAATATTTATCTTCAGCTGAGGTTATTGCTGAGCAGTAGGTTTTCAAACAGTGTTTGTATGCCTGCCATGCCCCATCAGTAAGCAAGCGTTTAGCCCTGTTGTACAACCGTTTCTTCTTGTTTCGCAGTTTGCTAAGGGACTTGCTGAACCAGGGGCTTAATTTATCGTTGGTTGTGGACACTAAGGGAACATTCTGATCGACTAGCGCTGTTAATTTATCTCTGTAGAGTACCCAGTTTTCATTTACGGATCGACAAATGAAAGTAGGTAGTAACTCTTTAAAACAATTGTTCTATTTCTGTATTAATGGCAGCGTAACTTCCTCTATTGTAATCGCGAATTCGTTTTGTTGTTTTGCCTGATACGGGCTTCGAGATGCTTAAATTAAGTTGGAGGAGGTTATGGTCACTAAAACCGCTCACATTTGAAATTGAAAGTATTGTGTCAGGAGCGTTGGTGAATACCAAGTCCAGGATATTGGAAGCACGGGTGGGTTCTTTGACAACTTAGAACAGGTTGAAGTCCAACGTTAAATTTATTAGTTCTAGAGACGCTTGACATGAGGATGACATGTGTTCCCAGTCGATAAGAGGAAAATTAAAGTCGCCAAGAAGATATACATGGTTAGATGGGCATGACTGAATGGCATGAGAGATGCTATCACGCAAGTCCCCCAAAAAGGAATGATCAGAATCTGGTGCACGGTAACAAGCCCCAATTAATACCACACTAGATGACATAGACAAAGCTGCCCATACGATTTCGACGGAACATTTCGAATCAATCCAATGCGAATGAAGCGTTTTTTTAATAGCAAGGAGTACGCCGCCACCGCGCCTATTTACGCGGTCGTTCCTATAAATTTTGTAAAGGTCGTTGTGAGGTAGTACTTCGTTATCTCTTATATCTGGATTCAACCATGTCTCCGTTAGTACTACTATATGTGAGTCGCTACACAGTAAAAATTTTTACCCCCAAAAGGGTGTAAAAAGGGTGCTTTTACGAGAAAGCACCCTTTGCAACACCCTTTAACACCCATAAATGCTCGATTGAAAAAAAAGCACCCATTTGTTTGGGTGCTTGCCTCGATAGCACCCTAAAATAGGCTCTAAGGATGCTTTTGTGCCTGAGAAGGGTGTAGGTGACGATTCTTCATATGGAATATGCAGCATAAAAACAACACATAATTATATTATTTGGGATTTTACGTCTCAAAAACCTCGATATGATTATGAGGGTTGTCGTAGTGGAAAGCTCTAGAGATTTTGACCATTTGGTGTTCTTTAATGGGCGCTGATATCGCACAGTGCACAGGCTTCTACCTTTTCGCCTCCATCAGAATTGGACTGCCACGGCTGGCATCGAACCCGCGACCTTCGGATTGGCGGCCGACCAGCGTAGCTACTGCACGAATATGTGGACCTTGCGTTAAATGACGGCCTAGACTTAGAATGTGTGAAGGTGCTCTCCGAATACAGCAGAATGCCAGCAGAAGCAAATCGCGTTTCATCTATAATGGCAATTAACTGCAATCCACGTTACAAAAGCTCACATTAGCGTTGGTTATAAGCTGCATGTTTGCTGTGGATTATAAACAGGAACATAATGTTCACCCGAGTATGGGCGTGTGTGCGTGAGCCTGCGCATGCGTTCGCGTGTAAGCGCGATTTTGTGTACACCCGTGCATGTGTGCGTGCGCGTGTATGTGCGAGTCCGTGCTTGTGTTAAGCGTGCCTGTGCACATGCGTACGCCCATGCATGCGTGCGTTTACGGTCGCGTGTGTGTGTTGCCGTATGTGTGTATACGTGTGTGTGTGTGCGCCTGTGCATAAATATGCGTGTGTATCAGCCCGTGCACCCTCGAATTTCGTGTGTGTGTGTGTGTGTGCGTGCGGGGGGGGGGGCACCGCTTCTTAGTGTTTAAGGTTCCACACCTGTTCAGACTGGCAGTCTATATGGGAGGTGGCTTAAGAAATGGCGGTGGTCAACGCACTGTACACGGACTATTCAGTACATGGAAAACAGCTGCACATTTTCGTACCTCATCATTGCTTACGAACTTGCTGTGGTAGCTGATTAGGTCTGCTGAGGCGCTTCTACGCTCGAAAACGTGGATTATGACCAATTCACACGGAAAGCTCTCACTGCACTTATGCACAACCATCATTTATATTAACAACGTTTAACAAGAACGTGCCCTGCCTTTGCTACAGGTGCTTAGCTAGCTCATTGGGCAACCATATGGGATTATGTGCTGATCATGTGGTCAGCAAAAAGTTTGTTATAACAACCTCGGCACGTTTCGTGGTGCGTGACAAGCCTTCTAAACATCCGCGACTGTGGATTAATTTGTTCCTGCTTCGACTACGCATTCAGTGTTTGCGGCACCATACGCGGAATCGCCAGACACAGACAATGCGAAAAGAAATTCCTCTGGAAAAAGGTGTAGCGATGCTCTCCCGCTAATGCCACCGAGGACGAAACAATTATTGTTTCTGGCCATTCCATGGTGCACTTTGTTTTCCGCAAGTTTTGCTTCACTATTTTTCGCCCACTGCAATCGCATTCCGTCAAAATACTCAAAGAACCTGAGGCTGGTAAATAACCTGCGTCGCTGTGCGACTGGCTGGAAGGAAAGTTGCCGTTTACAAGGACTCATTGCGTGTCGAACGGCCGTCCGCCGTATGCGCCATAGCGTTTGCCCTTCGGCGCCGTCTTGGCGGGTTTCCCGCTCCCCCCCCACCGCTCACCCCGGACAGCGTTGCTCCCACAACGGCAGCGTAGATAAGCGAATAGTTGCGTCACCGAACACCTGCGTCGACAGCTGCGGCGCCACCGCCAGTGCCTCCTCCTCCTCTCTCACAACGTTGCTCTCTCTGTCTCATCGTCTTTCAAATGCGTTGCGTTGGTCTGGGGTCTTGGTCGCTGTGTGTGTCGCTAGCGAACAGGCGCATATTCAATGGTGGTCACGCATGACACCGTGTTCGAAGTGACGCTCGGATTAAGGAATATTCATGGAGTGGCGGACACGGACAACGTGGGCCTGTTAACGGTGAGTGTACTGTTTTCGTTGGTAGTAATCATACAGCGCTAGCTGGACGCCTGCAGCAGCTCTGCCGAAGTAGGCTGCCAGCCATTTACAACAGCATGCGTTCGCGGGCCTGTTGCAGATGCCCGATTAAACGTGTGGCTTAACGAGTTCACACTGCTATGCGCGATGTTGTGTAAGTGCCTTTATCACTCATACAGTGAGTGATGTGATCACTTAACACGGGCGTGATTAGTTGCTGATCGCACATTGTCTCTACACTGCATAAAGTGATTGATATTGTTTTAAGATGTGCTTAGGGCTACATCGTAATAACATTTCTATTAATACTCAAATGTGCAACGTGCTTCTGTAGGTGTAAGCGTAAAAAAAGAAAGAAAAAGAAAAAAATATGTACAGAGGCACACTGTACGAAATGGCTTTTTTTTTTTTGCTTAAAGACGGTTTAGTTGGAGGTGCTGATATGCCGCGATGCTCCCAGCACGTGCGCCTCGGTCTTTTAAGCTATTTCGGACAAGTGTCACCAGCAACAGGGAAAGATCTAGCAGACTTCCAAAGGCGCGTTGTTGTGGCCATCGCCGCGCGTTGTTTTCCCTCGTTTCTGTTTGCTGTTTTCGTGCTTTGCCTTCATCTGCGATAACGTTCGGCGTTATAACAGAACCGAGAGAGTATACGTGACTGTGGGAGCTATGTGCGGTAGCTCGAGCATAAGCCATGGCTGCTGCAGCGTAGACGGCGTCCGCGCGCGTTGGTGTCGTTCGAGCGCTCCTACTTGCTTGATTGTGTTTAACTGAGTATTTAGGCACGGGTTACGTTTGTAAATCCCGTGGTCAATAATCGCTAATAGCGTGCCCCTGATTGCCATCAGAGGATAGGCTTGGTTATCGAAGTATGCCAGACGCTTTTTCTGAAAGCAAGCTTTGAAAAAAATTTTTTAAAGAAATACTTTCGTACGTGCTAGGCTGTGCCTATTGCAGGCCCGCAACTTTAAAACTGGACGAGCTATCACATCTTTTATCAAATTACAATGAATTAAGATGATTGAATTATAGATGACGAATTTCTGTGCTAGATTAGTTGCACAAAACACATGTTCGCAGCGCTACGTCTAGAAAGCAGGCAAATAGGAAGCACAGCGTCAAATTTGGATTAGATTCCATTGACGCTTGTGAGGGTAGAAAGAACGAGAAAATTGTTCATTTTTGATGCCCTTATAGAGGCAGTCAGAAACGCACTGCTTGGTGACTTGTAACAATTCCTCAGATTGTTAGAGGCGTGATTAAAGTCAGTAAATTTTTTACTTTTTTTTGCAGACCTCTTCGCTAGTGCCACGCCCAAGATCATTTGTTCTCATATAAAAGAGAAAGCAGAGATATCTTCACTGTTTGTACATGAAGAGGTAAGTTTCTTGTGCGTTTTTGATTAATGCTACATGTTCTGAACATTGTACTTTAAGAATTGTTTTTCACACTGGCTCACTACCCTAGAAGGAATTTGATTCTTAGGTGAGTTCAGGCTTTCGTAACTGCCATTTTTGAGCTGTAGTCTTACACTTCACCTCATTTCGGGGATTTGCTGTATGCTGGAAAACTCTTATCTTTATCATACGAAATTATAGGAATGTATGGGTTGTATGCTTCGAGTTCAGTGTAATGTCAATTACACGCCATTTCGAAGGATACACACTACACATTCTTTATATATGGGTGCTGCCAGAACTGCACGAACATCTTTTTATGAGAAGTCATATTTGGTCTTATTACAGGATGAGAGGGTGCCGCTGACGTCCGGCGTAGTCTACCCCGGCCCCAGCCTAGAGCAAGCCTACTTTCTGAACCTCCACATGGATAACCGAAAAATCTTCCGTGTCAGTAATGACGAAGAAGGAGTGACAGCACTGATGAGTTGATTTTTTTATTTTCAACATTGTCTACGGCCGCAAGGCCTTTAACAACCACCGTGATTGAGCGGCTTTTTCTCGGCGTGAGTTTGGAGTTTATCAAAGAAGTTGTTCAGGCAGTACGACGCTGAAAATTTTAGTGTCACAATGCCTGAACAACTTTTTCTAGTGTGGTCATGGTAGATGAACAAATATTGTTATTTGTGTAAGTTATTTTGCTTAAATATAGCTGGACCAATCCATGCCAAACGTCCCAGCCACTTTGGCGACCATCTGAATTGTATTTGAAAAAAAAATGTGCTGACTTACTGTGTTGAAAACAGTGAGCTGATAGAATATTTCAGCGAGAAAAAAGTTTTGTTTATGTGGCTGGCTTATAACTTTCTGGCATAATGCCGTCTGTGTGCTGTTTGTGGAAAATTTCGTTTTAAAACTACTGCTTATTTTTTCTAAAGCAAATTCGGTCTACCTGTTAAGTAAATGTGCTTCTGTAAGGTATTTGAAGCTCAATAATAGTAGTGCAATTTTTTTGCCACATTCTCTTCCAAGAATAAAGCCAAAGTGTGTTATGTTTGCATTTTTTATTGCAATATTGCACTTTGTATGAATATCTGAGCAGTGAATACTTACTCCACAGAAGGTATATTTTGAGGAAAAAATATCTTTATACTTCTCAAGCTGCTGAAATATACGAGGAAATATCACGAATTCCACAAAATCGTGATTTTTGTCCATATTGAGATGCAATTTGCTCCATGTTGTGATTCAATGAAAACTCATCATTATACCTAAACTGTAAGAAAATGAAATTCTTTCTGTGATAAAAATCTTATCGCAAAAAGGACAGGAAAGAGCGCTGTCAACTGAATTTTATTGAAGGTGCTACGAGCGTTTTTATACTGAGCACAAGACCAGGGCTCATCTGCAACAACACATGTGTGACCATGACAAAATAATTTTAAACCGAGAAAAGAATACTCTTTTTCAGAAAAGATAAGTGAAGGTGTACTGATGCATTGATTCTTGGCCTTCCTGATAAAGAGTTCTGAAATCTCTCATTTTTCTGCTTGTTTTTTTTCAAAAACCGTGTTTTATGAAACCTAGGACTACACTTACAGTCTTTACGGTGTCCGGCCATGAGACTACTATAGCCCTTCTTAACATTTAAAGCATGCTGTCCTTACTTGATCATTGAAGCATTGCCCAGTTGTCCTATGTTTACTTTTGCACGTGTTAGCGGTATCTCATACACATTAGATTGGCATTCAGTAAACCTATTCTAGTGACGAATGGTGCAAGATTGACTATTCCTGTTGCTGTAAGTACATGCACTTTTGAAAGCTTGCAAGGGGTGGAAAACAACAATGTCATATCTGCTGGCTCTTTTCCTAAAATTGATGATTGATTTATTGATATGTGGGGTTTAACGTCCAAAAAACACTCTATGATTATGAGAGACGCCGTAGTGGAGGGCTCCGCAAATTTAGGCCACCTGGGGTTCTTTAAAGTGCACCCAAATCTGAACACACGGGCCTACAACATTTCCGCCTCCATCGGAAATGCAGCCGCCGCAGCCGGGATTCGAATCCGCGCCCTGCGGGTCAGCAGCCGAGTACCTTAGCCACTAGACCACCACGGCGGGGCTTCCTAAAATTGTGAGACACCTTTGCATGTCACACGGTACTACAAACATAAGGTGTCTCCTAAAATTGTGAGACACCTTATGTTTGTAGTACCGTGTGACATGCAAAGGTGATTGGTCATTCTCTTTTTCTTTTGGTCCTGTTTCCTTTAACTTTACTTTCTGCAGGAGGGTTTCGCAAACAAGTGTGATGATGCTGTTGGGGTATTGGCTGGTGCTATCAGCCCAGGAGTGCTAAGAATGTTCTGCCTTTGATAGTGGGCATTCAAAATTAGTAGAAAGAGGAATTGATACCACATGTATTCAGGCCACCCTTCAGAAGTCATGTTAGCACAATGGTGAGGTCAGGCTTAAGAACCAGAATAAAAGACTAAAAGAGGCTGGGTATCCCAACAGAATCATCACACCCGTTTGCAAAACCCTCCTGCAGAAAGTAAAGTTAAAGAAGACAGGACCAACAAAAAACAATGACCAAAACCTTTGCATGTTATACCACATCACGTGTCTCACAGTTAAAAATATAGCCAGCAGATATGATATTAGCGAGTTGTTTTCCACCCCTTGCAAGCTTTCAAAAGTGTGTGTACTAAACAGCAATAGGAATAGTCAATCTTGTCCCATTCGTCACGAGAATAGGTTTACTTAATGCCAATTTAACGTTTGTAGAAGTATTTTTATTATCAGGTAAACCAATGATCAGTGGATCACTACACGTTCACTTATCCTTTCCGAGAAGGAGTATTCTTTTCACAGTTAAGATTATTTTGTAGTGCTCACACGTGTCGTCGCGCATGAACACGGTTCTTGTACTGCATATAAGGTTCTTGTACTGCATATAAAAGCGCTCGTAGCACATTCAATAAATTCAGTTGACAGTCGGTGTTCTTTCCTGTCCTTTCTGTCTCTTCTTAAAGTTGTCGCGCTGTGACTAGCACACAACCACGATGAACCAACTTTCCCAAATTAAGCTCTTGTTACGTAACACGTAGGCCGAGTTTCGTACGGAAAGAAAGAGCGGTGCTTTAAAAAAACATTTTTCACATACAACACCTAGACGGCATTCCAGGAAGTTCAGAAGGCAGCCACGTGACCAAATATTTTTCCTCTCCTAAATATTCCGGAAGTTCACTATTTCAATGCAGCACGAGTTTTTCGAATACATTTGAGATGGTTGCCAAAATGGCTGGGACATTTGGCATAAAGTGACCCAGCTGTGTCATTAGCCATAATTATGCATTACCTCTTTTGTTTTTGTGTGTCCTGACTCAGTTTGTGTTCGTTTTTAGCTCATTGTGTTTCTGATCATTGTATTGGTTTTTAAGTATTCGCTAAAGTTATATGTGCGAAAACCCGTATAGGTTTGCATGTACATCATTTCTCTAACGAATTGTTATACATCCAGGAATACAAAGCTTAACCACTGTGATTGTGTACATTTGAAAACACTATCCATATATATTTTTGTGTGCATCACTTCTTGCGAACGATGTGTCATGAAGGCGTATTAGTGAAATCACGTGATTACGAAAATCCCTTTCTAAAACCATGCTGATTAGGAAAGAAAAAATTGTTCGTCTCGAGGTGATTGTACACGTGTGAACTGATTATGTGCTCAAGCATTTTGCAGCATATGCAAGTTAAAGATATGGGTTGATAGTTGTCAGGCGAGTGAACATCTCCAGTTTTGTGAATTGGTTTTATCTTTCCTATTAACCAGTCGTCCGGTAGCATGCCAGATGTTAGAGATTGGTCAAAAATTTGGCATAATATTTTGCTTGATATGGTGAGGGTGTTCTTTAGTATCTTGGAATTAATGTTGTCAATACCGGCTGATGTGGATAATTTTAGGTAGTTAATGAGTGATCCAATGCCTCCAACAGTAACAGTAATGGGTTCCATATAGGCGGCGTCAAGTTCAGGAAAAGTAGGCACATTGGAAGAATGTTCCTGAGTGAAAACAGATGAGAAGAACCTGTTGAAAACAGAGGGGCAATCGGCGATAGGAATAGGTATTTTGTCAGTTCCATGTAAAGTAATAGTGTTAGTATCTCTGACCGGAGATATAGTTTGCCAAAATTTTTTGGGATTAGACTGAAGCAGGGAAGGTAGGTCTTGCGAGTAATATTTATCTTTAGCTGAGGTTATTGCTGAGCAGTAGGTTTTCAAACAGTGTTTGTATGCCTGCCATGCCCCATCAGTGCGCAAGCGTTTAGCCCTGTTGTACAACCGTTTCTTCTTGTTTCGCAGTTTGCTAAGGGACTTGCTGAACCAGGGGCTTAATTTATCGTTGGTTATGGGCACTAAGGGAACATTCTGATCGACTAGCGCTGTTAATTTATCTCTGTAGAGTATCCAGTTTTCATTTACGGATCGACAAATGAAAGTAGGTAGTAACTCTTAAAAAAAATTGTTCTAGTTCTGTGTTAATGGCAGCGTAATTTCCTCTATTGTAATCGCGAATTCGTTTTGTTGTTTTTTCAGATACGGGCTTCGAGATGCTTAAATTAAGTTGGAGGAGGTTATGGTCACTAAAACCGCTCACATTTGAAATTGAAAGTATTGTGTCAGGAGCGTTGGTGAATACCAAGTCCAGGATATTGGAAGCACGGGTGGGTTCTTTGACAACTTGGAACAGGTTGAAATCCAACGTTAAATTTATTAGTTCTACAGACGCCTGACATGAGGATGACATGTGTTCCCAGTCGATAAGAGGAAAATTAAAGTCGCCAAGAAGATATACATGGTTAGATGGGCATGACTGAATGGCATGAGAGATGCTATCACGCAAGTCCCCTAAAAAAGAATGATCAGAATCTGGTGCACGGTAACAAGCCCCAATTAATACCACACTAGATGACATAGACAAAGCTGCCCATACAATTTCGACGGAAGATTTCGAATCAATCCAATGCAAATGAAGCGTTTTCTTAATAGCAAGGAGTATGCCGCCACCGTGCCTATTTACGCGGTCGTTCCTATAAATTTTGTAAATGTCTTTGTGAGGTAGTACTTCGTTATCTCTTATATCTGGATTCAACCATGTCTCCGTTAGTACTACTATATCTGAGTCACTATATCATCAAGAAAAGAACAAAACGTGTCACGTTTGTGTAACAAGCTTCGGATGTTCGTGTACGCGACCGAGAGTGGAAAGGCTGCTTGGGGTACGAGATGCGGCGCGTGCGAGTTTAAGCTTACATCTAGCTATCTGGTAGATTGAGCAACTGTGTCATTAACGGCATCATACACATATACCTTCTTATCCAAGTGAAGCTTGTCAAGGACCAACTTGTACGGCTTGTCGAATGATCTGGCAAAAGCAACCTACTTTCTTCTGGCCACACGTGTTGATGGCGCAAAGTCTTCCCCAATCGAAAAAGTTGTTCCCTTAAGCTTACGAGCTGCAGACAAGATGCTCTGTTTGTCCCTGAATGAAGATAATTTTGCTATAATGGGCCGTTTGTTTTCAATGGAAAATTTGCCCAGGTGGTGTACACGTTCATACTGCACACTTGTAGTGGCAAGTTCGAGTTTTTCTGCGCAGAATTTGATGACCTTTTCTTCAGACGCTGCCCAATTTTCTTTTTCGTCGTCCTCTAAACCGAAAAATATCACGTTGGAACGTCTTAATCTGTTTTCTGCATCGTCGCATCTGGAAGTTATTTGTTGTAGCTGACTTGAGATATCATGCAAGGCATTTTAAGAAGGAACTACTTCAGGGGAAGCTGGATCGATTGCACCGGTTTCAAGAGCTGTTAGTTTCGCTATAAGATTCAGGATTTTTCCATTAGTAGTTGCTTGTTCCGCTTTAATACCCTGAAGTTCAAGCAAAACAGACTTCAGTTCAGTACGCAGTTTCTCAATTGCCCCCAAAGCCGATTCGAAGGCAACACCCTCTGCCTTACTCATCGGGCCGGGGTTCGATTCAACATCGCCCGCCAGCAAGAGCAGCAAGTGAACAAGGGAAGAAGATATGCATAATGAACAATTCAAGATATGTTTTTTTAACGCAAGACAACTCTAATGGCTAACTTACCACAAATCGTTATGCCCCTTTATCTCACGATGTACAGGTCGTGCTACGAGCAGTTGCGCTTCGCTCTCGCTATGCGAACGACGCGTGTCGTTCGCTATGAGAAATGACAGCGAGAATCGAAGAGGCGCTAAGTAAGCAGGTTGGACAAAATCACTTCATATCCACGGATTGAATGATGATGAGTGGGGCGAAGCGTCCGTTCATCCGTCAGTGTGTCCAACCGCCCGTGTGTTCGTCCATTCACCCATTCGTTCATCCATCCGTGCTTCCATCCGTCCGTCCATTCATGCTTCCGTTCGTCCGTCCGTGCGTTCATCTGACTCTTCTTCCGTGCTTGTGTCCATCCGTCCTTCCATCTGTCCGTCTATCAATCCCTGCTTCCATCCATCCATCCGTGCTACCGTCAGTCCATGCTTCCGTCCGCCCGTTCATGCGTGCTTCTGTCCGTCGCTCTGTCCGTCCCTGCTTCCGTCCATCCATGCCTCCGTCAGTTCGTCCGTTCGTGCTTCTGTATGTCCATCAGTGCGTCCATCCGTGCTTCTGTCAGTCTGTCCACACGTCCATCCATGCGCCCGTCACTCCATCCATATGTCTGTCTGTCTGTCTGTCTGTCTGTCTGTCTGTCTGTCTGTCTGTCTGTCTGTCTGTCTGTCTGTCTGTCTGTCTGCCGGTCTGCTTGTCTGTCTGTCTGTCTGTCTGTCTGTCTGTCTGTCTGTCTGTCTGTCTGTCTGTCTGTCTGTCTGTCTGTCTGTCTGTCTGTCTGTCTGTCTGTCTGTCACTCACACTAGCACCACCAAATGAGTGAGTCATTCAAAAAAAAAAAAGAACGCCAGGGCTGCGCGGAAGGCACAGCACAGTCACAGCGAAAGCTGGGAGAGCGGCCTTTCAAAACTTTTTCTAAACATTTATTGGGTAACTGCTGCACGCCCACTTGCTCGATGCCCACTACGGCATTAATAATGAAATTTTAGGGTAGTAGTGCGGCATCCGCGATTCTATTTTTCGCCATTCTTCCGAGAAGCGTGGTATCTACTAAACTATTGTGAGGAATTTTGTAGTAATTGTTCATGCAATGGCTCACGGCGATGAGGAATAATGCCCGCAGGGGGTACGCCCCCAGTTAATAGCTGAACAAAAATAAGCTTTTGTAATGGGTTCGAGCATTGAAAGACCGACTCGTTACGCTATTCGCAATGTGCGACTACTGCTTGTTCTTTCCCTGTTTCCCAACGCCTTATGAGTGACATTAACGCGATTGCTTTCCTGAGATCAAGCCTTCCTAAGGCAAATTCGCCAAGTCCCAAGCACCAGTGTTGTCCAGTGGTACAATACTGGGCTGGCACCCAGCAGACCCGAGTTCGAGCACCACTTTGTCAGTGGTACAAGGATGTTTTTAAATGCGAAGCATTTCTTAGCGAACTTCGGCGACATTGAGCGTATCTATCTATCTATCTATCTATCTATCTATCTATCTATCTATCTATCTATCTATCTATCTATCTATCTATCTATCTATCTATCTATCTATCTATCTATCTATCTATCTATCTATCTATCTATCTATCTATCTATCTATCTATCTATCTATCTATCTATCTATCTATCTATCTATCTATCTATCTATCTATCTATCTATCTATCTATCTATCTGTCCACCTACGACTTTTAGCTCTCTTGGCCCTTTCGATGATGCTATCTATACCAAACTTGGTATGGCTTAACATGACCGTGTTAAAAACATATATGACTAGTCACAACATGAAAATCACAACACGTATGTCATGAATGTCGTGATTTACGTGTCATGGTCCTGCAGCTCTCTGGGTGGTTTCGTTCACATGACATGTTGCAAAACTGGTATGGTATAGCATGATTGCATGGCGTGTTTAAGCGACAGACCATAACATGAAAATCATGACATGCGTGTCATGTAACAACATGACTACATGCCACACTCACGATGTGCTCGCGGCCGTTTCGCTACCTTCACATGTACTAAACTCGGCATTACGCGACGCGAACGGGCGACATAGGTAAATGACACATCTAAACATGACAATCACGACACGCGTGTCATGTAACAACATGACTATATGTCACACTGATGAGGTGCTTGCGGCTGTTTCGTTAGCTTCACATACGCCGAATTTGGTATTATGTGACGCCAATGGATGACGAAGGTATGTGACTGGTGCAAACATGATAAAAAAATTGCAGCATATCCACGGAGTGAATGATGGAGAGTGGGGCGAAGAATTCGTCCTTCCATTCGTTCTTGCTTGCGTCCGTCCATGCGTCCGTCAGTGTGACCGTCCATGAGTTCATCAGCCCGTCCGTGCGTGCGTCTGTTCGTGCGTCCGTCCCTGCGTTCGTCCATGCAGCCACCCCTGCGTCCGTTCATGCGTCCATCCATGCATCTGTCTATGTGTCTGTTCGTCCATCTATTCAATACTCCAAGTACCGCCATCTCGCATCTTTTCATCATATATTCCCCATATAGAAGCACCGCCATCCAGCGGACATTTCAACTACTAAACGAGAGGTGGCACACGCACACTTTCTTACGGCTTGCGCTTCGGGTCCTCTTCCCACCTTTAACCACCCCGAGTTCATGGTATATACTAGTTCACTGTATTCATGGCACTGCGGCCGAACGCTCGCTAAACCTTTCTAAAGCTAAAGAGGTTACACCCAACGAGTATAACGTAGCAACCCTTTCTTGTCAGATAGTGCTCAATGTACATGCCAATGGCTGCTAATGGTGATCGCAGCCTGCGCGTTAACTAAAAGCCGAATGCTCCTGTCTCTCATTCCTCATTAGCAGCCATTGACATGTACATTGAGCACAATTTTTTATTGTTCAACAACGCCCAGAAGAAGTCTCTCACCGGCACCACATGGAGGTCAAAAATGTTATACTTGTTACATACTACGGGGGACGAACGGGTGCCGCTATAAGGACCTTCTCCCCTAAAATGAGATGCGTGTCCTGTGGGAACATGAATACATGCCACAGTCAAGGCGCCAATACATTTTGACGTGACGCGGTGCCCGTGCCCGCCAGCATTCATTTCGTTGCGTCACGCCGGCGTTGCCATGCCAGGCGCCGGTCCTGCCATATTCTCGCAGGCGCGCACCGCGCTGCGTTGCTTTGACGCATGCGCGTTTCAGCGCGTCCGGTGTCCCTCCGTCACGAAAAGATAGAGACGCAGTGTTATCTAGGAAACGCATCGGCGCGAAAGGCAGCATGTCGCAATTCGCGCTGGTTGCCATCGGGCCATGTTGACGGACGCTGGTCGCGCCTGGCGTCAGACTAAAGAGTGCTCGCGTTTTGCTTACGTAGCGTCGCTGTGCCCAGCGTGCGCGCGCGTCCCCGCTACAATAGAGTATATTGGGCCCTTCATGATGCCTTCGCCGCGGTTTTGTTACCTCCGCATTTGCAAAAATCGGTGTTACGTGACGTCAATAGATGACGAAATATATGACTGGTGCGAACATGATAATCATGACACGCGTGCCATGTAAGAACATGACAACGTAAAACGCTCATAGCATGCTCGTGGCCGTTTCGCTATCTCCACACATTCTAAATTTGGTATCACATGACGTGAATAGATGACGAAGGTAAACGACACATCCAGAATTGATAATCATGACACGGAAGTCGTGTACGGCAACATTTACCTCCACCTCGTAACGTTGTGCTGATTTTAAAGTGACATATGAACGTTTCACATTCGTGCTTCGCATAATATTGATTTCCACTTTACGTGGGATCTGCCATTTTTAGAATATCGCGCGATGTGTGTACGGACACCAGCGGCGGCAGCGGTCAACGGCGGCGCTACGCGAAGCCAGAGTTGTGATCTTATAACAGCTTTCGCTGTAATAGGTGGTTACAAACCGCGCGGTCACAATACACAAGCATGGACAGACCTACGTGTTTAGAAGCTTCGCCGCTAATTTTTTCTTGAGTGGAAGCTCCCGCAATGCCTTGGCAGCAATAGTGAAGTCAGCTTTTGCCCTCCAAAGATATCGGAAACATGCTTTTTGCTGGTAGGGCCCACTTGGAGATCAAGTAGCTTTGATCTGTTGGTATAAATGCTACGTTAGTTTTAATTAAAAGAAAGTTGTTTCCAATAAAACAAGACATATAGACGAGTATTGGTGACTTGATCTCCTATAAAATTTGCCTTGTAGTCCCGGCTTACCAAAGAAAAGTAGTAACATTAGGACGCACTTTGAGCACTATCTGACCCGAGAAAGATGTCACGTTAAACTCGTTCAGCGTGCGAGATAAACGCTCATTTATAACTTTTATAGAGACCCATGCTCACTCACAGGACGGCTTTTGCTCTCCCATAGTGAAGTACTAAGTACTCTAAATCGTTAACTGCCCCGCCGCGGTGGTCTAGTGGGTAAGGTACTCGGCTGCTGACCCGCAGGGCGCGGGTTCGTATCCCGGCTGCGGCGGCTGCATTTCCGATGAAGGCGGAAATGTTGTAGGCCCGTGTGCTCAGATTTGGGTGCACGTTAAAGAACCCCAGGTGGTCTAAATTTCCGGAGCCCTCCACTACGGCGTCTCTCATAATCATATAGTGGTTTTGGGACGTTAAACCCCACATATCAATCAGTCAAATTGTTACCTACTTTTTATGAACACCATCGTTGAGTGCCGAAAGTTCATCATGACACTTTTTTCATAATAGGATGTCAGCCACATCCGCCATTTTACAGTAGGTACGGCCACTGCCATGGTAGGACTTCACTCCTGGGCAATAGTATCTAATCCAGCAATTTTTATGGGCGAAGCCCCTCAGGCTGTGGGTCATTCCTTCCTCTGTAGTCGTAGAAGGTGTTTAACTACACTGCAGTCGTAGTTTAACAAAATCATATTCGTAGTCCTAGTTTAACTGTAGTCGTAGTAGGTGTTTAATCTGTTAATGAGTTGCTCAATAAATGACATTGTGTATATATGTCAGCAATTATATAACTATATGGCGTTAGTGGTTTTCACAGCATATCCACGGGTGAAGCGTCCATCCGTCCGTGTGTCCACCACTTCAACCGTCCGTCTGCTTATGCCTCCATCCATCTGTTCGTTTGTGCGTCTGTCCATGCTTTCACTTATCCGCAAGTTCATCTGTGCATCCGTCCAGCTGTCTGTCCGTTCGTCCGTTGATTCGTCCGTGCTTACTTCCATGCGTCCGTAAGGACGGACGGATGGATGGACGCTTCGCCCCACTCATCATCGCTCACTCCGTGAATATGCTGGGTTTTTTTTTTCAAACCTCCTTGGCGGTAACACGCACAGAAGCGCATATGAGCTGCGAAAATGAAGTGAAGCCGCTGCCGCACGATGCGCAGCAGTGGTGTGGCAGCTATGAAACTACATGATTGCAGTGCTCTAGAATAGGGATAATATGTTTGCTTTGGGGCTATGCAGGGCTTTGTGTTCTCTTCTAAAATAGTGGCTGACTAACTATACGCTTGACGTTGGGTTGGGTATGACACGGTTGCATTTTTCGTGAATGCAAAAACAGTGCAGCTGAAATTGGAGTGGCCTGAGATCGATTCAAAACACCTTTTAATGGTGCTATAAAATTGCTCGAGTATTCCTCGCGAATAATCGCAGTATTAAGTTTTATATTTCCGCCTGAGAGTCTTTAGCGTCAAGCGTGTCAGTAAATCCACCCAAGCATAGGCGTATCCGCCGGGAAAGCAAGAGAAACGCGAGCACCCCCCCCCCCCCTGAGAAAAGTGGAGGGGCTCAGCCCATTCCCCCCACTTTTTACAGTGGTCACTGTCGGCGACACGCTGGGAGAACCAACAACTAAGGCGAAGTTTTCCTCCACCTCACTCATATCTCAATTATATTACTACGAGGAAATGAAAATGTTACCAGGGTATGTTTTGATATAATCAAATTTTTCCTAAATTTCTGCGGTGACAATTGTCTTTGAATGCTCCTGGCGGTGCGGGCCACCTATGCGACTCTTTCACGCCTTATACTGCAGCATTTAAAAATGATATAAGGCGCGGAAGCGTCTTGTACTTGCTTTGCTAAGGATGGCGACAAGCAATCGTTTTATGGACCCGTCAGAGCATAAGCTGCTTAAGAAAATTTGTTTTCTTTCGTCAAAAATGAATAGAGTCATCTCTGATTTATCGAAGCTGCTGTCAGCCGATGATTGTAACGAATCTTTTCAAATACTCTAGCTCTGCCGTACTAGAAGCACCACAAAAAGGTTTCCGTTTCAGTCTCTGATAAATCTGATCAGCCTTGCTTACGGTAACTAGGAGCGACGGCAGCAGTTTGCAAAGAGATGAAGAATAAAGCAGTGGACTAGAGTACAGTGGGAAGCTAAGCTGCTATGCCAGCTTGACCCACCAGACCAGGGAGAAAGTGAATTATTGTAATGTAACGGTGATGGCAACCTTTATTAGGCCCAGCAGACACGATGAAGCGACCACACCCAAGGCACAAAACTCAGGCAAGCCAAGTCCCCACAGCAGACGAAGATGACGACCACTCATGATGATGAATATGTGTAAAGATAGTAGATGTGCTTAATGAATGCCCACACTAACTCCCCCCTCCCACGGTAAAGCGGTCATCCTGACCGCAGTTCTTGGCCTCAGTGTAAAGCGAAGAGGAACGCCGTATGAAAGGCTTCATGCGGGATACGTGGACTATTTCTGCTGCCCTGTAGCGGCGGTCCGTCGAAAGAAGAACGGGTGCCACACGATAATTCACAGGAGACGTTTGCTCCAAGACAGTGTAGGGGCCAATAAAACGTAATTGAAACTTCTCGCACAGGCCGGGAGTGCGAATGGGTGTAAGAAGGAGGACTTCGTCGCCAGGCTGAAGGACACGGCACGATGAGAGGCATCATATTCAAGCCTGCGATCCTGTTGATTGGCTTCAGTGTTGACGCAAGCCAGCTGGCAGCAATGAAGTAGACGAGACACGTATTCTTCACTTGAAGATGAACATGGTTTGACAGGCGCAGAGAACAACGAAACATCGAGGAAAGAAGAGGGGAAGCGACTGTGGACGAGGCAGAAAGGCAAGTAACCGGTTGTGCGCTGTACAGAGGTATTATACGCAGAAGTGACAAATGGCAAAATGGTGTCCCAGTTTCTGTGGCCGGGTTCGATATACATCACTATCATATCTGACAGTGTACGATGAAAGCGCTCAGTCAGGCCGTTCGTATGAGGGTGGTAACCGGAGCTTGTTTTGTGTGTAGTGCCGGATGCCTTGAGCACTTCTTCGACTAGTTCTGAAAGATATACTCTTTCACAGTCGCTCAGGATTACACGAGGAGCTCCGTGTCGAAGGATTATTGCTCGAAGGGTGAAGTCGGCCACTTCCGAAGCTGATGCAGAAGGCACGGGTGCTGTTTAGGTGATGGTATAATTCTTTTCGGCAGGGGTCAGTGCACGGCTTGCGTATGCGACGACTTTCTCACGTGAAGATGTGTCTCGCTGTAGGAGAATTTCACCAATGCCTTGACCCCTAGCGTCTGTATGCAGGAGCGTAAGCGCGGTTTCGTCGAAATGGCAGAGGACTGGTTCGCATGTGAGTGCACACTTCAGTTGGGCAAACACCGCTTCACATTCAGGAGACCACGCAAAGGCGATGCCTGATCCGAGCAACTTGTGCAATGGTGAAGCTATCGAGGTGAAGTCTCGAATGAATCGGCGAAAATAAGAAGCGAGGCCGAGGAAACTGCGCAAATCTTTGGCTTTTTCAGGACGCGGGAAGTGTTGGACAGCGGAAATCTTGTCAGGATTGGGACCGTCCTTGCTTACGATGTGGCCTTACACTTTAATCGTTTTGCTCGCAAAACGGCACTTCTTGGTGTTCAGCTGAAGGCCTGCGTTTGCAAGGCACGTAAGAACTTCGTCCAGTCGTTGCAAGTGCTGAGGGAAGGTTGACGAGAAAATAACGATATCGTCTAAATAGCACAAGCAAGTCTTCCACTTCAAGCCTCGTAAAACTGTGTCGATCATCCGCTCGAATGTTGCTGGAGCATTGCAAAGGTCGAATGGCATGACGTTGAATTCATACGGCCCATCTGGTGTTCAAAACGCTGTCTTTTCTTTGTCATCCTCGTGCATGGGTATTTGCCAGTAACCTGAACGCAGGTCTAGGCTTGAGAAGTACTCAGCACCTTGCAGTGAACCCAAAGCATCGTCTATGCGTGGCATCGGGTAAACATCCTTGAGGGTAATCTTATTAAGTGCTCTGTAGTCCACGCAAAATCGCACGGAGCCATCTTTTTTCCTTACTAAAACAACAGGGGATGACCAAAGACTCGCGGAGGGACGTATAATGTTCCGTTGCAGCATATCGGCTACATTTTATTCAATGATCTCACGCTAGGGCGAAGAGACGCGATATGGTCCACGGCGTACGATGGAAGTGCCATCGGTCTGGATACGATGCCTAATAATGGACGTCTGTCCGAGAGATGAGGAATGGGCATCAAACAATCTCCTATGCTTTTGTGGCAAGGCAAGCACCTCATCTGTCTGTCAAGAGGTCAGTTCTGGACTAATAGTCGCAGCAAGAACAGAAACGCTTGATGAACGTCCAATAGAAGGAAGGTCAGAACACGCTGGCATAAGCGGGACAACAGTGACAGGTTGGGATTCAGTAACGCAAGCCATTGTGATGCCTTTAGGAATGAGAATTTTCTCATACGCCTGCTTTGTAGCGTAGAGCAGTCGGAGCCATTGTGGAACCGTGCTAGACCTGAAGCAAGGGCTATACCTCTTGCGAGACAGCGTGTAGATGGTTGGACAAACACGTCCCCAGAGCCGATCACATTAGAAGTGAAGGTAACTATTCGCTGATGACTAGGTGGTAGCTCGGTATCTTCAGCAGCGAGCAAGCGAATGGGCTTGTCATCCGCATACAGGACATAGTCAGCTTCTATCATATGAACAACATTTTCTCGACAGCAGATGGAAGCGTTCGCCGTAGACAGAAAATCCCAGCCAAATATAAGCTGGTGGGCACACGAACTCAGCACAGCAAATTGCACAAAATGAAGAAGACCAGCTATGAAAACACGAGCGGTGCACATAGCGGCAGGTCTAATGGCGTCCGCTTGAGCAGCGAGCAGTGTAGGTACATCATAAGGGGTGGTGACTTTTCGCAGACGTGAGCACAAGAAACGATCAATCACAGACAATCAAGCACCAATGTCTATTAAAGCGTCCACGTACACACCTTCTGTTAAAACAGATATCGTATTATAAGGACGCACTGGAGGAATTTCTGTCTTTTCGTTCGATGCAGCTTTTCCTCCAAAAGCTGCAGAGGTTAGTTTTCCGGGCGTTGGTTGGTGAATTGCGAGACAGGTCGCAATAAAGACGTGGAGCGGCGGAGGGGTGAGGGTGAGCGGCGTCTAGTAGGGCGGTAAGAAGTGGTTGGCTCAGATGTCGCAGTTGGAGACGGTGAGCGACGTAGCGGCGGATCACAAGGACGACGTTGGAAAGCGTAACAGCTTGTCCCATTATCCCATCCGTAGATGTTGAATCTACGACGCTCGTCCTGCTGACGCTTCCGACAGACGTGTGCAATGTGGCCCCGATAGCCGCAGTAATGACAGATCGGACGAGGTGGCCGCCATGGTGGGTGAAAGGGCTGGCTAGGCGCACTCGAAGTTAACGAAGCCAGCGGGACAGGCGTCGAGTGTGCGGGTATCGGTTGTGCGACGGGTGGTGAGCTAGCGAGGACTTGTGCGTACGTCGGCTGGAGTCGAGGTACCGGAGAGTCTACATACGCTGGCCCGGTTATGGACGCCAACTCCTCTTTGATAACGTCGCGCAAAACAGTGTAGGAGAGGAGAGGTGGACTCGGTGTCATTGAGAGGCCGAAAAATTGCAGCTCTTCCTGTATAATCGCCCGGATCATGGCACGCAATGAGGCATCAGTCGTGGTGGTGTTTTCAGCGCTTTCTGGCGGTAACCGTTGGGACTCAAGTTCCTCTAGGCGTTGGCACGTGGCAACAACGTCAGCGACTGTGGTCGGGTTTTGTATGACCAAGGCATTGAACGTGACCGTGCCGATCCCTTTCAATAGCTGACGAACTCTCTCTGATTCAGACATGGACGTGCTGATACAGTGACAGAGCAGGCACATCCTTTATGTACGATGTGCAAGACTCACCGCGTTGTTGCTTGCGAGCATCCAGTGTCTTCTTCGCGAGAGCTAAATGAACCACAGGGGTGCCGAAAATTTGGCGAAGCTGTTGCTTGAAACGTGTCCAGTCCGTAATGTCCGTTTCATGAATGAAAAACCATGTTTTTGCTACGCCTTCCAGATAGAAAGAAACACGGCGAAGCTTGGTAGGATAACCCCAGTTGTTAGTGGAACTCGCTCGATTGAACTCGTCCAACCAATCCTCCACATCTTCACCTCGATGTCCGGCGAACGTGGGCGGCACACGCTGGTGCGCGGTGATAATCAACGATGGATTGGCCGCGGTAGCCGGGGCCGTGGAGGTAGACGCAGAAGCGCTGGTTGGCTCGTCCTGAGGCGTGTTACCGGACAGCTTGCACAAACGATGACCTGAGTGGAGTTCCAGGAGGCAGATGGGGCTAGGAGAGGACGGAAGATCGTAGAGCACACTCCACCACTTGTGATGTAACGGTGAAGGCAACCTTTATTAGGCCCAGTAGACACGATGAAGCGACCACACCCAAGGCACAAAACTCACGCAAGCCAAGTCCCCACAGCAGATGAAGATGACGACCACTCATGATGATGAATATTTGTAAAGATAGTAGATGTGCCTTAATGAATGCCTACAATATCATTGTTCTTTGCACAATATAGGCCTAATTAGGAGCCGGGATAGTTAGTTTTCATTCAACTGTAGTTGTCTTTTACAGCTCCAAATACAAACTATGAGAGAAAAGAAGCACACATGCGCGCTTCTTGGTTCTCTCTCTCAGCAAGGATTAGCTAATAGAGATGTAGACGCGCACATACACTCTAAAAATTTTCCCGCAGTAACTGCGCGGTTATCACAACAAAAAGGCTCTTTCCTCCTCCAAAAGACGAAGTGCGCGTAAAAGATTGCACACGACACCGCAAGGACGGGCGCTTTCCTCCTTGTAGAGGAAAGCGCCCGTTCTTTGGGCTAAATGCAGGAATTTTCGCGCCGTGTGTAAATGGTTCATCGGTCTCTACACAAGCCTGTTTCATTCCAGACGGTTCTGTAGCGTGGCGTAGTGTAGCGGTTAGTGTACGCGCATGCTGACTGAGTGATCGTGAGTTGATTGATTGATATGTGTGGTTTAACGTCCCAAAACTACCATAAGATTATGAGAGACGTTATAGTGAAAGGCTCCGGCAACTTTGACCACCTGGGGTTCTTTAACGTGCACCCAAATCTGAGCACACGGGCCTACAGCATTATCACCTCCAGGGAAAAGCTATATATATATATATATGCGTGTGTGTGTGTGTGTGAAGAAAGAAAAGTGGGTGAAAAGATGACTTGCCATCTTTCCATCGGATCCTGCCCATGGCAAGTTATCTTTTCCCCCACTTTTTCTTCTTCATATTTACATTACAATTCGGTCTAATATCTTTTCCTATACTTTCCTGGGCATTATTGTCTGTTAAATCTCATTATTATTTTTTAAAACACGGGAAAACAAGCCTTTAAGTGCACACTTCATTCTTTAATTCATTAACGAGGGTCTCGTACTGGCAGACTTAGTGCCTTCAGGTTATATAAGAGGGACTATTGGTCAACTGCTCACTCGTAATAAGTTCACGTGCTACGTGACGCCACACAGGCTCATAAAAGTGTGTTCCGCACTCGCCGCCATGGCTACAGATGGCGCTGACTGACACTCCCTTGTTTAAATTCACATACAAACGCAACAAAGTGGCTGGGGGGATATCCGTCATGATAGCTCAGTGATTAGAGCATCGAACGCGTTATTCGAAGGTCGTAGATTTGATTCCTGCTCACGGCAAGTTATTTTTCCACCCACGTTTCTTTCTTCTTATTTACATTACATTGGTTCTAGTACCTTCCCCTCTATATTTACATTGCTTGGCATTATTGTCTGTTAGATCACACACACACACACACACACACACACACACACACACACACACACACACACACACACACACACACACACACACACACACACACACACACACACACACACACACACACACACACACACACACACACACACACACACACACACACACATATATATATATATATATATATGAAATATAACAGACAGTAATGCCAAGGAATGTACAGGGGAAGTTATTAAAATCAATGGAATGTAAATAAGAAGAAAGAAAAGTGGATGGAAAAATTACCAACTGTGAGCGTTTCCTGCTCACAGTTGGTAATTTTTCCATCCACTTTTCTTTCTTCTTATTTACATTCCATTGATTTTAATAACTTCCCCTGTACATTCCTTGGCATTACTGTCTGTTATATTTCATTAATTTTGTGTTAAAAACACGGAAAAACGAGCCCTTAGGTATACACTTCTTTCCCTTATATATATATATATATATATATATATATATATATATATATATATATATATATATATATATATATATATATATATATATATATATATATATATATATATATATATATATATATATATATATATATATATATGGAAAGAAGTGTATACCTAAGTACTCATTCTCCTGTGTTTTGCACAATATATATATATGAGGAGTGAGGTAGGTTATTTGCCAGCCTGCTCGTTCACTCCCATCAACAACGCGTGCGCCGTAATGCCAGAAGAAGCGCAAGGTGTCACTCCTGCTGTCGCCGCGAAAACCCCGAGCAATGATACCACGACAAAAACGCGTAAATTATTCAGGCAGCACATGGCTTGCGACGCATTCCACGCTTTAATCAAGGGGCGAAAACTCCCTATACCTCCGATGTATTCGCCCCCGCCTGCTGGTACGCAGGGGCAGCGCCACTTTTACCACTGGTGGCTGCCGGGCATCCTGCTGGAATGAAATTACGAACATAAAATTTATTTCATAACGCCCCTGGTGAGGTCCTTATATAGAGGAAAATGACAAAAAACTAAGTCAACCACTTCCCGCGCTTCGCCTGATCTAAAGTTCACAAAAGAAGAAAGAAAAAAAAGACATATAACCAATTGAAAACTTTTTACAATAGTATTGAATTTCTCTATTTGTAAAAAACCGTTAAACCCAACAACTGTGAACCTCTACATCAATCTCATTCCGTTCAACAAGAGATTAGGATGACCGGTGACCGCTGCGAGCGTGCATGTTACCTGAAACTGAAACTAGTGCAGAGTTTCCATGGCCTGCTTCAGTCCCAGACATACACTTCGACAGAAAGCCACGAGAAATTCCTCCGTGGATGTCTTCCACGTATCAAAGCTGTTCGGTAACCTTATCACGAAGGTAGGCTTTCGAAAAACTGACACCGGATGTATGTTTCCGGCGCGACGGAGTGTTTGCGACTAAGGTGCAGAATGCTGCACGCATAAAGCGCGGCCACTACACATACGTCGTTTTGTCGCGACACCATCGCTCGCTGTTACCGCAGTCAAAGCAGGAGTGATATCTTACGCTTCTGGTGTTTCGAAGCACCCTCTGTTGAAGACAGTGAACGAGCAGGCTGGTAGATTAAAAGGGGCACGCGTACGTTGTACGCACTTTCCAGCTTCGAGGGCAGCCGTGACAAGGCACCGCTATCCTAGTTGACATATAGTCCCTAGACGAAACAAGTTTCCAAGGTAACGACACCTTTTCTTTCCTCCTCGCCTATGTTCATGGAGCACCTCCTAAAAGGTTCAAAACTTTCATAAAAAGGGATTGCTTTGGTTCAGTGGCTATGGTCAATAGATCGGAATGAAACAAAATAGAACGAAATGAGTCGCAGAATAAACGGTTACCTTTATGGACATAAACGGTACAACACAAGAGCTAGCGGGGTGTGTGTTACACAACTAGCAACGTTGTGCAGTTCTATATTTTACACCACCATAGCTATGGCGTCTCACGTCGTTCATCGTAGTTTGCAGTAATCCGAATGTGTTTTGTTCGTGCTGTGAGACAGTGAACGTGCTTCTGGCTGGATCCTGCCAGTGACCACAGGGCGTGGCGTTGTGAGCAGTGATTACAGCCGGCTTGTGCACACGCAAGAAAAAAAAAACTATGGTCAGACAGGTTCGAACACTTGATTACCAGCACTGTGATGACGGTTTTTTTAAATATGCCTATTTGGACAATTGTGATGCCAGATGGTTCTGATGCGGTGCTTGGACCTTCCTGAATAGTGAGAGTTCTACTAGTGTGGTGTCTTGAAGCAGCGCGTTTGGGCTCATGCGGGAACTGGTCAAGCGCGAAATGTTTCTGGAGGTGCGTTGATTACACCCTACAGCTGCTCTGCATACGTGCCTACGCACAAGTATTGGTACGAACTGGCACGTACTAGACGCGCATTAAACGGGTGCCTGGCGTTTCAATAAAAACCGTCAAATGAAGTAGCTTCGCAGATCCGCGTCGACGTATCTTGACGGAGTTGCACGAAAGCGCTCGCAAGAAATGTTTCATAGTTATACTTCACGGCGTGCTTTATTTCGGATAGCACAAGGTAAGTTAAAGAGATCGAAATCGTTTTCTGATGTTTTACGGCAACGCAGCAGCGTTCAAAAACGCAGATGTTGCATTTAACGAGCATCGCATAACAATCTTGGTCGACTTTGAGCACACTGAAATGCTCCTCCTCTTCAGTTTATGTCCTGACAACGATTTCATGTTCGGTCACAACAAGAATCCAGCTGGAGCCATATGCGCAGGCGTACTCGTTTTGAACCTTTTGCATAATAATAAATAACCCCACCAGCCATTTGCAAGATCACGTGCAAGGAGTGCACCAATCACAGATGCGGATGGCAGAGAAAAAGCGGAGTAATCGACACAGTGAGGAGAACGGCTCGAGAACAGTGAATGACGCTACCTTGAAAACTTGTTTCATCTAGGGACCTTAAGTTGACAAGCGCTCCCATGGTCCGCAAAATCCTGACCTTCACTGTACGTTCGACTGAGGTGCGGAAAATTTAGTTGAATCCTCATTTTCGTGCGTAGTATATGGAGGATGGCGGAAAAAAACGCTTCACTGAGAGAGCTGAACTAGCTCTCATTTCTGACACAAAGGGATCAGAAGCAGCGGCGTACTAATAAGCAGTGAAAATAATCGGACTCAAAAGTACGTACGTGATTTCATCATGTCGGAGTATTTAATTTTCCTTTCGTTAAAATATCTTTCAGGAAACCGCCTCCCTCATTAGCGAACTTCCATGCTAATTTCTCGCCTTTACACAATTCCCATGAAATATTCTTACACAGTATGCAAACCTAGCTGCTGATACCTCAATGGAATTTCATGTAGTATAATTTGGGCCCTCGGTAATCAGGTACTCCAGGGAAAAGAGCAGGCCGATTGGGCCACCTCTTCCCCGGCTACTTACCTGTCTTTGGAAGCTCACTCCTAATCAGATTACCTGGCCCTTTTGTTCAAGGACGTCACATAATATTACAAAAAGTTGCACCGCCACTGTTCGGACCCTTGTAAAGGTCTGGATCTAGCTGACGAACGCATCTTTTCAAAGCTTTTCACCAACACTGTTCTGCGCCCGGCAGTGCTAAAGCATTTCAATCCATACTTTGATGGCCCGTGCCAATTCTGTGAAGAAGTGACTTACACTTTACACGCAGTCTGGGCATGCAACCAAACTGATATTTCTTCCCCTTCCCTCCCCCCCAACCACAACTCCCCGAGAGAAGGCTGAGAGGCGGCCCTGATCGACTGTCAATACCTCAAGGCCCAAAAGGCCCTAGTTCAACAAACGCGGGTAGCGTTGCTTGCAATAGAACCCTGAAACAGGGGCTCCGTGTAGTAAGGATAGGTGGCCAACACAGCCCCAAGCCAATCACTGTTCTCTGTGTACCCTTTGATGGTTGCAAAATGTTTTGAACACCACCCCGTGGTACGCACTAAATTGCCTAGTAACGAACGTACAACACTCGTATGACTTCGACTCCGCTCCAGAACGCTGTTTGAAACATCATCACGAAGAGGATGAGGAGGTAGAGGGTCCACCCGGTGGCGCCGAGGATGGCACTCACGTAAGCCCAAGCGAACGAGAGCACAAGGGCGTCGCCCGCGGCCGACACAGTATCCACCACCATGCGCAGCACGTCCACCCTATGATCGGGGTCCTTGAAAAAGTCCAGCAGGGGCTGCGAACGAGCAAAAACATTGAAGCGGAAACTTTCGATATACGTATACGGCAATTTTTCCATTGCCTTGGAAAGTACTGTTTAAAAGTACGTCATTTACCAATCATCCGTCACCCCATGCATGGCTATAGCTACCTTTTATTATCAATGAAGTTAGAGTAGCCGGCATAGCTCATAATCCTCTGCCAGCAGTGGCCAGGATTAGTTTGTATGGGGCGCCTACTTGTTGCGACAACTGTCGCGGCCTAATTTCTGTGCCGACTCTGTGAACAGCAGTTACTCGCTGCGGCAGTTGTAGTTTTTTTTCGCTGTGACTCTCTCAGCGGCAATTATAGTTGATTTCTTTTGTCAGTCTGTGACTCTAATAAATACAGTAATATGGTTTTCCTGGAATACAAGACAATGAAACATTGGTTGAAGGTCAGTAAAACGTCGGCCCACGAGGGCACCCAAACCGCCCACAGATCGAAATTTACAGACGTGTTGGTGCTATATTTGTGCACAAGCAGGCAACGAACGTGTGCCCGCGAGATTCTGTTTAGCAATGGTGGCGTGACGGCACGGTTACATGCGTTTGATGATAGAAACGCGGCACTTGCTCCTTTAGCTGTTTATATTTCCTCGCTCTGTTCATCAGCTGATTTTAGGCGCGAAGCTCTTTAAAGCAGCACACATTTGTCCCTAGTAGTTGTGCGTAACATGTCTTACGCTATGACCTGCAAGGTGGTGCCGGTAAGAGATTTCTCCTGTGTGTTGTTGAAGAATAAAAAATTCGCAGCGTGCGCGTTAACTGAAAGCCGAATTCTCCAGTCTCTCATTCCCCATCAGCAGCCATTGGCATGTACATTGAGCACTATTTGACAAGAAAGGGTTGCAACGTTATACTCGCTGGGCGTAACCTTCTTCGTTTTAGAAAGGTTTACCGAGCGTTGGGCGGCAGTGCCATGAATACAATGAACTAACTCGAGGTGGTTAAAGGTGGGAAGTAGACACGAAGCGCAAGCCGTAAGAAAGTGTGCGTGTGCCACCTCTAGTTTAGTCCTTGGAATGTCCGCTGGATGGTGGTGCTTCTATATGCGGAATATATGATTAAAGGATGCGAGATCTTGGTACTTGGAGTGTTCACTTGATCGACGAACGGACACACAGACAGATGCATGGACGGACGCACAGATGGCTGCACGGACGGATGGACGCGTGGACGTACACAGGGCGGATGCACGGACGAACGCAGGGACGGACGCATGGATGGACGTGCTGACGCACGAACAGATGCAGGCACGGTCGGGCGGATGGACGCACGGATGGTCACACAGACGGACGCATATATAGTGAAAATATGTGAGATGATGGTACGTGGAGTGTTGACTAGATGGACGAACGGACACACAGACAGATGCATGGACGGACGCACTGATGGCTGCATAGACGGATGCAGGGCTGGATGCATGGACGAATGCAGGGACGGACGCATGGATGGACGTGCGGACGCATGAACAGACGCATGCACGGACGAGTGGGTGGACGCACGGACGGTAACACAGACGGTAACACAGACGGACTCATAGACGAACGGAAGCAAATGCGAATGGACGGACGGGTGCTTCGCCCCACTCTCCATCATGCTGCCATTTTTTTTGTGCTCTTCAATTCGCGTATTATTTCCGTTGATTTCTTCACACAGAGACTCTCTCTCACACACACACACACACACACACACACACACACACACACACACACACACACACACACACACACACACACACACACACACACACACACACACACACACACACACACACACACACACACACACACACACACACACACACACAACAATACTTTTTGCAGACTAGTTGGTTCATACTTGAAAAAGTGATTTGCTGCACAAACGTGAAGGAAAACAAGGGAGACAGGAAAGAGCGCAGCTTTCAACAGTTTTTGTACCATGATCTTCCGTTTATTTGGACAGAAATGCACCTCCTTGAAGTTTTTGCACACTGCATCTAGTGCCTTGTCCTCGTACATCCATTCAGGAAGAACCATGAATCCTCCCTCTTTGTCTGAGGTTAGAACCATCAAACTCCTTTCTTTGAGTGCCTCGACGACGAATCTTAGAGGAGGCCTAGGAACCCGCTGATCACTCACGGTGATCACTCACGGGACTGCGCTCTTTCCTGTGTCCCTTGTTTTCCTTCAAGTTTGTGCATCAAATCAATTTCTCAAAAAAAAAAAAAACTGTTTGGAATGCTGCGCAGCACATTTCCGAGAAAATAGTTTCTTGGCTCAATAAAATGAGTCACCGCTCGCGTTGTTAGGTTTCATTTGTGCCGGTACATGTATTCGCATTCATTTTGTGAAAAGTGCAGTTATGCTTAATATTGTTATCTGTGGCGTTCGCAAATTGCTTAATGTTCTAACGAGCGCAATAAAGGAGAAATAGTGAATATGGAAAAACGTTTGTTAGCTAGAGCTTGGGCGGGAGTGTTATTTAAACACTCCTGACTGGTTAACAGCTTGCATGACACCTGAAATTTATTTGTTCTTGCTGCGGCAACTGCTTGGGACTGATTTTCGCGAATAAGCCATGTGAAGTGCGTAGCACAAAATGTGTCGATAGCGGGAAAGAAAGCGTAGCCAACATCTTTCTTTTTTTTGTTCAGTTCATGCCAGAGTCAAGTGCTGCGGTAGCTGCATGCTGCCGGGTGCGCGAAGCACTGTATGTGCAGTTGTGTGCATTTATTGCAGTTACACTAATCTGAGGGTCTTCTTGTTATGCTGCCTAGATGTTTCTTTCTTGTGTGTAATTTATAGTCGTGACATGGCAGCTGTAGTTGCACGTCTTGCAGTGCGATGAACTTATATCTTCGTGCCCGCGTTCATCAAACATTAACAAAGTGAGCATGTACTTACCAAGAATATCCCTTGAAAAGAAAGGTTTTCGCTCCTCTACCGATTCTTATGTTGTATTTTAAATGTGTGCCCAGACGCACAGTGGTTTCCTGCGCTTGTCGTTCTGGCGATGCAGTTTACACGAAGCTTATTGATGTATGCAAACGATGCGGTAAAAAAGTTGGGGACACTAAAGCTTCACCTTTAGGAGTTGAACGTGATAGCGAACTCCTGTTCTATATGAAGCGCATTTGAAGCACTAATTGCATGAAGCCGTTTCGAATTAGCTATGCACCGACTATACAAGGATTTAAGCGAATAGGCGCCGCAGCGCGTGTGCCTTTTGTAGTGGGGTACCAGCTTTCGAACCCGGCGCCAATTTGATATTCTCATATTCTGACGCCTGTTGGTTACGGACGCTTATACTAAGCTTTACTACTGCAATATTTCATGTTGCACTGTGAAGCATGTATGCAAGACGCGTGTGTTAGTGAAGCATGAAAGCTACATTGACTGAATTTCCAAGTGGAGGAAATTGTTTTCACTTTTTTCACAAGCAGATGCATCGCCGTGTGGCAGAACATCCACTTTCCACGCCAACAACCCGCGTTTCATCCCCTCTCGGACTCGAAAACGGAGGAGCGCGTCCTGCGGCGCCTACAGACCAATACGCTGCTCTGTCCAGCCATACTCAAATATTACGACCCAAAAATAGGTGGGCAGTGCGAGTACTGTGGCGAAGTGGCCAACACTTACCATATGGTCTGGGCCTGCCAAATGAACTCAATATTAACCCCCTTTCCCAACCACACCAAAGAGGACTGGGAGACGACCCTACTCAATAGCTCCACACTAGAGGAACAGCGAACTCTAGTCCAGAGGGCTCGGGTGGCGGCCTCGACTAATGACGTCCCGCACTAGGGATGTCAACCAACCCGGTGGGGATAAGGGCTATCTGGCACAGCCAGCATCAATAAAGGTTTTTTCCTCCTCCTCCCCTCTCGGACAAGAACAAGCTTAGTTCGGTCGCCACTCATCTCCAGGATTTGTATCAGTCATTTATTTTATTAAATGCGAAGCATTTCTTAGCAAACTTCGGCTACATTGAGCGTATCTATCTATCTATCTATCTATCTATCTATCTATCTATCTATCTATCTATCTATCTATCTATCTATCTATCTATCTATCTATCTATCTATCTATCTATCTATCTATCTATCTATCTATCTATCTATCTATCTATCTATCTATCTATCTATCTATCTATCTATCTATCAAGCCGCTTACGAATTTTAGCTCTCCTGGCCGTTTTGGTAATGGTATCGATACCAAACTTGGTATGGCTTAACATGACTGCATGAAGAACACATTTGACTAGCCACAACATGAACATCATGACACGTATGCCATGAATGTCATGATGTACATGTCATGGTCTTGCAGCTCTTGCGGTGGTTTCGTTCACATGCCATGTTGCAAACCTGGTATGGTATGGCATGATTACATGGCAAACACAAGTGACAGACCCTAACATGAAAATCATGACATGCTTTTGTGTAACAACATGACTACATGCCACGCTCATGATGCGCTGGCTGCCGTTTCGCTAAAAACCGACAAATAAACTCGCTCCGCTTATCCGCGTCGACTTACGTTGACGGAGTTGCACGAAAGCGTTTGCGAGAAATGTTTCATAGCTACAATTCACGGCGTGCTTTATTTTGGATAGCACAAGGTAAGTTAAAAAGATCGAAACCGTTTTCTGTTGTTTTACGGCAACGCGGCATCGTTCAAAAACGCGGATATTGCATAAAACGAGCACCGCGAAACAACCTTGGTCGACTTAGAGCACACTGAAACGCTCCTCGGCTGTTTTTTTAATAAATGTATGTAAGGAGAGGTTGGGCTCCTCGGCTGTGTTCCGATACTCCCCGTAGACGGCTAAATAGATAGCTAAATGGACGGCGGCCAGCTTAAGTCCCATTCCAATTTTCACGTAGCCGGCAAAATAGACAGCTCCGTGAAGACCACATCGTAGACAGCTCCGTGAAGACCACATCGTAGACAAAGACGATGCAGGCTACTTTGCTGTCTAAATAAGATGGCGGCTCAACGAATCGCTCAGATAGATCAAATCTCGCCGGAATGGTCGTCTGCATACACGCTGACACTTCTCTAGACGCTCACTGTGAGTAACGTTTATTTGTTTTTGATTTCAACACGAAATAAGCCAGGAAATACAACTGCTACGCTTGTTTATTTTAGCTTTTTCTTCTCGATGCGAGGTGGCACATGGTCGCGTGAAAGCTGTCTAAATGTGTTCCATTTCTCGGACAGTATGGACTCGATGCTGTCTTCTAAGCAGTCTTCGTAGACTGTCTACGTGCTGTCTAAGAATTGGAACACAGCCCTCCTCTTCAGTTTATGTCCTGGCTACAATTTCGTCTTTGGTCACGGCAAGAATCCGGCTGGAGCCATATGCGCATGCGTACTCGTTTTGAACCTTTTGCATAATAATAAATAACACCACCAGTCATTTCTAGATCCCGTGCAAGGAATGCACCAATTGCAGACGCGTATGACAGAGAAAAGAAGGAGTAATCGAGAGAGTGAGGAGGATGGCTCGAGAACAGTGAGTGACGCTACCTTGGAAACTTGTTTATTCTATAGGGGCCTATAGTTGACACGCACTCCCATGGTCCGAAAAATCCTCACTTCCCCTGTACGTTCGACTGAGGTGCTGAAAGTTTAGTTGAATCTTTATTTTCGTGCGTAGTACGTGGAGGATGGCGGGAACAAACACTTCACTGAAAGAGCTTGATTAGCTCTTGTTTCTGACACAAAGGGATCAGAAGCAGCGGTGTATTATTAAGCAGTAAAAATAATTGGACTCATAAATACGTTACACGATTTCATCATGTCGGAGTGTTTGCTTTCGTTAAAAACCGCCTCCTCCATTAGCGAAGCTTCCATGCTAATTTTTCGCCTTTACACAATTCCCAACAAGAATTCATACACGGTACGCAAAGCTAGCTGCTGATACCCCCATAAATTTTCGTGTAGTATAATATGGGCCCTCGGTAATCAGGTACTCAAGGGTAAACAGCAGGTCGATGGGGCCACTTCTTCGCCGGCTATTTACCTGTTTTTGGAAGCCCACTCCTAATCAGATTATCATGCCCTTTCGTTCAAGGACGTCACCGGGTACTACAAAAAGTTGCACCGCCAATATTCGGACCCTTGTAAAGATCTGGATCCCGCTGAAGAGCGCATCTTCTCAAAGCTTATCACGAACACTGTTCTGCGCCCGGCAGTGCTGAAGCATTTCAATCCATACTTTGATGGCCCGTGCCAATTCCGTGAAGAAGTGAGTTACACCTTACACATAGTCTAGGCGAGCAACCCAACCCACATTTCCTGCCCTTTCTTCCACACAACCACAACTCCACGAGAGAAGACTGGGAGGCGATCCTGATCGACTGTCAATACCTCAAGGCCCAAAAGGCTCTAGTTCCACAAACACGGGTAGTGTTGCTTGCAATAGAACCCTGAAACAGGGGCTTTGTGTAGTAAGGATAGGGGGCCAACACAGCCCCAAGCCATTCACTGTTCTCTGTGTACCCTTTGATGGTTACAAAATGTTTTGACCACCACCCCGTGGTACACAGTAAATTGCCAAGTAACGAACGTACAACACTCGTATGACTTCGACTCCGCTCCAGAACGCTGTTTGAAACATCATCACGAAGAGGATGAGCAGGTAGAGAGTCCACCCGGTGGCGCCGAGGATGGCACTCGCGTACGCCCAAGCGAACGAGAGCACAAGGGCATCTCCCGCGGCCGACACAGCGTCCACCACCATGCGCAGCACGTCCACCCTATGATCGGGGTCCTTAAAAAAGTCCAGCAGCGGCTGCGAACGAGCAAAAACTTTGAAGCGGAAACTTTCGATATACGTATACAGCAATATTTCCATTGTATTAGAAAGCACAAGTTTAAAACTACGTCATTTGCCAATCATCCATCACCCCATCCATGGCTATAGCTACCTTTTATTACCAATGAAGTTAGAGTAGCCGACATAGCTCATAATCCTCTGCCAGCATTGGCCAGGATAAGTTTGTGTGGGGCGCTTACTGGTTGCGACAACTGTCGCGGCCTAATTTCTGTGCCGACTCTGTGTACAACAGTTACTCGCTGCAGCAGTTGTAGTTTTTTTTTCGCTGTGACTCTCTCAGCGGCCGTCATAGTTTATTTCTTTTGTTAGTCTGTGGCTCTAATAAATACACGAATATGGTTTTCCTGGAATACAAGAGAATTAAACATCGGTTGAAGGTCAGTAAAACGTCGGCCCGCGATGGCACCCAAACCACCCACAGATCGAAATTTACAGTGTTGGTGCTATATTTGTGCACAAGCCGGCAACGAACGCGTGTTCGCGAGATTCTGTTTAGCAATGGCAGCGTGAAGGCACGGTTATATGCGTTTGATGATAGAAACGCGGCACTTGCTCCTTTAGCTGTTTATTTTTCTTCGCTCCGTTCATCAGCTGGTTTTAGGTGCGAAACTCCTTAATGCAGCACCCATTCGCCCCTCGTAGTTGTGCGTAACATGTCTTACGCTTTGACCTGGAAGGTGGAGCTGGTGGGAGATTACTCCTGTGCGTTGTTAAACAATAGAGAGTTTTAGTACTGCGGAATGGTGCTACGTACGCGTCACGCAAGCGCCTTGCGTTACGTGGCGTCCTTTGCCACAAATCGGCTTTTAGTACGCCGTAGTATCCGCGTACGTAACGAGCGTGAAGCGTGTTGCGCCATCTGGTATACCCAAATAGAAACACGTGTTGTTGACAGCCAATGTGAGCCAATCCAAGAGTTATAGCCAGATTATGGCCATATTTTAAGCCACAGAGCCGGTCGGTGCTTGCCTTCGATGCCGCCATTTTGAAAAACGAAGTCTCACGCTGTCGCGAACTTATTCGAGAGCGGCGCGATCACCTCATACGTACGCACGCACGCATCTCATGCGTGCGTACGTAGCGGCTGCGTACGTAATGCGATACGTGCACGTTGCGGTCTGCGCATGCGCACTAAGCAGAACGGGGCGTCCTTACGTACGCAACGCCGCCACGTACACAGCGTACGCAGTACTAAAACTCTCCAATAAAAAATTCGCAGCGTGCGCGTTACCTAAAAGCCAAATTCTCCAGTCACCCATTCCCCATCAGGAGCCATTGGCATGTACATTGAGCACTACCTGACAAGACAGGGTTGCTACGTTATACTCGCTGGGCATATCATCCTTGTTTTTAGAAAGGTATAGCAAGCGTTGGGCCGCGGTGACATAAATACAGTGAACTAACTCGAGGTGGTTAAAGATGGGAAGTAGACACGAAGCGCAAGCAGTAAGAAAGTGTTTGTGTGCCAACTCTCGTTCAGTTCTTGCAATGTCCGCTGGATGGCGGTGCTTCTATATGGGGAATATATAATGAAAAGATGCGAGATGGGGGTACTTGGAGTGTTGACTAGATGGACGAACGGACACACAGACAGATGTATGGACGGACGCAGGATGGCTGCATGGACGGATGGACGCGTGGACGTACGCAGGGACGGACGCACGGATGGACGTGCGGACGCACGAACAGACGCAGGCACGGACGGGCGGATGGACACACGGATGGTCACACAGACGGACGCATATATGGTACATGGAGTGTTGACTAGATGGACGAACGGGCACACAGACAGATGCATGGACGGAAGCATGGATGGCTGCACGGACGAATGGACGCGGGGACGTACACAGGGGTTGATGCACGGAAGAACGCAGTGACGGACACACGGATTGACATGCGGACACACGAACAGACGCAGGCACGGACGGGCAGATGGACGCACGGATGGTCACTCAGACGAACGCATATCAGATGAAAATATGCGAGATGGTGGTACATGTTGACTAGATGGACGAACAGGCACACAGACAGATGCATGGACAGACGCACGCATGGCTACACGGACGGATGGACGCGTGGACGTACGCAGGGGCGGATGCATGGACGAACGCAGGGACGGACGCACGGATGGACGTGCGGACGCACGAACAGACGCAGGTGCAGACGGGTGGATTGATGCACGCATGGTCACACAGACGGACGCATATATGATGAAGATACGTGAGATGGTGGTACATGGAGTGTTGACTAGATGGACGAAGGGGCACACAGACAGATGCATGGACGGACGCATGAAAGGCTGCATGGACGGATGGACGCGTGGACGTACGCAGGGGCGGATGCATGGACGAACGCAGGGACGGACGCACGGATGGACGTGCGGACGCACGAACAGACGCAGGCACAGAGGGGCGGATGGATGCACGGATGATAACACAGACGGACGCATATATGATGAAAATATGCGAGATGGTGGTACTTGGAGTGTTGACTAGATAGACGAACGGACACGCAGACAGATGCATGGACGGACGCACGAATGGCTGCACAGACAGATGGACGCGTGGACGTACGCAGGGGTGGATGCATGGGCGAACGCAGGGACGGACGCACGGATGGACGTGCGGACGCCCGAACAGACGCAGGCACAGACGGGCGGATGGATGCACGGAAGGTCACACAGACGGGCGCATATATGATGAAATTATACGAGATGGTGGTACTTGGAGTGTAGACTAGATGGACGAACGGGCACACAGACAGATGCATGGACGGACGCACGGATGGCTGCACGAACGGATGGACGACGCATGGACGGATGCAGGGGTGGATGTATGGATGAACGCAGGGACGGACGCATGGATGGACGTGCAGACGCAAGAACAGACGCACGCACGGACGAGCGGGTGGACGCATGGATGAACGGAAGCAAATACGAATGGGCGGACGGATACTTCGCTCCCCTCTCCATCATGCTGCCATTTTTTTGTGCTCTTCACTTCGTGTATTATTTCCGTTGATTTCTTCACACACACACACACACACACACACACACACACACACACACACACACACACACACACACACACACACACACACACACACACACACACACACACACACACACACGCACACGCGCACACACACACACACACACACACACACGCACGCACACACACACACACACACACACACACACACACACACACACACACACACACACACACACACAAGAACTGTCTTGAATGCTGCGCAGCACGTTTCCGAGAAAAAGTTTCTTGGCTCAATAAAGTGAGTCACCGCTCGCGTTGTTAGGTTTTATTTGTGCCGGTACATGTATTCGAATTCATTTTGTGAAAAGTGCAGTTATGCTTAGTATCGTGATCTGTGGCGTTTGCAAATTGCCTAATGTTCTAACGAGCGCAATAAAGGAGAAGTAGTGAATATAAAAAAAAAACGTTTGTTAGCTAGAGCTTGGGCGGGAGTGTTATTTAAACACTCCTGACTGGTTAACAGCTCCCATGACACCTGAAATTGCTTTGTTCTTGCTGCGGCAACTGCTTGTGACGTTAAGTGATAAGTGATGTTAAGTGCGTAGGATAAAATGTGTCGATAACGCGAAAGAAAACGTAGCCAACATCTTTCTTTTCTTTGTTCAGTTCATGCCAGAGTCAAGTGCTGCGGTAACTGCATGCTGCCGGGTGCGCGGTGCACTGTGTGTGCAGTTGTGTGCATTTATTGCAGTTTCACTATTCCGAGGGTCTTCTTATTATGCTGCCTAGATGTTTATTTCTTGGGTGTAATTTATAGTCGTGACATTGCAGCTCTATTTGCACGTCTTGCAGTGCGATGAACTTATCTCTTCGTGCCCGCGTTCGTCAAACACTAACAAAGTGAGCATGTACTTACCAAGAATATCACTTGAAAAGAAAGGTTTTCGCTCCTCTACCGATTCTCATGTTGTATTTTAAATGTGTGCCCAGACGCACAGTGGTATCCTGTGCTTGTCGTTCTGGCGGTGCAGTTTACATGAAGCTAATTGATGTATGTGAACGACGGGTTAAAAAATTTGGGGACACTAAAGCTTCACCTTTAGGAGTTGAACGTGATAGCGACCTCCTGTTCTATATAGAGCTCTTTTGAAGCACTTATTGCATGAAGCCTTTTCGAATTTGCTATGCACCGACTATACAGGGCTTTAAGCGAATAGGCGCCGCAGCGCGTGTGCCTTTTGTAGTGGGGCACAAGCTTTCGAACCCGGCGCCAATATGGTATTCTCATATTCTGACGCCTGTTGGTAACGGACGCTTATACTAAGCATTACTACTGCAATATTTCATGTTGCACTGTGAAGCATGTATGCAAGATGGGTGTGTTAGTGAAGCACTACATTGACTGAATGTGCAAGTGGAGGAAGTTGTTTTCACTTTTTTCACAAGCAGATGCACGGCCGTGTGGGAGAACATCCACTTGCCACGCCAACAACCCGCGTTTCATCCCCTCTCGGACTACAACAAGCCTAGTTCGGTCCCCACCCTTCTTCAGGATTTGTATCATTTATTTATTTTTAAAAATGCGAAGCATTTCTTAGCTAACTCGGCTACATTGAATCTATCTATCTATCTATCTATCTATCTATCTATCTATCTATCTATCTATCTATCTATCTATCTATCTATCTATCTATCTATCTATCTATCTATCTATCTATCTATCTATCTATCTATCTATCTATCTATCTATCTATCTATCTATCTATCTATCTATCTATCTATCTATCTATCTATCTATCTATCTATCTGTCTGTCTATCTATCTATCTATCTATCTATCTATCTATCTATCTATCTATCTATCTATCTATCTATCTATCTATCTATCTATCTATCTATCTATCTATCTATCTATCTATCTATCTATCTATCTATCTATCAATCTATCTATCAATCAATCTATCTATCAATCTATCTATCAATCTATCTATCAATCTATCTATAAATCTATCTATCAATCTATCAATCTATCTATCAATCTATCTATCAATAAAGAGTGTGCCACACTCACCGCCATGGCTACTAGTGGTGCTGACTGACACTCCCACGTTTAAATTGACATAGATACCCAATAAATTGGCTTGGGGATGGCTGTCGTGGTAGGTCAAGTGGTAGAGCATCGAACGCGTTATTCGAAGGTCGCAGTTTCGGATCCTGCCTACGGCAAGTTATCTTTTCACCCACTTTTCTTTCTTCTCATTTACAGTACAATTGGCTTAATAACTTCCCCTATACTTTTTTTGGCATTATTGTCTGTTAGATCTCATTATTATTGTGTAAACACGAAAAATGAGCCCTTAAGCATACACTTGTTTCCATTATTCAATAACGAGGGTCTCGTACTGGCAGACTTGGTGCCCTTAGGTTGTTTACGAAGGACTATTCGGTCAGGTGCCAGTTAGTAATAAGTTCACGTGCTACGTGACGCCAAACAGGCTCATAAAGAGTGTGCCACACTCGCCGCCATGGCTACTAGTGGTGCTGACTGACACTACCACGTTTAAATTGACATTGATACCCTCTAAAGTGGCTGGGGGGATGGCTGTCTAGGTAGCTCAAGTGGTGGAGCATCGAACGCGTTATTCGAAGGTTGCAGGTTCGGATCCTGCCCACGGCAAGTTATCTTTTCACCCACTTTTCTCTCTTCTCATTTACATTACGATTGGCCTAATAACTTCCCCTATACTTTCCTTGGCAATATTGTCTGTTAGATCTCATTAATATTGTGTAAACACGAAAAATGAGCCCTTAAGCATACACTTGTTTCCCTTATTCATTAACGAGGCTCTCGTACAGGCAGACTTGGTGCCTTTAGGTTGTATACGAGGGACTATTTGGTCAGGTGCCAGTTAGTAATAAGTTCACGTGCTACGTGACACCAAACAGGCTCATAAGGAGTGTGCCACGCTCGCCGCCATGGCTAATAGTGGTGATGGCTGAGACTCCCACGTTTAAATTGACATAGATACCCTATAAAGTGGCTGGAAGGATGGCTGTCGTGGTAGCTCAAGTGGTAGAGCATCGAACGCGTTATTCGAAGGTCGCAGGTTCGGATCCTGCCCACCGGAAGTTACGTCTTCACCCACTTTTATTTCTTCTCATTTGCATTGCAATTGGCCCTAATAACTTCCCCTACATCTTCCTTGGCATTATTGTCTGTAAGATCTCATTAATATTGTGTAAACACGAAAAACGAGCCCTTAAGTACACACTTGTTTCCCCTATTTATTAACGAGGGTCTCGTACTAGCAGACTTGGTGTCTTTAGGTTGTGTACGAGGGACTATTTGGTCAGCTGCCAGTTAGTAATAAGTTCACGTGCTACGTGTCTGTCTGTCTGTCTGTCTGTCTGTCTGTCTGTCTGTCTGTCTGTCTATCTATCTATCTATCTATCTATCTATCTATCTATCTATCTATCTATCTATCTATCTATCTATCTATCTATCTATCTATCTATCTATCTATCTATCTATCTATCTATCTATCTATCTATCTATCTATCTATCTAGCCACCTACGACTTGTAGCTCTCCTGGCCGTTTTGATAATGGTATCGATACCAACTTGGTATGGCTTAACATGACCGTATTAAAAACATATATGACTAGTCACAACATGAAAAGCACGACACGTATGTCATGAATGTCAAGATTTACATGTCGTGGTCCTGCAGCTCTTTCGGTGGTTTCGTTAACATGGCGTGTTGCAAACCTGGTATGGTATGACATGATTACATGGCAAACACAAGTGACAGACCCTAACTTGAAAATCATGACATGCTTTTGTGTAACAACATGACTACATGCCACGCTCATGATGCGCTGGCGGCCGTTTCGCTAGCGTGACATATACCAAACTTAATTTACGGTACGTCAATGGATGACGAAGGTACGTGGCTGGTGGAAACACGATAATCATAAGTTGCCTGTAATGTGACAACATGACTACATGCCATGCTCATGATGCACTGGCGGCCATTTCGCTAGCTTCACTTATAACAAATTTGGTATTATAAGACGTGAATGGATGACGAAGGTATGATACTGGTGCAAAGATGATAAACATAAGATTCGTGTCATGTAACAACATGACTACACGCTACGCTCATGATGTGCTCGTGGCCGTTTCACTAGCTTCACATGTACCAAACTCGCTATTACACGACGCGAATAGACGACATAGGTAAATGACGCATCCAAACGTAATAATCACGACATGTATGTCATCTAACAGCATGACTACATGCCAAACTGATGAAACTCTGTATGTCATGATTTACATTTAATGGTCCTGCAGCTCTTGCGGTGGTTTCTCTCAGATGGCATGTTGCAAAACTTGTATGGTATGGCATGATTGCATGGCGAACACAAGCGACAGACCTGTAACTTGAAAATTATCACATGCGTGTCATGTAACAATATGACTATATGCCACACTCATGATGCGCTCGCTGCCGTTTCGCTGGCTACACATATGCCAAACGTGTTATTAAGTGATGCCAATGGATGACGAAGGTATGTGACTGGTCCAAATATAATAAACATGAGATGCGTGTCGTGTGAGAACATGACTTTATGTTACAGTCAAGGCGCAAATACATTTGACATTGCGTGGTGCGCGTGTTAGCCAGTGTTCATTTCGTCGCGTCACGCCAGCGTTGCCAAGCCAGGTGCCGGTGTTGCCACGCCAGTCGCAGGCGCGCGCCGCGCTTCGCTGATTTGAAGTATGCGCATTTCAGCTCGTCGGGCGTCCCTCCGTCCCGAAAAGAGGGAGACGCATTGTTGTCTGGGTAACGCATCGGCGCGAAATGCAGCAAGTCGCATTTCGCGCTGGTTGCCATCGGACCGCGCCGACAGGTGCTAGTCGCGCCTGGCATCAGATTATAGAGTGCTCGCGTTTTGCTAACGTAGCGTCACTGTGCCCAGCGTGTGCGCGTGTCAACGCTACATCGCAGTATACCGGGCCCTTAATGATGCGCTCGCGGCCGTTTTACTAGCTCCACATATATCCAATTTGGTGTTACGACAGGTCAATGGATGACGAATTATATGACTGGTGTAAACAAGATAATCCTGACATGCGTGTCACGTAAGAACATGACAACATACCACGCTCATAGCGTGCTCGCGGCTGTTTCGCTATCGCCACTTACACTAAATTAGGTATCACGTGACGAGGATAAATTATGAAGGTAAACGACACATCTAAACATGATAATCATGACACGGAAGTCATGTACGGCATCATTTACCTCCACCTCGTAAGGTTGTGCGGATTTTAAAGTGATATATTCGCATTTTTCATTCGTGCTTTGCATATCATTGATTTCCACCGTACGCGGGATCTGCCATTTTTTGTATCGTTCTCGATTTCCTGTAACGCATAAGATGATGATCTTTTGCTCACAACGAATGACACCGACACCAATACCGGACTTTCTGCGAAACGAGCTCTTTAACGCCATCACGTTAACAAGAAATTATGGCCTCAGTGACAAGTGCGCACATAGAAGTGGTCTCGGGGGCTGTGTAATATTCCTAATCGCTAGAAAATAGCCTTTGACACCTTATTTTTGGTAGTCTCCTATTTCTGAGGTTGCAAAGGTTCCTAACGATCGTTTGGAGTGCTGTGGACCTAAAGCAGCCACAGTGGCCTATGGGAGTGTCCTTTCATAACTCTTTATATATTAATGTACGGGGAAATGTCGAAAGGAGCCTCCTGGACAGTGTGAAATGTGTACAGTACGTGCAGTGAAGTATACGGGAGCAACATAGTCAGCTACGCACTACAACGATGTAAATAAATGTGAGCAGCGAAAAGCGTGGCCTTTTACTCGGTCAAATTTCGATATACCTTGACTGTTGTTAGACAAAAATCATGCTTTCAGTCGGCGTAACCAGAGCCCTACTATCCCACTCCGGCTCACACTATATGCAGCGCATGTGTTTATTATTGCCAGTCGTGACTAGCACTCTGAACACACTCGTTATGCGAAAGTGCCAGCCGGAGCATAATTTTATAGTATTGCAGTAATGCCAGCTGAAAACACCGATTCGCTAAGCGACAGTCAATGCATGTTGCAGTTCAAGTGAGTCGAAAGCCATACTTTCCGATGGTCAGTTTTCTTTGAATCACGATAATACCAATAGTACGCCGTTACATTAGTACTCAACGTGCAGAGTGTGTGAATGCATGCGTGAGCCGTATACTCTCTTTTGGGTGATTCCACGAGAGATCGACACGGGTCTAAAAGTTGATATTTTAGATTTCATTGAGTGTTTTATATTTCGTGCACCTCTCACCGGGTAGCCCAAAAGTCAACTTTGTTTTGTGATTAACGGCATAACTTACGAGAAAAAAATATCAAACTTCACCAACACGGAGGCACCGATTTCCTCACCTGTAATTTTCGAAAATTGCAGATGCTATGAAAAGACAAATATTTTTGTTTCAAAGAAGATATTTTTTACCTGAAATGCATGTCTAATGAAGAATGAATTCGTGTGGTTTCAAGTTTGTAGACTTTAAGAAAATAGCGGTTTAAAAATGTCTAATTTAGCGACAGTTTAAAATAAGTTACAAACTCCCCATTTTTTTTCTCCGAAAGTAATGCAAGCAGCGTTTTCAAACTTGACACGTTTTAAGGATATAGTGTGTTCATTAAGTACATAAATTATAGCTGCCGTAGGGCAAGTGTACACTTATATATATTGCCTCAAATTTCTCATATTGGCAAAAGTGTATTCCACTGAAATTTGAATAATAAAAAAACCCCATCTTCGATTTTTCCTAAAATCTCGTAAATAGACAAACGAAGGCCGTCATACAGTAATATAGAAAAAACATATTGCATTATTTTGTTTTTAGCGACAATATTCGTGGTACAAATCAGAGCTTTTCGAGAATGCGCTAAGTTGAGAAATCTAGAAATCGGAACGAAAAAACAATGAGCTTCAAACGCGAGTAAACGTGACCGCATTTGGTGAAGAAAGGCTGTTTTAGCAGATAGGAGTAACTATTTTGAACACGATATTCTACAGTATCTGAATTCACTCTTGTACGTAGAGCACTGAGACTTCTAATAAGTGGTGCCTCTCCATTACTGACACACAGATGGAGCTGCTGTGATGGCCATGTGTTTGCAACACGTTGAGTAAGAGAATTGAATGTTGAATGAGTTCATAAACGATTGATAACAAATTTTTTATCATTTGGGACACGAAGACTGCCGCATTAGACTGAAGAACACGCTTTAGGGCAAGTTGTCATTCGTCGTCTGCTCTACAGATGAATTGCTGCGCGCCGCATCTCGGAGGCAATGCTTTAGATCATATGGTTCAAAGTAGGGACAAAGATTACGCATCCCGTAATTTTGTCGACAAAAACATTGTGAAATTCATTTTAACGTACTATACTTCAGTTTTGCATTCCCACTGTGGATACTTGCGCACGCTGTTTTACGGGTGCTCTCATTAAAGTTGAGAGACATAGGAACAGACGACAGATAGATCACTTTCGTGGTGCTGGTTTCACGCATAGTTGCATTGCCAGCAATTTGAGCCTCAAGGAGCGTAGCGATGGCTGACCAGTTCAGCCGGGATAGAGTTTTTTGTTCAGATTACCTCATGTTGCATAAAAAGAAAATACCTTATCAAAGAAACTTCCGCAAGGTCGAAGACATCGGCCTGTTTGCCCTCCAGAAGCTTTTGCCGAAAGCTGCCCGCCATGCACTTAGCAACGACCACGTCTGCCAGAACTGCTTCAGACGCCTCAGAGATATGCTGTCTTCGTCTAATGGCTTGTCAGCTGAAACAGCTGATGAGTTTTTGCCGGAAGAAGAAAAAGGCAGAAGTCAAGAGCGGTGCGTAAACACGCCTGAAGCATTGTCACATATGCGACTGGAGAAGCTGCATGCGCAAAATAGCTAAGTTCATGCAGAGCCAAGACAACTTAGCAGCAATTCCACAGTAACCGTGAAATGCCACCGTAACGCGTGTAACCGCCACTTTTAACCATCAGATCTAAAATGCAGTGTGTGTGCCCAGTGGTTCAAGAACTTCAAGCAAGCCTATGAAGCGTGTTTTTCGTATCAAGAGCGCATGCGTTTGTTGACACTGTTGCCGAGCGATATAGAGCGCCGAAAACTGAAAGCGCTTATACCATACTTGTCAGCTTACATGATATACAGATCCCGACGCTGGCGCGCAAAACACGGGATATGGCTCGCACCAAAAGCGGTAAAAAGGACACGGCTGAACCCAATGGACGTCCAGGCAGCTATGGCTTACTACTCCAAAGATGAGTATAGCTGCTCTCGGCAAAGTCCCAACAAAAAACATGTAGTATCTGTTATCATTGACGGAAAAAAGGAGCTTGTTTCAAGAAGGTTTATGACCCGTTCAGTGGGAGAGGCTTACCGTCTCTTTAGAGAAGCTAATCCGAACACGTCTATTGGGCTCTCAAAGATTTATTAACTGAGGCCGAAGTGGGTTCTTCTTGCACCACACCAAGAAGTGTGCCTTTGTATATACTGTGCTAATGCCACGGAGTGTGTTTCTGCCCTACAAGACGTCACCGATGGTGCCTACACGGCAGACTTCTTGAAAGAACTATGTCTTTGCAGCTCCCCTACAAGTGTAAAGTTATGAGAGTAATGCACCACAATAAAGTCAATGACCATTTTTCCGATACCCTCAAAAACTCCTCTTTAAACCCCGTTACTAGTTACCGTTACCTTGGCGTGCATATAACCCACAACCTCTCTTGGAATATGCATGTTGAACATGTAATTAATAACGCTGATCGCATGCTTGGATTTCTCCGCCGTCATTTTTCATCCGTTCCTTCAGATTTAAAACTTAAATTGTACACAACACTCGTTAGATCGAAATTGGAATACGCTTGTTCTATTTGGGATCCATTTAGCTCCGTATTAACTACAGCCCTTGAATCCGTTCAGAACCGTGCAGCTCGTTTTGTGCTCTCTAACTACAACCGCTACGCCAGTGTTTCTTCAATGAAAGCTACCCTAGGATTACCAACACTTAAGTCACGCCGTAAGTACTTCCGTCTCAACCTATTTCACAAAATCTTCTACACGAATCCAACACTTAAAAATGATCTTTTCCTTCCCCCAGATTATGTATCATCACGGTTAGACCATCATCTTAAAGTTAAAGTTCCCATATGCCGCACTAACACTTGCCATGCTTCTTTTTTGCCTCAAACAAGCAGTGACTGGAACCACCTTCCTGCCTCCATTGCTGCAATCGAAGAATCTGCCGCCTTCAAAATTGCAGTTATTGATATATTGTTGTCAGACCACTCCTCTCTGTAATGCCCTCGGGCCCTGAGAGTATGAAAATAAATAAATAAATAAAAGTGATTATTTTTTAGGCTATTGTAACTATTGTGCTAAGGAGGACGCTCTGACAGCCACATGTTTAGGAATCCCTGAAGATATTGAGGTAGCATATGTAGTATGGGAAAATAATGATGTACTAAAAAAACAGCCTAGGCAAGTGCTTTTCTGCGAGAGCTAAGTCTATGGTTCGTGAAGTGGATTACCTATGATTACATGAGATATATTCAAGAATCAGCATTACGCCAGGCGAAAGAGAACCAAGAAAAAGAATCTTGCATTTTTCACTTTGATTTCGCCGAAAACTGGACAGCCATTTTACCTAATGAGGTACAGTCGTATCACTGGCACAAAATACAGGTGTCTATATTCACGCGTGTCGTCACAAGGAAGCAATCAACGCAAAGTTTTGCCGTAATCAGTGATGACACATGCCATGATGCTGCACATGCCTGTTTTGCTCTACAAATAATCCACAACTATATAAAGGAACAACTTAAGCCTGACACGCATGTTACTTATGTTTCTGATGGTGCATGCAGTCACTTCAAAAAACAAGTACCAGTTGTTCGAGTTATGTCAGAAAGATCATATATCAACAAAATGGATTTTTTCGGCCACAGGACATGGCAAGAACTCTTGTGACGGCGTTGGTGGCCTACTAAATCATCAGGCTACGCTCAACAACCTCAGAGCGGCAAGCTCAGCTGTGATTATGTCAGAATCCAAAATGGTGGCGCAAATGAGCGCGAAGCTCAAGAATGTCAAGCTGCTGTGTGCAAATGCAGACGAGCTAGGAACATTCCGTCAGTTTAAGAAGAGCCAGTGGAAATTGTTGCCACGTGTTCCAGGCATACGTTCTTGGCATGTTTGGCTAAGCACATCTGAGGGCACTGATCGCGGTCGCGTTTTGTTAGCATCACGTACTGCTAAATGTGATCTGCAAAAGATGCAGCCATTTTGAGCGCATCTCTTGTTTCACACAGTCACCACCAAAATACCAGTGAGGGTACGTCAAGCGCATATGCTTTTTCTAGCGAGACCCAACACTTGCGTTGGAACATTTTCATGTTTGAGTTTATCTGCAAATATAGACAGATGTTTTGCAACTGAGTTATAGTGTCGAAGATTTCCTCCATTAGAGCTGTGTTATCAGGAGCATGAATGCGCCTTCATGGGCACGTATTTGTCAGTGCTAAAACAGCCTTTCTTCACCAAATGCAGTCACATTTACTCGCGTTTGAAGCTTATTGCCGCTTTTCCTTTCCAATTTCTTGATTATCAGCGCATTCTCGAAAAGCTCTGATTTGTACCACGAATATTGTCGCTAAAAACAAAATAATGCAACATGTTTTTCTATATTACTGTATGATGGCCTTCGGTTGTCTATTTACGAGATTTTAAAAGAAAAATTGAAGATGGGGTTTTTATTATTCAAATTTCAGTGGAGTACACTTTTGCCAGTATGAGAACTTTGAGGCAATATATAAATATTTACATTTGCCCTACGGCAGCAATAAGTTATGTACCTAATTAACACACTATATCCTTAAAACGTGTCAAGTTTGAAAACGCTGCTTGCTTTACTTTCAGAGAAAAAAAAATGGAGAATACGTAACTTATTTTTTGAACTGTCGCAAAATTAGACATTTTAAAAAGCTATTTCCTTAAGGTCTACAAACTTGAAACCGTATGAATTCATTCTTCATTAGACATGCACTTCAGGTAAAAAATATATTCCTTGAAACAAAATTATTTGTCTTTTTATAGCACCTGCAATTTTCGAAAATGACAGGTGACGAAATTGGTGCCTCCGTGTTGGTGAAGTTTGATATTTTTTCTCTCGTAAGTTATGTCGTTAATCATAAAACGAAGTTGACTTTCGGGCTACCTGGTGAGAGGTGCACGAAATATAAAATACTCAATGAAATGTAAAATATCAACTTTTGGACCCGTGTCGATCTCTCGTGGAATCACCCTTTCATTATTGGCATGCGGCCAACGCAAGAGTACAGCAATAATTTGCGTCGCATACTACAGGCATACAGGCCGTAAATTACTGGTGCACAGAAAAATAGCTGGCGTCACGCTTGCTATACACGCAGTATGTGTACTTACTCGTACACTTTTACAGGGCTCATACTCTTTCCTGTTGATTGCGATTTTCCACTGGCGGCGGAGGTTGACGTTTTTCGTTGCGGATGTAAATGTGTGCAGTCTCAAAACACTGCACCCGCACGAGTCCCGCGTCGTGTTATGATCTTCACAGACATTGCTGAGCAGTATTTCCCTCTCACTATGATTGTGTTTTTCATCCAAACAAGGCGCTTTGGTGCCCAGACAACCATTTGTAAGGCTCCCGGCTGCGGCGGCTGCATTTCCGATGGAGGCGGAAATGTTGTAGGCCCGTGTACTCAGATTTGGGTGCACGTTAAAGAACCCCAGGTGGTCTAAATTTCCGGAGCCCTCCACTACGGCGTCTCTCATAATCATATGGTGGTTTTGGGACGTTAAACCCCACAAATCTAACCATTTGTAAGGCGGGAGCGGCGTTGATAAGTGCCTTTCCGTATTTTAATGGGAGACGCCGCTTTCCATGTTAACTTGGCGCAACAAACTACCACCATGGCTGTTGAGAACAAAATGGGCGTCTGGCAGCGAGAGTGCGTTGGGAGCCTATAGGCGCCCTAAAGCGGGCTTTAAGGCACCCGGGTACGACCTAGGCACGCTCTGGTCTATAGAGATGCTCTAAAACTTTAATAATAAACACAACTTCCTGCGTCCGCAAAACCATCAGCATAGGCTATCTCCGGAATTACCGTACTAATTCTTACGAACATATGATGCTACCCCCTCGGGCCCAAGGAATGAAAGCTGTTAGGAAAAAGAGAACCACAAGTTCTTCCGTTGCCCTTCGCAACGGTTGCCTTGGCACCCACCTGCCCAACTGAGCTACTACGGACGTAAACAAGGAAAAACTAAAAACTGCACACATGATCATTCAATAGTAATGTTATGTGTTGTTGCTTATAGAACTGAGCGTGACGTACATTAGGAATCTAAGAATGTGTGGGCACATTTTTGCTGCTAGCACGTACTTTTCACATGTAGCTTACAAGCCTCCTACAAGACCACCATATTATTTGGGAAGCTAGGAAACCCAGTCCTCACGACCCTTTTTCTGGTTTTGTTAGTGTTAGAAGAAAAAGATTAGGCTGGCAATCGTTTTACCTGTCTATTTAACTAGGCACGATGAGTATCGTGACAAAGCACGAAACTCTCCAATGCAACACAGTGATCCAACAGAACCTTTGATTATTCGCAAGTGCGCTGCTCTCCACTGCGCACTTGCCGAAGAAATGGTAGCACCTATCGTGCTTCAAGTGAAGACGTGGTCCTAGTAAAACGTGCTGGGGCTTGTCGATAGAAGAGCCGACTTAGGAGTGCCCACCGAGAGAGCCGACTTTTTTCCACGTCATTGCATAACCAAACTACGTATGAACAGGCTGTTTGCAGTAAGTGACTAGCCGCCATTAGTTGTTCAAACTGCATAACAGGTCAGCTAACTTTACGATTCTTATAAGGGTCCATTTATTTATCAGTGACAGTGCGATACTTACCGCATTCTTGAAGAGTACCATGAAGGGCTTGTGGCAGACGTCACATTCGAGCGTGTCCCGCTCTCGCAACCATCGCTCGAGGCAGCTCTTGTGCACGAAGGCGTTGGGACCCCTGCAGGCGCAGGGCTCCACCAAGTGATCGCCAGGGCTGCCCAGGACGCGGTGGCAGATGCGGCACGCATGAGCCGCACCCTCCGTCGGCACCGTCTCAACGTGCGTCGTGTTATGCTGGTCGGCCATGCCGCTACTTTAGTTCTGCGCGTAGCATAACGAGTATACGTCTAGCGAACGAAAAACGCTAGGGCCTTCTAAGCGTTCGCCTAAGACGACTAGCAAAGAAAGCCGTCTTGCACTTTTTCTTCTGAGTCAGTGGTTTGCGATAACGCGATGGACGCAGCCTCATAAAGTACTGATTCGCCAACGTGGTGTCTTTAGTGACGTAAAAGCCGCATAATCACTAGAGTGCTTAACCCCTTGACCCACTTAGATACGACAACGACGCAGCCATAATGTTATTGGCCTCTGTGCGTCAATAGCAATAGAACTTGCTCGTGATGTACTAAAACTGACGCGACGTCACGAACCTTGCCTTCTACCATGCGGCGCACCAACATGGTGGTTTCAGGGATGTGAGACAAAGAAATCAGTTTGGTTTTCTTTCTTCCGCATAAGAAGTGGAGGCAATCGTGTCGACTGCTATAGTGTCCACTTTTTCGACACCTGCTCTTATCTACGGACGCGTTGCTTGCACGCGTGTAAGTAGTTTGCAGGCAGTACAAGCCCTTCGTGAAAATTTCAATGAGGCATAAAGATGTTAATACGGGATCACGTTTAAACAGACATTTTTAGTGTTTATATTCTCAGAAAAGGCAAATGCACGAAGGGGTGAGAGAATGCTTGGTGGGCCGATGAGATTAAAAAGTATGCAGTTAAAACGTGGCCGTAGAAAGCACCAGAATAGCTTGATTGGCAGATCACGGGAGAGGCCTTTGCCCTGCAGTAGGCTTAGTCAGGCTGATGATGATGATGAGTCTAACAGCACTATGTCATTCACCAATTCACAATGGCATCTTACGCAGCGGTTTGAAACAACTTTTAAAGGGGTACTGCCACTACTTTTGAAGGTGTGCTTACACTACCACACAAGTCTGCTGTTAACATAGATGGCTCTGAGCAAGTGTGGGGTTCAACAAATGCTTGCAAGATATTTAGTTTTGACATTAAAATAAGTTTTTTTGTGGTGCAGCTACTGGCATTGAGTCTATAGCTTGAAGTCACGTAACAGTACTAATTTTCGTGAGCTGAAGCCGCAGTCCGGCTAGTGGCCACGACAGGCACCAAAGCTTCTAAAATGGCCGCTTGTGTGCCACCCATAAAGCCGCGGCACAGTGTACCCCACATCACAGTAGAGTATAGCCACGGTCCGAAGCTGTCGTAGAATTGTCGTGATATCTTGCATAAGAACTTAACGAGAAGCTCATCTCATACCATGCTGTGATGTCAGAATAAAGTAGGAACCAGAACTAGTTTTCAAAAGCACATTGCCATTGATTTTTCAAAGCGCACTCACAATACTAATGGACAAGCGACGGTCCAACGAACGTAATACTTGTCATTAATGATCATCAGGTCATACTTGCGTGGCGAAGCTATGCTATTTCAAAACAGTCATTGTGCAGTGATAATAATGAAACTCCTGTGGACATGCTGAGAAGAAACATAAACAGTGAATAAGTGATGGAGAAATAAGTAATTGATGCCATGAGGTTTTGGTCAAAATACACGCTTTTATTATCTGCCATTATTTCTCACAACTCCTTGGTAGACCTCCTGAATAATACGAGCACAAACAAGGAAACTGTGAAGCACGGAACGCTGGGCGAGTTAGTAATTCATCTTAACTGAGTTGCGCGAAAAAAATTTGTAGTACACGAATGCACGAACACATAAATGTGTCCAAGTGTCTTCCTTTTGTATTTGAATTTGTTTCGCGCAACTCAGTTGGGAAGAAAACTGGCCTTTATATGTTTAAACAGAGCTGAAAAAGGTATCACCACTCTTCGGATTAACTTGACAAAGGAGAAAAAAAGAAGACAAAACCAGAATCTACACCAGGACTGGCAATAAGAATGAAGAACGTGTCTGAATTAAGGCTAACTACAACAACACAAGATTTCAATGTTTATGGCAGCTCACTTTTGCACATAACTTGCTTGCATGACAGGTAGGTCCCTTCACCGCGACGTGACTTAGGTACGCGTACGCGCAACCTCACGTATATACTTCGAAATTGTGTGCTTTCAACGATGTAGTGTTGCTGACAGAAACACCATATTTATAAAGTTTTTGTGTAGCTGTGGTTTGTCGCGCTTGATACTTGCCAGCAGACAACTTTTTTTCTTTGCTGGAGGGGGACCGCAGAAAGTGTAGCAGTTGCCAATCATTTCTGGATTGATTTGAAAACAGTGACACAAATCAACCGGGTATTTCGCATAGCCGGTTTGAACTCGCTGCTGGCATTTAGACTAACCGAAAAATTAATTCCTACCTTCCCGCTGGGGGGTTGGACGCTAGGAGTCGCAGAGTGCGGACGCACGTTATGTAGGCTCCGCAGTTTTCAAATGATTTTTGTTAAAAAATTGCAAAACTTAGCTAAAGTCTCTACGCCAATCGACGGAGGAAGTTCAGCCGAACACCTGGATACCAACTATTGCAAGGTGGGCCCGCTTTTTCGGCACTGACACCGATAATTCTGAGTCGCCACGAAGATCAAACATTGCGTCTGCCGCCGCAGAGGCGGGGAGAGCTAGGTCCAACGCGTCGACGAGGACGCCTGGGGCGACCCCGGAACGCCTCGACGGCGCGTCTAGCACCACGATGGAGGTTGTAAGCGTGGAAGGAGAAGATATGCAACCGGAGGACTTTACCAACGACGCCGGATGGTGCGAAGTCCGCAGAAGAAACATCACGAAAACATCTGGAGGGATTTCAGGCCCGAAGAGAACCATGCTAAGAGACGCTGCTGCGCCGACGGGCGCGCCTGGGGACAGCAAGTGGAAAGGTGAACGAACCATACGACAAATTGCTAATGCAAGCAGACTTCCTCGTCTACCGGCAGAAGACTACAAAGTGATCGTGCGACCACGAGGAGGACTCAGCGTTTCGGAGCACAGGCAGGCACGCATATACTGCTGCCTGAGAAACGCCGCTGGCGTCGGTCGCGAAGCAGCAGAAGAAGACAGTATATGCATAAACTACAAGCAGAATATCGTGGTCGTCAGCACGCCGTCCGAAGAGCGAGCCAGGCGGTACGGAGCCATCACGAAGATCCGAGTGGGAGAGCAAGAACACGAAGCCAGCGCCTACAGAGCAGCGCCGGAAAACACATCTAAGGGACTCATAAGAGGGATATCCCAAGAGGAAAGTTCCGAAGATATTATAGACAACCTAGTGACAGCAAGAAACCCAAGCATATTACACGCGAAGAGGATGGGCAACACAGACAATGTAATCGTGCTCTTCGACGGACTTCACGTGCCGAGATACGTGAAATACGGAGCGCTCATCGTCCGGTGCTCGCTATACAGAAAACACATTGACATTTGCTACGAATGTGGGAGGCTGGGACACAGGGCGGACGTTTGCCCCAACCCAGACGAAAAAATATGCAGAGGATGCGGCGTGGCCAACCCGCCGCAAGAACACCAGTGTGAAGCAAGATGTCAGCTATGCGGGCAAGCTCACTTTACGGGAGACAGACGCTGCAAGGCAAAGTACAAGATACCGTATTTGGTCCGGCGAAGACGCTGGGAGCGACGAAGAAGAGAAGAAGCGGAGGCCGAAACACCATACGGCATCAACGACTACAACAAACGAGCTGGCAAAGCAACGAGCGAGAACACCCAGGGATCAGAAGGCCATCGCACAGAAGGCTCACCCCCGGGACCATACGAGGGGGACAGTCGGGAGCAGCCCGGTCGCAGACCAAGGTCGAGGACCCGGTCCAGAACCCGTTCGAGAACCCGATCGAGAACCCGATCGAGATCCAGGGCAACGTCAAGATTGCAATCCAGCCGAGGAGCGGTAGAAACTCAGGCACAGGTGAGCTTTGCAGACGCGGTCTCTGGCACTGCTGTTACACCTACACGCGCGGGGTCCGCCTTAGAACAGGAAATAACACAGATCAGACAGTTGTTAGAGCAAATAAAGCGAGAAAACGCGACGCTAAGGGAAGAGGTAAAAATGCTTAAAGTAGAAAACGCTAAGCTTAAGAACCCAAAACACTCAGAGATGACCCATACCACGCCAACACCCATTAGGGCGTCGACACCTCTTCGAGCTCCGACGCCCGTTCCCGCGTCGATGAGTGGAGAAACGCCCCGCATAAACGAAGGGCAAAGGAAAACGCCGATGAGCAAAACGACTCTACACTCGGAGAAGTAAAAGGCATGTTTCAGGAAATGTCCGTAGGTTTACAGCAGCAATTCATGCAGATGCGCGCGGACCTACAACAGCAGATAACGCAGATGCGAGATGAAATGTCTCAGAGGTTCGACACCCTCGAGGGTAGGGTAGGGCAGCTGGAAAACGTCTCGAAAGACGCCCGACCCGCAGGAGCGAGGCCGGTCAAGAGCAAGCCGTACAGCAGACCACCTGCGGCTGAGAACAGCTGCATAGAAAACTCGAGTAGCCAACATGGCGCCGCCTAATGAATACACGATTTGGCAGTGGAATTGTCGTGGGTTTCGTCGTAAGCGGGGTAACCTGCAGCAATTCGTAAAAACCAAGCAAGCACCAGATGTAATCGCCCTCCAGGAAACTGGGGGGACCGCAAAATTATCAGGATACAAATCATATAGCACTTTAGCTGAAAAAGCAACAGTAACCACACTGATACATCGTAATATAACGGCTGTAGAACACGATACTGGCGTACGCAACATAGACCACGTCCTACTAGAAATTCTCCGGTCTCGAAAAAAGGAGGGAAGCTTGTTTGTGCTGAACGTGTACAGTCCACCACGACAAAAGGTAAAGTTTGGCTCGCTTTTCCGCAAAGTGCTAAACGTAGCGGGCAGACAAGCACTGATCGTCGTGGGCGACTTCAACGCACCACACGCCGCCTGGGGTTACACCATCGAAAACGTTAAAGGCCGCAACCTGTGGAACGACGCGCAGCACGAGGAGCTCACGCTAATAACTAACCCACAAGACCCTACCAGAATGGGGAACAGCGTCAGTAGAGACACCACGCCGGACCTTACATTCATAAAGAATATATCCAACCCTCATTGGACCAACACTAACGTAAATCTAGGCAGCGATCACTACATTGTATGCACAATTCTACAAGCAGGTCCGCGTAAAAAGAAAGGTAGAAAAATAATGTTAACCGAGTGGGACACCTTTCGTAAGATAAGAGAGGACGATGCTACAGAGACCATCGAAGATATACAGAAGTGGACAAACACACTCCAGCGTAGCGTGCAGAAAGCCACCAAACATGTTCCCGAAGAGGCAGGAATGGAAGAAATGGACAGCAAGCTCTTACACATGTGGGAGGCAAAACGCAGCCTGCAAGAGCGCTGGAAAGGTCAAAAGCACAACCGGCGTCTAAGAAAGAGAATCGTCGCGCTCGACAGAGACATAGAAGACTACGCAAATAGGCTGTCCCAGCAGCAGTGGGCAGGCATGTGCACTTTAATGAACAGGCAGTTCGGAATGTCCAAAACTTGGAACATTCTCCGAGGCCTCCTTGATCCAGAAGGCACGAAAACAACACAAAGACAAAACCTGCAACGGATACTACACAGCTACGCAGGTACAGAAGCAGAGCTCTTACGCGAGCTACGCCAGACATACGTAGGAGATGCCACAAAGGCACGACTCCCAGAGTACGAAGGGAAGGATAACGTCGACCTCGACGCCTCCATAACAGAGGCAGAGATTCGATACGAACTCGGACGACTCAATCCCAAGTCCGCCCCGGGTCCCGACGGTATAACAAATAAAACACTTCGCAACTTAGATGACGAATCCGTCACTGCTCTCACAAAGTACATAAACGAATGCTGGTAGAGGGGCGCCATACCCCAGCAATGGAAAACCGCCAAAATCATATTAATACCCAAGCCGGGCAAAAAGCCGCTCATCGGAAATCTCAGGCCCATTTCACTGACGTCCTGCATTGGAAAGCTCATGGAAAAAGTAATTTTAACGCGTCTCGTCAGATACATGGACGACAACGAGCTATACCCACACACCATGATCGGCTTTCGACCAAGACTCTCGACGCAAGACGTCATGTTGCAGCTAAAGAATCAAATCATAGACGCCGAAACGCACACCCTGGATACAAAAGCCATTCTGGGCCTTGACCTGCAGAAGGCATTTGATAACGTCACCCACGAGGCCATATTGCGCAACTTGCAAAACCTACACGTAGGTCGGAGAGTGTACGATTACATAAAAGATTTTCTCACCAACCGTAAAGCTACAATCATGGCCGGGGAAGCGGAATCCGAAGAATTCGTTCTAGGCAACAAGGGAACACCACAAGGTTCGGTGCTTTCCCCTTTCCTATTCAACGTGGCGATGCTTGGTTTACCCTCAGAGCTGGAACGCGTCGAAGGGCTTCAGCACAGTATCTATGCGGATGACATCACCCTATGGGTGACGGGCGGGAGCGACGGTCACATAGAAGAGATTTTACAACAAGCAGTAAATACGGTAGAGCGATACGTGGAGAACAATGGCCTAAAATGCTCTCCTCAAAAATCGGAGTTATTACTCTACAGACCTACAAGCAGAGGTCGCAAGCGCATTCACGAACGACACAACATCACAATCTTAGCAGGAGGTTACCCAATACCTCAGGTACAACACATAAGAGTTCTGGGACTCCGAATATCCGAGAACGGACATAACGGGGAAGCAATAAAGTTCCTGGATAACAACACCCAACAAACCATTCGAATGATTCGAAGAATCGCCAACCAAAACTACGGCGTGAAAGAACACAACTTAGTGCAGCTCATCCAAGCCTTCGTCGTCAGCCGCATATTGTATGTGACCCCATACCTCAAGTTGCAAGTGGCGGAAAAACAAAAGATAGAATGCATAATTAAAAAAGCATATAAGCAAGCCCTCGGATTACCGATCACCACGTCTAACGAAAAGTTCGAAGCGTTAGGAATGCATAACACGCTAGATGAACTTATTGAGGCTCATATGATAGCGCAATATGAACGACTCGCGCAAAGCAACACGGGAAGACACATCCTGCACAAACTTGCAATAACGTACGCTGGCCAAAGCGGCAATAAATACGATATCCCAAAAGAAACCAGAGAGCGCATCATAATACCTCCGTTACCCAGAAACATGCACCCCGAACATCACCGGGAGCGGAGGAATGCAAGAGCGAGAGCACTGCACAAGAAGTTTCAACATGACGCGGACGTGGTATATGTAGATGCAGCCGAATATACAGACGGTCGACACATGGCAATAGTCGCTTCAAATCAAGCGGGCCACCTGCTTGCTAGCGGCACCATTAAAACAGGAAATTCGGAAATTGCTGAAGAAACGGCCATAGCGCTGACGCTTGCGTCCACAAGGGCCAGCGTCGTAATCAGTGATTCTAAAACCGCGATTCATAACTTCGCTAACGGAAGGGTCTCGAAAGAGGCGTCAAGAATCTTAAATAACTTTCGCGGAGAGCGCGACGTTTATGTTATATGGACGCCCGCCCACTCCTCCCTCCCGGGCAATGAAACCGCACACACCCTAGCTCGAGAGTTAGCGAGCCGAGCAGGGGCAGCAATGACGCGGAGCCCGCGTGCGGAGAGAGACCGCATGTTCAGTTACAACGAAATTACCAAGCACTACAGATTAGGGAGGCAGCATTACCCGCCACCACACTCCTCATTAAATAAGCAGCAGGCGACAGCGTGGCGCCTATTACAAACAAACACGTTCCCAAACCCAATCGCTTATAATCACTGTTACCCGGACCTCTACTCAGACAGATGTAAACACTGCAATCAGCGGGCGGACCTCCAACACATTATCTGGGCTTGCCCCAACATCGTGAAGGGGCCAAACACATACATGAATACGGAGCAGTGGGAGACCGCGCTGCTAAGCTCAAGCATCGAGGACCAACTACAGGTCATCAGGCAAGCCGAAGATGCCGCTAGGGCCCAAGGACTCCTAGCTGCCATCTAAGGGAGGGGAGTCAACTCCTCTAACACTTGCCGTTTCAATAAAAGTTGTTTCTCTCTCTCTCTCTCTACCTTCCCGCTTTTCTTCAAGAAACATTGTTGTGATAGTTGAGTACAAAATAAAATATGTGTGAGCATGAGAGTGCTGGTGACGGTCAACTTTGCCACTTGGTGAAGCACTCAAGGCATTCGTTTCAAATCATCGCGTCCCTCGTCAATCCAAGCGAAATAGAAGTTCATGGTACGGGAGCCTGGAGTGGTCAAAAAAAGTTGAACAAGGTATGTAACTGGATCCCTTTCAAACGAAATAACAGCGCGAAATTGATGAACAGTAAAGAACGACAAAGACAACCAGCCTTCTTCACTAAGGTGAAAGGTGACAAGCATTTTAGACAGCCTTCCCATAGCTTTGTCAGGGCTAAGGTACGGTACCTGCGGGTGTGTTTGTGCTTCACATAAAAATTAGTCACCCGTTGTATTTTATCTGATAGACGCTTCTATGTTCAGTTGTTCCTTTTTAGTCTGAATACACTTTATAAGCGACCCCAAACCATCCACCGCCATCGGCGGCGTCCGCAGTCTTCTGTCTATTTTTAAAAGAAAGAGGACTTGGCGGGCCGCAGCGCGACACTCTACCGAATAAGCCACGGACGCGACGCTGCTATCGGTGTCAGTAACGTGCCTTATATCTTTAACACCACTGCGTGCGTCCCCCTGAAGAAGGAGAAGGAAACGACGATGAAGAGACGCGCGTGAGGCGACTGCGGCTCGAGTTCGATGTGCCCGGTACCGGAAAGCTCACGCGTGCGCGCGCCGCTCGGGCCGTTCACGAGGCCCGTTCCAACGGCTACGACGTGACCAGCGAGGACTGGATACCCATCGAGATGCAGTCGGCCACCATCACGGTAGATCGCAAGGCCGGCATAGCTTGTAAACGGACGCAGTTCCCACTTGTCCAGGCCAGCGCCATCACCGTGCACAAATCTCAGGGGGGAACCTACGCCTCGGTCGTGTACGACTACACCATGACGCACCCGCAGAAGCTCGTCTACGTTGCGCTCTCTCGGTGTACCAACCTCAACGGACTATACCTCACCAACGCTGAGGGAGACCACACCTTCTACCACAAGCAAGACAACCCCGACAAACCCATGCTCGATAAGTTTCGGAGTCTCGAGAATCACCGTCTCGTCACCGTCACGCAGCGCTACCTCTCCGCTCTTGGGGACCAGCATTTCCGCAGGGTGTGCGAGGGTGGCTGTAGGGAGGTCACGCTCGCGCTCCTAAACGTCCGCTCTCTCTCGGCGCATGATCTAGACGTTGCCAAAGACCCCTTACTCTCCAGAGTTGATCTCCTTTGCCTCACGGAGACCTGGAACCACTCCTCCGGTGACTGCGCTGCTGATGTCTCCCTGAGTGGCTACGATCGCGTGACCCGGGCCCTCACCGAGAGAAGGGCTGGTGGAGTGGACGTCTTCCTAAAGCGCTACTGGCCCTTCAGTGAAGAGCTCAGGCGACAGCAGGACCGGATTCAACTCCTGGTCTTACAGCGTGCCGACCTCGCTCCTGATGCGCCGCCGCGAACGTGTCCCACTGACGACCCGTGCTTCTTCGCCCGGAGTGGAAGCCGGGGCGAGTACTGCGACGTGTGCTTGGTTGGACACGTCTACGCCAACGCCCTCTCGCATGCCGTGTGTACTTCGCCGCTCAGAGACGACTCGCCGTACGCCTCCGTCTACACCTACACCAGGGGGAGTAAAGTTAAAATCCGTTGGCATTCGCCAGTGAGTTAACGTAAACTCCCCCGTGTGATCAAATTGCGATTCCCAGGAACCATTACACCATAAAGGCACCAGAGTGTGATTAATAGATATAATAGTGCGAATTAATAAATACCCCTCATAGCATCACCCCGCGCATTCGCACTTAACCATGTTCACCCTCGAGGAAATGCTTGGGAGTTTTTTTATTTGAGACGTTTTTAACAAAAAAGTATTTCATGCCGGGATCCACCACAGCTACGTTAATGTGCTTCTGTCACGGAAGTGAGGTTGAAAAATAGATACTAAGATATTGCAATGAAAAAAAAGGCAGATTTCACGTACAGTGGGAATCGATGACATGCGAAGGCGTGAATGAGGAATGTTTAGATGTCAGTTTGAAATCACAACAACGTCGCGAGGTGGAGGTAAATTATGCCGGCCATAACTTCCATGTCATATTTATTATGTTTGGACATGTTATTTACCTTCATCATCTATTCACACCACCTGATAACAAATTTAGTATATGTGGACCTAGTGAAACGGCCGCGAGCGTGCTATGAGCGTAGCATGTAGTCTTGTTTTACATGTCACACATATCGTGATTATCATGTTCGGACGTGTCATTTAACATTACCGTCTATTGACGTTATGCAATACCAGCTTGGTATATGTGAAGCTAGAGAAACGACCTCGAGCGCATCATGCGCGTGGCATGTGGTTGTGTTGTTACATGACACACATCTTACGATTATCATGTTTGCACCAGTCACATACCTTCGTCGTCCATTTACGTCCCGTAATACCAAACTTGGAATATGTGAAAGCTAGCAAAACGGAAGCTAGCGAAATGGCGGGGAGAGCATCATGAAGGGCCCAATATACTGCGACGTATCGTTGACGAGCGCACGCTGGGCGCAGCGACGCTACGCTAGAAAAACGCGAACACTTTAGAGTCGGACGCCAGAAGCTACCAGCGTCTGTCGGTGCAGCTCGGTGGGAACCGGTGCGAAATGCAACAAGCTGCATTTCGCACCGACCACGTTACCCAGAATGCACCGCGTCCGCCTAGCTTCGTGATGAAGGCACGCCGGGCATGTTCAAACGCGCACGCGTCAAAGTGACGTAGTGCGGTGCATGCATGAGGGTATATGCCAGGCAGATCGGCGCCTGGCATGACCTCGCTGGCATGACGCAACGAAACGAACGCTGGAGCACACGCGCGCCGGGTCACGTCTAAGCGTATTGGCGCCTCGAGTGTGGCATGTAGTAATGTACGACATGACACGCATCTCATAATTATTATGTTTGCACCAGTAACATACCTTCATCATCCATTCACGTGACGTAATACTAAATTTGGCATATATGAAACTAACGAAACGGCCCCGAGCACATGATAAGTGCGGAATGTAGTCGTGCTGTTACATGTCCCGCATGTCATGATTATCATGCTTGGACATGTCATTTACATATGTCGTCCGTTCACGTCAAGCAATACTGAATTTGGTACATGTGAAGCTAGCGAGACGGCCGTGAGCGCATCATGAGCGTAGCATAAAGTCATGTTACATGACACGCATCACCTGATTATCATGCTTGCACCAGTCACAACATCCCTTCGTCGTCCATTCACGTCCCGTAATACCAAACTTGGTGTATGTGAAGCTAGTGAGACGGTTTTGATTGATTGATTGATTTGTGGGGTTTAACGTCCCAACACTACCATATGATTATGAGAGACGCTAGCGAGACGGCTGCGAACGCATCATGAGCGTGGCGTGTAGTCACGACTCATGACTTACATGATATGCATGTCATGATTTCCACGTTAGGGTCTCTCACTTGTGTTCGCCATGCAATCATGTCATACCATACCAGTTTTGCAACATATCATGGAAACGAGACCACCGCAAGAGCAGTATGGCCATGAAATGTAAATCATGACATTCAGGACATAAGTGTCATTGTTTTCATGTTATGACTAGTCAAATATGCTCGCCATACAGTCGTGTTATGCCATACCATGTTTGGTATCAATAACATTAACCAAACGACCTGCAGAGCTAAAAGTCATATGCGGCTAGATAGATAGATAGATAGATAGATAGATACGCGCAAAGTCGACGAAATTCGCTAAGAAATGCTTCGCATTAAAAGAAAGGAACAAAACAAAACCAGAAAGCAAGCGTATGGCGCGCGGAATCACACCGGCGACCACTCGATTCTTAGGGTGTGGTGCTAGTCACTACTCCACATGACCTACGTAGTCTCCAATGGCAACGGCCAGCCATTTGTATACACAACGCACCGTTTGGCAGTCCTCAGAGCTTTGTAACTGTAGCGCGTTTTTGTTATCAGTGGCGAGATGGCGCGACAGGCTCGCGTTGGGGAAAGTCCCTGGATATTTTTAGGAAAGTACCGCCATTTTTTTAACCGAGCCGCCGCGCCACGCTAGAGTGTACTAGAAGAGGTTGAGTGGCGCGATCGCCGGGCGCCGCCTACGCTTCCTGGCGAAGCCCGAACTGCGGAAAGTTAGCGTGGGGGCGCTGCGATCGAAGCAGCTTGGAAATTTCCTCCGCGTCCGCCGCCGGGCCATTGCAATTTGCAGCGAAGGCGACGGGGACTGCGTGTTCTCATCAAACTGATGACCTCTAGATTCAAGTCCGAGGCTCTTTGGCCGCACTCAAGTGGTAGTTCTGCGTTCTCCAGTTTTCTAGACTACATTGACAAGTGGGAGCAGCATGTCGGCTAGGACGTCGGGTTCCTTAGCAAGCAGACAGCTACTGGCCGGAGGGTTACGCTGTCCAGTGTGCTTTCTTTACTGGACTATGTTACCACAGAACTAAGCTACAGGTATTTGATGACGAGTAACCTAAGCCAAGATCCACTCGAGAACTTGTTTGGAGTTGTGCGGCAGTCGTCGGGCTGTAATGACCATCCGACCCCAGAGCAGTTCTTAATTGCTGTCAACTGCCTGAGCTAGTATAGCCTAGCTAAGCCAGTGCACGGTGCGAGCGTTACACCATTGGTGCTTACATCACTGCTCGACACTGGAGATGCACACTCGGCAGATGCAACAAGCCTGCAGCAAACAATTGATGACCACATCGCTCAAGGAGATCTTGACGTGATAGAAAGCGCTGCCTGCCATGACAGTATTGCTGCCCCAACTGAGCATTACAGCCTTGTGGGGAAAAAAAGTGACTCTCGCCTAGCATATTACATGGCTGGATATGTTGCTTGAAAGTGTGTGCAGAAGTGAGGATGCACTGCTTGTCGTACTTCACTGCTTGTTCCAGCTTCAGAAGGGAAGGGACATGAGTGTTCGGCCTTTACGAACTTTTGCGACAAAGGTGGTTTGTTGTACCCGTCTAAGGAGCTGTTTGACTTCGTTAGCTATTCAGAAGACACATTTACAGACTGCTTCAGCACTAATGAACTGCGCAGTGATAGCATTTTAGATGTGCTGCATCTGGTCAGGGTTGAAGGGAGACCCCTTGGCTGTGCTCAACATGCAAAAGCAGTGAAGTCTTATGTGGTAAAATTTTATGTTGTCACTCGATTGCACTTTTTGGTTAAAGGAATCAATAGAGCTAAGGAAGAACGGCGCAGGAGGCTGCAGCACCTAAAGCTCCGTAGGTGCGTGTAGGATTCCCGTATAGCTGAGTGCTCCACTCGTCCTGTTACATACCTGTAACAGTTTTATTTGTACACAGTATTTACAGTGATTTTTTTGTACTTTGAAGTTTATCTGTGTACATAGCCAGTGTAACAGTGATACTTCTTTGTATATATGTAAAGCAATAAGTTTTAAGCATCTTTATTTTTATTTTGTTTTCCTTTAAATGTATCTTTATGCATAGTGTGTGTGACTGATATTTCTTTGTATATAGCAGCCGGTTTTAAACATCTTTATTTTTATTTTGTCGTGTCTGTAAACACATTTAATATGCTGTTGACAGGTGGAAAAAAACCGCGTTGGTTTATGCCTGGCTTTATCCTTTGGCTAAATTACCGCTGCTTGTTTCTACACATTGAACGATATTTGTATATTTGCTGCTGATCCAATAAAAAGCTAAGGGATGCAGACGTCGCTGTTGTTCTTTTAATATGGGAGTAAGAAAAATCAGTTTTCTATTAGCATCGTTATTTAAAGCATTCCTTCCCGTAGCCGAGGCGTTGTGACAAAAGCACACGTGTAGCTTTCGCTCACGACATTCATTCCAATTTGAACTGCTATTTACAGCTTCGCTTAACTGCGGCCATGCACAATGAGACGGACTGCACGCGGACTTGACAGTTTCTCTCAATTAGTAAAAAGACTAAAAAAAAAAAAACGGAATCGCGAAGAACCTACGCAAGGGGCGCATTCGCGCGTCACCGTAGCAGATGCTCAGAGCCGCGAAACCAGTGCAGCAATATTTAGGGGCAATATTATGAGGCGAAAGCCTGATTATCGTGTGGAAACACCATTTTTAATGCTACTCTGACGGTACAAATCTATAGCCGTACACCGGTAAGAAACTGGCCGTCGCACGTGTCGCCAAAGGCGCAGAAGCCCGGCAACGCACGACCGCGCAAGCGATGCGCGACCAAGCCGGATTGCTCGTAGCGCCCTCTATCGCAACCGCGTACGGAGCTTCAGGAAAAAAACGGCGGTCGCGCCACTCAACCTATTCTAGTACACTCTAGCCACGCATACTCCTCTCTCGCCTCTCGGGCCGCGACGAGCATCGCGCGTGTTATCAGCGTGACGTAGCATTCTTGATAGGAGAGTGGCACGAGCCGTGTTAAAGGGCCGGCGCCTGCACGGTGGCTGTTCGAGAAAGGACATAGATTAAGTCTAGACACTTGGGAGAGGAGGGTTGGACATTCTGGAGAGGATATGGAGGAGAGTGTCGCTACTTTCTCTATATTAAGGAGTTTTAGAGTTGGCCACGCTCTAAGGTCCTCGCCTCCAGAAAGCACCGCTTCCACGGAGCTTGGTCTCTCGTGCGCGCGCGTTTGCTTATCCGACTCGTAATTACCGAGAGAATGGAGGTCACTTCACTGCATATACCTGTGCGTTCGTTTCGTGCGTCTTTCTTTCTGTTTTAACAGCGCACCTTAAGTGTCGAGGTGTGACACTTGTTAGTCTGCGCTCGTTCTGTGTATGCTAATTTTGTGCATGCTTTTGCTTGAGGTCTTCGCTGCTAGTTTCGAGCTGTTTTCCGTTCCGAACGTGACTTTGCAATTTGTTGCTGTAGCTCAAAGATTTCACAATAAACACTTTACTACCTCTACAAAGACACGTTTCACTTTTTGTTAGGCGGAGTCCTATATAGGGAGATAAGCCACGTATTTTTACTGTCGTTTCTGTTTGATTTTTGGTATTCAGTTTCTTAAGCAGTATTTTTGGTATTCAATTTCTTAAGCAGTATACATTTAGTTTGGAGCTTTGCCCATGCTTGTCGTTCATCACATGGATTCGTTTTCTTTTCGCGCTGTTGTTATGTTTAACAGAAATCGACATACATATGACCAACTACTGGTTCTGAAATTACTTCGCTGATGACTGCTTCTCTAACAGGAGTAATGTTCATCGGGGCAGCCCTGACGAAGACAGGGCATATCGAAGCGTATGGTTCAACGACATTCCTGTTCTGCGGTTTCTAACATCTGTAGGTTTATTCAGCCTGAAGGTTTCAGTATATAGACAATTCGTTCTACTATTGGCAGTGTTCGAATCCATGAGATAGTGCATTTTTTGTGTTCTTCCCTTCCTTTATGTTCTCAAATGTTGCAAGGTGGTCGTTTTTGCCGATGTTAAACAGAAAAAAAAATCACTGAACCATTCAAACTAATCAGGGCTGTGACCTTTCCACTTTAATTTATTTACTTAAGGGGATGAAAGTCAATAAATATTTTTCCCCAGCGTAAAAAAACTGCTAGGTGTGATTCAACCTTTCACACTAGTTTACACGCTTTTCAGCGTGTAAACTAGTGTGAAAGCAAATGAAAAAATGAGGAAGCAAAGACTACGTCATATCCTCGCCTGATCATTGAGCTATCAGTGGTCAACTACTCGCAAATTGAAGTTCTGCGGAAATGCGCAAGTTGTTTGAAGTTTCGTGTTAGAAAAAAAATCGCAGCATATCGACGGAGTAAATGATAATTAGTGGGGCGAAGCGTCAGTCCGTGTGTCTATTTATTCGTGCGTCGGTGAGTGCTTCCGTCGTTCCGTGCATCCGTGCGTGCGTGCGTATGTCCGTCCGTGCCTGCGCCCATCCGTCCGTGCGTCTGTGTGTCCATGCGCCCATTCGTGCGTCTGTCTGTCCGTCCGTCCATGCGTCCATCAGTCAGTCCGTCCGTCAGTCTATCGTTCGTGCGTGCGTGCATTCATGCTTTCGTCGGTATCTCCGTTCGTCTGTCCTGCCATTCATCCGTCCACCCGCCCGCCCATCTGTCTGTCCGTGCGCCTGTCTCTCCGTTCGTTCGTTCGTTTGTTCGTTCGTTCATCCGTCTGTACGTCTGTCTGTACGTCTGTGTATCTGCCCATCCGTCCATCTAGTGAACACTCCCAGTACCATCACTTCGTACCTGTTCATTATGTATTCGATGGATGGATTGATATGGCTTTACCCTTTGTATCGGACGGTGGCTAACGCCACCAAGCCATCATACTGAGTGAACCAAAAACTAGATTTATTTTTTTTCCTTTAAATATTGAGGTTGAGGACTCGTACTTTGCAGTGAAGGGTTTAGTTTTCACTCGGGCCTGCACTTTAGCCACCAATCAAATAACCTCCTTAGAGTTAATTCTACCCGCTTAAAGTCTATTTTGCCCTCCCAGTCCCTAAACCCCCGTGCTTTGAAAAACTCTGCGCCATAATCTTGAACTATAGGGTGACGCCCTTTACAGAACATTATCAAGTGTTTGGCAGTTCCCTCCTCCTCTCCACACGCACTGCGTACCCTGTATACCCCTTCGTATTTGGCCCGACATGTCTTGGTTCGCAATACTCCCGTCCTCACCTCAGTCGAGAACTACCCTGAGTACTATCATAGATCCTTTCCTTGGCAATTTTTTGCTTAAAAGTTCGATAGATCTCTAGTGCTGACTTCCTAATCATGCCAATTCTCCACATAATGGTCTCGGCTTCCTTTAACTTTTTCTTAACCGATAATTATTTTTGGTTTGGCCCTCAGCAGTTTTCTAAGTATTTACCCGTCAATTTTCCGGTTCGCTTTCTCCAACTTGTATCGACATTCTTCATGTACAAGTAGCTGAAAACGGTCCTAGTCCGACTCTCGTCCCCCATTTCTCTAAATCGCTTCCCCAATTTTATCTTGCTGCTTCCTTCCCGGCTCTCAAATGATGCCCATCCCATGCATATCACCTTGTACTTCCTGATTTGATGTATTCCCGTGAGCTCCTAAGGCAAGCCTGCCTATTTCACGTTGCTTAATTTCTAATCTTGCTTGAACTTCTGATCTCATGCACAAGACTACATTGCCGAACGTCAGACCAGGTACCATGACTCCTTTTCATATTTATCTCACAACATCATACCTATTGTAATTCCACAGTGCCCCATTTTTCATCACTGGTGCATTCCCGTTACATTTATTCGTCACGTATATTTCGTGCTCACTTAGGTACTCGGTCCCATTGCTTATCTATACGCTTAGATGTTTATATTTATCTGTTATCTCTAGCGTGACCTCCTGTATTCTAAGCTCACTACCTTCATTATCATTAAAAATCATGACTGCTGATTTTTTGTTACTGAATCTGAAGTCTCACCTATCTCCCTCATTACCGCAGATGTCCACCAATCTCTGCAAATCTTCCTTGTTGTCGGCCATTAGCATTATACAATTTGCGTACATCAATGCTGGTAGTGCCTGTTCAAAGAGCTTTCCTAGTTTGACGAAAAAGAGGTTGAAGCCAAGTCCACCTCTCCCCTGATTTGGCCTCTAATGCTTGTAGGTACATCACGAATAACAAGGGTGACAGAGGACACACCTGCCTAAGCCCCCGTTTTACCTCTGCGGGCTTGGATACCTGTTTTTCCCTCTTTAAAACTACCTTCTTATACCTTTATGGATATCCTTTAAAAGATTAGTGATTCCATCATCCACACCTAATGTGTCCAGTATTCCCAACAAGTCCTCTTGAACGACGCTATCGTACGCTCCCTTGATATCCGAAAATGCTAGCCACAGGGGCCTGTGTTCCCTTTCTGCTATTTCGATGCACTGCGTCAGCGAGAACAGATTGTCTTCCAACGTTCTGTGTTTCCAAAACCCATTCTGCAGTTCCCACAGCACGCCCTCATCCTCTAATTCCTGCCTGCAGTCTTTCCTTTATAATCTGAATCACCAACCTGTAGATCACTGATGTCACTGTTATAGGACGGTAGTTGTTTATGTCAGCTTTGTCCCCCTTTCCTTTATAGATCAGGCTCATCCTGCTAAGTTTCCATCCATCGGTGCTTCACCGTTGTTATTGGTTTTCTAACTGCCTCTCTCAAAGTCTGCTTAGACTTCAGACCCAATGTCTTTATCAGCATAATTCGATTGCCATCTGGGGCTGTTTATGTATTACTGGGAACCCTCTTTCCAGCCCTTTCGCACTCTCGTTGTGAAAATGGAGCCATTGCGCCACTTGATTCATCTTTGTCTATTGTGGTGCATAAGGCACTTCTTTGTTGAAAATTTCTGTCACCCTTGTTCTGATATATTCAATTGCTTCATCCCCTTCCAGCCTACCAGCTTGAGCTGTAGTTATAAACCTCAGCTCTAGGCTCGTCTCACTTCATAGGGAGTTCATATGGTTCCAAGATTTTGCAGCTGCCTTTCTATCTTTTTTATGTGCTCCTGGCAGCCACTCAGACCCCTTTCTTGTAATCTTTTCATTTATCAGAAGGAATGCTTCCCGTCTACAGCTTAGAAAGATGTCTCACTTTCTTTCAACATCATCTGTCGGTTCGCCCCGCTGCTTAGCATGTCTGTGTTCCTTAAAGGCTTCCTGACGTTTTGCTATGACTCTCTCCCTCATCCTGCGAACACTTGGATTTGTGTCTTTTCTTTCGGTGTGACTTGTCACGTGCCTAAGTAAGCTCAAGCTCAGTATAATTAGATTCGTATATGTCCACACTGTCTTATTATCCTCAGTGATTACTTTTTGAATTTATTTAGTTACTATTTCTATTTACCTTTCTGAATAAAAATTTTCTGTAGTTGCTCATCTTGTCTCCTTCCAACTTTCACTGCTCTTCCAAAACTTAGCTTGATACGTTTGTGATCACTACACAGACTTCTGGAGCCACCTTCATCTATGTGCATTCCCTGAGCTTATCATACATCCTATGTGACATCTGGACTCTCTCGACTAGAGACAACGGTGCTTTGCTGACTATGGCTTGGTGTCGCCTTCACCAAAGCTTTCGCCTTCCGAATCGACATGGAAGATAGTGCTGCTTGCGGTCATTGCGGCAGCGATGAAACTATAGAGCACGTTCTCTGCCACTGCCCTCGTTATTGTGTTCAAAGACGGCAACTAGCTGCTGCGTTAGCTCGCCTTGACAACAGACCTTTTTCTGAACAATCAGTGTTTGAAAGGCGATATGATTTGTGTGCTCACAGAAAATCTGTGAAGGCCTTACTGAACTTTTTGCGTGGCAGTGGCCTATTGTATGGACGATAGCACCCCAGCCCCCCCACCCCCTTTTTTTTACGCGCTTCTATTTCTCTCTTCGCTTTCTTTCCCATCTTTCTTGCCCATTTCCCCTTCCCCTAGTGCAGGGTAGCAAACCGGATGCTCCGTTTTCTGGTTAAGCTCCCTGCCTTTCCCTAACTTTATTCTCTCTCTCTATGTGACATCAGCGCGTAATCTATCGTCGACTCCAGCCTTCCTACCTCCCATGGTGTTTGCACTTCACATTTCTCGGTACTGTTGCAAATGATCAAATCATGCCTTTCACACATATCCATGATCACTTTCCCTTCAACAACAACAACAACAACAACAACAACAACAACAACAACAACAACAACAACAACAACAACAACAACAACAACAACAACAACAACAACAACAACAACAACATACAACGCGGACGCACGACCCCCGGCATAAGGATCTTCGCTCCTAATAATTTCACAGCACGTTGCACTGTGCACGTGTTGCAGCCGATAGCTTGTGGGGTCAGTGTCTATCATATACGCACTTTTTCGTGGTCTCTGCCTCCCGCGTAATTATTACGAATGGAGCATACATCAAAATATACGAAATTTGTTCTTGCAAATTAGGTTGAGGGCTTTCTGACGCTAACTGTATTACTCAGTAGCTAGAGGAGGCAGGTGATCGCAAAAGCCACCTAAGAAAGGAAAAAGCTGTCAAATTGGACCATATGTAGCTGTTTGAGTGAGTCTACAAAAACACAGACTAATTTTTTACGCACTACTAATTGCGATTGTGATGAAATACTCCATAATATGTCTAATGTACTCAATATATTAGATAAAGGTACTTTTATAATGGATGTTTAAGTGCTATACCTCTGTTTCAGTGCGGAATCATGCAGATGGTGAACTTTTTTGATGAATGTTCACAATGTTTTACGTCAAACATGCTTTTTGATAAACGGGATAGATGACTTGCTGGTACACCAGATATATACGAGCCTAATGTCATTATATGACGACTTCGCAAAGGATTCTCGCTGATATACACATCATGTAAATGTGCATAGGATCATCGACGAAGTGGAACAGTTTTTACTCGTCCTGCAATTGCACACTACGTTTGACTTTATCAACAGAAGGAATGCATTTAATGCAAGGCTTAGTTCAAGGCGCGGAATTACTAACGCCGGGAAGCGCTGGTTCAAAGGTGCGTATCGTAACAGTGGCTAACTACGACCGTGAACAGGCATCACTGGAAACGGCGGCTACTGAACATGATAGCGAAGCGCGAACAAAATTGAACGGACGGCTATACGCAAGTCAAGGTACAAAGCGCTTACCTAACAAACAGATTTGGACAAAAGGCTTCTGCAGCTGCTTGGTCGGTTGTAAGCCACACAATCTGACCCACTATGGCAAGATAGGCGAAAATTGGGTCGTGATGTAGGAACGTTCACTAACGCTTCCCGAAAAAAGTCTTTATTGATAATCAAAGATTGAGACAGCCGCAAGACTTGGAAATACGTTCAAGCTATTCGTGTGTGCATTGAATTTGCCGGGCGTAAAATGAGTTACATTGCACGTATTCATCGATCTCGAAGTGCCAGCACAATGGCCATCTGTTAGTGTCTTGTTTCTGCTTCGTTTTAGCGCTTACATTACGAGACACTTAATACCCTGACAACGGTATGCTCATTCAGCCGTGACAAAAAACAAAAACAAATCTGAATGCGGTCTCCTCCTGCACCTTACTGCAATCGTATTCAACCATTTTCTCTCCCACTATACATCTTTATTGGGAACGAAGGTGGAATTTGAGGACTGGAACATAAATTTCAAGCTATTTTAAGCTTTAATAGGAGTCTTTTCTAGTTCCTTGCCATTATCAGAGGACGTGCTTTCGTGGGAAGCAAGCAAAGCAATTTTTAATTTTCCTTGAAAGCCACGCGAAAGGTGTACTCACCCCTGCTGATTGATTGATATGTGGGGTTTTGACGTCCCAAAACCACCATATGATTATGAGAGACACCGTATTGGAGAACTCCGGAAATTTCGACCACCTAGGGTTATTTAACGTGCACCCAAATCTGAGCACACGGGCCTACAACATTTCCGCCTCCATCGGAAATGCAGCCGCCGCAGCCGGGATTACTCACCCCTGCCAGCAATGTATTATACACTGTAAAAAATTACTCCGAGGTCGGAGTAAAACGCTTGTGCTCTAGCAGACCCCCTAATCAGGGTAATTTTTGTTCCGGACCTCCACAGCAAAGTGTTTGTTCCGGCTGGCCGCTGAAATTGCGTGGTACATCCAGAGTATTTCTCACTGATATTTTACTCCGGCGAGTCGGAGTAATTTAACACCGGAGCATTTTTTACCGGCCTTTCGCTCTGACTGCCTCGAGTGATTACGTGACACCTCCGGAGCCTTTTTTGCAGGTTTTTCACTCCCACTATTCGGAGCTTTTGCGGGGCGCTTCCGTAGTAGTTTACGAATTTTTTACATCGTCCGGATGGAATTTTAGCGAGTTGTATGGTCATTTTTAAAAGTGTGTGCTCCTCCGTTTATTTTTTCTACGCTGATCATGTCACGCGTCAATTATGTGAAAGAATTCTCAATTCTTATGCAAGCACAGTAGAACTACTGATTTTTTTTTTCTAGAGAGCTCTAGCAGATGAAATTCTCTCGTAGTAGTGCGTAACATGTCTTACGCTTTGACCTGCACGGTAGTACCGGTGGGAGATTTCTCCTGTGCGTTGTTGAACAATAAAAAACTCGGAGCGTGCGCGTTCATTAAAAGCCAAATTCTCCTGTCTCTCATTCCCCAATAGCAGCTATTGGTATGTACATTGAGCACTATTAGACAAGAAAGGGTTGCTACGTTATACCCGCTGAGCGTAACCTCCTTGGTTTTAGAAAGGTTTAGCGAGTTTAGTTTAGTTCAGTGTATTTATGGCCGCAGTGCCATAGATACAGTGAACTAGTATATACCATGAACTCCAGGTGGTTAAAGTTGGCAAGTAGACACGAAGCACAAGCCGTAAGAAAGTGTGCGTGTGCCACCTCTCTTATAGTTCTTGGAATGTCTGCTGGATGACGGTGCTTCTATATGCGGAATATGGGATGAAAAGATTCAAGATGGTGGTACTTGGAGTGTTGACTAGACGCAGGAACGGATACACAGACAGATGCATGGACGGACGCACGGATGGCTGCACGGACGGATGGACGCATGGATGGACGCAGGGGTGGATGCATGGACGAACGCAGGGATGGACGTACGGATGGACGTGCGGACGCACGAACAGACGCATGCATGGACGGTCACACAGACGGACGCATGGACGAACGGAAGCAGGAACAGATGGACGGACAGATGCTTCGTCCCACTCTCCATCATTCACCCTATAGATATGCTGCCATTTTTTTGTTCATTGCTGATCATTAGTGAAAAGAAGACAAGAAGAAACAAAAATGCGAAACTCCACCAAAAATGAAACAAACGAACACAGATCACATATAATCTACAGCTCTCAAGTTTGAAGCGCAGCGCTTCGAAATGAAGCCCAGAATGCCCTAAAACGATGCACGACAAACGAAGAAAGCGTGGCTACCGAGAACCACTGTTCACCATTCCCGAAGGACCATTCATCAGCTTCATTGACGATCTATGTGTTTAGCTGATTTCTTTTTGCATAATCAAGCAAAAAAAATTTACACATTAGAACTGCAAATCATGCGAGCGGCATGAAATCTGAGGACATTGAAGCCACGGGTACTCGTTAAATTCTGTACAGTCTGCGAGTACACGAGAATACCTAGACTCGTAAAGAAACCACACAAACACACAGAAAAGAACTAGCGTTCAATATCAGGTAGTCGATTCTATGTGGTGTGGTGTAAGAAAGCCGGTACGCCATAAAACACAGCTCCGTCACGTGAACAATGTTCAAAACGGACGGAAGTATCCCATATATTCCTAATAGATAGAGCTACTCTTGCTAAACATTCGAAAGCATTTTTTTCATTAAGTGAGCGAATTTCGGTACTTTAGACGACAACATCGAGAATGCCGCTCCAGATCATTTTCTCATTTTATCAGATAATATTGCCGATAATATACGCGCATTTTAGTTGGCGCTGATCGTCATAATTTATCGTCATACTACTAATTTGAGCCTTACAGTTTGTATGCTTGTGGCCTCTTTAAAAAAAAACACCTTCATTCTACTTTGCAAAGTAATCTTCGAGAGAATTTGGCACTGTTTTGCTTTCTTTTTTTAATTAGTACTGCCCACTCGGTTTCCTACTTGTCGTAGTGAACCTTTTGCAAAGTGTAGTTATTGCATGGGCCTGTATTGCTTCAAAACAAACAGCCTCAATGACAAAATAAAAAAAAAGATCACTACTACGTAACAAAATAACTTAGCAATAAAAGGTACTAACATCATGCCGCTTATACCAACTGTATGTTCATCATATACTGGCAGAAATGAGAGAAGGTCGACCAGTTTACCTAACCTATAGGTCCGTGCAAACGTTGGAGGTCATGGAAGGCGATTTATAGAGGTGTCACGACGAGTTCAGCAAGATTCGAAGAATTCTATTTTACTCTGTCCTGTTCACAGCCCAGCGTTGTCTCTTCTGGTATTTGAGCCCTGTTCGTAAGAGAGAGATAGAAACAAGCGTTCTCTTTTTCACAGAGAAGATGGACAGGACAGCGAACACTTTGAGTTTTACCTGTTTGGTCGGAGAAACTTGACGCTCCCCCGAAATAAAAAACTAAAAAAAACTGCATTCACGACCATGCAAGTGGGACTGAAAACAGAAAAAAAAAATGCTGCAGCGTGGCACTACACTCTCTCATAATTAACACAGAAAATACGGCTAGTTTCTTGAGACGGTGCTCTCTTTTTTCTCTCTTACTCTCATAGCCATGACCCTCCGTCCTACGTTGAGCTGTGCGGGGAAATGGGCTACAAAAATAAGTCTTTAGTCCCCCCCCCCCCCCCCCACTCTTTCACAGAAATGTCGGGCGTCCAACAACCCTTGTGGATGGAGTTTTGCGCAAAATATGGACAAACAAATGAGCTCAGGCAGTGCCTGTCTGTGGTCTCTTCTTTCTTGACGTTTTTTTTTGTTTTGCGCGAAACTTAATCTAAAATGGAATACCAACCCGCCCAACGTTCGGTTCTTGTAAGCTCTACAAACTGTTTTGCCTACCGACCCGATCATCCCTTCTTTACGCATTACTCGCCATGGGTCTCGTGAGCTGCTTTCTTCCCTACCTTTCTTGTTATAAAAGCAGGACGACCACCTAAGGCTAATATTTCAGATAACCCTTATAGAATACAAAAATTTTACGAAAATGAGTGCGTGTATCAGTTCTAAAACTCTGCACCAAACCAATTGCCCTCACTCAGCTCACTACTTTTTGAAGAATTAGCAGTGGCTTCAGTTATTTATGTTTTATTTGTACAGCCTACATGACCGATCAAAATAATTTATACGCTGTGGTAAACCTCGACCCGGCGTTTGTTAGTATGGAAAGCGAACAAACGTTATCATTTTTGTGTGATGACAATACCAAAAGACTTTCTAACCTGTTAGATTTTCTTAAAAAATTATTACCTATTTATGGAATCAACCTACAACCATAAAATTTTTAAATATTGCATATCTAATCAGCGCTCCAAATACTAGAGTGGGGTGATTAAAATTACCGAAGTTATTTTAAGAAAAAGATTTGTAGGCCAAACTACGCATTATCGTAATTTCCACTGATGTTTACTGATATCCTGTAAAATTAGACTAGTATTGATAACCCGTTTCCTCATCAACCTAGTATTACATATCTTAGCACTACGTGACATTTGACACTCCCCAGTTTTGCAGCGCGCCAGCGACCGCCGAGTCTCTCACCACTCAGGAGACCACAATGTGTCGTTCGCTGCCAGGAACGAACACACGATATTACCCTTCGCACAACTCTCTTCTGTCGACGATAACCTTCGTTGCTACTTTTAGTCGCTTGTGATTCCCAGAAGGTGCACAGAACGATTTCTTTTTCCCGAACGCGGTCGAACGCTTCGCACAATCCTCACTGCACCGGCTTGGTCTGCGCCATGTTGAGTTGTGAGGAACGGCCTCCCGTCGGCGAGGCTGCCTGTGTCACTCCTCGAACAGCCAATGAATGCCGCTGAGGGATGAGCTGGAACATTTGGGGAGCATCCACCGGGGGAAAATTGATGTTCCGAATAAATTCCGGAGGAACCACGGTAGCATAATCAAGAGATTGGCCCCGTTTTCCTCCGTTTTTTTTTTTCATCCGGCACCTACTGAAGAAAACAGTGGAAAGCGAATGAGCCCACCGGAGTAGAGCGGGCTCATCATTCTCCGATTTCTCTCAGCTGATATCTTTTTGTAGTACAGTGTACAACGCTAATTATGGTCACCGGGTGACATCTTCTTATGTTTACCTGCTTGCGCGTTAGATCGTTCATGCTGATGTACACACTGTAAGCAAAAATTGATAAAACATATGAAAACGAAAAAAATCTGAGAGCCTTGAACTCCGTGGTCATTATACACATTAGGTTTTGCCTATGATTTTACTGATCATTTTAACAAGAAACTGCTTTATGCGGAAGGCGACTTACTGTGCAGTGATGCAATTTCAGTCCCGTAAATGACGTTGGTAAAAATGCACACGAAGAATTGCTAAGGCAAAATGAGAAGAAAACGTTCAATTATTTTGGATGGCCCGAGAGTTGAACTCGTTACATCTCGCTTCGTAACGATAGATGCTGGTTGCTTTACTATTTGCGCTTCCGACACGTATGCGAGGCTTAGTAAACCCGCCTTATACTCCTCACGCCTTCTCTCGTTGGCTTGTTCATGATTTTTGGTGGCGATGTCACCGTCTGGAAGTGATGCGGGAATTACTGCATCATGCCATTACGAGAGCCGACGGGACCGGGAACGTTTGGCAGTTTCAGCAAAACGAATGCTTTCGGTGCAATATTGTAGGAATCTCTACGGTCACTGCTGCACTGGCAATGCGGTGATCGCGATGCATGATCCGATTCAGTAGCGATGAAGTAACGTGCTTTGCCTTCTGCGTCGTCTTAGTGTATGGCAAAGGCGCTGTGTTTTTCCACGTGAAATTTGACTAACGTCCCCACACGAACGGACATTGTACGAGTTATTACACATTAAGGTACAGCAATATACCTTAATCGACTTAGTGGAGACATTTACGTGTCCTACCATAATAATAATAGTTCGGGTTTAGCGCGCCAAAATCAAGATTTGATTACGAGGCTCGTTCTATGTAGTGGAGGGCTCTGGAAATTTGCCCAATCTGGTGATTTTTTACCGTGCACTGACATCGCACAGTACACGAATTTCTAGAATTTCGCCTCATCGAAATGCGACCACCACAGCGGATCCGTGTTGTACTGATTCTTATGACGGAGGAATTAACCACGTGGTAAAGGCGACGCACCGTATGGTTTTTCCTTGTCGGCGTGTCACGTTGTTTTCACGGTCCATCATATACGGGCATGCGCCACAACAATGTGGTAAAACCCACGACTCACCACCGGTCAATTTTATGCATATTATGAGTTAAACGTTCGTCGCTGCTGTAATGTTACTGCCTAAATCACTGTTTTTGGCTTATTAGTGTCAGAATCTTCGAAAACATTTACCAAGGTGCTCAAGGCAAACATTTTCTTAAAATTGCCTAGAGGGGACTCTGGCGCTGCGATTGTTCAGCGACCATAAAAATGATGGGTAGTAGACGGATTTGCCTAGTCTTCGTACTTGCGGTCGGCGAATCGTTCTTGTGGCTTCGTTTATTGCTGCGTTTCGGTTTCGTTTAGAAGGAAAGAACAAACTCTTTCGAACTTTGTGACCCTATTTGAAATGGTAAGCTTGAATGAGTAAAGTAGCAAAGCGCAACCACTGAAGATTTTTTGCTGATTTTTGTTTCGTGAGAAAACCACTCCAAGCCCCACGAACACACACGAAGCCAGAAGTACGAAGATTAGACAAATGCGTGTACTACCCATCATTCTCATGCTCGATGAAGTGCCATGCGTTGCAGCTTCCATAGACCCTAGCGCTATAGTTTCCTTTAGTGTTCCTCTATGGCTCAAGGTTCTTATCTAAAACCACTGACACAAATTTGGGTCTCAACGGCTGCAGTACGGTAAAGTCGCGTATTCGGAAAAAAAAAAGCTACGGCCTTTGCTTAAACCAAAAAACAGAAAAAAATAAGCTACAGACACTCATGCGTGAGAGCATCAGGAAATTACTGGGGTTACAGTAACCGCTTGCTCTGACAGATTAAGCCAACTCGGTACGCACAACGACAATGATGAAGCGATAGAAGGGCAGGCTACCGCCCAGGTGGTCAGTTTCTCGTCGACTAGGGCAGGAAGAAGCGTCCTAGACGCGGCTGGCATGGCAACGGAAAATCACCTTACACAAGGAGGTTCGGGAGACCTTTCTGGTCAGCCACTTTCCTCAAAATATGCACCCGCATTACATTGTAGGGAGGCGAAAAGCCCAGACACGAACAGTATTACAGAACATCGGCAAGAATCGTGAATCGTCTGTTTTTGTTGACGCCGCCCAGATTGGCAAGTCCCGCACACTCGCGCTGGCAGTCATTGGAGGCAATGAAAAGTTACCCACCTTGAACTCGGTTACGTTAGTTACTGGTACTGTCGCAGAACAGGTCGCCATAACCCTGGCCATGACCGACCTCTCCCGCACCAACGTTTTTACAGACTCACTTGTGGCCATCGAAGCTTTTGAATGTGGTAAACTAGCGCGAGAGGCTGCCTCTGTTCTGGAAAAAAAAGAACATACCCTGGCACTCACCTCATCTCTTGAATTCCCGCCCATATGGGGGCAAACGTTCATCGGAGCATACCTAACCTCAACGAGCTTGCCATGACCACGCGCAAGATCTCATGCGCTGCGGCGGCATGGAGACTTTACGGGGACAGGATGAAATCAAGCTGAAGGATCCACTCCTTACTTTCAATAACATCACCTCCCAATAGCGGCGCCCCACCGCGTTGGTGTAATAGATAAGGTACTTGACTGCACACGCGCAGGTCACGGAATCGAATCTCGGCTGCGGCAGCTGCATTTTTGATGGAGGTGAAAATTCTGTAGGCCCGTGCGCTCAGATTTGAGTGCACGTTAGAGCCCCAGGTGATCGAAATGTCCGGAATCTCCCGCTACATGCAGCATCTCTCATAATCATATGATGGTTTTGGGAAGTTAAACCGCGCATATCGATCAATCTAACTTAGTGGAAGGGTCTACCTTTTTCCTCACGAAAGGTAATTTAGATCTCAGTCAGTCACACTTACAATGCTCCAGACAGGCTCATTCCTTTCACGGGGATTTTTCGGTCATGTCCCTATATATATTGATTCAAGGTGTCCGGACTGCAATGAAACTTATTGTTTGTTAGTGCACATGCTTTGGCAATGACCCACGTTACCTAATTATGCTCAATTTAGACAAGCCGACTGAGAGGAGGCTGTGTGAAGCTCATGGCTCTATGCGCAACTCGAGGCAATCTAGACGGCCCAAGAAAGGGCTGAACATACCAGTGTTTCAGCCTCAACTCCAAGAAGGCCAGTGGTTTTCGCGGTTCTCCGGTAAGAGATTGGGCGAAAGCTCCTCAGGACAAACTAATGTTCTCTCTCTGCCTGCCTGCCTGCCTGCCTGCCTGTCTGTCTGCCTGTCTTTCTGTCTGTCTGTCTGTCTGTCTGTCTGTCTGTCTGTCTGTCTGTCTGTCTGTCTGTCTGTCTGTCTGTCTGTCTGTCTGTCTGTCTGTCTGTCTGTCTGTCTGTCTGTCTGTCTGTAAAACATCTGCAAAGTGATGCCACGTTAGTAAAGCAGGAAAGAGTAACAATTTTTGCTGCGGCAAACACAGGCGCACACTGCATGCTTTGCCCCTACCCAGGTTTCATGATAGCGGTGATATTGTATATGCGAAGAAGCTCTTTGATTAGACTGCGTAACGTTGTCCCGTACGTCTGCACAAACCTCCTCACCGCAGGTGTTGGAGTGGTGCCAAGTAGGTCAAGTCACAGCTGCGCGTTGACGTCACACTTTCTCTCACCCACAGCAGCTGCTGGCCCCTACGCTCGCTCACAACACACTTCTCTTTCGCTTCACCCTCTCCACCACGTACAACGCTCGATGACACGTTGAGTGGAAACACTTGATAGATTCAGTTCCGAGTCCACAGCAGCCGTACAGACGTGGCCTGTCATTGAAAATGGGTAGCAGACCACGTCCGTACGGCTGTTGCGGACGCGCAACTAAATCTGTGTACTCTTTCGGCTAATTTATCGGTGATGAAACATAGACGATACCCAACCCGCCTCCCGTGTATTGGCGTTTCAAAACAAACGTTTATTCGAGGAAACGCTATAGCGATTTTCACTCCAAACCGTTATTTAAGCACCTTTATCGACGCCTGTTTCAACCTTGTCAATGCCATGCGCACCGCTGCTGCTTCCGATAGCATCAGGGTTCCCTTAGGAGAAATGGTCCATAGTATTTATTGGAAGAACTGGCCGATGAAAGGAATGTGGCTGAGTAAGTTATGGTTCCTGTAAATACGGTGGGCATCACGTGGCAGGCACGTTTTGAGACAGCGGACAGAGCGCCTTCCTTGCGGGCAAGTGTACTTCATAGAGCACGTCCACGCGAACAGGTCCTTGTGGCACGAGCCCGGTTTGTGCTTCTGCGGGCAGCCTGCATCGAAGACGAATGGAGGAGCCGGTTCAAGTCTCAGTATAAGACCCCATTTGGGTTTCTTCAGCAATGTGTCAATAGTTGTATAACCAAGAAGTAAACAAACACACACACACACACACACACACACACACACACACACACACACACACACACACACACACACACACACACACACACACACACACACACACACGTTTGCACAGATGTTGCAAAAGATTAGAGGAGCTTTATTGCAGCAGTTACTTGTGCGTAAAGCAAGAAACATCAAACACATCATCACGCTAAAGACATAGCTTAGGACTCTGTACTCAGAACATTCTTATGTGATTCTTAAGGGGAAAAAGAGAAAGGTGAGCCCTGTAAGTGTCTGCATCAGAGTGCGACACCTCAACAGTAGCTCACAAGGGATGGGGGTAGGAAAGGATTAAAGGGTAGGAATAAAAGGTATATATATAGAGAGGAAGGAGATAGCGAGGCGCAGGGACAGCGAGCGATGAAAGTAAAGAGGAGATAGGAAAAGTGGACACAGTCTCAGGAGTCCGAGGACGGGGCGAGCACCACTCGGACACCATCTCCTGCCGCCGACATCTCTTGTCGGCGGCAGGAGATGGCGTAGGTGGAGCCCAGTCAGCCAGAGCTGCGCCGTCATCGGAGATCGCGGGGGCACAATCGGTCGGCACGAAATAGAGAGAGCGAGTCGTGCTCAGGACATATCTTAGAAAATAAACCAAATATATAATATAAAAGTCCGATATACTCCAGCGTAATGTCCACGTGCGTCTGCGGATGTAATGGTAACGTCAAGATGGTAGATATAGAGCGATAACAAAACGATGACAAAGCGAAAAGAAGGAGACTTTGTCGTCGTTCTGTTTTCGCGCTATACCTACAGTCATTTTGTACCAACTAGCCCAAACCGCGACACTTCTAAGGTAATGTTAAGTTCACAAAACACATATGTCTATAGACCAAAACACAGTGAATTATGTCGGCGCCGCAATATTTTCACTGCGCCTCGCGTGGTCTGTCGCCAGCGCGGCGAAGCAACACGCTGAACTGACATGCGAGCAGACATGTGCAAATTCAACTCAAAACTTCCTAAGTCGAGTCCGGCTTTGAGCACGTTTCGCGCTTTTCTTCTGCAAATTTGTGCTTCTTTCTTGAGAAACGTTGAGGAGACCTTACTCGAAAGTTCGAAATGTCTATAAAGCACGTGCAGTACACACTGCAGAAGTTACTTCATAAGGTACGTGCGCCGTTACACTTGTCCTAAACGTGCGCAGTGTGTGCATGCACTTATGAGTCATAATATGTCCTATTATTGACAAGCAGATTGCGAGGGACTACCGCAATCATTTGGCGCCACATACTCGATTTTTTTTTCATTTAGATGCATGGCAGAAGTGCCTCCAAACACTCATTTTTTAATTAGAGTGTGTACTTGCGTGGCACAAATAGTTCTCAAAATACTAAAATCAAGATGGGAGTCGACAGATGGAAACACCTGGTGGAGTAATCAGGGTGAAAAGTGCAAGTGCCTCAGACAGGCTGGCCCACGTTTCGATAGGAGGACCTATCTTTGTCAAGGTCCTCCTATCGAAACGTCTGCCAGCTTGTCTGAGGCACTTCCACTGTTCACCCTGATTACTCCCCAAAATACTGGATTTTCGAGGACGTTGTTGTGGAAAAATACTGCCCAAAATACTCAGGTTTCTTTTTTCTGAGAGTGTTGCACACACTTCCTCACCCGTATGTTCCAGGATGCACTGTCGCTCACAGTGTAACTCACTGCCATTGCACTGCTCGTTCGCCACGCACTGCTTCCAGGCTCCATGGATGACGCTGCACTTTCCCCAGAAGCACCCTGCACGAGAAGGCCCGCAACAACCAAGTCCATGAGTCATTCCGGTGATAAGAATAAGCGAACTGCTCACTTATTTCGGACAAACGTGAGTCGTCAGGAACAGGTTGAGACAATAACGGTACGAACGTTGTCTGGCCGTTGAAGTGTTAAGAGCTAGACAGAAAATGGGAAATATTTATAAGTTGAATGGCCCCTAAACCAGCCCGAGTTGAAAGAAACCAATGATTTCTTCCTCGTCTTTCTTGCCGTGTTTACAGCCGTGATCTCCTGATGCAACATTTGCTTTATGGAATGCATAAATGATGTTAGTACTTTTAAGGTTAAAGGAAGTTGCTGATGGCATCCCACCACTGCTACCAGTTGTAAAGGTTAGGAAGGTCGATGATGGCATGGTACGGAAGGTTTCTCTTTAGTGTAGCTGGCACCCCGCCGTCGTCCGCATAGCTTATTTTCGCCAGTGAGGAGACACGTTCGTAAGAAGTAGAACGAAAGATTTTATTTACATTATTGAAGAAGGAAAGGAACTGTACAGGGATCCAGAAGATCCCGCAATATGTACAACAGAGGTTCAGCTCATGATTTCGTACAAGATTCCGCTCACATGATTCATCACAAGATTCAGCTAACATGATTAAGCTCTATCTACAAAGATGCTTCGGCTTTTATAGCCCACCGTCACCGCCGCCCGAAGGAGGCGCTGATCACTCTTGCCACACAGCAGGGGACGAAGTCTTAGTGGTCCACCCACTAGAAAGGGTGCATATATTGCACCACTCGACTGGGCAAAACCGTCCAATGGCAACAGGAACGCACCCCACAAACAAGCACCTGCCCCACGCCTTGAAGGCACCGCCGGGCGAGGAGGTACAGTCCGGAGAGGGAAAGTTGAGCTCCTCTGGGGAGCTGGCCGCTAACTCGACGGCCAGCAGCGGTCCACGCTGATTTCAGCTTCAGGCAGTCCCAACGCTCGATTTCGGTGAACGGCTTCTTCAACGCGTTCCCACGCTTCCGGGCTGTCGGTGCGTTGAGATGGCCTCGCGTAGTTGACAAAAGCCGAGTCATGAGGTTGTCCTAATGAGACCGCCACAGTGCCACCGTTCCCCGCTGATCTAGCCCGTTCAACAAAGGCTTGCCTCGCGAAGCTTTCGTTGAGACCCGACTACTTCCCAGAACGTCTGCCGGACAGCGTCTTGCAGACTGGGTACCGATAGGGTTGAAAGCCCCCCTAGTAGACCGGCTTACGCACAATGGCGTCTGCCCAGACTAATTACCGGGCCAAACGTTGCAGTACTAAGCCTTGAGCTTATCATGATCTCGACCTTTTCGGCTACACGATGTCAGAACTGCACCGAACGACAAAAAATCAGTTTATCGCACACAATATTCAAGATAGACAACGCAGAGTGCGCGTGCGACCACCAAAGGCACACAGTAAGAAGTTATTTTCGAAGAAAGGGGGGAGGGGGCACCTCCTTTAAATTGTCGTTTTTAGTCTGTATGCCATGGTGAAAAAACATTACGGAGGCGGTGGGGGGGGGGGCACTGGCCGGCGTCCTACTCCTTGGCTATTCCTCTGGTGGCCACATAGCAAAGCAGCGTAAGAGGCAACTGACAACCGATATCCCTGGTATACGGAACAATCGAGAGCTGATCTCTCGTGGCGACCACTGCGCACAAACCTGCACAGCTTCTGTCTCGTCACTGGTTAGCCCGGCGTGAGGCATCTACCTGCTGCAACACGCTTCCGATAAGGGACAGCGCCACCGCAGTTTCACCGGAGGCTTAACGTCCCTACTGATTGATATAAAACCCAAGATGCAGAATCTCGGTTGCAAGATTGTTTCTCTAACTGTTCCAGCACAGTGTCAGTATGCTCGCCTCACTGTTGCCCCCACGTTAATAAAAAAGTAATCTTTTCATGTTGGTATCCGTTCTTCATCGACCTGGCATCCCAACACTCCCTATGACGTCCCGAGAACATACTACAACCGTCACGAATTGTGTCGCAACGACAGGTAACTCCAGGAGAGGATAACGTGCTCGTCCTTTGTGTTTCATAGGGGCCCATCAAAAATGAATAATAATAAGGCAAACGCTATTATGTCAAGCTGCGTATGCTCCTTTCGTCGTCATCTCAGTTTGATGCAAAAAAAAAAACGCCTGGCCTGCGTGGAGCGCGTGGCACTGTCACAGCGAAAGCTTAAAGAGCGGAATTGTAGAGCCTTTTCTTAACACTCTTTGAGTAACTTCCACAAGCACACTTGTTGGGTACCCAGTACTGCATTGATAATAATACTTTTTGGGTAGTAGACTGGTATTCACTAGGGTATGCTTCACCATTCTTCGGAGGAGCGTGGTATGTGGTATACACTTGCTAAAAAAATCGACGATGAACAATTACGACGATGAACATTATGCTGACGACGATGAACAATTATGCCTGAAGAGGCTATGCACCAAAGTTAATAGGTGAAATATAACAAGTTTTTAGAATGGGTTCGATCATTGGACGATCCACTCTTTGCGCAATTGGCATTGTGCGACAACTGATTGTTCTTTCGCTGTTTTACAACGCCTTATAAGTCGCATTAACGCGATTGCATTCCCGACATCAAGACTGCCCCAGGCAAGTTCGAGAGCGAGGCCCAAGCGCTGTCGTGGCTCAGTGGTGGAATACTGAGCTGGCACGCAGCAGACCAGCGTTCAAATTGCCTTGTGCCCTTAGGGTTTCTTTTTTTTTATTAATTATGTCTTGTGGTATCGGTTACGGACACCGGCTGTGACGACGGACAACTACGGTGACGTGCGTGATCCGTGTTGTGATCTAATAACAGTTTTCGCCATAAAACGTCGGTGTAGGTACTAACATTCACTGTCACTTGAACTTTGAACCAGAGCTAGATAAACATGTTTTGCATTGCTAAACGCTCAAATTAGACATGCTGTAACTCTCTTATCCTATAGTGCCTGAGACATATATGATAACCACTCATTATAGACGTCCCAGTGCTGCTGCTGGAACTCTCGTTCACTGTCCTTTTTTTTTTACTTGAGAATTTCGATGCCCCATGGAAGATAACCCACACGCTTTCCGAATGTTTCTGTCTCTTCATTTTTGACTTGATGTCATTGTATCTGGCATAAATAGACATTCCTGTAGCACTTCTTTTCGTGTATCTATTGCTTTATAACGTGTTCATAATCAAATTGAACAGCCGAAATGGTATAACTTCATGAGTAGTGCTGACATCTTCTCGACAGAAATACTAACCCGCCATAAGATGCAGGTAACTGCATGTGTATTGTAAGACAGTAGCAGCGTTTGGGTCACGACGGCGTTTGTTAGGCGAAATCGCCCGATCAACGCTTCGAACGAAGACGACGTTCACCTTGATAATGGTTATGTACAGATGAAGAAGATGAAGGTCAAATGTTGTGAATATTGCTGTTACGCTATTTTCAGTTCAGATACTAAGTAAAGCTTTTAGCTGTGATGCTTCTTCAGACTCTGAAAAGCAAGATTTTGGCTGTTACGTCCGTAATTATTTAGGTAAAAATAATCATCAACACAGATATTGTCCTCGAAATAAAAAAAATAATTAAGAGTACCGTGTGTCTAACGTGGTTATTATGCGTTGTAACGCCAATGGCGTAGACTAAAAAATTACACTTGAAATGCTTTGTGAATGTTCTATTGAAATTTATTACCGATACGGGATAAATAACAAAAAATATCCATATTAGTGCTGTATTTCTTACACATTTTCCAACTGCTTCTACACATAAAGTACACTCACAACAGGAGGCTATCTACCTGTGTAAGCAGCATTCGCATTGCTCACACACAATTGAAGGTGCTGATGTACTGACAAAATCATATTCTGCTAGCTTTCTTTTCGTACTTGTTCTAAGCCGAGAAAACCTTCCCTTTCATGTGATCGGCTGACGATGAAATGTTTACCCTCTAGATACATTCGCATACATTTTGAGAAAATCAATTATTCTGAAAAAATCGGAAATCGCATACACTCTGAAATCAGCATTATTTGCATATACCTCAGGAATATTTCCCTATTTATGATCACATATATTAGACCATTAACCCAATGAAGCACCAAAATTTCTCTATGCAACGTCGGAAAGTCGAGGGCGAACAATGATTATCAGTTTTCGTTCAAATGCTATACAATTGACGCATATTGTGATAGGTTGTGCACTGAAAAAGTTACTCAGGTCTTTAAAACCTCCAGTGTGAGTCCCGTACCGGGGTAATTTCTGTTCGTCTTTTCAAAGCCACATGACATCGGAATGAGAATCCATTGACTCACGAATAACTCTCTTATTTCCGGTGTCAGTCGCGGCAACAGAGGACACCAATATGGCGGCTAGCAGCAGCGATGTCCTGTCAACCATGGCTACCGTCACAGTCAGCGTCGAGTCCCACCACCCCTCAAACGTTTCGTTCGGTAGCCTCCACGTGTAAGTGTCACACACGACGCAGCGACCACTGAAGCGGCATGAAAAGAAAGTGACCAAACCAAGCTTAGTGCACTCAGCACGTGTCAGTAAGGAAGCTGCACACAAACCCACTGATACTCTAACGCAGAAATTTTTGTTTTAGCAAACGCGAGCGCCCTCTAGGTCTGAAAAAGTACACCACGCACTTAATTTAGGCACTGAGTTCTAGCCAACCGTTAGTTTACTTTTCTGCCACGAGTGTCTCGGATTTAGCTTACTTATCATTTGGGGCTCGATTAGCAAGCCACTTTATTGACATGTGGCGTGGTGAGAGGTTCGTGCACCCAGGGTGAACGCAGAAAGTTCTCCGACTAAGCCGTCCTCACAGCCATCTTCAATTTCCGGTCTTCAAACGGCGCGTTAGCGGGAAAGCCTTTTGATGGAGTCCGCCTTGATTCACGACACTGCCGCGAGACGCCTGCTCCCTCTAGGCAAATCCTTATATTTGCATACGGCAGCTTGATTTGTGAGTGGTTCACCTTCTTCCGACTCGTGCGGATCGTGAACGCCGGGCAGAAACTCTCGGGCGTCCATGCGTTACGCTTGCTCTTATTGCATAGCCAGTCACGAAGGTAAGGGATCACGCGAGACTCCGGCAACATCCATTCCGACTGACTCCACGTCGCGAGAGCGCATTTGCACACAGCAGCAGAGCGATAAAGAGCACCGCTAGATTTTCCCGGTAAGATATGCGAAACGACTTGTTTTGTTGTCAACGCGTCACACATCGTGAGGCGCCGATTTGCCTCTGGGTGACACGAAGACAGCAGGTTGTTCGACAAGGCGACATTATAGGACCCTTCAGGTAGATAAAATATTATACGGCCAAGAACAGAGCTGGAAAAAGAGCAAAGAACGAGAACCACGACGTAGGGAATTGTGTCTGCATGATGAGTACGTAATCAGGTTCTTAAACAGAACTGTCAAGTGCCAAAATCTATCAAGCAAAAATGTTAGATGCAGTGACGCCCTTTCGAAAGCCTAGCGTCTCGTAGGCAGCTGTTGCTTAGTTGCTTAGAGGCACTCCGCCATCCCGTAGGCACCTTGGTACGTAAGTAACAGTTGCTGAATGCCGAAAAATACTCAAGGGCGTGCCACATACGCGTGATTCCGATTGGTGCCTGTGCTTAACCTTCAATATCAGTGGGAAATCAGAAAAGAACACCAAGAATTGGCAAGAGAAAGGACCAAGTTCGGGTCGATATTGCTCCTGTTTGTGTGACAGCGTGGCAGATTTTAGGTTTAAGTTCCGCAAACTGAGAACAATGTCATGGGCCTCTGTAACGTTGGTCTCTATGTCCTGCTGCTAATACTGCTGTTACGGCTGCACTGCTGCTGCTAAGTTCATGCATCACTGAGGTTGGCAGTTGGCAGTTATATTTATGAACTGGCTTACCTCCTTTTTGTGCAGGTTGAATTCGTAATTATCTGTTGCGGCCCAGTGGCGACAGCGATGGCCACGGCCTGATGCGTAGGATATTCCGCTGCGTCGACATACGCAACGTGCGTGGCTTGCGCGTAGTGCTTACCCTGTTGCTTGGCGTGGTCTACTCGTTTTTGTGGGCTATAACAAGAGTGCTTATTGTGCGGTATGGGGAGAATCCCGAAGGTGTCGCGAATGTCCGGAGGAATCGAGAGTTTCTGGCCAAACTGGAAGACGTAAGGTATGCCGAGAGCGGACATGAGATGACGTGCTGTCGGAGATTGGCCAAATCGTTCATGTTCCGATATACGTTGGGCTTCAGTGAATTCGTTCATAGTATTGTGAAGTCCTTGATGATTGAGTTTCTCATTGGGCATAGACATGGGAAGATGCAGCGCGCACTTGTAGCAGCGCGTGATCATTATGTTCAATTCCTTTTTGTCAGTAAGCGCAAGTTTCATAAATGGAACAACGTAGAGGATTCTGCTTGCGGAGAAGGCGGTCATGACTCGTATGAGACTGACCCCTTACATGCCTCGCTGTTTGTAGGTGGTGCCGGAGATGAGCTTAGCATCCTGATAGACAAGATGGTGTTGTAGTTGCATTGTTTCCGAACTGCCGTCACTTTGGTGAATTCGGAATACCAATACGTGAATGACAGGGACTGTTCCTATAAGTTTATGTGGCACATGCAGATTTATCGTGGGAAGGTTGTTCGGGCCAGGTTGTGATTCTATCAAAAGCCAATTGAAGTAGATCCTGTATCTCTTCGTCGCTACCTCTGGCAATTTGCAACATGATATCGTCCGCGTATATGCTATGGTAGAAGTCGGGGATATCTTCTAGAAGTCACGGAAGGTGAAGCGTGGCCAGGTTGAAGAGAAAGGGAGAGAGAACTGACCACTATGGTGTCCCTTTCCCACCGAGAATGACGGAAGGTGGAAGCGAATCGTTGACCGAGAGTGTGGCTGTCCTTTCCGTTATAAAGTTGCGGACGTAGCGGTAGGTACGGGCACTTACGTTGAGCTTGATGAGGATGTCAAGAATGGACGTATGTAGCACATTGTCAAATGCCGTGGTTAGGTCTAGCCCCAGAATACTACGTGTCCCGTACCGTGAACAGTCTTCATCGTCGATATTGTGACTCCTCAGTTGCAGTATTGCGTCTTGTCACGGTCGAGACTTAAGGGTGAAATCTGAACATTGTATGCGGGTAGAGGGCATGCTCTTCTATGTAGCTTTGTAGTCGAGTGCGAATAACGTGCTCGAGTACCTTGCCGACACAAGATGTGAGAGATATCGGCCGAAGGTTCTCGATTGTAAGTGATTTTCTGTGTTTAGGTATAAGAATGACTGTGGCGACTTTCCATTGTTTTGGTATTTCTCCCGACTCCCAAGCTATTCGAGAATAAAATTTCAGCGTATCAAGCGACTTTTGGTCGAAATTTTGTAAGTTTTTCTTTGTAATTTTATCCGGGCCGGGTGCTAGTGTGAATCGCGTCACTTTCACCACTGCTGGGTAACACATGTCTCAGCTCGTGGGTGCTTCTGCGCAGAGCTGATGGACGGAGCGGACAAAGCGACGGTAGTTAGCCTATATTTATGTACAGCATAAATATAGACGTTGCATATTCGGCGCTGGGGCTGACAGCCTAAAGGGGCCCTGCGACACTATTAAATGCGAAGCATTTTTTAGCGAACTTCGGCAACTTTGCGCGTATCTATCTATCTATCTATCTATCTATCTATCTATCTATCTATCTATCTATCTATCTATCTATCTATCTATCTATCTATCTATCTATCTATCTATCTATCTATCTATCTATCTATCTATCTATCTATCTATCTATCTATCTATCTATCTATCTATCTATCTATCTATCTATCTATCTATCTATCTATCTATCTATCTATCTATCTAGCCGCCTGTGACCTTTAGCTTTCCGGGCCGTTTGGATATTGGTATTGAAACCAAATGGTGTGGAATAACATGACTGTATGAAGGACATATTTGACTAGTCGTAACATAAAACTCATTACATTGATGCCATGAATGTCATGATTTACATTTCATGGTCCTGCAGCTCTTGTCGTTGTTTCGTTCACATGACATGTTACGAAACTGGCATAGTGTGACATGATTGCACGGCGAACACAAGCGACAGACAGTAACATGAAAATCATGACATGCGTGTCATGTAACAACATGACTACATGCCAACCTCATTATGCGATCACGGGCGTTTCACTAGCGTCACACACACCAAATTTGGTATTAGGGGACGTGAATGGGCGGCGAAGGTATGATACTGGTGCAAACATAATAAACATGAGATGCGTGTCATGCAACAACATGACTACATGCTATGCTCATGATGCGCTCGCGGCCGTTTCGAATGCTTCACTTGTACCAAACTCGGATTACGCGACGCGAACGGGCGACATAAGTAAATGAGACATACAAGCATGATAATCAGGACATGCTGTCATGTAACAACATGACTACATGCCACACTCATCATGTGCTCGTGATGCTAGCTTCACATAAACCAAATTGGGTATTACGTGACGTCAATGGATGACAAAGGTATGTGACTTTTGCAAACATGATAATCATGAGATGCGTATCATGTTAGATTATGACTACATGGCTTAGTCGAGGCGCCAATAAATTTTGACGTGACGTGGTGCACGGAATCACCGGCGTTCATTTCGATGGGTCACGCCGGCGTTGCCACGCCAGGCCCCGGTCCTGCCATATACTAGCAGGCACGCCCCGCGCTGCGTTGCTTTGATGCATGCGCGTTTCAGCGCGTCCAGCGTCTCTCCGTCCTGAAAAGAGAAAGGCGCAGTGTTGTTAGGGTAATGCATCGGCGCGAAATGCAGCATGTCGCATTTTGCGCCGGTTGCTGTTGGGCCGCGCTGATTTTGCCTGGCGCCAGACTATTAAGTGCTCGCGTTTTGCTAACGTAGCGTTGCTGTGCCCAGCGTGCGCACGCGTCAACGCTGCATTGGTGTATATTGGGCCCTTCATTATGCGCTCGCGGCCATTTTGCTAGCTCCCCATATACCAAATTTGGTGTTATGGGACGTCAATGAATGACGAAAGTATATGACTGGTGCGAACATGATAATCCTGACACGCGTGTCATGTAAGAACATGACAACACACCAAGGTCATAGCGTGCTCGTAGTTGTTTCGCTAGCTCCACAATACTAAATTTGGTATCATGGGACGTTAATAGATGACGAAGGACAACAACACATCCAAACATGATAATCATGACATGAAAGTCATGTACGGCATCATTTACCTCCACCTCGAAACGGCGTGCTGATTTCAAAAGGACATGTCAACCTTTCTTATTCGTGCTTTGCATATCATTGATTTACACTGTACGTGAGATCTGCCGATTTTTTTGAGCATGCATTTTCATTGGCTCTTCAGTTGCTCTAGAACGCGCCGATATCGTTGCGAAAATGGCAACGCCGAAATCGATGCTGTTATAATTTTAATTAACGAGAGAAACTTTCTTGGTTTCAGACTGTGGCGACACTTATCGACTATTTTGTTATGGGAAGTGGCGTAATGTCATGTGACGAGACGACAAACACCACTCGCTTTGAATTTGCTGGGCGCGAGAAATAGCGTGCAAGATTTATATGGTAGTAGCTAGGCCATACGAGTGAGTGCTAAGAACATCGAAAACCTTTTTTGTACTTTCTCAGAAAGAAATCATTCCTGTTTCGAAATGATGTATTTTGAGAAGAACGAACACAACACAGCCTGCGAACGAGGATATGGTACGCCATCAACCAACTGAACATGGAAAGGCATGCCGCGTTTTTAGCGAACCAACAATGTGACGGGCGGCGGGCGCCGGCGTTGACGTAGAACGAGTCTTTCATGCAAGCCGAGAAGTCACCCTGCCCAGAGTGTATGTTTGCATTTTACAGTGTGACCATGGGAGCGTCTTCTAAGGTTCTACTAGACGCACGTGGTTCATAGTAACCATGCTAACGACGCCATTAAAATGTGTGATTGTGAGGTATTGTGTGAGGACCATCATGAGGTGACATTTCTGGAATGTCTTTATGAGACGCGTTCTGTGACTGGAAGCGGTCTTTAACGTCAGCAGGTGAATGAAATGCGAAAGGGAACGTTTCTCCTCGTCGTCTGCTCGAGTTTTGAATTTTGAGGACTTATAACTTTATACTGTCCGTGCACCTATTTCCATCATTCTTGCTGCATTCGTCTCAGTAGTCATCGCTACACGTGTTCCGGTGCTAAATAAGGCTGTTAAAATGTGTCGCAGGGCCCCTTTAAGGAGCTCGCACTCAGGTGTGACGAAGAACCATGATGTGTTCGGACGCTTTTGACTGTTCTGATGCTATCGTCTGCTGCTTGTCGTCATGTCACTTAGTGTTTTTATGGCCACTGGTACTGTCTTACGTCAGCAGCCTCCAATAAGGAACCGCCGCTGGCTCTTGCGTCAGCAGCCGCCAATCAGGAACCGCCGCTGGGTTGCACCCATGGGCGAGAGGTATTGCCACGCGTAGCGTAAGACGCGCCGAGCTAGCTGACGTGAACTGCGTTATTGGGTTGGAATCGGACTCGTGGGTGGAGGGAGCTTGCCGGGCGGTGCGTAAGACAGCGTTACCGGTGATTGCATCAGCCGGACTCTCTCGCTGGTTTTGACGCTGATTGCCTTTACAGAAAAAATGAAGTTCTGTTTGGACTCCAAGGCATAACAGCACTGAATGGGACCTTAGTTGTGGAACTGCTCACTTTATTTACGATTTTGTAATCTGGGAGTCGAGGGCTGGACTATCCACCGCAGTGTAGCACGGGAAATCAACTGAAATAGCACTGACAATGTACCGACTAGATAGGTCCTGGATAAGGGTTTTAGGGGTACCTAGATAATTGTGCAAAGCAGTGATTAAGGAGTAACACTGAGCAGTTTTTGTCGGTGTTAGGCCTATAAGATGGCGTAGAATACTCCACGTTTTGGGCCCGTTAGGTAAGCGTTCTATAACGTTACAATGCTGATGCTAGTTCTGGCGGGAAAGCTGAAGAGCGTAATCTTCAATCTGACGCGTTATATAGCAATTCGCTTGCGTAATGAGCGGTTAGATTTGTTGGAGTTAAAGCTCTTGCGCAGACCAGTGAGGGCCCCCTACATGTGCCGGAGCTTGGTGTTGACCGTGTCACCTACGCAATCGTCTGGGGGACACGTAGCATGGTTAACGTCTCGTGGTAAGGAAGCTGTCTATTGGCCGATCAAGGGGGCACATTCTGTAGAGGACGACGCCCGCGATTCACGGAAGACGTCCCTGTTAACTAGGGCAGGCTGGTTGAATTTCCTGCGCTGTTGGCCAGCCTTGACGATCGTTTCTATTATATAGTGTTTGCTGTCTAGATGTTTATGAATGTTGGACCACTCTGCATGCGTAATGTTCGCAGTGAAAGTGAGCTCAGGAGTGGTGTTTCTGGCAACGCTGTTGTCCAACCGCATAGGGTATGCCGGGTCTGTGATAAGGATGTAGCCGAGATTGTGGTTGTCTCGCCATAACATTCCTCGTTTTGTGGTGTCGTGAATGTATCCCCAAGCGGGTGAGGAAGCGTTAAAATCCCCTACCATGAGGAGGGGGAAAATTCTTGTAAACTTCTTGACATAAGAGAGGAGTATGTGGAAGTGATGTGGTTGTCGTGAGCTGCTATAAATATTGACCAAAAACAGACCATAGTGGCTGTCAGGCGAGATGAAAAGAGGATTTTCAATATAATGTGCATCTCTGTACCAGAGAGTAGAGGGTGGTGAATGGAATGGAATGGAAAAACTTTATTTCAGTCCTGCAGGACGCGCTTAGCGCGTAGCGGGCGTCTCCCACGTAGGGACCGACAGGGAGTACCTGGCGGCCGCTTCGTGGGCCTGCTGGACGGCCCATTGCTGGTCGGCGAGAAGTGAGCTCCTGAGGGACCTCTCCCACTTGCTTGAGGTACAGTCGGGAGGAGTTGTTCTACACTCCCAGAGCATGTGTGCGAGTGTCGCTGTGTGTCCACATGATAGGCATGTGTCTCTGGGGTATGCATCGGCATAATAAACGTGAAGCGTGGCAAGGTTTGGGTACGTGTGTGTCTGTAATAGGCGTAGGGTTAATGCCTGCGGTCGGTTAAGTTTCGGATGTGGGGGTGGAAAAATGCGGCGCTCCAGGTAAAAGTGCTTCGTAATTTCATTGTACGTAATTGGTGCATCCCGATTGGTATCTAACCCAGCAAGATTAGGATGCCCTGTGGCAGTGCGGTCGGTATGTGCGCGCGCTGCATCGCGAGGTCAGCGGAAAAAAAAGAGAAAACAAGCATCCAAGGACTCCCCGGGCGCGCGACCCTCCCCTCTCGGAAGCGTAGGTTCGCCGACGAACCTCCTCACCCTCCAACGGCGGCCCAGCAAGCACTCGAATGTTCTAGATGGAAAGAGGCGGGGTGATGCCGGGTTGAGTCATCCGTCGCGGACAGCATTCGAACCGTCTCGCCCTCTCCCCAGCCTTCGCTACGTATCGCGCCGACGAAATGACGAGAACTTTCTGGAATCTCGCGCGGAAGGTATTTAATCGAGCAGCCGAGATGAGAGATGAGGAGAAGACGGAAGTTAGCGCCAGAGCGCGTAGGGATTCCGCCGTGTAGTCGGCGACGGTTTTGTCCGTAGGGACAAAGCAGGAGAAGAAGAGGATTTCCACCTGAGGGGTGAAGGCTCGAGCTACAGGCAAGAGCGTGAGTTTACTGCTATCGAGCAAATACGCGTGGCAACAGCTGCGTGTGTGAAGCCGACGTGTTTCCGGCGAAGAAGTTTGAAGCTTGGAGAGTGGCCAATTGAAGACGCGAGGTTTCCTGGAAGAGAAACTTCGGTGAGGTTTCCTGGAAGAGAAACTTCGGGGGCAGCGGAACGACAACAACCCTGGACTTTGACTGAGTGATCCTCGGAAGAGTATCATCCAGACTTTTGTTTTAAGAACTTTGGACTGAATGGTTTTTCTATCTCTTTAGTCTTTAAGTGTCTTGGTTGTTCAATGCATGCGACTGCATTGTAGTGCGTATTGTTGTCGGTGTCCGTTGTTTCGTGTGTGGCTGATTGTACTGTGTAGTACTTTGTTTGATTGGTGACGTATTGTATTCAACTATTGTGGAGTGTGCATACTTGTGTATTGTTTTTGATCTGCCAATATTGAGAATATAATTTTCTTTTGGTTATCAACTCTCGGCTGTGACTTGTTCTTTGGGCTACAGCCGGCGTCCACTGGCGCACCAAGTAGGACCACTTCTAAATTGTCCACGCTTTCGTGGTGCGGTTCGGGGGGCCGATACTTCGGCCCTTGGAATTAGCCCGGCGATCGCCTCCCTAATTAACGGAACTGTGACAATTAATCAGGCGTCCGCGACGAGGACCTTTTGGTGCACAGTGCGCCCAAAGTAGTGAGAAAGAGCCTCGAGTTGTTGATAGGGCTATCAGAACGATTTTTATTGTTGCTCAGTATTCTCGTTATCGAGTGCAGGAGAGTGTTCCGATATACTGAGTTAGGCAGATATTTTTTGCACGCGGCAAGGTTTCATTTGCGAGACACATGGATCTCGAAAAGTTTGTCGCTCTTGGTGAGAAGATGGGTCTTTCTGGCGCCGAACTACGGAAGTGGGTCACCCAGAAGGAAAAAGAAGAAAAAGAGAGAGCCAAGGAAGAAAAAGCAGCTGAGTTGGAGAGAGAGAGGTTGCCAGCTGAGAGAGCGAAAGAAGAAAGAGAGCAGCAATTGAAGTTGCAGCTGGAGAGAGAAAAGTTGGCAGCTGAAAGGGCGTGAGAAGAAAGAGAAGCAAAGGAGCGACAGCTGAAAGAAGAAAGAGAGGCAAAGGAGCGACAGCTGAAAGAAGAAAGAGAAGCGGAGATGGCTGAAAGGGAACGGCAGCGACAGCACGAGATCGAACTCGAGCGGCTCCGTTTGCAACAGCGAAGTGAGCACCCGGTCCAAGCTAGAGTTGAAAGCAGTGAACGGGAAGATGATGGCTTCCGCTTGAACCCAAGCAAGCTGCTCGTAGCGTTTGATGAAAGGAAGGACGACCTTGACGCGTACCTTCACCGATTTGAGACGATTGCGATGAGCCAGAATTGGCCGGAACATCAATGGGCAACGGCTTTGAGTACTTGCTAGAGTGGTGAAGCGTTCAGTGTGTACGGTAGGCTGACGCCGACCGATGCAGCCAACTATGCAAAGGTGAAAACTGCTTTGCTGAAGTGATTTAGATTTACTGTGGAAGGTTTCCGGGACAGATTTCAGACAGGAAAGCCAGCTGATGGTGAGACGGCTACGCAGTACGCCGCCCGACTTAGCCATTATTTCGACAGATGGATTGAACTTTCAGGGACAGCGCAGGAGTACGATGAGCTTAGAGAGCTCCTTATTAGAGAGCAATTTCTTACTAGTTGCCACCCAAGCCTGTCGCTGTACTTGAAAGAGAGCAGAGCTCAGTCACTTGAAGGCATGCTTGAATTGGCTGATCAATTCTTGGAAGCGCAAGGTGGCACTAATTTGGCCAAGGTCAAGAAGAAGTGTTCCGAAGATTCGAAAAATTCGGCAACCGAACAAAAGAAGCGTGCACCGGAGAGTGTTCCGCGATGTTTTCGGTGTAACCGAGTGGGTCATCGCGCGAACAACTGTCGAACGATCTTTACGAGCCCTATGGTATTAAAATGTTTTAAGTGTGGTCAGACTAGGCACAAAGCAGACGCATGTCGAATCGGAGCGAGTCAAACTCACCAGGTATCCTGTGTGCAAGCCGCACCGAAAGCCGGTAATAATGCCGTCACCGATGGATTCGTAGAGTTGAAAAATGGGGAGAAAATTCCTATTGTGGGTGCTATAATGACAAAACCTCCAACCGGTGCTACGAAGGGAATGCCAACGCTGCTGGAAAAGTTGCGGGCAAGAAGGTTACGGTGTTGAGAGACACGGGTAGCTCCACGGTTATCGTGCGGAGAAATTTGGTACGGGAAAGTGAGTTAACCGGCAAAACGAAACCGGTTTGCCTAATTGACCGTACGGTTCGGATGCTTCCCGAAGCAGAAATTGAGGTTGAAACCCCGTACTTCAGCAGGAAGGTTACTGCTTTATGCATGAAGACCCCCCTGTACGACCTCGTTATCGGGAACATCGACGGGGCGCGAGGGCTGAAAGATCCAGAACGTTTGGGGGAAGACCCGAAGATGGAGCTTCCGCTGACACAGGGACCGCGAGATTCAGCGGAGAACAATCCTGTGAAGGGTTTCACTTGAGCCCAAGGTGAAGCCTGGGCGCAAGAGGCAGTGAATGAGAACATCATCGTATTGAATGAGGTCGCGTGCTGGGTAGCTGGACTTGCGTCGGCACGACCTCAATCGACCAACAGTGTGAAGGTGACGGAGTCGGCCAGCCAGGCCCAATGTCGTGACATGAATAAATGGGCAGGATCGGTTGAGCGCCATGACCCGTTAACAGTGTCGGTAGTGACAACGATGGCTGAGATGCCGCCTCAGATACAGTCGTTGGAGAGGGCTCGCCAGAACAAGACGAGGAAAACCAAGAAGAGATCGAGCGAGCACTGCAAAAAAGGGCGCAAGCGCAGCTCGAAGTACTCAGGATAGGTGCTGAGATCAAGTCGGAATGTGTTTGGCAGGGCTGAGTGCCATATGTTGTGTTAATGTTCTTGTTATCCTGTGTCACAACTGTATGTCGAGCGAATCAAAATGTTTGTTGCGGTGATGTGATGTATAAGATTGTACAATTGTGGTAATGAGAGAACTTTGTACATTTGTATTGTTTGGAATATGTGATGGAGTGTTGCATTCATGTACCTGTGGCTATATTTCATGTGTTGTGGAATTGAATCACAATGTACAGTTGTATTGAGGGATCTATTGTGAATGTGAAGTGTCATGAGCGACGGTTTGTGTTATAGTATTTCAGAGTGTGTGGTGACTGTTCGCGCTCGTTTGTGTGGTTTTGAATATTATGAGATAATATTCTTAAAGTGGGGGGCAGTGTCACAAAACGAGCGCTCAAAAGGGGCGCGCCGCCAAATTCTTGCGATAACGCGCGGGAGAGACGCCGCGAGGTCAGCGGAAAAAAAAAGAAAACAAGCATCCAAGGACTCCCCGGGCGCGCGACCCTCCCCTCTCGGAAGCGTAGGTTCGCCGACGAACCTCCTCACACCACAACGGCGGCCGAGCAAGCACTCGAATGTTCTAGATGGAAAGGAGCGGGGTGATGCCGGGTTTATTCATCCGTCGCGGACGGCATTCGAACCGTCTCGCCCTATCCCCAGCCTTCGCTGCGTATCGCGCCGACGAAATGACGAGAACTTACTGGAATCTCGCGCGGAAGGTATTTAATCGAGCAGCCGAGATGAGAGATGAGGAGAAGACGGAAGTTAGTGCCAGAGCGCGTAGGGATTCCGCCGTGTAGTCGGCGAAGGTTTTGTCCGCAGGGACAAAGCAGGAGAAGAAGAGGATTTCCACCTGTGGGGTGAAGGCTCGAGCTACAGGCAAGAGCGTGAGTTTACTGCTATCGAGCGAAGACGCGTAGCAACAGCTGCGTGTGTGAAGCCGACGTGTTTCCGGTGAAGAAGTTTGAAGCTTGGAGAGTGGCTCTTGCGCAGACCAGTGAGGGCCCCCTACATGTGCAGGAGCTTGGTGTTGACCGTGTCACCTACGGAATCGTCTGGAGGACACGTAGCATGGTTAACGTCTCGTGGTAAGGAAGCTGTCTACTGGCCGATCAAGGGGGCACATTCTGCAGAGGACGACGCCCGCGATTCACGGAAGACGTCCCTGTTAACTAGGGCAGGCTGGTTGAATTTCCTGCGCTGTTGGCCAGCCTTGACGATCGTTTCTATTATATAGTGTTTGCTGTCTAGATGTTTATGAATGTTGGACCACTCTGCATGCGTAATGTTCGCAGTGAAAGTGAGCTCAGGAGTGGTGTTTCTGGCAACGCTGTTGTCCAACCGCATAGGGTATGCCGGGTCTGTGATAAGGATGTAGCCGAGATTGTGGTTGTCTCGCCATAACATTCCTCGTTTTGTGGTGTCGTGAATGTATCCCCAAGCGGGTGAGGAAGCGTTAAAATCCCCTACCATGAGGAGGGGGACACTTCTAAATTGTCCACGCTGTCGTGGTGCGGTTCGGGGGCCGATACTTCGGCCCTCGGAATTAGCCCGGCGATCGCCTCCCTAATTAACGGGACCTGTGACATCAGGCGAGATGAAAAGAGGATTTTAATATAATGTGCGTCCCTGTACCAGAGAGTGGAGGGTGGTGAATGGAATGGAATGAAAAAACTTTACTTCAGTCCTGCAGGACGCGCTTAGCGCGTAGCGGGCGTCTCCCACGTAAGGACCGACAGGGAGTACTTGGCGGCCGCTTCGTGGGCATGCTGGACGGCCCATTGCTGGTCGGCGAGAAGGGAGCTCCATAGGGACCTCTCCCACTTGCTTGAGGTACAGTCGGGAGGAGTTGTTCTACACTCCCAGAGCATGTGTGCCAGTGTAGCTTTGTGTCCACATGATGGGCATGTGTCTCTGGGGTATGCATCGGCATAATAAACGTGAAGCGTGGCAAGGTTTGGGTACGTGTGTGTCTGTAATAGGCGTAGGGTTAATGCCTGCGGTCGGTTAAGTTTCGGATGTGGGGGTGGAAAAATGCGGCGCTCCAGGTAAAAGTGCTTCGTAATTTCATTGTACGTAATTGGTGCATCCCGATTGGTATCTAACCCAGCAAGATTAGGATGCCCTGTGGCAGTGCGGTCGGTATGTGCGCGCGCTGCATCATGGGCGATCTCGTCGAGGTTGGATAGGGCACCCGGCACCTGGCCGAGATGGGCGGGGAACCAGATAACAGTGTGGTGCTTCAGGGCACTCGGGTCCGCATTGCGCAGGATACGTAACGCCTGGTCGGAGATGACTCCGCGTTCGAAGGCTTTGATGGCCGGCCTGGAGTCGCTGTAAATGAATTCCCGTTTGCTGTCGAGCATAGCTATAGTTATAGCTACTTGCTCCGCTACTTCGGGGTTTCGGGTGAATAACATAGAGGGTGGTAAATAACATAGATATTTCGTTTCACCAGGGTGGCAAGGACTTCGCGACTGTCGGGAGGAGGAGGCCTATATCACCAGCTTAGCCTGTCCGCCCGATTCCTGTAAAGCGATAATATCTGGTGTATCTGTTTCATAGAGCGTCGCTTGAAATTGTTGCAGCATGCCCCTCTGCCAGATCCAGTACTGAGTGTGCGAATCACTCATGTCTATCTTGGTTAATGCGATCATAAGGCTTCTGATGCGAGTGTGAGCTATAGCGATGTGTACACTTCTCAAGCTCCGTAACCCAGTGTTTGTAGCTGACGAGAAAACTCGAAAGTGTGGCTTCAAGGTTGCTTTGGATAATTGTTGCTCGCGCTTCCAGCTTTCCATCGTGCATAAAGGTGAGGCGGTGCTCTAAGTTTGCTGTGAGAATTGAATTGAAGGATCGCTTTCGGGCTTGAGCGATGGTTTGCTCAAGCATAAGTGGTAACTGCCATTCAAGTACGGTCGAATCGTCTAGTTGAGTTGCTGCTACGGTACGGATTCTGCAGGCAAAATGGGTGCAGAAGTGGCAGGTGAATGCGACGATTGTGTGGCTGGTTCTTCTGTGTTCCGAGCCTTTCGTTTAGGAGAGTTGGTTGTAAAATTGGTTGGGAGGTCAACAGAGTGAAGCAAAGAAGGAGACGAAGGTTGCTGGGCAAGTTCTTTTAGAAAAGCCGTGTTTTCAACGCAGAGTTCTGGTACTAACGTAGGGAGCGAACGCCGCTCCTGTGTGATAGTACTTAACATGGTTTCCTTATGAGGCACATGGGCGTCGTAGGAGAGCGCAAAATAGGCAATTGCCCCCCCCCCCTCCTCAATCCTCAACAGCATTGTCCTCACTTAAGCTGCTGGTACACCAGTGCTATTTTCCTCTCTCAGGCGCGATGAAACATTGGTTCACACCCCCCAAGGAAAAATCCTGCCGATGATCAAGATTAGGCGTTGCCGTGTGTTTAGTTATTGTTGCTGTATTATTTGTAGAAGAAAGTTGGGTGGCCATGCTGGCCTAGCTTAGCATAGGGGGGGCGAGGGTGAGACCGGGTTGCCGCTGCTGAAGGGGGGACCATCCGAAGCCTTGGGCGCATTAGATCCCAATGTATAGGAGCTCCTAGGGCTGATTCTTGCGCCGCTGCTTTGATCGGCTGTGTGAGACACGATGTTTCAAGGTTGAACTGGGACTGCGAGAGCGGGTGTCCCTAGGCTTCACTTCGTGGCGTTCCGGATGAGCATCTTGCATGGAGATTGCGGTTTAGAGGTGCTGTTGTTGTGTTTAGAGAAATTTATTCTCACAGACAGTGAACATCAATTACAATCCAACAGAACATTGCGACAGAACACAACATCCACAGACACACCAAACGTTGTTACAAAAAGATATGTGTACATATGTAAACGGAACACAACATACACAACTTACCCAACAACACAGGAATTATTACAAAAACAATGTCTACATATGCACAATACATGGTAAACGAAGAACACACAAGTGAAATGTGAAGATCTATATGTCAGATATTTACATAGTATTTACAAGGTATTTGTATGAGTACTAAACAAAGGTTAACCTACCAATACCAGGCTGGCCTGAAAACAAGCCTTACACGTCTCTCACAGACGAACACAAAACGGCAGGACCAGTGTCGAAGGAATTCCTCCTCACCCAGAAAGAAGAGTTCCTCCGACAACACAGATAGTATTTCTTTGTACAGTCACTCCAAAATCGGGAAGAGAGCACTGCGGCGACGACCTGCTGCAACAGCTTCACAACGGTTACGCCAAAGACAGTAGGCACCAGCAACAATAAGAAGGCAAGCAAAGCGGCCTCGAGAACAACGCCCAAAAGAAACAAAGCGGTTTACTCCGAGGCCACGAAATCCTGCATGTACAGCCCTCCAGAAAACATGAGCAATGACACATTGCCTTAACACATGCTGATTTGTTGTTGGAGCTTAGCTTTTTCTTGGCTACGATGAATGAGGAGGCGAGGTGTCTGGTAGCGCTAAGTACAGGTTTTGTCACCTGTTTGGTGGGCTTAACCACAAATAAGACTCTTAAGGGTGGATGGAAGAGCAGTAGCAGGGTTGGCTGTGCCGCACAGCGCGCAGAATACGGCATTTGGTTTGGGGTAGACATCTGTATAGTGGCCGAATGTCCCACATTTGTCGCAGACCGCAGTGTGCTTCTTATATAGGTGAGATTTGTATTCGGCCCCTCGATAACAGACATGGAAAGGGGCTTGATTACCATTGAATAGAATGGGTACCTTGCTTTTATTTCTCATTCGGCGAGCTAGCAGTATCGTGGGGTTGCGGTCGTTGACAGCACTTGCTGAGATGTCTTCAGGAGAGTCGTAAGGGTGAATATCGTGGATCACTCCCTTTGCTGTGTTATCATGAGAAGTTACGTAGGCTCGAGCATCATATGCTTCAGTTTCCACTGTAGTTCGGAGATCCGACTGCAGATTTACTCCTCGGAGGGATTATGTGCTTACTACAATGAGATTAGTTTCAACGCATGTGTGGTAAATGTCCTCTTTGGGTAGTGGTTGCACGCAGATCCACTGCGCGTAGAAAAGCATCGCGCAGTTGTGTTTCCCCCCTTTCGACAGGTTGAGGCCATTCCTCGGGTGAATCTCGACTTTGACGTGATCATCTGGCAGACGCAGTTGCCTGGGTTTGCGAGAATGGTGCTGAGCATATCGATTCGGCATCGGTGTATTGGACGCGCTTCCCTGGCCAGCTGGCGATGCCGGAGCGTTCGATTCATGCTTGCGTTGCTTGCTTCGGCGGCTAGAGATTCATCTGGCTTCGAGGGCAGCGTCTTCATGTACGGCTCAACGTGGGCGAGTCAGATGGAGTGGAATGGCACCGGCGTCGTGGCAAGGAGCAGCTGTTGTCGCAGCTGCCGTGCCAGCGTCGGGTAGCGCGAGCAGTAATAGCTTCTCTTTAGGGTTAGCGCCTCTACTACATTGGTAGGGAACAGCTCGCTCACCAAAAATCTTTCGTTTACTGCGCTCGGGCGCTGAATTTATTGTGTGCTTGGGTAGTTCCAGTCATCGAAAAATAAAATGGGAGATATCCAAAGGTAGGGGAAGCCTCTTATGCATGCAGGAGTGAGTGGGTGTGCTGCTGCTCGGCTGCATGCCTAAAGCGTCTCTGACGTGGAAACCGAAGATTTTGACCCCAACTCTCGCCACGCCGTGTAACCTTGAAGCATAAAACGGTGAACTTTTTTGAAATTTTTTTTTCTATATCAAGTTAAACACAGCTGTCCGTCAGTTACAACGAAATTTATTTAAAGGTACTTAGCTAGGGTGGCTAGAATGGGGACGTGTGATGACCGGCCTCCGGAGGCTGGCCCAAAAGCGCGTTCCTGCTGCGCGGTGGCGCTGCCGGTGGGGACGCTGTGCTTTTCTCGCGTCGTCTACTTGCCTCTGGGCGGGTAAATGATTCGACCGCGCTCAGTTTTACCGCTGTAGTCTTTTCAATTATGTTGTTGACGTCGAGAAACTTGCACGTGTAATCTACAAGCGCAAACCACGCAGCCGATACAGAGCGTGGGTTTCGCGGCCACTTCTTGCGGGGTGGGCGCGCTTGTCACGCGAAAAATAGTTTAGAGGAATCTCTCCCGCAGACCAGCAGGTGGCAACAACCCTGCGTGTGTCGCTCGCATATTTGTTATACATTTTCGATTGCAATAGTACTTTAAAGAGTGGAAGTCAATGCAGTTTTTATGCAGTGCGGCAGAAGAATGCAATAAAGTACAAGACTACAAGACTGGTGGCTTGATACAAGTTTATTGGAAACAGTACATTAAAACATTACATAACACAGGGCTTCACCTTCTTGGCTTTATTCTGCACAGCATGCTGGTTTAGCCCTTTCAGCAGAAAATGGACACGCGTAATGCCGTAGAACCTGACAACCGATGTTGTTAAAGAAGCTGAATGCTCACTGCAGCCAATTTGTGGCACATTGGCTGCTAGGCGCAAAAAATCCTTCACTACTTTGGTGTGCAAACGCGTGGTGCTAAATGCACGAGTTAGTCTTTCCTCAAGGGTTTTGATTAGACTATATAGACGGACAGAGGGATAAAGAAGGCCCCCCATGTCCCACTTTTTACACGCTTCTGCTGGCAATTGATCCGTCACACTATCACGTGTGACGAGGCAGGCATCCTTGCAAGCTTCGCATTGGGTTGAGAAGATCCGCTTCCTGGCTACATATCCTGCAATATAATAGGTGAGGCGGTCATCACTGCGTTCTTCAACGTAGTCAGCGTGGTCAATCGCAACCTCTGCTGCTTCGACAGGTAGTGTAACGTCGTCACAAGCTGGTGCTTCATTTTCAGACAGCTGATGGTCCTCGGACAGCAGGGCCTCCAAAAGTCCAGGAGATATACGTTTGCTCTCTTGGGGCTTTTCGCCAAGCTATAAAAGCTTATGCACCTGCATATATACATGTAAATTATAAAAATTGATACTTTGGATTATATGCTTTGTATTTCAATGTACAGGACTGAAAATGCACAAGCATACTTGATTATGATAATGAACTGCGCAGGAGTTGGGTAATCGTTAGCTCCACTGGCCTGTCTGACGATACCAAAGGAACGCTCCAAACAGTCTTGACTGAGACGGGAGGTCATCAAAAACCTAAACCCAACCATTTCAGTGAGGTACTTCAGTAGGTCCTTCGCAGAGTGGATCGTCACACGTAGACCTTCTGCCGTGCTCTTGCTTAAGAAGCCGAGCCCTCCTGCATGGGCCTCCCACTGGTCGAGAAATTCCAGCATGTTGTCAAGTGCAGTTTCTTTAGTGCTGCCACGTCTGAAACATGAAAAGTATTTACGTCTTCACATGAAAATGAGCCCAGTTGGTGTACATACCTCAGAGCTTCTGCTGGAAAACGCGACGTCATGGCGTCAATTGTTTGAGCCATCATGTTGATAAATACTTTTGTTGGCTCCAGATTTGGGTACTGTTGCTCAATTTTTTCTTTGTGAAAATCCATCGCGTGCTCAACTGCGCTACTGAAAATATAAAAAGCCAGATTGACCCTCATCTTTTCGAACCCACTATGATATATGTGAGAACGTGTTAACTTGGGTGCAACTTTCAATGTGAAGGGACTGCTGTCGACCTTCCAAGTCATTGCCACATGTTCCCAAAGAACCTGCAAGAGTTCATAATGGTTAGTAAACCAGCTTTACCAGGTACCCAACATTTCAAAATATTATGAGAATAAAATAACACGCTTACACGGCCCTTGTGTGTGTTGAAGCCATGCTTAATCATGATGTTTCGCACACATTTCACAAGATGAGGGAAGTCCGAAATAAAATGGAGGAAGCGCTTGTCGTCGCATGGATGTGTAACCTTACATCGTACATGTTTAGCATTTCCATGAACACCCATGTTGTGCCATATGGCACGGTTCCATGACGCGCCGTCCATGCAGATGTAGTCCACATAAAGATTAGCTTTCTCGCACAGAAGAACTGCTTCTAAAATTATCTTTGTCAGCGTTGGCGCCTTCACATTTCCATTCGAAGCAAGGACCCCTGTAGAAAAAAAAATATTGCAGGTATGAGTGCAATTACAGAAAATAACAGTACTTTGATAAATGCTATTTACCAATTATCTGCGTCCATTTGCCCACAAAAGGCTGAAACATGACGACTAAGCCATGATCAGCCTTTGTGTGCTTGTCCTGAGCTCCAGTAAATTGTCCAAGGTTTACGAAGCCTTCAATATCCATGGATGACTTCAGGTCCAGGTGTGTAGAAAGTTTCATCTCGTCTATAACGAGGCCGCCATGTCTGTTCATTTCATTCATTTCACTAGCCTTCTGCTTCACGCACTCAAGAAGCTTGCGACTAAAGCCATAAGATGCCTTGAAGGCCTGTGAATGCAAGATGAGGATGATTAAATTATGCTGAATAAGAAAAAAATTGTAATCGTATACCTTGATGTACTTTTGGAGGCAGAAACGGCTTGGAAGTATAAGGATCTTATGGGCCCTGAGATGCTCGTATAAGCTCGGGCTCTTGATCCTTAAAACAATGCACTCTAAGAGCCACGCTTTGTCGTATCGGTATCCTCGCATGGATTTCCGCTTCGATGCCTCAAAACATGCTCGGACTGCATACTGCTGCTTTTTCGGAAGCTGCTTGATCTGAAACAAATGCACGAAACAGGAAGCTTTATTTATGACGCTAAATATGTAAAAATACAGCACCTTACCTTTGCCTCAAAGCTGTTTTCCTTGATAGAGGAATTCTTTTGTCGTAACGTTCGTACGACCTCATGAAGGGTGTGCACTTTCTTACTCCGCTGCCTCAAAATGCGAACGGCACATTTCAATCTCCTTCCCGCTGTCTTTACCAATGGGCGTCGCACCTTATTTTTTAAGCGCAGCAAACGAGCCATGAGGATTCGCCTCACTTTTCTGCACTTCAGACACCGCTGAGGCATATGGGCCGGCATACCTGGAAGAAACAACAAAATGGGCGACATGTGAAGTATATGAAATACTTTTTCACAGTTGTGATATGCCCAAGACGTATGTACCAAAACACAACATACCTTGTGACACAGATCCATCACACACAGCGGAGAACAGGCCATTTGCTGACAATGTTGTGCAGTCAGACACATCTAATCGCTTAAACTCGCTGGTATTTCCCACTCCACAACACACAGAGAGTTTTTCTGCATACACCAGAAGCTCTTGGGCCTCTTCCTCAGACTCAACGGTGCGCTGACAGTGAAGGTGGCCAGCCAGGAAAATGGTGCAGGAGGGTGAATTTCGCTCTCCAATTTCGAACACAGCTATCTTGTTGAAGGCAACAGGAGGTACTTTGTTTTTATGATGTTCAGCTGTTTGGTAACTCGCTATGTTTTTGTTTTGGAATGTCTGACGTGACCAATACTCCGATGGTAGTCGAAGACCAAAAATGAAGTGTTTCCGAGGTACTCCATCGTTGACTATGTCCAGTTCGTCATGAGGAATGAGCTGAACCGATTCGCGTTCTGAATCGTCAATGTCCTCGCGGCTCTTCTTTGCAGGCACGGAAGGGCCCTGTCCCATTCTCCTCTTCCTCTCTTTTGGCAGAGTTTTCGTCATATACTTTGGAAGGTTCAGGAAAATTGTTGGAATAGCACTCTCCTTAAGGGCAGGCACATCGCGTGGTATATGGACCTCCTTTCCATTCACAATGTGCACGTAGTGTCTCATGATAAACCTGAAAACATAATAAAAAGTGAGCGTAGCCTCTGTAATGAAGACACTTCGGATTTCCAAGCAACGAAACAACAATCAATGCATGTGCTGCAGCGTTAGGTGACACACATCTAGCCGCGGGTCGATGGAGGCAGAACGCAAAACGCGCCCACGTGGAGCAACATGCCAACGTAAGTACAAGAACAACCGATCATCTGAATTAGTCTGGCTCTTTCCACTGCACTTCTGCTGCTCATGACCCGTGTGTCACACCGGGTCAGTGTGTTAACTTGTAGAAACCTCAACTTTTCTATATGCTTAAACATGTACGAATTCCATACGTACCTTGGGTCGAAATGCCTTTCGCAAACTGCAGAATTCTCTTGCAGTGGCTTGTCGGCCCTTGGTATGGCACGTGCCCACTTTTCAAATTCATCCTCACGGGCAGGTGCACGAAAGAGAGACAGTCTTTCACCGCAGGACTTGTAGCCGTTGTCGCAACCTGGCACAAAGCACCACCTCTGCGTTTTTTTTTCTCCGTCGACGGCATTCTTCAGAGCGGTTCAAAAATCAACGACGACCGCTGACATCATCTCCTTCAAGAAATCGGGAAGCGATAGAAAAAGCAGGCCGTACTTCGCGAACAGCGACAGCTTACTTGCGCTGCTTCGTCACCAACGAGACACGAGCAACACATGCTCACAGTCGGCACATGCCAACAGCGCCCCAGACTGACGCGCCAAATTTCCCCCCAGCGGCGAGAACGCGCAGAGGGGCCTCGCTAGGCAAGAGGCCGCCGCCGCAGTCATCACACCTCCCCATTCTAGCCACCCTAACTTAGCTAACGGTAAAGTTTAGGAGAGTTCAATGCAGTGGTAGGTGTTTTGCGAAATATACAGATTATTTTTGATAACTAAAGACTTTCAAAGCACGGGCTACTTTAAGGATCCATTTCCATGTCGTGCAACTTCGGCACACTTCAATAATGTACGCAGTACATCTAAATAATCTATTCGTTTGAATGATAGATAATTTTCTAACCGTCGAGGGCATATTATGCTCTCCCATAGTAGAGTACCAAGTACTCTAAATCGTTAACCATTTTTTCTAAACACAGATAATCGAGTGACAGACAGACCAAAATTTCTGCGTTGAAGGCATTGATGCTCTTCGATGGTAGAGTACCAAGTCCTAGAAATCGTTAAACTCTTCTTCTGGACACACATAGCTGCTGTAATTTGCTGCCTCAGAGTAAATTGCTTTGTTTTTTTTGGACGTTGTTCGCGAAACCGCCTCGCTTGTCTTCTCATTGTTGCCGGCTCTTTCTGCCTCTGACGCAACCTCTTCAAGGTGGTTGCAGCGGGCCGCCGCCGCCGTGCGCTCTACCCGATCCTATAGCGATTGTACTCGGAGCTGCTGTTTGTTTTGTTGGAAGAGCACTTCTTCCTCAAGAAGAGGAATGTCTTCGGCACTGGTCTTGCTCTTTTGTGCCGGTCTGCGACGGACGAGCGAAACTTGTCTTTCGGCCGGCCTGGTATTCGTAGGGTGATGTGTCGATGCGCCAGCAGAAATGGCATGCCAACATGTAAATATGCAAAATGTACATATTCATGTTTTATTTGTGTCTCTTGCTTACCATCAAGTATTTTTCGAGGTTGTATTTGTGTGAACCATCGAATGCACATGTTCTTTCAACGCCATCTCATATCCATGTTCATGTAAATGACGTCTGTTTTGTCATTATCATTAGAGTACGTCTAAATGGAAACATTCTGTTGAGTGTTATTGACGTGTTTGTGACAATAATTTTTTTAAAACAGATAATCGAGCGACAGACAGACCAAAGTTTCTGCATTGAAGGAATTGATGTTCTGCCAATGTAAAGTACCAAGTACTCGAAATCGTTAAACACTTCTTCTGGACACACATAGCTGCTGTATTTCGCTGCCTCAGAGTAAATCACTTCGTTTATTCGGGGCGTTGTTCGCGTGGCCACTCCGCTTGTCTTCTTATTGTTTCCGGTTGTTTCTGCCTCTGGCGCCACGGCTGCGAGGCGGTTGCAGCGGGCCACCGCCGCCGCGCGCTCTTCCCGATCCTAGAGCGATTGCACTCGGAGCTGCTATGTGTTTAGTCGGAGGAGCTCTTCTTCCTCGGTGAAGAGGATTTGCTTCGGCACTGGTCTTGCCCTTTTGTGTCGGTCGGTGACGGACCAGTGAAACTTGTCGAATGCACCCGCAGCTGTTGCTATGGTAGACAGAGTGATAGCGGAGAGATAACACCTGCCAGCGCGTGGAGACCGCCGCGGACAACGCCGGATGCCTGTTGTAGCCTGACTATGAAATGCATTAACATTTAAAAAAGGGCGTTTAGATGAATGCGACGCACCCGAGGGCAAAGCTGGCTATGCCTGCTTGAATAAAGCCACGATATATCGTTTCTGCTCATGGCACAAAGAGCGATAGCTTGCATGGTAAAAAATATATGCCGACTCGACAAGCATCTCGACACTGATGGCGCCGCGTGAGAGCTCCGTTTTGTCTAGTGCAAGTTCTTGTACTTTCTTACGCCTGCTTGAAGCTTTTAAAATATCTGGAAGTGAAGTGTGCGCTTTCATTGGCACATTCAAGCATCGCGTCTGTCTTGTTTCTGATATACACCCAATAACGAACATTGTAAATGTTAATATATACGTATAGCGGAGCACACTGTGCAGTAAAGCAGATAGTTCATAAGCTTGATTTGGAACTCTTGTTTGCAGGCTTATTAGCCTATGCCGACCTCATGACTTGGCCCCAAAGCAGAAGCTGCACTTTTACGTAGAGAGACAAGGTTACTGAGAAGTAACATAAAATGAGGCAGATGGAAGTATAGGACGTGATATTTGTAGTCCCTGTGTTAAAGATGTCATGATGTTGTAACATTTACACATATACATCACAATTGCTTTATTAAATGATTCTTCCTGCCAGATGGGTGCTCATAGAAGCGTTCATTTCGTTTATCATAGTTACCACAAATAAAATACTTTATATTTTCCTCGGTAATATTTTTTGTTACGAAAAAAAGGGTAAATTACAAAACCAGCCAATTGTTAGTTTTTTTGTTGGTTCTCATTGTTATTGTGCCTAACAAGGAAACAAATCACTGCACATTCATGGAGTGGATGATGATGAGTGGGGCGAAGCACCCGTCCGTTCGTTCATCCGTCTGCCTGCCTGCCTGCCTGCCTGCCTGCCTGCCTGCCTGCCTGCCTGCCTGTCTGTCTGTCTGTCTGTCTGTCTGTCTGTCTGTCTGTCTGTCTGTCTGTCTGTCTGTCTGTCTGTCTGTCTGTCCATCCGTTCATCAGTCTGGCCATTCGTTCATGTTTCCGTCCGCGTGGTCCTACATCTGTCTGTCTGTCTGTCCGTCCGTCCATCCGTCCATTCATTCATCAGTCTGGCCATTCGTTCATGCCTCCGTTCGCGTGGTTGTACGTCTGTCTCTCTGCCTGCCTGCCTGCCTGCCTGCCTGTCTGTCTGTCTGTCTGTTCGTCCTTCCGTCCATCCGTTCATCAGTCTGGCCATTCGTTCATGCTTCCGTCCGCGGGGTCGTACGTCTGTCTGTCTGTCCGTCAGTCCGTACGTTCATCAGTCTCGCCATTCGTTCATGCATCCGCCCGCGTGGTTGTACTTCTGTCTGTCAGTCTGTCTGTCTTTCCGTCCGTCTATCCGTACGTCCGTTCATCAGTCTGGCCATTCGTTCATGCTTCCGTCTACGTGGTCGTACGTACGTACGTCTGTCTGTCTGTCTGTCTGTCTGTCTGTCTGTCTGTCTGTCTGTCTGTCTGTCTGTCTGTCTGTCTGTGTGTCTGTCTGTCTGTCTGTCTGTCTGTCTGTGTGTCTGTCTGTCTGTCTGTCTGTCTTGACGGATGGGCGAATGCTTCACCCCAGTCATCATCATTCACTCCGTGGATATGCTATGAAAACCACTAACACCGTCTAGTGATAGCATTTCCAAGAAGCCATACACACAACGCCATATAGGAAGCAATTTCGAAAGCTAACTCGAAGTGGCTACTACAGCATACTTATACAAAAAGAGAACAGCCCACATCCTAAGGAGCTTCGTCCCATAACGAGTACTTCACAGTTATCATTTTTTTGTTTACTCGGAGGCAAAAGTTAGATGTTTGACCAAGCTTCACGCATAGAGCAGAGTTGCTGAATTAGCAAATGAAGAAGTTTTTCAAGAATTATATTGTCATGCATCTTCAGCTGAGAATTTATCGTATGGCCTGTTGAAACCAGCACATGCTACTGATTGCTACACACAAACGCTTAGAGGTAGCTGCGTTGTGCGCGTGACGCTTTTCACAACTTCCATGACCTATTGGTGGGGCGACTATACATCCAACATAGCGGTCGTTGAGACGATCGCCCCGAAAGAGACGATTTATAGGAAAGTACACTTGTAGAGAAGACTGCAAATATTCGCACTTCGGTGGCCCTTGAATTTTTGTTTTTGAGAAAGTAGGGGAGCCCTAACATACTATAATAAGCGAACAAAAGCCGGGTAGCAAATTGGGAAGAATAATTTGTGCAAAATCGCAAATAAAACCTACACGCATACGCTCTTCACAATGCTGGCTGTACGTCATCACACGCAACGCTGCACAAATTGCTGCAGATGTGAAGGTCATGGAAGCACTTCGCAGACGCCTCAGATGTGTAATGATGCGACAAACGTTTTCAAACCGGCCCTATCATTATGTTCTAGAAGCAAAAGACACTCCTAATTAAGTTATGCTGCTGTTTGCACAATGATCGTATTGAGCAGACGAACGAAGTGCGAGAAAGGCAAACCTGGAAGTTGCTGTACTTGTGCAGAAAATGGGTGCTGCATACACTCAGAGGCCTTGGTTATTTTCCTGCTAAATTTAGCCCTCTCAAACCCCTGATGACTTTTCGGGGGGCTAATTTGAACTGAGTGCTGAATTTTTCTTCTGGTGTATATTACACGCTGTGAGCTTAAAATTAAGTTCGCAGTGAAATAAGTCGGCATTTTATTTTCTTTCTACTTTCCTTTTAACTTGAGAAACTTGAAGGGTCACGGTAATATCGAGACCATTCAGAACGTTGAAAAACGACCACAAACGCGTGCAAACAAGCAGCAGCGTCTGCTCTTTGAAGCATATTGAAAACTTCTATCATCTCAACATAGCTTCCGGCCGCCCCCGCTCAGTGGCGCCATGGTACCTGGAAGTTGCGAATAGACTGACACACAGCCGCGTAAGAGCAGCTGTTCGTGTGCAGAACAATTATGCGAGCGGCGTAATCTAGAACGCATTTCACTCGGCGCGAAGATGCATTCATTATGTTTTCTATAGTTGTTTTGCAGCCAAACTGGCTGCGTCTTGGCAAGACGTGCTTGTAAAATGTGCGAACTCTTAGGCAATTTTCTTCGGTGCTTAGGTAGTCTGGGGGACGTCAAATCCACGTGGAGCTCAGCATAAGCAATGCTGTGCTAAACTCGTCTTTGTCACGCTTCAATGCAGCTTGAGAAACTACGCTTTCGCGTCGTAAAAATAAATAAAATAAGCCATACCAAAAGACCTGTGCATTTATATTGTTACGTGAAAAAGAACAGTTGTCGGTCCGCAGCCACAACGCAGCTCACTGACAACGTCCACTTCTTTACTCTCAGTCTGAGGCACCTTACTTGGGTATGCCCCACTATGCCCTCTTTCAGTCAGACGAAATCACGTAACACGACCCCCGGCGGCAAAAGCGCCGACCAGGCGAGTTTACGGGGCCACAGCAGGAGCAGTGTGGTAACGCTTGAGCCTTGATACGTGGACGATGTCCCTTGACAGCAGAGCGGAAGAGGTTGATAGATTATCAGGGACAATTTCATATGTAGTGTCGGTTACTCGTCTAAGCACGCGGTATGGGCCCGTGAAACGAGAGAGAAGTTTTTCTGACAGGCCTGCATGTCGCGTAGGGGACCAAAGAAGAACGAGGGAGCCTGTTGGAAAGTGTTCGTCGCGATGCCGCTCGTCGTAACGATGCTTCTGCGAGTCTTGGGACGCCATTAATCTGCTGCGGGAAGCTGACGAGCATGGTCAGCTCGGGTAATAGCGTCGCGTGCATATTCAGAAGTATATTGGGCAGCGGCTGGCAGGAAGGTATCCAACGGTAATGTTGGTTCGCGTCCAAACAGAAGGTAAAATGGCGAGTACCCAGCAGTGTCATGCCGGGAGGAATTGTATGCGAACGTCACGTAAGGTAGTGCAAGGTCCCAATCACGATGGTCGGCCGAGACGTATTTCGATAGCATGTCTGTCAAGGTGCGGTTTAAACGTTCTGTAAGCCCATTTGTCTGGGGGTGGTACGATGTCAAGAGCTTATGTTGGGTAGAGCAGGAACGCAGGATATCGTCAACCACTTTCGAAAGGAACGTACGGCCTCGGTCTGTCAGCAGTTGACGAGGGGCTCCATACACTAAAATGAGATCGCGTAGTAGAAAATCAGCGACGTCTGTAGCGCAGCTTGTTGGCATGGCTCGCGTAACTGCATAACGGGTCGCGTAATCCGTAGCCACCGCGACCCACTTGTTTCCGGAGGCGGATGTTGGGAAGGGACCGAGAAGATCCAAACCAACACGGAAGAATGGCTCCGATGGGATGTCGATGGGCTGAAGATATCCGGAAGGTAGTCTCGACGGCTTTTTGCGACGCTGGCAAATTTCACAAGCGTTGACATAGCGACGTACAGAACGTGATAGGCCAGGCCAGTAGAAGCGGCGGCGCACACGGTCATATGTGTGAGAGACACCAAGGTGACCCGCGGTTGGCGCGTCATGGAGCTCGCGTAGGACTGTAGAACGCAGGTGCTTTGGTATGACCAGAAGTAGGTCGTGACCATGGGGCGATAAATTACGCCGATATAAGGTGTGGTCCTTTAAGGTAAACATGCGAACGGAAGCGTCTTGCGGTGAAGATTCGAGCTGTTGTATTAGGCGGCTGATATCCAGATCGCGACGCTGCTCGTCCCCGAGATGAAGCAGCTGGGAGATGGAAAGGACGCAGCCCACAGAATCAGTGCTCGTAGGATCGCAGTCGGCCACAGGGTAGCGTGACAGACAATCCACATCTTTGTGCAGTTTTCCTGATTTGTACACTATGGTGTAAGAGTACTCCTGGAGGCGGAGTGCCCAGCGGGCGAGACGACCTGTGGGATCTTTGAGGGAGGCGAGCCAGCAGAGAGCGTGGTGGTCGGTAAGAACTATAAATGGTCGGCCGTATAAGTAAGGGCGAAATTTCGCGACTGCCCACACCAGCGCTAGGCATTCGCGCTCTGTGATGGAATAATTACGCTCCGAGGTGGACAGCAGCCTGCTGGCATAAGCTATCACGCGATGCTGCCCACGTTGTCGCTGAGCCAACACAGCGCCTATTCCGTAACCGCTGGCATCGGTGCGCACTTCCGTCGGTGCCGTAGGGTCGAAGTGAGCCAGCACAGGAGAAGAAGTGAGCCAAGTGGTCAGGTCGGAAAATGCTGCTGCTTGCGAGGGACCCCAGGTAAACGTCTCATCCGGTTTGAGTAAATCTGTTAGGGGCCGAGCGATTTCCGCGAAGTTCTTGATGAACCGCCGAAAATAGGAGCAGAGCCCCACAAAGCTGCGGACATCTTTGGCGGTTTTCGGCACAGGAAATTCCTTCACAGCTCGAACTTTTTCTGGGTGAGGCTGTACACCGTAAGCGTCAACAATATGTCCAAGTATTGTAATGCGACGGCGACCAAACCGGCACTTAGATGAATTCAGCTGAAGGCCGGCGAGACGGAATACATCAAGAATTTTTGACAGTCTCTCAAGGTGCGCTTCAAAAGTGGGAGCAAACACAATCACGTCATCCAGATAACAAAGACACGTAGACCACTTGAATCCATGGAGCAGGGAGTCCATCATTCGTTCAAAGGTGGCGGGGGCATTACATAAGCCGAAAGGCATGACTTTGAATTGGTAGAGGCCATCAGGTGTTACAAAAGCCGTCTTCTTTCGGTCCATGGGGTCCACGGCAATCTGCCAATAACCAGAACGAAGATCGATGGAAGAAAAGTAGGCGGCACCATGAAGGCAATCAAGGGCGTCATCAATGCGGGGCAGAGGGTATGCGTCTTTCTTGGTGATGTTGTTAAGGTGGCGATAGTCCACACAAAATCGCCACGATCCGTCCTTCTTTTTAACTAATACCACCGGGGATGCCCAGGGACTGGAGGATGGTTCAATAATGTCCTTCGCTAGCATCTTGTTCACCTCCTTCTGAATTATGCTCCGCTCAAAAGCAGACACTCTGTAGGGACGGCGGTGAACAGGGTTGGCATCACCTGTGTGTATGCGATGCTGGACAAAGGACGTCTGCCCAAAAGGTCGGTCACCAAAATCGAAAATATCCTGGTAGGCCTCGAGAAGATGTTGTAGGGCTTCAACTTGCGGAGGCAGAAGATCAGTGGCGATCATGTCTACAATTTGACGGCTGCCTGAATGTGTTGCGAGTGATGTGCGCTGCGGTGAAGCAAGTGTGTCTAAGGCAAGCACTTCAATTTGTGAATCGAGCAACGGACACAGGTGGGCCACAGAAATGCCTTGTCGAAGCACATGATTCATGTAGCCGAAATTGACAAGAGGTAGACAAGTTTTGTTATCTGTGATGCTGAGCACCGTATAGGGCACTGCAACATTGTGCGCAAGGAGTACGTCGGTGAGAGGCGTAGCGTAATAGTCACCGTCGGGCACAGCTGGTGAGCACAGAAAATCGACGTACGTCACAGTTTTCGAGGGCAGGCGAACAAAATCGCTGCATTGTAATCGGCATGTCGGTTGGTACGGGGCGGCACTGATTTGTGGCAGTTCAAGGCGGAGCACACCAGCGGAGCAATCAATCAGAGCAGAATTGGCGGCAAGAAAATTGAGGCCTAGTATGAGATCGTGGGGACATGTTTCAAGCACGGTAAAAAGGACGACCACTTGATGACCGGCTACGGTAAGTTGAGCTCTGCACATACCGACGACAGGGACTTTTGCACCATCTGCAACTTGGACGACACTGGTCAAGGGGGGCGTGAGGACCTTCTTCATGCGACGACGAAAACGCGAACTCATAATACAGACGTGAGCGCCCGTATCTATCAAAGTTTCAACAGGTGTACCATCAACATATACTTCTATTGTGTTCCGGTTCAAACGTAAGGGCAACAGAGGATTTTTGGGTAAGGTCGACAGGGCAGCTTCACCTCCAGAAGCTGCGCAGCCTAGTTTCCCGGGGACGCGCGGCGGTTGAACGATGGCGAGGGAGAGCGGCGACGCGTGTTTGAACGAGAAGGGCGGCTTTGAGGCGGTGGCGACGACGGGGCAGGGTGGCCGTAGTCCTCAGGGGCAGTAAATGCTGTAGACTGAGTGCGGGTCGGATAACGGTGGTTTGGTGGACGGAATGAGTTACTGTAAGCGGGGTACGAGCCAGAAGACATAGATGGCCATTGACTGCGGCAGTAACGAGCGCTGTGTCCTGCGCGACCACAGCGGAAGCAGATTGGCTTATCATCAGCTGTTCGCCATTCAGACGGGTTCCTGGTTTGAATAGAGTACGGACGGCGACGTCTCATGTCCACAGAAGCTATCGAAGGACCAGTATTATCCAGTGTGGATGCAGTAGACAGGATACCAAGGTTTGCGAATTCCTGGCGGACAACAGCCTGGATCAAGGCGACAGCTGGCGTTGAGGCGTCGGGCAACGTCGGTAGTTTGTTGGCAGCCGGGTAAGCGGCCTCGAGTTCACGTCGGACGATGCGCGTCACGTCTTCGGTTGTAGACGGATGACAAGGAGTGGCTTCGCAAGACGACGTTGCCGCGGTGTTGGGTAGGCGCTGAAACTGCTGCAAAATGCGTCGACTCTTCGCCTGCTCGAGACGGCGGCACTCTTTGATCACGGCGTCCATGGTCGTTACGTTGGTGAATACAAGCAGACTGAACGCATCGTCGGCGATTCCTTTTAACACGTGCGAAATCTTGTCGGCCTCAGTCATGTTGGGATCGGCCCTTTGACACAACGCTAAGACGTCTTGAATATAAGTCAAGTAGGGCTCAGTGGACGTCTGTGTACGGACAGCCAATTGCTTTCGGGCATCAAGTTGTTGACCAAACGGGTCGCCAAAAAGGCCGCGGAGCTGTTGTTTAAACATTTCCCAGCTTGTGATTTCGTGCTCGTGGGTCTCAAACCAGGTGCGAGGGGTCTTGTCAAGATAGAAAATGACATTCGCAAGCATAACGGTTGGGTCCCAGCCATATTGCTTGCTGATGCGCTCGTACATGCTAAGCCACTTGTCCACATTCACGTTGTCCTCTCCAGTAAAGGTACCGGGATCACGGGGTTGCGTTAGGGCGACGTACCGGGTTGCTGTCGTTGCTGAGGTAGGTGGCGAAGCCGTATCCTCACCCGGAGCCATGGTAGCAGACTTAAGGAGGCGTCCACTGCGTAGCTCCGTTGTCAGAAGAGTACCCAGCACCTCCACCAAAATGTTACGTGGAAAATAACAGTTGTCGGTCCGCAGCCACAACGCAGCTCACTGACAACGTCCACTTCTTTACTCTCACTCTGAGGCACCTTACTTGGGTATGCCCCACTATGCCCTCTTTCAGTCAGACGAAATCACGTAACAATATGTAGCCGACACGCGGTTATGTTGCGATATGGCATCCATTTCTACGTTTTTTGTTCAATCCCACCGTTTCTGCAACCGTATTTCCGCCCGGGAGCCCGGGAGACTCTTTCATGAATGGATGGATGGATTGGATGGATTGATATGGCTGTACCCTTTAGATCGGGCGGTGGCTAATACCACCAAGCCGTAATAGTTATTGAACCAAAAACAAAATTTATTTTTTACTTTAAATAGTGAGGTTGAGGACTCGTACTTTGCAGTGAAGGGTTTAATTTTCACTCGTGCCTTGACTTTAGCCACCAATCAGATAACCTCCTTCTAGTTAATTCTGCCCGCTTAAAGTCTATTTTGCCCTCCCTGTCTCTAAACACCAGTGCTTTGAAAAACTCTGCGCCATCATCCTGAACTATAGGGTGAAGCCCTTTACAGAACATTATCAAGTGTTCCGCAGTTTCCTCTTTCTCTCCACACGCACTGCATGCCGTGTCTACCCCTTCGTATTTGGCCCGATATGCTTTGGTTTGCAATACTACAGTCCTGGCCTCAAATAGTAGAGAAGTACCCCGAGTATTACCATAGATACTTTCCTTGGCAATTTTCTTGTTAAAAGTTCGATAGATCTCTAGTGTGGATTTCTTGTAATCGACTACAGCACCGCCGCTCCTTTTTGCACAAACGAGGTAGCTTTACGGCCGCCGGTTGCGCTACTGTACTACGGCTCTATGTTTGCACTCTCATAGGCGGCAAGCGGCTCCAATGAATGGGTTTTAACTTTGTATTTATTGCGCGAAATTTGGTGTCCATCTACGGCAACCTATGTAGTTGACGCTATCACTTAAAGATAAAGCACGGGGGTATGACGAGCTCGGAATGCATGGCGTGGTGCATAATTTGCATGGTTAGGTTTTTTGCCGCAGTTGCCCAAAAATAACTAACGCCAATATATGTATTTGCTCTTATAACACGCTGCAACTGTAACGCTACGAGCTTTGTGCCCACTACTATAAAAAGGCCTCACGATTCAGCAGACGTGTTCCGACGCTCACTCACAATGTCAGACAAAATAGAACAAACACTCCATCATTCCATATGGTGCAGACCTCCTCATCAACTCATAAGTTGTTGGTAGTGATGCATTTGTTCTGCTCTTCTGACAAAACGATTGTTGGTACAGTTCACTCAATAAATGTACTCCAAAGCAAGTCTTTCAAAGACTGGACGTGATTATGAGAGCCGATTAGTACCTACGTTTACTAATGACCTCAGCAATGGTCGCTCGCCACAAACGCAGCACGCACAACGAAGCAGCCGCACGTTCGTAAAAAAAGATGGAAGTATGAAAATATATACGTTGGAGTGCCGCACCTGGCACCACACCTTTCTTGAGTGCCACTCACTAAGTGCAGTGCAAGAGACACAGCATCACGCTTATGCAGCCTCTGGAAGATTGCGCGTTCGTAGGAGGACGCGACAGCTACGCATACATTAGCATTTTTAACGCTGCAAATCGACGACATGCGTTAGCCACATGGTCCGTTCTCAGTATAACAAAAAGCACGAATTACTCATCCAAGGCGAGAACACACGCGTTTAGCACCAGTTACATATATAAACAAATGAAAGTCCTTCCTTTACATAAAAATGTTAGTATTAAATTTCACTAAAATGTACAAAACAACTAGAGTCGTTTGCAGGCAAGCATGACAGAGGGTGCGAGTTAAATAGTCCTTCAGGGTAAATAAAGTAAACCTAGAAAATGTGAAGGGAAAGTCGCTCATTGGGAAATAGGACTTTGTGAAGGTGGCGAAGCAACTTCACTGCTTACGCCACTCTTGCTGCGTTTCGAGTGCTTTTGACTGCGGGGTGAAGCGACAGTTTCAGTAGTCGGGCTGGGCGCTGATGCCGGAGACAAAGTCTTAGACGGAGGACTCACATCTGTTGGTCCAGACGACTGTGTGGTCCTTCGACGCGACTTGCGAGTTTTGAATGACGCGCCCATGGGCTCGCGTCCCTGGTTTAAAGATGCCTTCAGAGCCTCCTTTCGCTGCTGCTCGGTATCAGGGGTCAGCTGCGGGGTTCGATCCGTCTTCTTCTTACGTATAAATATTGCCGGCAGCCACTGAATGGCCGTTGCGCTGGCGAACACAAGTAGCGTCATAACGAGGTCCACTACAACAAGATTGTCGGCCATCAGAGAGTCCAGAAGAGTGGCCAACAGTGCGCCAGCTCGTCCGACCGCATATGACACGCACAACCCCATGCTGCGTGTCCCAGTGGGGAACACTTCCGTGGTGTAGCAATAGTTGATGGCTATCGCGACAGAGGCACTGTTGTCCACAATAAGCCTCGCAATAGCTGCCGCGGGAAAGGGTATGTTCAGAGTGCGAATGAAGGCGCGCAGGGCGCTAGCCAAGCAGAGCAAGGCCAGTAGCATGGACAACGCGTTCCGTTGGCCCCACTTCATGATGACGTTGTAGATAACAATGACCAGCAGAATTTGAAGCACGAACGCAGTCATGGCCCACTCGCTACTAATCGTCTTTTTGCGGAGGCCAGTTGCGTAGAACGCGAAATTCACGCCGAACCAGGAAATGAGGACGGATACTGCTTGTCGGCTGAAGGTTGATTTGTTGGTGCCCGTGCCGGTGCTGATTGTCGGTGTAGCCGAGTCTCGCTTTTCCAGCTGCGTCTTCAACAGCTTGAAGGTGGCCTTGGCTTTCGCCAGATCTATTCCGTTTTGCGCGGCTGCGCGCAGTAGGACGCGCTCGGCAAGCCGAACTCGGCGTATATCGATGAGCCAGACCGGGGACTCCTCGATCGCGTAGTAGCAGCAAGTGGCCACCAAAGCCGTTGTGGTCACGAGAAACGCGTGCGACAGCCACCAATGCGGATCAGCCAGCGCCACGATAGACAGCAGTGGAGGTGCCGACGCCGCACTTATGGTCGTAGCCAGGATGCTGTAAAGTGTGCGGTGCTCATTTCCCGTAACCTCGTAGAGCACGATGAAGACCAGAATGCCGGTGGCGCTCGAGGTTCCGGCGACGAGACAGCGTGCCAGCAGGAACATGGTGAAGACCTGCGACAAGGCGGCAGCCATGCTGGCCAAAAGCATGGTGAAGGAGCAGAGCAGGATAGTCGGCCTACGACCGTGGCGGTCGGCCACGATGCCGGCCAAAGGCACGATCACCATGGCGCCTACCATGTACGCGGATGTCGAGAGTGTGTACAGCCAGCGACGGCCGCACACCAGGTTCCATGCGCTGACGATGCTGTCTCCTTGTCTTTCATAGTCCCACCAACGACAGGACACCACTTGGCGGTGCTCGTTTTTGTCTTCACCCTTCGGATGAAACGGAAGAGAGTATGCGGAGCTGATGCGTTATTGATTTTGCACTCTTTATGGTTACATGCGAAAATCTTTCTTGGCCCCAAGTTACTGCATCTACAAATTTACGTGAACACTTTAGGGGACACGGTGACGAAAACAAAAATAAAGGTAACGAAAACACAGACTAAACATTTTTCCATTTGTTACTGTTGGAGCACTGCAAGTGTGGTCACAAAATTCTTGGCGAAACATAGTTTTGGCATAGTTGGTGTACAACTTCTGAAGTAAAAAATTTGTTCAGCCAAACAACACCGGGAAAAATAAGGAGCGCTAGTGTTGTGCTCTTTGTGCGTCCATGCGTCGCGCTGCCAACAATTTTTTTTCCTCAAGATGGTCAGCTGATAAATGTGTTTATCGGCATAGCCACACGAAAACGCGTACTCGAAAAAGTGGTACAGATTTGTATCAACAATTTTAACATTCTTCTCGACTGCCCAGGCTCGTGACGTTCTAGGATCTCATAAACAAATATTCTGCATTATCTAATGTTTTTGTTTACTCTCACAAGCCTCTTAAGAACAGCACAGATTATGCTGATTCTAGTTCTTACGGCTTTGCGCGCACATCTCTGAGCTGCGGCTTTCTTTGTGTGACAGCTAGGGGCGCGTAATCACTGGGGTCACTGATGCCATAAAGACAGGGAATATGCTACCGTGGTCCGGACGTTCCACCTGACTCGCTGCCACTCACAAAGAATGCCTGTCCACTACAAACGACAAAGTTTCTGGTTCATAAGAGGAGGGCATAGTGCGCTTACCGGCACTGGAGGTTCGTATACGGTGCATTGGCTGAATTGGCCGTCCGGCAAAATAGGTATTGCCACGTTCTTCCACTCCTGGAGGGGCATGTCTACAAGTTCCTCGGGCGGATGACACCAGTGGTCTACGGGGCGACCGATGAGCCGGTAGGCGAACGCGTGCAAGACCAACACTGTGAAGCAGAGCAGGGAGCACATTAGCACCATCTGCTGAAACTTGCCGTTGCCGAGACAGACGTAGATGTTCTCTTGGATTAAGAGACGAGCATCCGTGGCAGTCGCGAAGCCATCCAGCACGCTCTGCGGTGGTGTACCCTGACCTGAGCCGGCTTTCTCTGTCGGTGATGTCATGGCGGGGAAGGCACAGCGACGACGGCAGAAGCACCGATATGCTAGGTAGATAGGAAGCAAGGGTCGTTGTGCGTGATCGTTGTGCGTGAAGTCGGAGCGACAGAAATAGAGACGAGCGAGATTCGGTCGCTGTTGCAACTGCGGCTGAAAATATTGACGATTACAAGAGACGAACTCAAGCGATAATTTGAAGAACCACCCCAGCGCTTAAACGGTTCTTCTTCACAGCTCGCGGTCGCGCGTGCACGGTTTTCTTGCTTGTTCTGCTCTGGCTCTTGCCCACTAAGAATGACTGATGGTGAATGTAAGTGAACAATTATGGACAATGCAGGGTAAAAGGAAAAAATGATTACTTTGTTTTTAACAGAGTGTTGTAATATTGAGATAAAGAAAAACAATCGAATTTATCGAATTACATAGAAATATAATTAATACATGATTCTTTATAGGTTAAACAAATGCAGTGTAATTTTTAAACGTTAAATTTAAGCTTGACAAGGAAAGAAAGCTGACCGATGACTCAGCTAAGAAATATCTTTGTGTGGTACAGGAATTTACAAAGGAAAACGCAGACGTTCTTGTCGCAAAATTCCAAAGAAGCTGCCCCAAAGGTCAGATTATTTGGTGTATTAGGGCGAGAAATGTTACCAGAACTAGAACAGGTGCTGCGTCCGCAGAGGAGAAATCTCATTTCGTTCAACCCGTATTAAGAGAGGCGAGGCGTCGTTATCGACCCGAAAATAAATAGAAAGTCACAGTTTCACCAAAAGGGCGAACGAATGAATGTAACAGCAACATATTCGAATGTTTTACGAAGCAAGGCGAGCATTTTCAGGGGCAATAATATTTGTAGTAAACATGCGCATGCTAAGTAACCAACTTTCCTGCCACGCGGCCCCATTAGACGACAGTGAATGGCGTTGATATATGAAGTGAGGCTGGCAGTCAACCCATTTAGATCCGATCTCACATAACTGTACAACACACTAGTGTAAGAGAACACGGCCGCTCCAGGTACACTTTTGGAGCCGTTATTCTGTGTATGTGTTGAGAGCGCAGTCTGTAGAAGCTCCCGACTGCTGTGGATGCAAAGACGCACGCTGATCGTTGAAGCGACCTCCCCCCCCACCCCCCCACCCCGTCTTCTGTTCTCTTTTGAGATAAGCGCGCGTGCAGATGAACGCATCCGGAAAGGTGATGTTCGCTCCGTAGAAAGAGGAGGCTAGTGCATCCTTTACCTTAGATATGTATATACATATACATATACGTGAACCACGGTGGTGGCGGCGATGATGGCGAAAACCAGCCGAGACTTTCTATATAATTGCTATTGCAATAAATGGGAAAATTTTAGGTAAGAACGTTTTCCGCTTCAGCCTTGCATTGTAGCCATTCAACGGCTTAAGTCGGTTCTTTGAATGAGTCGCCATCTGAATAGGAGTTTGAACAAATGCATTAAGTGTGAAGCACCTATTAGTAGACTGCAGATACTATCTATCTATCTATCTATCTATCTATCTATCTATCTATCTATCTATCTATCTATCTATCTATCTATCTATCTATCTATCTATCTATCTATCTATCTATCTATCGATCTATCGATCTATCGATCTATCTATCTATCTATCTATCTATTTATCTATCTATCTATCTATCTATCTATCTATCTATCTATCTATCTATCTGTCTATCTGTCTGTCTGTCTGTCTGTCTGTCTGTCTGTCTGTCTGTCTGTCTGTCTGTCTGTCTGTCTGTCTGTCTGTCTGTCTTTACTTGACATTACTTGAAGCTCACCGAAATTTGCATGTAAGGGCATTAGTGTGTAAGAAGCATCATGAAGAACTCATTATGTGAGCAGCGTGAGATCCTTGTCGCGTACGTAATGAAACCTTTTCCTCATGTTACACGTAGGAAATACCAGCATACCACGCCTCAATGGTCCAACAAATGCGGGCATGAACCACAAATGGTTGACAGTGTGTATCAAACCGGGAATGGCGACCACAGACTTTCAAAAAAGCTTCGCGATATTTTGGTATGTAGCTTGTATAGCAAGCGGGGCCGCGTTGGCAGCATTGACGGGGAGGGGAAAATCGGAGGAACTGAAAGGCAGAGAATGGGGGTGAGAGCCGGAATAAACACGAACGTTTATTTCAACTTTCAACTTTATTTCAGACAAAGACAAATAATGTGTACATTTGTCCTGTCTAGTAAATGTGACAAAAAGGCATTGGTGCCTGACTTAGTGACACATTTCTTTCTAGACACAGATAACTCAAACATGAGTGACAGTTAGATAATAAAAAGTACACACAAAAGATTGCGTATACCATACGTCGTTAGGCAAAACATATACAGAATTCTATAGATATATAGATTGTTCTATATATACATAAAACAGAAAGATTTTCTAAGTGTATGTACAGTATAGACTGCAGCTGGTAAAAAACAGAATTATTTTGTATCAAAATTAGGTATAAAGTTAACTTTTTTTAAGCATTTCATGTGCATCGTTTCTTGTACCAAGTTTATTATGGTAAGATGATGATTTAAAAATCTGCTATAGCGTAAGATGGTTTTTGCATGCCATAGTTTGTTTACATGAAGCCTTTATCATATATAGTTTTTCTAGTTTCGTAATTGTGTCTTTTCCCCAACAATTGTCGATTAAAGCTATTCTGAAATGACTTTATTTTCTGCAATATCTCAATACCTAGCTTCTTTCCCAGTATGTGTTGTATTTTTATAAGGTATTTGCTTTAAAAAGTGGAGCGGAGTGAGTTAGATATGGCACATTTTCGATAACTCGCAAAATACGTTTTTGCAGAATATGCAGCTTTCTAACAATACTTTTTGTTGTTGTTCTTCCCCACACAAAAAGGCAGTATTGTAAATGGGAATCAATTAGTGCGTAATATAGCTGAATTTTCAACCATCGGGGAAAAGGTTGCTTTGCTCTACTTATACTACCTATTGAACGTGAGATGCGTCTTGTGAGGTTATCGACATGAGGAGACCATCTGAGGTTTTTTCGAAAAGAACACCGAGAAATTCGTTTCTTACACGCTCGATGTTCTTGCCGATTTTAAGTGGTAGTCGAATATTCTCCCAAACAGCTACGCCAGTGCTCAAAACTGCTTAAGAAAAAGATCCAATAATGGCCTCATACACGTAACGCGCCATTATTAACTAAGGTTGCACTCTTCGCAGTCGGCTTTTGTAACAATGTAAATAACGCTTCATATTCGTGCGCCGAAGCATCGGGGAGACAGATCGGCGACGGGGTGGTAATGACCGGCGAGAATCGACGGGGCGTCGTGGGGACAATGAGTCGGTGATAGGAGAAGATGGTCGCCGGGGATTCTGGGCAGCCTGGTAATTTGCAGAATTCCCATGGTCTGGAGGCTGGAAGTTGCGACGGCGACAGTAGCGTGCTATATGTCCCACGAAACCGCATGCGAAACAGATGGGTCGATTATCCAAGGTGCGCCATGGGTTAACGACAGAAGGTGCAGGGGGCGAAACGGGATGGGGTGCCGTGTATGTAGGATGCGTCGTAGGGTAGGAGGACCCGGTGCCCTGGTATGCGCCAGAGACAGGTGGGGCTGGGGGTCTAGCAACGACGGCAGCGTAGGTCAGCGGCGTAGGGACAGGTGGCGATGGAGGCAGTGCTTGCGCGACCTGTGTCTCAATGACCTGGCGTAGACGTGGGTCTAACGAGGTCACTGGCGCGGATGCTTCGGCCACAAGAGAAAGCTGACGCGCAACTTCCTCACGAATGCATTGTTTGATTTGGGGGAGTAAGACGGTGTGATCAGCGGCGACGTCGTGTACGAGGGCGGAAACTTCAGCCGTATCTTCTGCGGCCCTGCGCGTCGAGACACGCTGCTTACGCAACTCGTCGTACTCCTGACAGAGGTGGACAACATCGGTGACGGTCTGTGGATTCCTAGCGACGAGCATCTGGAAGGTGTCGTCGTCAACTCCTTTGATGATGTGCTTGATTTTGTCGCGTTCGGTTAGAGATTCATCGACGCGCTTGCAAAGGGACAAGACATCTTCAATGTAACTCGTAAAGGTCTCGTCCCTGCGCTGGACTCGACTACGGAGACGCTGTTCCGCGCGAAGCCGGCGCACGGCGGGACGGCCGAAGACCGCGGAGATGGTGGTCTTGAAGGCGGACCAGTTGGTAATTTCACCTTGGTGGTTCTTGAACCAGAGGCTGGCCACATCAGCTAGGTAAAAGCGCACGTTTGTGAGCTGGTCGCAGGCGTTCCACTTGTTGGAAGCGCTTACGATTTCGTACTCGACGAGCCAGTCCTCGACGTCTTGTTCATCGTTGCCGCGAAAAATTGGTGGGTCACGTTGCCGAGGCGCGCCAGTACAGTAGACTGTCGTTGGTGAGGCAGCTTGAGAAGGGCCAGGAGCAGTCATGGTGAACGGTGAGGGTAGCGTCCGATTGCGAAGTTCCAGGTTGATGGGAACCCCGGCTCCTCCACCACTTAAAATAGAGGTGTTGTACGTCGAGAAAGGTTCAGACGCAGCTTGGCAAAATGAGCTTTAACAGGCAGGTCTGGCTAATGGCGAACGGCGTGCGCGAGCTCCTACTGCAGCCACCGATCATCATCGTCTTCTTCATTGCCAGCAGAGCGTCCGTTACTCAGATTCATTAATTCATTACAATACATTCAAGATCAAAAATATTTTTTATGTATTAGGAAAGCACCATTTCACAATCCCGAGAATACCAGCCTTCCACGACACGACGACGACGACGATGATGATGATGCTCCTTGGATCACGGATTTGTAAGCGAGAACAAGCGCGAGAAAAAGTGCGCGTGGAGACACCACTTTGATATTCCTGCACACTGACGTCATACTATATTTACAAGACATCTGTGTCCTGCCTAGCTTCTAATCAACCAAAAACAGGTAAAATGTAATCTGTGAGTGCCATAGACCTGGAAATGAAATTCGCAATACATAATGAAATTTCAGACATCAGACGTGGAAACTTCGGCGCGAAATTTAGCGAAAAAGTTTCGAACTTGATTTTCTCTGCCAATTATGAACTTAGTGACGCAGATGGCATTAGAGTTTTCAGAGTGCACTTTAAACCGGAGCAAATATTTTTTCTGTAGTCTGCATTTAACTCCTATAATATGCCCAACTCAGAAAATTACAACAGGACCCATGTCTTATACTCTAACCACATCAACGCAGAATCCTAATCTCAGTACCGATCTTATGCCATACAATCGGATACTTTAGGGATATCCACTAAAGTCGACATGCCTATGAAGCCTACGATCAATACGGTAGCCGGGGGTGTGGAGGGGAGAAGGCCCAGTGAGCCTCTACAACCTTCTAGTAGTTGCTTCCTCAAATAGGCACATCGCCTAACTATATAAGGCCTTTAGCAAGTGGTTCCTCCTATTCTGAAAAAAAAATTCTTTACTACAGTCCTTTCTTTGGCATACACCAAACGGCACAAATTTAAAAAAATCGGTCTAACGCACAGCTTGGCTTAAACAAATAAAAATTCTATATAAGCTTCATTTACCTAGTGCTTCGCATGAAAAAAAAAACTCTGTGGAAAAGTTGTATTTGTCGAATTTTTAGAGTTTCAACTCGATAAAAGAGTGATTTTACATTTACCACCAGAAATGTACTCCCTAGACACCTTTAATAACGCGGGCTTATTGCGAGACCTGTAAGTTCCCACCTAAGCTTAGTCAGGACTAGTAGTTCGATGCTCACTCGACAACACAGGCAGCACCCGAAACAAAACTACCAGACATAAGTAAATAATATTGCAAGTTTGAAAACTTCAGCTGAAGCGCAGAACAAGGCACCACGGCCTTCTTTTATTGAGCGAGCAAGATAACGATGTAGTGTTCGAAATGTTAAGGGTCATGACTTCACGCTAATGCAGCGTCTTAGCTATACAGGTTCGTACGAAGATGTGAAATCTACACACAAGCTAGTATTAGTAGGAATAACATTGCAAACGCACTTCATGCGTTAACCACATCATCAGTTTTGAGCTTAAAGTGATTATCACTGATGCACAGTGTAAACACGTGTCTGATGCACTTACTCTGAATTGAATTGTTAGAGCTCAAACTAACCAGACGCAACGAAAAGAATCCATATCACATTCAAAAAAACGTGGCTAAAAACTTGGGTTAAGGATCTTTTCAGCGTAATTAAAAAAAAACAAGCTTAATTGATAGCACGCGCACTCAGTCGGATATTGGAGCTTATGGAAGTGGTAAAGCACCTTCTATGGCTTCGCCGCTCTTGTTGCATTTCGAATGCTTAACACCACGTGAAGAAACAACAGTTTCAGAATATGAAATGGGTGCCGACCCCGAAGACAAGTTCTCACACTGAGATCGCGCGCCTGATGACGCGGATGAGGGTGTGGCCTTCCGACGCGACTTGCGAGTTTTACGTTTTGTACCGACGAGCTCGCTGCCTAGATCTAAGGATGCCTTCAGAGCCTCCTTTCGCTGCTGCTCGGTATCGGGAAAAAGCTGTGTGGGTTGTCTCACCTTCTTGTGCACAAATATTTCGGGCAGCCACTGAATGGCCATTCCGCTGACGAGCACGATTAGCGTCATGACGAGGTCAAATATTATTAGATTACCGGCAGTCAGTGTGTCCAGAAAAGTGGCTAGCAGCGCACCAGCGCGTCCGACTGCGTAAGATACGCACAAGCCCATGCTGCGTATAGTGGTGGGAAACACGTCTGTAGTGTAGCAGTAGTTCATGGCCATTGCGACGGAGGCGCTGGCGTCTACTATGAGACTCGCAAATGCTGTCCACGGAAAGGTCATGTCGAGAGTGTGAATGGTGGCACGCAGGGCGCTGGACAAGCAGAGCAATGCCAGTACCATGGACAACGCGTTTCTTTGGCCCCACTTTGTGATGACGTTGTAGGTGACGAGGACCAGCAGCACTTGGAGCGCGAGTGCCGTGAGGGTCCATAGGCTGTTGATCGTCTTCTCGCGGAGGCCTGTTCCGTAGAAAGCAAAGTTAGCGCCAAACCAGGAAATGAAGACGGAAGCTGCTCGACGGCGAAACGTCGATGTGCTGGCGCCCGTGCCGGTGCTGATGGTCGAAACAGACGAGCCTCGCTTCTCCAGCTGCTTCTTGAACGCCTTGAAGGTTGCCTTGGCTTTCTTCAGATCGATGCCGTTTTGCGCGGCCGCGCACAGTATGACGTGCTCAGCGAAGCGAACTTGGTGCGTATCGATGAGCCAGACCGGGGACTCCTGGATCGAGTAGCACCAAGCAGCCGCCAGAGCCGTGGCTGTCGCAAGGAACGCGTGCGACAGCCACCAACGCGGATCGCTCAGCGCCACAACGGAGAGTAGTGGAGTAGCCCACGCCGTACTGATGCCCGCCGACAGGATGCCATAAAGGGCGCGGTGTTCGTTGCCCGTGACCTCGTAGAGCATGATGAAGACCAGGAGATTGGTGGCGCTGGACGCGCCGGCAACGAGACAGCGTGCCAGCAGGAACATGGTGAATACCTGCGACAAAGCGGTGGCCACGCTGCCGAACAGCATGGTCAAGGAGCAAAGCAGTATAGTCGGCCTACGGCCGTGTCGGTCGGACGCGATGCCAGCCAGGGGCACAATCACCATGGCGCCTACCATGTACGCGGATGCCGAGAGCGTGTACAGCCAATGGCGGCTGCACACTAGGTCCCAGGCGCTGATGATGCTGTCTCTCTGTCGGTCACCGGCATAGTCCCAACGGTGACAGGGCACTACATGGCGCTCCTTTGTGTCTTCTCCCTTCGGGAAAAAGCATAGAAAAGACGCATGAATTGTTGATGCGAAATTGCCATTGGTATAGACCGAAGATCATACAATGTAAGACATCCCTATACTTCCTGAAATTAGAGTCGGTACTTAAACGAACACGCTCATAAAAAAAGGCAACAAAAACCCAGGAGAGGCCTTCTCGCCCTCTTTTGTTTTCGCGCCACCGCAATGATTCGCAAAAAAAAACAGAAAACACAGTTTCTCGATGCGGTGAAAGAAAAATGCATTGTTGAAAAATGAAATGTCTTTTTATCAACATTCTCGCAATTGTCCGGGCATGTCCGATTTCATAAGATAAAGAACATGTTCATTTACAATCGCACGACCATTTAAAGAAAAAAAAACTTGACCTGGACTATAGCTATCACATGGTAACGCAGACATGTCCGATTCCTTTGCAATATTGGGGCAAGTTGGGGGTCTAACATACTGACAACACAAGGAGGTACAATAGACCAGGAAGAAACACGTAACAGGTTTTTACGAACAAAGACCAATGGCATATACTTGTACCACGCGGTAGAAAATCATGCAAGGACAGGAAGGTGCTAACGATGTGTAGGGACGAAAAGGTGCTACCGATACGACTTAAAGAAAAGATAGGTGCTACCGATGTGTACGCCGTTACGTCTATACCCCGCAGCCACGCGCTAAGCATGCTCGCGAACTACGAACGATGGCGTTCTTGGTTCTTATAAGAGGAAAGGGTCAAGCGCTTACCGGCATTGGAGGTTCGTATACGGTGCATTGGCTGAATTCCCCGTCCGGCAAGACAGGTATTGCCGCGTTCTTCCACTCATGGAGAGGCATGCCCAGAAATTCTTTGGGTGGACGGCACCAGTGCTCGACGGGGCGACCGATCAGCCGGTAGGCGAACGCGTGCAGAAGCAGCACCGTGAAACTGAGCACGGAGCAAATCAGAACCATCCGTTGAAACCAGCCGTGGCCCAGTAGGACGTAGACGTTCTCTTGGATGAAGGGCTGCTTGTCCGAGGTAGTTGAGAAGCCAGCTAGGATGCTCCGTGCTGGTGAACTCTGACGTGAGCCGCTTTTCGCTGCCGTTGATGTCATAGCATGGGAGGCACAGCAACGGGGTTCTTAGCACTGACACGCTGCAGGAGTTAGAAGCCAGGGTAGATGTGGCCGTGCGTGTTAAGTGTTGGCGACGAGAGCACGGACGAAGGAAATTGTGCCGCTCGTTAAACCAAGGCCGAAATTACTGAGGAGTGCACGAATTCGATTCGAGCGAGAACGAGGGCTGCCGTCGTTGAACTCGGTCGGTTCTTCTTCACAGCTCGCGATAGCGTGCTCACGGTGAGCGTGACAGAAGATGGTGCGGATGATGATGAGACCTCTAACATGGCTCATACCAACTCAAGGAAATTAAAGAATTGATTATGCGAACCTGTTGGATGTATTAGTAAATAAATATTGATAGACCACTGAAAAAAAAGTAAAGTGTCCGTCAAATCTTCCCAACCCACTACTCTGTGTATTCATAAGGCAGTGTGGCCAGAGAATCTTCGACAAACACTTGGTAAAAAATAGAAATTGTAATGAATTTTTTACCCTCCAGAGCAGACCACGTAGTTATTATCTTGAATAGATGTAAATAACATAAGCTTTTATTAATTAACCTATGACTGTTCTAATATATTGTTGTAATATATTGTTGTATTGTTGTAAGGTTGATATGTCATTTTGAAATTAGCACAACGTTACGAGATGGAGGCAAATGACGCGGTACATGACTTCCGTGTCATGCTTATCATGTCTGGATGTGTCATTTACTTTCGTCATCTGTTCATGTCACGTGATACCAAATTTAGTATATGTGGAACTAGCGAAACGACCGCGAGCACGCTATGAGCGTGGTATGTTGTCATGTTCTTACATGATAAGCATGTCAGGATTATCATGTTTGCACCAGTCATATACTTTTGTCATCCATTGACGTCCCTTAACACCAAACTGGGTATATGTGGAGCTATCAAAATGGCCGTGAGCACATCATGAAGGGCCCAATATACTTTAATGTACCGTTGACGCGCGCCCATGCTGGGCCAACGACGCTACGTTAGTAAAACACGAGCACTCACTCTATGGTCTGACGCCAGGCGTGAGCGGCGCGACCAGCGTCTGTCGGTGCGCCCGACGGCAACCAGTGCGAAATGCGACATGCTGCATTTTGCGCCAATGCGTTACCCAGAGAACACTGCGTCTCCCTCCTTTCGTGACGGAGGGACGCTCGACGCGCTGAAACGCGCATGCGTCAAAGGAACGCAGCGTGGCGCGAGTATATGGCAGGATCAGCGCCTGTCGTCGCAACGCCGGCGTGACGCATTGAAATGCACACCGGCGAGCACACACACCGCGTCACCTCGAAATGTATTGGCGCCTTGACTGTGGCATGTAGTCATGTTCTCACGTGATACACATCTCATGATTATCACATTTACACCAGTCGCATAGCTTCGTGTCCGTTGATTTCACGTTATACCAAAATTGGCATGTGTGAAGCTGGCGAAACAGCCCCGAGCGCATCATGAGTGTGACATGCAGTCATGTTGTGGCATGACACACATGTCATGATGATCATGTTTTTATGTGTCAGTAACATACGTCGTCTGCTCACGTACCATAATACCAAATTTGGTATATGTGACGCTAGCAAAACAGACATGAACGCATCATGAGCTGGGCATGTAGTTTGTTCCTACATGACAGGCATCTTATGTTTATAATGTTTGCACCAGTATAATACCTTCGTTATCCATTTACGTCCCGTAATATCAAATTTGGTATTAGTGTAGCTAGTGAAACGGCCGTGAGCGCATCATGAGCGTGGAATGTAGTCATGTTGTTACATGACACGCATCTCATGATTGTCATGTTTTCACCAGTCACATATGTTCATCATCGATGCACGTACCGTAATATCAAATTTGGTATATGTGACGCTAGTGACACAGCCGTGAGCGCATCACGAGCTTGGCATGTAGTGATGTTGTTACATGACACTCATGTCATGATTTTCATGTTAGGGTCTGTCATTTGTGTTCGCCATTGAATCATGCCATGCCATACCAGCTTTGCAACATGTCAGGTGAACGAAACCCCCACAAGAGCAGCAAGACCATGAAATGTAAATCATGACATTCATGACATACTTGTCATGATCTTCATGTTATGACTAGTCACATATGTTCTTCATACAGTCATGTTATGCCATACCAAGTTTGGTATCGATATCATTATGGATACCATTATGGCCAGGAGAGCGGAAAGTCGTAGGTGGCTAGATAGATAGAAAGAGATAGATAGATAGATAGATGGATAATTGTATAGATAGATAGATAGATAGATAGATAGATAGATAGATAGATAGATAGATAGATAGATAGATAATTATATAGATAGATAGATAGATAGATAGATAGATAGATAGATAGATAGATAGATAGATAGATAGATAGATAGATAGATAGATAGATAGATAGATAGATAGATACGGTCAGAGTCGGTGAAGTTCGCTAAAAAATGCTTCGCATTTAAAAAAAAGAGACTAACAGAGACAAAGAGATAAATAAAAGGTCGTTGGATTCTTAAGCAATGAAATTTTGAGCACAAAAAACACACATTCACAATACGAGAGGAAAGGACACGACGGGATGGGATCCTTAAGCGGTGCCTGTAAAAGATAATGCTTTGGCGATATCCTGTCCCTAGAGCGTACTTGAACCACTTAGAGCATACTTTCAATTGTTTGACGTTACTCGAGAAGTTTTAACGGAGGAATACTGCAGTGTAATTGATAAATCTGAAAGTAGCTTTTGTTGGTGAAGCTTCCGCGTAAGGCGGATTTTTTTAAAGGGGTAACATGCTTGAAAGCACGAGCGATTACACGAGTTATTTATTTTCGAAGTTGCTGTGCGCCCACTACGCATGGTTTCAAGGGAATACGCACAGAAACGTGTGTGCCTTTGTGATATGGGTGGAGACAGACAGGGAAGTTTATTGCAAACTAGTAACATTTCAGGTGAGTACAACTGTCTGGTGTAGCAAAATCACTTCAGCGGCGTGTACAAACAGGAAAACATAGACAGGATGTAACACACAGCACTTCAATATGCTCCCAGATCGCGAATCACTATAAAACAAACAGAAAAAGAAACGCAAAAAGCCCAAAGTTGGAACAGATTCACATATTACGTGCGACGAGAAGCAATTTTTCCCCCGAGTTAAACGGCAGTAAAGAAAGTTCAATATTCCCGTTCCGAACTCCAAGAAAACGTGTATGCCACCTTCTGATAAAGGCTTCTTCAGCCTGAGTTTCAATCTGTTCGGTAAGGTACCGAACCATGATCATTCTAATCTTCTGTAACGCTGGGTATGCAGCTCGTTGGGGTCGTCGCCGTGCTTTGGCCATACAGCGGCGACGCCATAAGACGAACATTGTGACGTACAGTATGAGTTGTTCAAATAAGCCCTTTCTGCACTGTTAGTCTGAAGGAATTGACACTCCGAATATGAGTGGCCAGCTTTAAACCACGAAGCAGTTATGTGACTAACGCCTTTGCGTTACCCGGACGACACTGCGTCTCCCTTTTTCGTGACGGAGGGACACTGCATGCGCTGAAACGCGCATGCTACAAAGCAACGCAACGCGGCGCGCACCGGCGAGTATATGGCAGGACCGGCGCCTCGCGTGGCAACGCCAGCGTGACGCTACGGAATGAACGCAAGGCGAATACGCGCACCGCGTCACGTCGAAATATATTCCCACCTTGACTGGGACATGTATTCATGTTCTCACATGACACGCATCTCATGAATATTATGCTTGCTTCAGTCGCATACCTTCGTTATCCATTGATATCCCGTAACACTAAATTTGGCATATCTGAAGCTAGCGATAGGGCCGCGAGCGCATCATGAGTGTGGCATGTAGTCATGTTGTTACATGAAACGCATGTCGTTGATTATCATGTCTGGATGTGTAATTTACCTATGTCGTCCATTCGCGTTCCGTAATACCGAGTTTTGTACATGTGAAGCTAGCAAAACAGCCGCGAGCACATGATTAGCGTAGCATGTAGTCATGTTGTTACATGACACCCATGTCATGTTTGCCATGTTTGCACCAGTATCATACCTTCGTCATCCGTTCACGCACTTTAATACCGAATTCGGTATATGTGACGCTAGTGAAACGGCTGCGAGCGCATCATGAGCGTGGCATGTAGTCATGTTGTTACATAAGGCGCACATCATGATTTACATGTTAGGGTCTGTCGCTTGTGTTCCCCACACATTCATGCCACACCAAAGAACTTTTGCAACATATCATGTTAACGAAACCACCGCAAGAGATGCAGGACCATGAAATGTAAATCATGACATTCATGACATATATGTCATGATTTTCATGTTATGACTAGTAAAATATCCTCGTCATTTAGTCAGGTTATGCCATACCAAGTTTGGCAACGATACCATTATTCAAACGGCCAGGAGAGCTAAAAGTCGTAGGTAGATAGATAGATAGATAGATAGATAGATAGATAGATAGATAGATAGATAGATAGATAGATAGATAGATAGATAGATAGATAGATAGATAGATAGATAGATAGATAGATCTATCTCTCCGTCAGAAAAAGAAAAAGACACAGTGTTGTCTGTGTAACGCATCGTCGCGAAATGCAGCATGTCGCATTTCACGCTGGCAGCCGTCGGGCCACGCTGACGAACGCTCGTCGCGCCTGGCGTCAGACTATAGAGTGCCCGCGCTTTGCTAACGTAGCGTCACTCAGCCCAGTGTGCATGCGTGTCAACGCTACATCGGAGTATATTGAGCCCTTCATGATGCGCTAGCGGCCGTTTTACTAGCTCTAGATATACCAAATTTGGTGTTACGTGATGTCAATGTATGACGAAATATAAGACTGGCGCAAACATGATAATCCTGACACGCGGGTAATGTAGGAACATGACAACATACCGCGCTCATATCGTGCTCGCAGCCGTTTCACTAGTTCCAAATGTATTAAATTTGAAATCATGGGACGTGAATAGACGACCAAGGTATATACAAACGACACATCCAAACATGATAATCATGACATGATTATCAAGGTGTTATTAGACATCATTTACCTCCACTTCGTAACATTGTGCCTGTTTTAAAGTGACATATAATCATTTTTCATTCGAGCTTCGCAGATCATCCATTTCCACTGTACGTGAGATCTGCTGATTTTTTTTTTCTAAACAACCACGTACGTGGTAATCGACACTATGCGAAGCATGCGGAGGGAAGGTGACCGTGTTTAAATTTTCAGGGGCGAAGCTCCTTAAGGCGTGAGCTGTGCGTTCCCTGTATTCAGCTACCCCTTTTTTAGTTCTTGCAGTGTTCACTAGATAGCGGCACCTTTCCTTGTATGTAGCTATTTCTTGTTCAGTTTATTCAGTGTTCACTAGATGGCGGTACTTGTAGCAGACGATGAATAGATGCAAGATGTTATAAACTAGGCGGCGGTACTTGTACTTGATGATGAAAGATGCGGGATGTTATAAAATAGGAATGATGTCACATATAGCGCCTGTCATTGTTGGAAGGCGATCGTTTGATTCAGTGTGGTGACGTACACTAGGGGGAACGTTGTAATAAAATCGAGTGGGCAAAATGTACGGCGGATTCATGGTGTACCTGCGGAGCATCACCCACTCATCATTATTCATTTCGCGGATATGGTGACAATTTTTTTAATGAGTGACATGGCATGAAATGACGCTTTATATATGTACAAATAATGCACGCACAGACATATGCTGTAGAGTTGCAGATGTTTATATAACCAGTTGTTTTCGCTTGCATAATGATTCCAACGGGAACATGCGTATTAGAAACACCAGAAAGTGATATGAAGCGCCGATACTCGCGAGGATGCTAGCCCTGGAGACTGCTACATAAATCAACTACAGCGAGTGACAACTAACGACAATTAATTCTAAGCCGACATGACGGCAGTATCAAGTGAGTACATATGTAATGTTCATAAAATTGGGTAGGCAGCACTGCAATCAATATTGACGTTTCGCGAAGATTAGCGTCTATTTGAAAAGTAGTTCCGACACTTTGCGTAGCTCTATGGTAAAATGATTCATTGCCAAGCAGAATGCTTGGGTTCGATTCAAGTTGGGACTCTCACATTTATTATTTGCATTCGCCGGGTCGACGCTATCGATGTCGGGTAATTCTTACCTCTCGCGCGTTAAAACTGCCCATGTGTGTTCTCGTCGTTCCTGGGTAGACACTAAGTGTCAATCACCTGTGGCACATACTCGTATACCAACGGCGCATACCCGCGCGTGGGTATGTGCTACCGTCTGGCGGGAAGTGTTTGGCCACGTACGTGATGGGATTCTGACATTATTCATTTCTTGACCAGAGTGTCATAATTGTCAAACCATGTTCCCTGCTAATTTTGGTTCACGCCAAGTTAAGAGGGTGACCGTGAGAACACCCATACCTAAGCGGCTAGATAGATAGATAGATAGATAGATAGATAGATAGATAGATAGATAGATAGATAGATAGATAGATAGATAGATAGATAGATAGATAGATTGATAGATAGATAGATAGATAGATAGATAGATAGATAGATAGATAGATAGATAGATAGATAGATAGATAGATAGATAGATAGATAGATAGATAGATAGATAGATAGATAGAAACGCTCAAAGCCACCAAAATTCGCTAAGAAATGCTTCGCGTTTAAAATACTTAGAAGTTGTTTGCCTTGCAATATTCATGTGTATCTGTCCTTTTGTGACACATTTTGTGCGGCTGTGTTTGTGTGAACAATCGAATATACTTGTTCTTTCCACGTTATCTCATATCTATGTTCATGTATATAACGTCTGCTGTGTTATCATCGTTATTGTATGTCTAAGAAGAAAATGTTCTGTTGAAAGGTTATTGACGTCTGTGACAATAAATATTTCTAAACAGCCAAGTGGCTAAATCTAAAGTGGTGGACACAATGCCCGCCCTTCTACGACCCTTGGTGCCCCAGCATCGTCAATCTATAATGAACCACCCTTAGAAACCAATAACTGCAGCAGTGTTACCAGGGCATCTGCGGGACTTTGTTTGGTGGCTGAGCCGGGGCTTGCTCCCCACTCGAGATCGGTTGCAGCGATGGCAGGTGGTTCGCACTTCCACTTGCCCCAACTGCGTCATAGTTGAGACAAATCGACATGCGACGATTGAATGTGTGGTCTCCCGCCTTTTTTGGCGAGCAGTCCATGACGATTTTCGCGGACAGGGTGTGCGAACATTCGTGTCCAACGGCCGATTTCCACGTGGGCGCTTTTCTGCTCCTTTAATAGTTGCAGGGCTGTTCAGCCTTTGGCTAAACCGATGCGATCCTGTAGCTGCGAATCGCCGCCGGCCAGTTTTGTGACCGATACTGGGCCGGATGAGACAAGAAATCCTCGTGTTCTTCTCGGCTGAGCTTTCTTTCCTCGGGGAGCACAAGTTTCTGCGGCATTGGTCAAGCCCTTTGGTCAGCGTTGGACACGAAAGGGTATACAACTCATTTTCCGACCGACGTGGTGCTAAGTAGCTCCCGTACAGGAGTTATGCACAGTTTCGTTCGTAACCAATTGTGTTTCATTGCATCAATTGTATCGCTATACCATTCATTGTACCATAATATCACATTGAGTTCTTGTGTACATGTTGGCCAACATTGTCATGTGTAATGGGGCAATATGATGTCTTCATTGCAACGTAGTGATGTTTGTCTTGGTACATAAGAGGAGGAGGAGCAGCAAAGTTTAAGACGAAGGACAGGGAGGTTAGCCAGTTTTTAGACCGGCTGGCTACCCTGTGCTGGGGTAAGGGGTGAGGGGAATAAAAGATGATAAAAATAAATGTTGCGAAGAGAGAGCGAGCGAGAGAGAAATAACAAAAAAATAGCGACAGAGGAAAGGCAACATCAAAGAGTATAGAAAACTGAACTTTGTCTCTGAGGCCAGTTGTCCGCAAAAAGTACAGCAAAGCTTTCAAAGCCTTCTGGGCTGAGGATGGGCTCGGCCAACGACCCAGAATCTTTTGCTCCGACAAAGGCCGATCATCCAGTCCATCCAGAGCTGCAGTCAGTTCTTGTCTTGGCGCGTTGAAATTGGTGCACTCACATAGAAGGTGCGCGATGGTTTCTTCGCAGATGCAGTAAGTGCATGTAGAAGAGCTGGCCATTCCAATGAGATAGGATTATGCGTTCGTGAAGGCCACTCCAAGCCACAGGTGGAATAAAATAGTCTTCTCAGCTCAAGATATCCCTGAGGGTAGACGAAGCTGCAGATCGGCATCCAAGCTATGCAGGCACGCATTTGTGAATTCTGATGCGTTCTACTTTACCAGCGTGAGGTCACGTGCAAGCGAACAAAGTCTTGTAGCTAAGGTACGTCGGTTTTTGAGAACGGGATGGCTGTGTATTGGGTACCGTCGTGTGCAGACCTAGCGGCCTCGTCTGCGCAGTCATTGCCATATATACCGCAGTGACCTGGTATCCACTGATACACTATGATGTGCCAAAGTGTATGTGCCCGTATTACTGAAATGTTATGAAATATTTGTTCTCTGTATATAGTGTAAATGAACTTTTTCTAAACTGGAGCCTGCATCTCCGTGACTAGTCTGTCTCCTCATCAAGTGTGAGGCCACCGGGACGGCTTTTTGCTCTCCTATAGTAGAGTACCTAGTACTCTAAATTATTAAAGGGACACTAAAGTCAAACAACAATTTACGTCCGAGTGAAAGTTGAATGTATTACAACATCTAAAACGACAATATTATCAAAAGCAGTGCCCTACTTACTGAGAAATTAGAGTAAATGCAGAAAAATACATGCGCTCCTGTAGGAAATTCTCAAAGTGATACCGACGACGTCCGACGAACCACCTACAGTTAATCACAAGTAATCGATTTAGCTTCACTAACTAAAAAACCATCGGTACATCAAAACACGCAAAATATGCTGCTTGTTCATTTCTGTTTCATTCAAGAAAAAAATGGGCCCCGAATCTACATGTTACACTGCAAATGCCATCTAAAGACGATAGTCTTGCGTCTAGAGAGAGAGAGAGAAAATGTTTATTTGATGTTCTGTGCAAGGAAATTGGTGAATGACATTCTGGAGGCGCTGCGTTATTGCCTCGAGCGTGTAGCGGAGGCGAACAAGGTATCGAGGCATGTTAGACACGAGTGCCAACTGGCCACTCGAAAATGAAGGAAGGTGACCACGCCTGCGGAGAAAGATGCACGCCTGTCTCGGAGGTAATAAGGTGTACAACGCAAAGCGATGGGCAGGTGCCACCACAGTGTCATCTTAGCAAAGCGTTGGAAGCGCTTACCTTTTTGAGCATCGCGTTGCATTGTGTGCGCAGCGTGATAAACGCTATGGTCCTTTGAATTACTTGTGTCTGCCTTCTGTAGTATAAAGGCACACATTCAAAACATGACGTGTTGTTATGGTGACTCAAATATGCGCAATAGTTGCTTTTTAATTCACAATCGCACAAGTATGAATGCTGAATTTTGAACAATATTGGTGGGCGCTGCGGATGGAGTTGGTCGTTCAGGCCGTTTGAGATCTCGATAAGGGCGGACAAACGACAAATGTACAGACAGACAGACAGACAGACAGACAGACAGACAGACAGACAGACAGACAGACAGACAGACAGACAGACAGACAGACAGACAGACAGACAGACCAAAACATTTTTGTCAATGGTCCCAAAGCAAGACTAACGTCTTTAAAAAGAACCGCTTTATGTCACTGAGGAAAATGGCACGAATAATTCAAAAATTCAATTTTCGCGTGGTTACAGTGGATATGTCGTGCCATCTAGCGGGGCCCAATTGAGCCAAAGCACGTCTGCAATCTCGGAGCCAATGGCAGGAAATTGATAAATGGCCGTTGTTGCCGCCGTTGCTCCCGCTGCTTTCGTTCTGCCTTCTAGTGTCGGTGACCTCGCAGTAAAGCTGGGCCGCGTTGTGCACAGCAACAGTGACGTGAGTCGGACTGCTTTCTGATTCATTTGCGGGGTTTAACGTCCCAAAACCACCAAATGTGTATAAGAGACGCCGTAGTGGAGGGCTCCGGAAATTTCGACCACCTGGGGTTCTTTAGCGTGCATGTCGTACTGCGTTTTGAGGCGTGTAATTTGAAGTGCGCTAACCCGATGCGGCAACTAAAACGTGATTTCATTTCCAACTAAGGCCTTCTTTGGCACAAAGGTAACACTATGAGGCAACACTATGACGTCGACTTTATAGTTGCCTTTTGTGTCACTTTAATTACTTTTTCTAAACACAGGAACGCCAGATGCGTGTAAGGCCCAAGAGACGGCTTTCAGCTCTCTCACAGTAGAGTACCGTGTACTCTAAATCCTTAACCAATTATTCTAGACACGCCTACCACGGCGTTCTGATTAACCTACTTTTTGTCGACGTGGCCTCATCAAGTGTGGTGCCCACGCGATGGCTTTCAGCTCTCCCATATTCGAGTATCGAGTACTCCAAATCGTTAACCACTTTTTCTAAACTCAGACGTGGGTTCCAAACCTGTCCACGAGGCGAACATTTTCACTCTTTCATAGTAAGGTCAAGGCCGCTAGACAAAAAACAAGGTTGTTTTTGATCCACCGGCCGTGCTAGAGTACAGCATACTCTAAATCGCCAGACATCTGTTCTAAATACGTGGGTTCAGTATGATTTAGGGACCGCTAGCCACTTTCCCGAGATAAAGGTGCGTTGCAAATCATTGGCCCACAAGCATAATCGTCTGTTTCGGTAGCACCGATGCCAATTTCGCGACAGGCTAACAAGCATATAATCGTGACAAAAAGCCCCCCTCCTAATATAAAAAAAATCGATGTGATTTTCACGATGTGCGAAGAAAAAAAAATTAATGAATTTATCGATCGATGAAAATGCTTTATTTGGAATGAAGAATGTCAGTGAACTACGAAAGGCAGTTGAAAAGGTCTTATTAACTATTTAGCTTAGCAAAGATGCGCAGCGTAAGAAGCTGTGGGTGGCTTCTATTTAGAAACCTAAAACCTGCTAATTGTCATCGGCTACAACACGTGCGTGCGACCACCGCTTCCGCAAGGGATATTTGTGTGTGTTTCTGGCCGATGGTGCACACAAGTGCCAAGTGCAACAGCAAGAAAATCTTCAGTGAAGACTTAGGGGCAGAATGTGTTGCTTCAGGAAACAGGTGCCAGCTTCGTTTTTTTTCTGACGATTTTCTAGGTATGCAACTGGCTGAAATTTTGTCTTGTGTGCGTGTGTGTTTGTGTGTGTGTATGCGCGCATGTGTGTGTGGTGTATACTCCTTAGCGCGCGTGTGCGCGCACGCTAAAGAGGTCTGTTGGCGGCACCGGTCCATCGCTTGTTGCTTCAACAGCCTGTTGTGAAGCAGCGACCTATTTCCGCAGTCCAGGCAATGCTTTTGTAGCATACCTTGCCGTGTCACGTTTTGTATGGGCAGAACATCGAACAAGGAAATAAAGTAATAAAATATTTCGTATGAGAGTACGTAAAAGTGAGCTGAAATGAATAGATAGTAAGCTAGCAAACCACGAAGTTCCACTTACAGGTGACACAGTAGGTGAATGCAGGCTTTGCTTCCAGGCAGGCAAGGTATGTTGGCAATAAACGAAGCACCCGCGCCTCGCTCAAGCTGCATGTCGCATACGAAGCATACGCGTAGACGCTGTAGAGTTCAAAACAACGCCAATATAGCACTCCTAACGAATTATTCATTTACGAAGAATTCCGTTAATGTGGGTTAGACTGTCTAGACATAGCCACAGTTGCGACGGTTACCGCAATTACCACATGTATAGGCTCTCAGTGATTCATATAACTGTTCATTTATTGACAAGGGCTATACGCCCACCTTAAAGTTAAGGTAGTGGCGAACAACAGAAGCACACAAGGACCAATTAAACCAAACCGCCTCTACTCTTTGACGTTCAGTCGAATTCGAAAGAAAGTAAACCATGACGGCGCTGCTACAATGGTCTCACGCCATCTGTAGGCAACATCGTTTTCTCTCCAACTTGGAAAGTAGTCGTATGGATCGAGCCTCAACAACTTCGCGTGCTCACTGATTACCGCAGCGAAAGGAAACGGACAAAAGGCGAAGGTCACACGACAATGTTCGGTAGTGGTGAACGAGACATCTTCGCGTCCGTGTATGGTGCCCGGGATCATGCCGTGCCCCACGTTTTTTCCGGCACCTGCGAGCAACTACTTCGACGGGGTGCGTGGTATATCATCTGCAGCAAAAATAACGGCCCATGTGGTGTCCTATACGCCCTATGTGGGCCGCACGGAAATAATTATCAGAGTAAAGGGACCACTGATCGAACTTTGGCGCACGCATTGGTGCAGCGGCACGTTAGTATACGTGACCGTGCGCACGGATACGAAGAAAAGAACGCGAGGTTAAGCAGCAGCGGTACGAAGTTATATATACACCTACTACGGCGACGAAAGCTCACCCGTTTCGTGTTAGTAGTGTATGAATCATGGCTTATTAAAGGCTAGCATTTGAAAAAACAAAATTTATGACTACATTCTGCCGAAATCAAAGAGGACATCTGTAAACTACATTACCCTTCCAGTGGTTGCCGATGTCACTGTTTAACAGCTATAAATGATGTATAAACTGGCTGTCGGCAGTGTTATGGCAAATGGAAACTATATTTAGACGGTGAATAGTGAGAAATTGCGAAAGAAAGTCACTGTTTCACCACAATGTCGAAGCAATCAAAGCGATAGCAAAAAATGGCAATGTTATGAGAAACTTAACAAAACATGTTTAGGGGATATTCCATGATGCATCACTTACGATCATGACCTACTGTCTCGCGGAAGGATTGGGAAGTCAGTGCATAAAAATTAGCGATCGCGTCCCATCATGCACTTTTCTGTTAGGGACTCGATCGTCTAGGTTAGTGCTAAAACATTTTTAGATTATGTGTGACATTGCAGATACACAAAAAGATTATGATGATTGACTGATATGTGGGGTTTAACGTCCCAAAACCACCATTTGATTATGAGAGACGCAGTAAAGGAGAGAGAGAGACATAAAGATGCAAAGAAAGGCAGGGAGGTTAACCAGACGCACATCCGGTTTGCTACCCTGCACTGGGGAAGGGATGAAGGGAAGAAAAGAGGTTGCAGAGAGATGAGAAGCTACACAAAATCACGAGCACACTCGGGGAGCACACACAGTCTACAGGCGGTCGCTCAAGTTTGTTGACTTTAAGTAAAGTAGCAGTGCTTTAGTCGCTTTCTGCGCAACTGAGGCAGATGCCCAAGGTCCTAGTATCTTCTGCACACAAAATGGTCCGGGGTCAAGTTGATTCAAAACCATCCGGAGCTGGCATCGCTGTGTGTCGTAGCAAGCGCAACTGCACAGGACGTGCTCGATGGTCTCTTCAGCTCCGCAGTAGTCGCATGTAGGAGTGTCTGCCATACCGATGCGAAAGGAGTATACCTTTGTAAATGCAACACCCAACCAAAGGCGGCATAACAGTGTCGCATCGGAGCGGGAAAGTTGTGATGGTAGCTTTAGCTTGAGCGAAGGATCCAGTTCATAAAATCGACACCTTTGGAAGCTGGTAGACGACCAGAACGTGCGTGTGAGATCTCGAGCCTGCAGGTAAAGTTGTCTTGCTGCATCTTTCCTTGATAGAGGAATCGGGACTACACGGGTTCCTTCATGGGCTAAGCGAGCTGCATCATGGGCTAATTGACTTCAGGTAATACCGATATGTCCAGGCAGCCATTGATATATAATATCATGCCCTCGTGCTAGAGCTTCATGATGGCAATGTCTTATTTCTTGTACCAATTGTTCATGACTCCTCCTACGCATGGCAGACCGCAAACTCTGAAGCGCTGCCATCGAATCACAGAATATGACCCATTTTCCTGGACGTTCTTGAACGAGATATTGTAAAGCAGCCCTTATAGCAGCAAGCTCTGATGCCGTAGATGTAGTCATATGCGACAACTTAAACTTGATTGTCATTGCTGCAGCCGGAATTACAGCGGCACCTGATGAGCTGCTGGACGAGACGGACTCATCAGTGTATATCTGCGTTCGGTGTAAGTACAACTCATGTAATAATAGCAGTGTTGCTTGCTTCAACCCTACTCTGGAGTGATTGCTTTTCTTTTTGATTCCCGGAATTTCTAGACGTACTTGCGGCTGGTCGAGGCACCACAAAGGACATGCCATTCTCGCAGCTGGCGTATATCCTGATGGAATGCTGTTTAGGTGCTTGGCTATGACGTCTGAAAATGTAGCACGTGGTCTTCCGGAGGGTAGAAGGGCCAAATGGTAGTCGGGGACACGGCTAGCATGTCGAATGTGTGCTCTGAGGCAATCCACAACTCTATATGTCCTGACCGGATGGTCTTTGGCAAGCATGATTATGGCATAAGTAGGAGCGCATCGGGGCAGTCCTAGGCAGATACGCAGTGCCTGACCCTGCAAACTCTCCAATGAATGAGTACTGGATTTGCAAGTGTTAGTCAGTACCGGCAAGCTGTAGCGCAATAGACCCAGAAATAGGGCCCTGTACAGCTGTAGCATGGAGGCCACAGAAGTTCCCCATGCTTTTCCGCACATGAATTTCATTATATGCACAATAGATAGCAGTCTCTTCTTCAAGTACGCTCAATGCGGCCTCCACGAAAGACTTCTGTCGATTGTTATGCCCAAGAAACGATGTGTCCGTGCATATTTGACACTCTGCCCATTGATGTAAACAGGGTATGGCGTCATTGGTTTGCGTGTAAACGCCATCAACGTGCACTTCACAGTTGATATATTTAGGCCTTGTTTCTGAAGGTAGGCTGTTGTGAGGGTTGCTGCCCGCTGTATTTGTGCACGCACCTGAGGGAAGTAACTGCAGCCCTCCAGAGGCAAATATCATCGGCGTATATGGATAGGCACACCGACTTTGGCAGAACCTTCACCAGACCAATGAGGACAACATTGAACAATGTGGGGCTTAAAACACCTCCCTGAGGTACTCCACCGTAGGTGTAATGTTCAGCACTTGCACCCTCATATGTTTGCACAAAGAAACCCTTGCCAGTTATATAATATTTTATCCATTGAAACATTCGCCCACCAATGTCCATTGCTGCGAGAGAAGTGAGGATGGCATCGTGAGCTACATTATCATATGCACCCTTCACGTCAAGAAAAAGTGCCACTGATATTCGCTTATGACTTTTTTCTTGCTTAACAAATGTCGATAAGTCAAGGACACAGTCGATGGAGGAGCGGCCCAAACGAAAGCCTGCCATGCAAGAAGGGTATTTGGTGTATCGTTCCAAGTACCACTCGAGACGAAATAGAACCATTCTTTCCATCACTTTTCCGAGGCAGCTTGCGAGGGCAATACGCTGTCAAGTCCAATGGTGATTTTCCCGATTTCAAAAGTGGTATTAATCGACTTATTTTCCATTCTCGGGGAACACTGCCGCTGAGCCAGGAGTTGCTGAAGCATGTTAAAAGTTCTTTTCTGGCTTCTTGTCCAAGGTGTCTGAACGCACTATAAGTAATACCATCAGGACCTGGCGATGACATGCGTTTAGAAGCGACTAACGCACCTTCCAGTTCTTCCATGGTGAACGGAATGTCCATTTCTGGTAATCGCGTCTCAGGAACGATCACGGCGTCGATGCTCTCGTTCACAATATTCCCGGCAACTCTCGTGCAAAATTCTTCAGCCACCTCGAGTTCTGTTTTTCCCTGATGGAGTGCCAAAGGTTTAAAAGGGTGCCGTTGTTGTGGAGAGGAGCGAAGACCACGAACTGTTCTCCAAATATATGACAGCGGCTTATGAGGGTCTAGAGATTCGCAGAATGCTTTCGAGCGTTCGCTCTCCAGTTTGTAAATGCGTCGTTGAATCTTTTTTTGGAGCCGCCTTGCTTCCCTCAGATTGTAAATTGATCTTGTGCGTCTGTATCGTCGTTCTGCACGCCTTCGTATAGCTCGTAATTTTTCCAGTTCGATGTCAAACTGTGTAACTTTAGGCGAAAATGGTAATTTACATTTAGACGCTTGCATAGCTTCCACTATGGTATTTTCCAGGCTGCAGGCGAGGCCTTCTTGGCAAGCGTTCTCAACACGCGATGCAAACATCGACCAGTCAGTGCCAATTGCAACACCGGAAGACAAATTTTTTACGATACCATCGATCGTCACGTAGGTGGGTATGTGATCACTCCCATGAGTCTCAATATCGCAAAACCACTTAACTTTGTGAGAGAAGCACCGTGACACCAATGTCAGGTCAAGGCAACTGCCATACGTGAGACCCCGCAGATATGTGGGGGTACCATCGTTCATGATGGAAAGGTCGTAATCGGAAGCGAATGTAACAATGTTCCGGCCCCTGGCATTCATCCTAGTGCTCCCCCAAAGCATGTGATGGGCGTTGAAGTCACCGGTGATGTTCCGAGGCCCATCGGTTCTCATTAGGATGTCTTTTAATCTGTCGCAGTCAAATCGCGATGACAAAGATATATATCCACCAATAAGCGTGAACGAAACTGCATTTTTCTTTATACGAAGACACACATACTGATTGTCGTCATTTGAACTTATTGGGTGCGAAAGATAAGTCAAGTCTGTGCAAATGTAAACAATTACTTTGCTTCGTTCTTCGCAAGCGGCTCAAGAAAAAGCTTCATAGCCGGACAATCTATAATACGTTTGGTTCACATATGACCAGTATAGGGAATTGATTGGCCCGGAGAAATTGGCGAAAGTCCGAGATACGGGACTTCATGCCTCTGGCATTCCTCTGAAAAATCGACGCACATTTTACTTCAGTGCGGAAGATGAGATTTTGTTGAGCCATTGTGCTTATATGACGTTAGCAAGAACTGGATTCAGTGCATCCATTATTTGCAGTGCACTCTTAGCAGACGGAGATTGTATGCTGCTCAGTAGCGTGCGAATCATGGTAATTAATGATTGCACGATTGCAGTCACTTGCCTGTCTTGATTGGAAAGATGTAAAGGAGGGCTCATGAAATTTCGACCACCTGGGCTTCTTTAACGTGCACCCAAATCTGAGCACATGGGCCTACAACATTTCCGCCTCTTTCGGAAATGCAGCCGCCGCAGCCGGGATTCGATCCCGCAACCTGCGGGTCAGCAGCCAAGTACCTTAGCCACCAGGCCACCACGGTGAGGCAACATGGCGCAACACATACACGCCTTGGAATTCTTGAACGAAATGACATCTAGGTGCGAGGGTAACCTGCCGAGAGCTTAAGCATCTTGGCGTGGAATAGGCGTGCTCTGGCCTACAGCACATTCAGGATAATGTATTTTCTTCTTATCCTAATCGTGATAGCACACGAATGACGGGGCATTTATCAAACTTCGAAGTTCCTGCCCGAAAGACTTTTTTGCACATGTATGACACTTCACAACGCTGTGCACATACATGGGAAAGAAAATACCCTCTTGCACACTTATTAAGACATCTTAACTTCTCAAAGGCTTGCTATTGGCAAATATTCTTCAGGGGGCTGCTTACACTATTTTCTGTTTTTTTTCTCCTCCTTTCTTACTCAATTGTGGGACAACCATCTGGATACCTCCTGTATTTTAATCCTCTCCCTCTTTCTTTCCAATTATCACAAAGAATGACTATTGGATTGATTAATATGTCGGGTTTAACGTCCGAAAACCACCATATGATTATGAGAGACGCCGTAGTTGAGGGCTCCGGAAATTTCGACCACCTGGGGTTCTTCAACGTGCACCCAAATCTGAGCACACGGGCCTACAACATTTACGCCTCCATCGAAAATGCAGCCGCCACAACCGGGATTCGAACCCGTGACCTGCGGGTCAGCAGCCTTAGCCACTAGACCACCGCGGCGAAGCAAGCATATTGGCCCATTAGAAATTTTTCTAGAAAGGCGCGCCTTCGCAGACGAAAGACCAAAGTATCAACAATCATCTTATTTCATGTAACAAGTGCACGCATACACCCAGTGGCTGTCACATTTGACAGCTATAACAGGGAAAGCTTTCTTTTATGAGATTAGAACAAGGGTAGCGTGCGCCGTAGTCATCTACCACCGCCGCTGCGTCTGTAACCACTATCGCGCGAAATAAGAAAAAGCTATGTTAATAAAGAACACCAAAGACCCGATGAGATTTATTCCCGCATTCCTTGCGTGCCAGCCTAGTGTTTTACCACTGAGCCACACCTCTGCTTGAAACTACGTCGCAAACTGACCCTAGGCAGGCTTGATCTCGGGAAAGGAATTTTCTTAGTATGAGCGTTTTAGAATAGCCAAGAACAACCAGTCGTCAAACAATGCTCACTGCGTAGCGAGTGGGTCGTCGATTGCTCCAACCCACTACTCAAGTGTGAGGTATAATTCTTCATCGCCGTCAGCCACAGCATCAAAAGATTGCACAATATTCCTTGTTAATGTGTGGAAGGTAGCCCGCTTTTCTGAAGAATGGCGAAGGATGGCACAGTGAATTCCTGCCCCTACGCAGAAATTGTGATTTATGGTGTACTGGGTACATTTCAAGTTAGCTTGTAGCAGTTACCAAATATTGCTTTTAAAAAGGCTCTGAAAGGCCACTTTTTCAGCTTTCGCTGTAACTGTGCGGCGCGTTGCGTGCAAGCGGGGCGTATTTTTTTTTTTTGCGTTCGTTTGCACATTGTCGCGCTACCAATAGCTCACCTTCATATATACCCAATGTAACACCTGTTAGCGCTTGCTTGCGTGTTTATTCCTACCCGATATACGGCTCTTCAAGAAGATCTTGTTTTTAAAGATGTTTACCTAAATGGGCGTCCCAAGAAAGCGTTACGATTTCACCCGAAATATACATTGATAACTGCGTCATCACCCCATCAAAGCTCACTACTTTTCTAGGTGTCGCATTAGACCCTCAACTCAAATATAACATTCACGTGAATTCTGTCATTAAAAAGACTGCTTTTGGCATCCGCATACTCATTCGCACAAGGCATTGTTTTCAGCAACACATTTTAAAATCACTTTACTATGCTTTCATTAACAGTCACCTAACCTACTGCATTTCGTCCTGGGCCAATACCTACGCCACACACCTAACATCTCTCATTCACCTTCAGAAAAGAGCAGTCGGAATTATCACACATAGTTTCTACACAGCATCAGCAGCACCCCTCTTTAGCACTCTCGAAATTCTACCGTTAATTTGCCCTTTCAACTCAAACTTGGAATTTTATTATTCAGAAGTAGAGTCGGTGATATTGCCACTGACATACTTCCCCTCACACATCTCCACAATACTAATAACACACGGTTTTCTGAAAATAGTAACCTTCGGCTTTCAAAAGCAAGCACTAACTACGGCAAAATGACGGCCTTGTTTTCTGCAATTTCTTTGTGGAACTCTCTACCATCAATTATTAAATCAAGCCCCTCATACATTCTTTCCGGCGGCATCCAAAACAGTTCTTACTAACATCGACACCTGAATATATATATATATATATATATATATATATATATATATATATATATATATATATATATATATATATATATATATATATATATATGTCTAAGTACGGTTATATGCATCTATGTGTACGTGTATAGGTTCTAAAGTGACACGGTATTAGTTAGTGATATGTATGTGTTATGTTATAGTCATTTACTCCAATTACCTATCTCCTGTTTTATCACTTACATGTAAATATCTTGAACTACCTTAAGTTTCAACAATATTTTCATTAGATTCATTTTGTTTTATTCGCTTGCTGTTTTTTGCTTAGTTGCCAATCTTTGTTTTATACTTTCATACATGAATTCACAGGAGTTCCCCCTGACAGTTTTTACTTTGGGACCTCCTTCTGTATTATATCAACTTTTTACTTGCACTGTATTGTACTGAATAAAGTTATTGGTTCTTCTTGTTAAATGCACTTTGTTGAAACTGCGACGCTCTGCAAGCTTTAAATACCAGTGATAACATGGCCCCGTGTACAGCACGAATGTTCGCGCAGCCGCACTCGTAAAACTCACTGGCGAGGAAGTCCATGTAGCCCCAAAAGCCGCGTACGTGCCCGCTGCTCATTTGGCGTCACGCCATGGTCCCTGCCAGCGGCAACCTTTTGTCCCTTTTCTTTTACCACAGCATGACATGGTTGTTATTGTTTCTACTGTGGAGAGACATTGTACCAAGGTAGGCTTATGGAAGCGGTGGGTGGCGACCACGCGCACCGTTGGGGCAGTTGCCTTGTCACGGGTAAGACGGTGCTGACTGCTAAGCTATGACAATAGAGGTGGCCACCACCCCTATTTCTAATAAGCGGTCGCTGAATGTGCTCCACAGGTCCGTTTACGTATGCGGATCTGCCTTGTCATTGTTTAAAGTGCAGAGTTATTGACCTCCTAACAATATGTTGCCTTCCAAAAGCTTGTATAAATCATAGAGTTTCGCGGAATTAACCAGAACGCAGTGTGGCGCTGCGATCGTTGAGCGACCATGGTAATGATGGGTAGTATACGCGGATTTGCCTAGTCTTCGTAGTTGCTGGGGACGAATGACACTTGCGGCTTCCTTTATTGCGTTGTTTCTGTTTTGTTTCAAACAAAAGAATAAACCCTTTTGAAATTCGTAATCAGATTTGAAACGGTAAGCCTGAAAAGTTAAAGTGGTGAAGCACAACTGCTGAACATTTACCAATTGTTGTTCCGTGAAAAAGCAGCTTCATGCCGCGCAAAGCCAAAAGGACCGTTAAGTACGGAGATTAGGCAAATCAATGTAATGTCCATCATTCCCATGCTCGCTGAAGCGCATGCGTTGCAGCTTCCATAGACATTAGCGCCAGAGTTCCCTAGAGTGTATATATAGGAAACTCTATGGTATAAATAGCAGACTGCACGAGTTGGTGATTCATGGTACTACAAAAACGAGCGCGTAACTTAAACAGGCACTTAGGCGCATCTAGTGTTTGTCTTTATAACTGCCTGTTTAAGTGACGAGTTCACATTTTAGGTTCCAGAAACTGTTTACTGCAGTCGCACTTCACTTTGGCCGGGAAAACAAAGAAGTATGCGCTGGGCATTGTAAGAATTTTGTCGTCACTTTATTAACATTTTCGCCTGCATAGTGAGGCTATTTTGTTTCGGCCTGACCCAACGGGGCAGGGGGAAAAGGGGCGCGGTGCTCTGCGCCAAAACTTCACCCCCCTCACCCCTCACTTATAATGGAGAACAGAGCACACTCTTACGCCTCAGAATAACTACGAGCACACAATCGATACAGAAGAATTCACATATACCCAGGTATTGCGGGCAGTGGTCTTCATAGCACCATCAAAAGAGGTTTGTGTAAAAAAAACATATTTAATTGCACTGATCGATAAGAGGCATAGAATTTCCGTTTTTTTTTTTGGTGACCGGGGATGAGTCAATCGTGTTCACGCTGATGCGTCAGCTGTCACTCCGTGGAAATTATGCCCCCTTGAGAAGAAATATTAGCAGATTTACGAGGTGAATGATAGAGAGTGCGGTGAAGCTGGGTCCGCACGCCGCTGCCGCGCCGCTTCGGCCTCCCATTCTTGTACGCCGGGATCTCGTCGGCGCCGCCGTGCAGTTTCACGGCACGCTTCTGCCTCGCGCGCTCACACATTGGGGGTCCGTCTTCGAGCGCGAGCCGCCACTACCTTGCACGCATGCCGATCTGCAGCTTTGTGCATCCGCCGACCTTCTTAACGTGCACGTGTGCCAGAACAGCTTCTACTTTACAACACCGCGCGCCATAGCGGACAGCGCCGCCGAAGAACACGTGATCGCAAACGTCTTCATGTGACGTCATTCCTATTTACTCGCACGCTCGCACATTGGGGTTCCGTCTTCGAGTGAAGCCGCCGCCGCCTTGCACGTATCATACTTCTTATCGGCAAACCGTGAATCACCCGCTAGCCGTGTCGGTCTGTCGCCTGTCTCTCTGTTTGACACACAGACGGAAGGACGGATGGACGCAGGAAAGGACGGACAGACGAATTGGACGCATGGACGAACGCAGGGCTGGACAAATGGACGGACGTACAGATTAACGCATGAGAGGACGGACAGACACATACAGACGGATGCATGAATGAACGGACGCGCAGATGGACGCACGGATGAACGGATGGATGCGTGGACAAACGCGCAGACGGACGCACGGACGAATGGAAGCAAGAACGATTGAACGGACGGAAGAGCGGACAGACTGATGGACGCTTCGCCCCACTCATCATCAATCACTCCATAGATATGCTGTGATTATTATTTATCATACTGGAAGTAACGTCCTCTAGTGTGGTGCCAATTGCATTTCTCAGTGCATATGCATTTAATTACATGTACAGTGACGGCACGTCTGTGCAGAGCACGCGAGTAGCCGGCTTTCGCTCTGCTGGGCGATACCTTAAGGCAGTTTCAGGCTTGGACGTGGTGTCAGGAGAATGCGCGGCTCTAATTGCAGTCAGGCTGACCACGTCAGAGCCTTAAACTGCTCAAGGGGTCACCCTGCAAAGCAAGAACCAGCTGATTGCACGCTATACACAGACGTGGCCGCGGTTGTACAAGTACCGCCATCTACGGCTGGTTTAAAAACTAACGAGAGGTGGCTGCATACGATTACGACGGGATGCTCAGCCCACGCCTTAAGGAGCTTCGCTCCTAAAAGTGTTGCGAGCTCGCCACCTTGCTTACAAGTGGGCACTGGCTAACACACGAAGGAACTAAAACTAACACATATACTACACAAAGTGGACGACGGAGCGCCTCTCGCTGGGTAAAACATCGGGGGCGCAAATGAAAGGCTATCTGTTCTGATACCACGGACAAAACAATTCTTTTCACTTGCGGCCACAATGCTCAGAGTACTACAAAAACAAAAACAAAGAATGCACACTATGCTTTCTGAGACTAAATTATCTGTTTGTTGCATTAGTTACGTGTAACAAGAAACGAGTTTCTCGAACGATGCCCCGCGTAAATGCATGGCTTGCAATGGGTGGTTCGCATGTGGAACTTGGATTTTCTCATTGTGAACTCCACTGTAAATAAAATATTTAAATTGTTCTTTTCAATTACTACCATAAATAATATCATTGGTTACCTTAAAATGCCACTACACAAGCAGAATTAATTCTTATGGCATCGATCAAATTCCCCAATTTTTGAAGAACGATTTAGGACATATTTCTTGAAACACCCGGTATATTTACTCCCCTGAAACGCAGTCTCCCAAGCCATACATACGAGCAGCGAACTGATGCGGAATGAGGTTGTATGCGTGTTTATTATGTTTCTGACATGAAAAACGTTCTGCCGTCAGCAACATTATTAATTGTACTGCCACCGTTACGCATTCTCACCATTCCTAGCTACGGTGTCGACACCCGTTGAGAAAAAATCGCAACATTTAATCACTCACTCTAACTGAGGATCGAACTTGCGCACCTGCGGCAATATATGTCGTCGGCAGGCTGCTGCAGTATTCCTGCCGCACTACGCGCCGTGCCACCTCTCGAGAGTAGTGGCGATAGCATACGAGTTTTGTATGCTACCTCTGGGCTCTAAGCTACAGGAGATCTCACAGGATCCCTTCTGCGTGCACCTAAGACGACTAGAAGCCGAAAACCATTTCTTTTCCCTTCTCGGTAGATCTACAAGGAAGCGGGGAACATGAGCCTCGGATTCACACTCCACTGCCAAATGCCGTCTTCATTTTCGTCTCCGAGGCTGCATTCTATCAGGTTTTGTTCGCCGCCTCAAAAGAAGGCGCTACAATAGCACTGTGTGCAAATTCCCTCGAAATAACTAAAGTAGCGCCATCCGTGTGAATGTGCAGGCTGCTCCTCTTCACTTAGTCTGCGTGTGTGTGCAGGCTACTTCTCTACCCTATATATGTAGTGCAAGTGTCATCTTGTCCATTCCCTGTCGCGTCTTTTGTTTCGCTTGAGCCACGGCCAGCGAAGCAAACGCACGCTTCACACCTGTTTTTTCTCTCTCGCGCGCCGGAAGAGGGTATGCCTGTGTTCACAGCTTCCTGGTGAACACCATAGAAGCGCTGCTGCAGCGGCTGGGAGAAGAGGCCGAGGCGAAGGGGTGCGGTTGACGTTACTTTAGTTGATTTTGGCACTTAAACCGTGTAGTGTTGCGGGATATGACGGGACAATTTTGTTGTCTGTGACATCATATAGAGACGTGATCACGTTATGGTTATTCTTTTGCAACACTCGAATCGTCCCCGACGCCGTGGGATGGTCGCCGTCGACAGTCTATTTAGCCCTTTGGTGAGGCATGTAGGACCTTCACGTAAACAAAAATTGCAGCCGTGCTGGGGCTCTCAGGAAGTCCTTAGGGTTCATGCTGAGAGAGAAGGCGATTCCACTACGGCGTCCTCTCCTACGGTGTCTCTCATAATCATATCGTGGTTTTGGGACGTTAAACCCCGCATATCTATCATCTGAGAGAGAGAGTGCGAGAGATAGAGGGAGCTTTCTTCAAGCGCACCATTCTTATCAAGTGCCGCGTCAATAGTGCTGGCCGGCTTATTTTGCTGTCACCCGTAATGTCGAGAAGCCCGCTGCGATAATGCCGTCTTCATGGTGTCCAGTCATGTCATCAAGTGGGACCTGAATGAAAATATATTTAATTGATATAGAGAGCCCCGCCCCGGTGGTCTAGTGGCTAAGGTACTCGGCTGCTGACCCGCCGGTCGTGGGGTCGAATCCGGGCGGCGCCGGCTGCATTTGCGATGGAGGTGCAAATGCTGTAGGCCCGTGTGCTCAGATTTGGGCGCACGTTAAAGAACCCCAGGTGGTCAAAATTTCCGGAGCTCTCCACTACGGCGTCTCTCATAATCATACGGTAGTTTTGGGACGTTAAAACCACCAATATCCATCAATTGATATAGAGAAGGACCTACAGTAACGCCCGCAAAACATACTTCGCACATTACACTGTAAAGATGGCTTTGCCGCTGTATGACGCACAGGCAAAAAAAGCTCACCTTAGGAGGGGACTTGAGCGCCGCCAAGAAGCAATGCGCCTACTTTTATAAAGGCATGCCTCCCTCCTCTATAAATGAATGCACGGGGCACTCGTCCACACACGTTCCGTTTCACAAAATGATAAACTCTATTTCTGCTCCACGTGACCTTGCAACGCTTGTTCCAGAAGCGAAAAGGATCCAGTACACCTGATGCAAAATTGCTTGGGGATAAATTGCACAAGAAACTGCATTGCAATAATAATAATATAATAATATATATAACAATTATAAAAGTTGACAGACATCAGAAACCATGGGAATGAATATTATGCGAATCATGCGTAGAGAACATGACTGTGAAGTATTTTTTCATGGATCAAAACGTTAAGGTAGGATTATACAGATATCTACGAACGCTGTACACGCAGGTCTGTGTTGATCACTCGCCTATCATTTATATAACAAGTTTTCAACTGCGTTGTGGTACTAACAACAACATGGTATGACCAACACCTGAAGCTGTATACATCAGCGATCGTGTGTGTCGTGTCTTTTTATGTGGGACGTCATTTGTGCTTCTGCTGTTACTGCTACTTCAGCGTTACGTGCCAGCTAGGCTCAATTGAACATTTATTACAATAGGGGTAAGCTTATAAGTAGCGCTTGTGTTTACAAGGATGATAGGGCTGAGTAGTAGACCAACTTCAGTCGATGATACTTCAGTATGCAAGGAGCGTTAACACGGCGTGATGCCTCCATTATAAGAGTACATACGCAATTTTATAAAGATATATAGCCAGCAGTGCATCCACTGTTGACATTTTAACAACAATACACTTGTATTAGGTTTCTTTTTTCCTAAAACAGATTTGAGACTTAACGTGGCTCTGTGGTAGAATACCCGATTTCCACGCAGAGTACTTGACTTTAATTCCTCCTGGAACCCTGATACTTAGAGCTCATATTCGTCGGGTCAATTATCTCGATGTGTCTTTCTTAACATTTTCGCACCTAAATTTCTAATGTCTGTCATTGCCGCTTCAGGGTAGATGTGAGGAGACGACGACGCAGTGTCTCTTAATAGTGTCTTCGCCACTGTGCGTGTTCTGTGGAGAACTAGGAACAACAGATCATTTCTTTTTGACCTGCAGGTGGTTTACCACAATACGAAAAAAAAAACCCTTTTAGACATATATGTACGTAGTATCGGTATGGATTTATCTGTGCCGGTCATTTCGTCTTTTGGAACTTCCACTTCTCAGTTCGTCAGTGCGAGAGTATGCGCAGCCATCATGAACTATAATAATGAAAGTAATAGGTTGAATAATTTTTCTGTATTATTATTCTAAGATATCTGCAACATTATATACGTATAAAAATCACAGTATTGCTTTAATTTTCGAAGCAATTGTTTTCTTTATTTAAATAATTAATGAATTGAAACAAGCACCACAAATTCCTAGGACTTCGGTAATCTTTCTATTATATAACCTCCATTATTCTTAAACTGCACATTATTTTACAAAACCACTCAGCTCTTCACCGATCTCTTACATTGGGCTAACACCACGGGCAATTGGTGAACAAGAACAATAAAAAGAACAAAAACGCGTCTAGTTTCTTTTCCAAGCAATTTTATGCAGTTTTTCGCTTTTTTTTTTCGGGAGACGCTGCCCCTCTGTCTTAGGGCGACGGACGCGGAGTCTTCCACCGGCCCGCCATGTCTGAGGTCTCCCATGGCGAGCTCCTCGTTGAATGAGCGCGCTTTGCACAGAACTAGTGATGGCCACTGCCCAATGGCTATGAAGGCGAATCCTTCTGTGACAATGTCCGATCAGAGGTGGAATTTCGCAAGCTTGTAGCGGAAACCAAGCCTCTGTTCGAGCGCCAGTGAGGACGTGGAGCTGTACTTAGTCTCTGGCGATGACTTGCTGAACGACAGCTCCAAGACCGCGAGAAGCGAGTATTCCGAATAAAGAAACGTCAAGCCATCTTCACCAGCGGCGACGTTTGCTGTGAAGTCAAAAGAAGAGCGTTCGTGTCGTGTATGTGACTGTGTATTAGCTCGAAACTCTCCACTATGAATCAAGGTAAAAAGATATAAGATACTAGCATTACCTAGCTAAATCCTAGCAATTAAGTTCAACGAACCTAAAAACAACCTTCATTTCACAGGTAAGGCGAAAAACAATCTAGAAACAATCTCATTAGTCTTCTGAATCGTCCAGGTTGGCTGTTTTAGGCCTTGCACATCTTAATGCTAGCTTGGCCAGTTGTTCTTTTTTTTCTCCTAATATTTATGGAAGAAGAAAAGCGGACATGCTATTCTTTAGACACAAGTACACGAATAAGTAATGAGTAATTTTCTCGAATTAACTCACTTGAAAGTAAACATTACTAAATTAACAGCCTACCCAGATGAATCAATACATCGCTCATTGCCCCCCCCCCCCTCATTTTAGCGTAATTTCATTGTCTCTAAGTCGGTAAATCACTTCTGTTACCGTCGTTGGCGCAGTTAGATTTAATAATGAAGTAAACTGCCAGCGTAGCGCTAACGTAAACGAGTAATACATCAGAAGTGCTTCAGGGACTCCTTCCTCTCGAGCGCTGCGATAATGTTCACGGTAACCTTGGTTGGGAACCAAGAGTTCTTCTTAACAGGTTAAAAATAATCAATTACATTTTTTTCTTGTAATTTTGTGAGATAATTGATTACTTTTGCGGAACTGTGACATCCTTCATGGGTGATTCAGTGCCACTTTCTAGTGGTGGATTTATTAGGCTCAACAACCCGAAGGCGATCCAGGTGGGGTTGCAGGCCATGACGCCGCACTTTCAGCTGATAAGTGATGTTCGTCAGTTCGGAAGAGGTGGTTTGGTATGCAGATCGTCAGATCCTTCGTGCGTTTCTGACATCCTAAAATGCAAGACATTTGCTTCGGTCCCGGTAAGTGCATTTATCCCGCCTCATTTAGCGTGCACTAAGGGAATTGTACGAGGAGTCGACTCTACATTAACGCCCGCTGAGACTCTGGAAAAGCTGTCTGATGCTGGGGTCATAGCTGTGTACCGATGCAACCGATTAGTTAACGGTGAGAAAGTCCCCACTGAGTCGGTTATTGCTACCTTTGCCGGCACTTCCTGTCCATCCGAGTTGAAAATATGGCCGCTCATTTTCAGAGTCGAACGTCTCGCTTCTCGTCCTCTCCAATGTCAAAACTGTTGGCGTTTTGGTCACAGTGCAGGGGGCTGTAAATCAAATTCACGTTGCCGCATCTGTGGCGATACCCACCCATCGAAGGAGTGCATCGCCGAAATCGAAAAGTGCTGCCTCTGTGCAGGAAATCACGCGGCCGATTATCTGAACTGCACCGCAAGGTCTAATGAAACGCAACTTCTAGAAATCATGGACAGACGTCGTTGCTCGCGGCGAGAAGCAATAACAGTTGTGAAGGATAGAGCCTTTGGATATGCCGGAGTCGCGTCGAGGCACGAACAACTAAGTGAGACGAAGATTCTTAATCTTATTGAGGCTGCAGTAGAAAAGGCGATGTCGAAAGCGCTGGAACACATAGTTACGAGCGTGAGTGAGTGCATCTCTCAAGTGTTTTGCTCACAGATGACACAGCTGGCTTCTGCGATAGCAGTACCGATGGCCAAGTCGGCACCTTGTGCAGTGGAAGTTATACCGAATTTAGCCCCACAGCGACAATCCCGCGAGGAGAAAACCCCAATTTCGTCCGTACCTTCTACGTCGACCCACGTGGAGGATCAGAGTGAAATGGACGTATGCCAAGATTTCAGGCGTCAGAAGCGCACTGGATCTCCATTAAAATCTCCTGGCCCAAACACAAAACCCAAAAAGGGCAGCGAAAATGCCAGTGCACTTTTTAAGGAGAGTATTTTAGAAGCTGCCGTTGCTGAAGTGTTTCGCTCGTCAACATAGATACCTTGAAAGTACTACAGTGGAATTGTAGGTCTTTGATTTCTGCTTCTACTGACTTACTTTGCTTAATTAATCAGTTATATCCGGATATAATCCTATTACAAGAAACCTGGCTTAACCCTGTTAAGAATTATCATTTAAACAATTTTAGAGCATTTCGGTTAGACCGTCCATCACTAGGAGGTGGTCTAATTATACTAGTCTCGAATAAATTTTGCCGCACAGCGAGCATAGCTTTTCAGCTTATGTCCACAGACTGTGAAATTTTGGCAATAGACCTCTGTCTGCCCGGTCACCACCCTTTTTCACTTATAAATGCATATTTTCCAACGGGTTTGCATAATACTCAACAATTAGATACTGCCTTAGCTAATTGCAAGAATGATTTCCTTCTGACTGGTGATTTCAACTCACATCATGTTTCATGGGGATTTCGAACAGACCATTCTGGTACTCTTCTGTGGGATTGGATGATTAATAAAAATCTTACCTGCCTAAATGATAGACAGCCTACTTTTATTCGCGGACGGACACGATCGGTATTAGATCTCACGTTTTGCAGCCCAAGTGTTTCAATAAAGTCTTGGAAAACAATTGATTTCTCTTCAAACAGTGACCATCTTCCTGTATACTTTGAAATCTCATGTGCTGTGAAATCTATTGAAAGGACAAAGAAAACATTGATCAATTACAAAAAATTTAAAGACAGCTTGCGTTCCAACATTAGGGCAGTGTCCAGTGGTCAAAATGAAGACCTCGGCAGAAATCTCTGTTCTGCTTTAAAAATCTCCAAGAACACTTCAGAATTTGTAATTGCTTCGTCGTCATCCAAAAGTGCCCAACCTAGTAGATGGTGGAATGATGAGTGCACACGAGATTATAGAAGAAGAAAAGCCGCATGGAAAAGACTTATATGTAATCAGAGTCCAAAAAATTGGAAGGATTATCAGTTCATTGCGGCAACATTTAAACGCACTGTATCGCGAGCGAAAGAGCAATATGACCAAGAACATTTCGAGTACCTGTGTAAATCAAATAACAAACGTGCTTTATTCAACTTCCTTCGTGGTAGGAAGAAGACCCCTATACCAGGAAACGTTGACTCAGTAGTTTACACCTCACAGGAACTACAGGAATCTTTGAATCAGTTGGCTAAAGAATTAGAATACAGGTTCTCAACGCATCTTCCTAATTCGGCTTACACAACAACCATCTATGACTACACAGAAATATCGACTTCCGAATTAAATCAGGCTATGGAAAGATTGCCAAATGCAGCACCAGGCCCCGATGGAATAACAAATACAATGCTAAAAATACTTCACAGGGAATATCCGAATGATCTGTTAGGTCTCGTCAATTATTCCCTTAGAAGACCATGGATCCCTTCCGAATGGAAGATTGCGAAAATTATACCATTTCTTAAGAAACAGGGGGCAGGCTATAATTTAGACAACATACGACCGATAGCCTTAACATCTAATGTAGTAAAACTTATTGAAAGGGTACTTCATGGTCGTATAATTAGGTTTATTAATGAGAAAGAACTGTTGAGTTCTTCCCAAATTGGCTTTAGAACTGGATATTCCATATGGCATGCACATGTAGATCTGGAAAGTCGTAATCATATTGCCCGTCACAAAAAGCAGTTTGCGGCTTTAGTAACGCTAGACATCTGTAAAGCATATGATAGTGTAGTGTATTCTATCTTGATTAATCAGTTATGGAGTCATGGAGTTCCACCTTATATAGTAGCATGGGTGACGGAATTTTTAAGTAGAAGAGAATTCTATTGTTATCAAGGCGGTTTCTCTTCCTGTAAGCACAAGCAAACCCGAGGTGTACCTCAGGGGTCAGTACTTTCCCCCGTGTTATTCAACATATTGCTTAGTACCATCCTTGTTCAGCCAGATGTGAAAACATATGTTTATGCCGATGACATTGCTTTCTTTGCTATGTCACATGACTTCCACTGTCTCTACACTATCTTGCAAACATATCTTAATAAAATAGAACATTGGTTGGATGGATTGAAGTTGAACCTCAATACCGGTAAATGTGCTATTCTCGTTTTTCCAATCAAAGATCCCGTGCACATATCTATTAATTACAAGCTTCAAGATATCCCACAAGTACAATCATTGAAATATCTTGGAGTTATGTATAATGAGCATCTAAATTGGCGCCCTCACATTGAATACATCGCGACAAAAGCAGTACGCGCGATGGGGGTATTGCGGAGGTTGAGCAATTGCAGATCAGGTATGAGAAGAAAGGCACTTTTGATTGTATATAAAATGTATGTCCGACCTGTGTTGGAGTTGGCTGCATTCTTTTTCTGGTGCGCCAGCCTACAAACTTCGGCCGCTCGTTCTGTTGGAAAGAGAGGCTTTACGGCTCTGCTTAGGACTTCCAAAGTATACTTCAAATGCAGTGTTATACCTTGAAGCACGAATACCAACCTTATTATGTCGCTTTAACATTCTTACTGTGCAGACCTTTTGACGACTATATGAAGCACCGTTTAACCCTGAAGAAATTATTTTTATTTCCAATCCTGACCTATTCTTCTCCGTGCATTGGCCCAGATTTACCAAACCACAAATAGTATTTGTTCAATCGTTACTTGAGCCCCTAAATGTACACGTTCGTGATCTGATTCCTTTAACTGAGCAACAAAATTCTCCAGAAATTGTTTACCATGATATCTTCCCAACTCACGCAAAGCTATTACCTACAGGCATTTTAAATGGTTTATTGCAGGACCATTTAAGTACTATGCCAACAAATGTCATTATAGCAACGGACGCATCTCAATCACATGAAAAATCAGGCGTTGGAATATATTGCCCCGTACTTGATTGGTCATTTTCACTTCGCTTACCGGACTTTCTTCCTGTCTTTCTGGCTGAATTCATGGCAATAATGTTAGCTTTACGAAAGGTAAATATTTCCATTCCAGTTGTAGCAGTCATAACTGATTCATTATCAGTGTGCTCTTCTCTGTCCGCATCTGGTCACTCACCTATGGTGAAACTTTTTAAATCGTTGATCCCCTGTCATCTCCGAAGTATTCATTTAATCTGGACACCAGGGCACAAAGGGTTGTTGTTAAACGAAATAGCTGATTCTCTTGCGAAGGCATCCCTTTCGACACCAATTATTCCTATTTTTCCCCATACAGTATACATTACGGTGGCGCGATTTCGCACACTTAAAATCAGGCAAAATTTATCTGACCCTGCACTGACGGCTTCTCCAGAGTACAAACACTTGTTATTTCCCTGGCGCAGTGAACTGACTAAATCAAGTATGATGGAAGTTGTCATCACGAAATTTCGTTGCCGCGTTACCTCCCTCAATTTTTACTTGCATAGATCAGGCATATTGAATTCCCCTATGTGCATTTACTGTAATCAAGAGGAAACGATCAGTCATTTTTTATACATTGTCGCCGTTTCGATTTATTCAGGCAAAGCATACTAGCACCACCTCTTCAAAGACTGGGCTTGCAACTATCACAGCCTGATCTTCTTTCATTTGGAGCCTCTACACTGGGTTTCAGCCACAGGGATGTTTATTCGCCGTTCAAGAATACATCACTGCGACTAAACGATTTTCTTGCTGAATTGCTGTCTCAAAATTTTTCTTATTTTTTTTCTGCAAACTTGATATCGGTATTTCAAATCAAAATTAAGTTACAAAAAAAAATTGTAGGAATGACACAATGCGGAAAGTTTAGGGCAAATTCACCTTAAAATCGGCCAATCCCCTTCTTTGGGTACGAGCCATTTCTACAGGGAACACACGTTCCGTTTCACAAAATGATAAACTCTATTTCTGCTCCACGTGACCTTGCAACGCTTGTTCCAGAAGCGAAAAGGATCCAGTACACCTGATGCAAAATTGCTTGGGGATAAATTGCACGAGAAACTGCATTTTGATAATAATATTATAATAATATATATAACAATTATAAAAGTTGACAGACATCAGAAACCATGGGAATGAATATTATGCGAATCATGCGTAGAGAACATGACTGTGAAGTATTTTTTCATGGATCAAAACGTTAAGGTAGGATTATACAGATATCTACGAACGCTGTACACGCAGGCCTGTGTTGATCACTCGCCTATCATTTATATAACAAGTTTTCAACTGCGTTGTGGTACTAACAACAACATGGTATGACCAACACCTGAAGCTGTATACATCAGCGATCGTGTGTGTCGTGTCTTTTTTATGTGGGACGTCATTTGTGCTTCTGCTGTTACTGCTACTTCAGCGTTACGTGCCAGCTAGGCTCAATTGAACATTTATTACAATAGGGGTAAGCTTATAAGTAGCGCTTGTGTTTACAAGGATGATAGGGCTGAGTAGTAGACCAACTTCAGTCGATGATACTTCAGTATGCAAGGAGCGTTAACACGGCGTGATGCCTCCATTATAAGAGTACATACGCAATTTTTATAAAGATATATAGCCAGCAGTGCATCCACTGTTGACATTTTAACAACAATACACTTGTATTAGGTTTCTTTTTTCCTAAAACAGATTTGAGACTTAACGTGGCTCTGTGGTAGAATACCCGATTTCCACGCAGAGTACTTGACTTTAATTCCTCCTGGAACCCTGATACTTAGAGCTCATATTCGTCGGGTCAATTATCTCGATGTGTCTTTCTTAACATTTTCGCACCTAAATTTCTAATGTCTGTCATTGCCGCTTCAGGGTAGATGTGAGGAGACGACGACGCAGTGTCTCTTAATAGTGTCTTCGCCACTGTGCGTGTTCTGTGGAGAACTAGGAACAACAGATCATTTCTTTTTGACCTGCAGGTGGTTTACCACAATACGAAAAAAAAAACCCTTTTAGACATATATGTACGTAGTATCGGTATGGATTTATCTGTGCCGGTCATTTCGTCTTTTGGAACTTCCACTTCTCAGTTCGTCAGTGCGAGAGTATGCGCAGCCATCATGAACTATAATAATGAAAGTAATAGGTTGAATAATTTTTCTGTATTATTATTCTAAGATATCTGCAACATTATATACGTATAAAAATCACAGTATTGCTTTAATTTTCGAAGCAATTGTTTTCTTTATTTAAATAATTAATGAATTGAAACAAGCACCACAAATTCCTAGGACTTCGGTAATCTTTCTATGATAGAATCTCCATTATTCTTAAACTGCACATTATTTTACAAAACCACTCAGCTCTTCACCGATCTCTTACATTGGGCTAACACCACGGGCAATTGGTGAACAAGAACAATAAAAAGAACAAAAACGCGTCTAGTTTCTTTTCCAAGCAATTTTATGCAGTTTTTCGCTTTTTTTTTTTCGGGAGACGCTGCCCCTCGTCTTAGGGCGACGGACGCGGAGTCTTCCACCGGCCCGCCATGTCTGAGGTCTCCCATGGCGAGCTCCTCGTTGAATGAGCGCGCTTTGCACAGAACTAGTGATGGCCACTGCCCAATGGCTATGAAGGCGAATCCTTCTGTGACAATGTCCGATCAGAGGTGGAATTTCGCAAGCTTGTAGCGGAAACCAAGCCTCTGTTCGAGCGCCAGTGAGGACGTGGAACTGTACTCGGTCTCTGGCGATGACTTGCTGAACGACAGCTCCAAGACCGCGAGAAGCGAGTATTCCGAATAAAGAAACGTCAAGCCATCTTCACCAGCGGCGACGTTTGCTGTGAAGTCAAAAGAAGAGCGTTCGTGTCGTGTATGTGACTGTGTATTAGCTCGAAACTCTCCACTATGAATCAAGGTAAAAAGATATAAGATACTAGCATTACCTAGCTAAATCCTAGCAATTAAGTTCAACGAACCTAAAAACAACCTTCATTTCACAGGTAAGGCGAAAAACAATCTAGAAACAATCTCATTAGTCTTCTGAATCGTCCAGGTTGGCTGTTTTAGGCCTTGCACATCTTAATGCTAGCTTGGCCAGTTGTTCTTTTTTTTCTCCTAATATTTATGGAAGAAGAAAAGCGGACATGCTATTCTTTAGACACAAGTACACGAATAAGTAATGAGTAATTTTCTCGAATTAACTCACTTGAAAGTAAACATTACTAAATTAACAGCCTACCCAGATGAATCAATACATCGCTCATTGCCCCCCCCCCCCTCATTTTAGCGTAATTTCATTGTCTCTAAGTCGGTAAATCACTTCTGTTACCGTCGTTGGCGCAGTTAGATTTAATAATGAAGTAAACTGCCAGCGTAGCGCTAACGTAAACGAGTAATACATCAGAAGTGCTTCAGGGACTCCTTCCTCTCGAGCGCTGCGATAATGTTCACGGTAACCTTGGTTGGGAACCAAGAGTTCTTCTTAACAGGTTAAAAATAATCAATTACATTTTTTTCTTGTAATTTTGTGAGATAATTGATTACTTTTGCGGAACTGTGACATCCTTCATGGGTGATTCAGTGCCACTTTCTAGTATTTTGCTAGCAGTAATCAATAATTTTCTCCAAAAAATTAGTAGCAGCTCGTCTTCTCCAGCATATCTGGTCCCAAAGATATTACTGTGTCTGCTTGGTAGGGACCACCCGCCCAGTCAGACGGTTCATCCCTACAGATTCTATTCATTCTCTTTTTTCCATAGCCTTAATTGCAACGTAAGAAACAGCGAAGCGTGACGCTCGTCGAGGACAAGGATACTAGCACTAAAGCCCTGCGCAACTACGAGCTGGTGCATTAGGTTTTCTTGCGTTATAATACCACCCTCCCCTCGAGCACGTGCACTGAGCGTTCAGTGTATTAGCTGACCTCTTATGGGGGTCAGTACATGGTCGCACAACAATATGGGATTTTCAGCTAAAACTAGGCGTATAAAGTCTAATATGACTTTAAATATATGAAGCTGGCCTTAAAAGGACATTTCAATGCAAAACAAGTCCGGGACGTCGCCGGCCCAAATGCCACCAACTGCCGGAGCCCACCATTTTGCTAAGGCGCCTGTTACGTCATGTGAAGCACGGAGCGAGGCCGTCCTAATCCATTACACTTTCAGCCACTGAAAGTTGTTAAATTTCTGTTCCAAGTATACTAACGCTAGAGTACTTAGATTTCACGCGCAGTACACCACGTAACAATATCGTCCGCCGGAAACGCTCGCATAGCAACCTGCCTGTTGCGTCACGGATCACATGTCTGCCAGTGTTGCTGGGCTCTCAGGACACTCAGTGATTTTCAATCATTCAGTTATGAATTAAGTGCTTCCCGAAATGCGCTAAGATTTCGCCTGCTTATTTGTGAATACACAAGGATTAACCCACATAACACAGATTATGATCGGGCATGTGGTGTCATGGCCCTCTTATCAAGAAAAGGTGAAATAATCAGCGATGCAATTTCAAAAAAACAACTGCTCTTAAAACTAAGCAACGGGTAACACTACCTCACAGAAGTTGCAGTAAGCGTCTCAGCTTTAACAGAAGCCTTCCAGCCCTTCAAAAGCTTCTGGTCTTCTCTATAACATGGAAGGCATAGTAGCTCATTGTACTTCGAGTAAACCTATGAATTGTAGTATGTCAGTAAAATTTTGAACGTACTTAACGCAAGAGAAACTATATTGATTTCTTTACCTGGTTATTCACTTTTCTGGTGCTGTAATTAAGCACTGTAATCAATTATATTTTAAGGGAAGTAATGGTAATATCAATCCTTTTCTTCTTTTCTGTAACGCGAACAAGTATGCTGACAACATCACTAGATTCGGATGGTGACTTGTAGCCAATTGAATTTTTTCTTGTAATCACGTGCTTTTAAACATATCCCAGTCCCCAATCCTGACTCTTTTTTTTTTTACTGACTACCCTCAGTCGGTGTCTCAATTAAGTCAATAAAATCACTCGTCGTGCCACTATGACATAGTCTTACATGGCTATGTCGTAGTCCCATCACATTCGTCATCGCGTCATCATATGATATAGTCTTACAATGGCTGCCCATTCATTATTCGTAACTTTCACGACCTATAGGTGGCGCGACTGTACATTCAACTTGGCTGTCGTTGAGATGATCACCCCGAAAGAAACGGTACCGGAAAGTACACTTTCGGCGAAGACTGCCATTTTGTTATTGCCATTTGTAATTGACTGCCATTTTGTAATTGACTGCCATTTTGTAAGACTGCCATATTGTAATTGACTGCCATTTTGTAAGACTGCCATTTTGTAATTGTAACTATAGGGCACACACCTTCGGTCTTCGCCAGGCGATGTGCGTAATCGCGTGCATCGCCTGGTGTCATATTGGAAAACTATTATAATGGGAGTCTCAGTACAAATTTCTCAGTATTATCAGAAACATTTCAGGAGACGCGCCTTGTCGTACAGTTTTGCTTGCATTGTATTCTGTACAAAGCTAGTTCAGCTCCTCCAAAATCAAGAAGCAGAGTAAGCTGACGAAAAGAAAAGGTTGTTTTTCAGTGCCAACGCACAAGCACCCTGTCATATTACCAGCAGTATGATTTTAGGGTGCTTTGTTGACTAAAATAGCAACATAATATCAATAAGGAGAATGAATTAGGCAAGCAGCACGAACGAAATCAGTGGTAATATATAATTTTCACGTTTAAGAGGGGACGTTCCAGTTAATAGTGTGTTTCGGTGTTCTAGAAGTACAAAAGTTAGCATGGTATGCGGCAGAAACGAAAAAAAAAGCGTCATCTGCAAGTAAGACTGAACACAAATTGCTGCGGTGTCATGAAGGCTCTTCACAGACTCCCTAGATGTGTAAAGATGCGATAAACGTTTTGAAACCAGTTCTTTCATTCTATTGTAGAGGCGGAACGCATTTCTAATTTAGTTTTGGTACTGTTTGCACGGTGAACGTGTCGAGCAGACGTTCTAAGCGTGAGAACTACAAACCTGGAATTTACTGTACTCGTACACAAAATTGGTGCTGAACAAATTCATGGACTTTGATTATTTGCCTGTTAATTTTAACCCTCTTAACTACTTTTGGCATTTGAGGCGCTAATTTGAAGGGGAGGCTCATTTTTACTCATGGTGTATATAGGCTGTGGGCATCCAGGCTCGCTATCAGTCGGCTTTTGTCGACTGAAATCAGTCGGATTTTCCTTATTTCTTTTTATTTTCCATTTAACTTGAGAAACACTAACGATTCCGGTAATATTGAGGCCGTTCACAACCTTGCAAAATGACCATAAACGCGGAAAACAACCAGGAACAACTGCTGTTTGAAGCAGGTCCAAAACTTTCATCATCTCAAAACCCCTTCTGGGCGCCTGGAAGTTGCGAATAGTATCAGTGGTGACCACTTGGCCGACGACGCTGTCCGATGTGCCCACGATGGAGCACCGACACTGCAAAAGAAGTACGTCGCATCCCGCATAGCACCACGTTTACACATTGGAATCCCAGAAAGCCACACGGACCCTCCTGCAGTAGTTGAAGGCAACAATGAATGAGTGACTGCCTCTCAAACCCAAAGCCTGTTTTGCGTCTGTGATTTTGAACGTGTACTTGTCTATCTCATTTTCTTTTACTCCCCTATTCCTCTCCAAAAATGTAGGGTAGCAAACTGGACATAAACAACAGTTAACCTCCCTGCCTTTCCTATATTTCTTTTCTCTCTGTCTCTACTGATTTTCTTTCTGGGCGCCAACTACTTTTTTTCGCCTTCATTAAAAGCATTTTAATGAAAACGTACATTTTGCTCTTCATATTTTTTACTTTACTGTTATAAGTATATTGATAAGTCTAATTTTTAGCATGTTCTACTGCTTAATTGTAAAAAACAAGTAACAATGTGGGACGTTTTTCATTACTAACACTGCCGCATCCAACAATTAATCATAACATATTTCGTATAACGCTCTTTTAGTAATTCTACTGTTCATTTATATGTTTCATGCCTTGTTCTCTGCAGATTGCATTTGTCAACAATTTGTTCGCACTATTACATTTGTCGCTCTAACACTCTTAGATAGTGTAAAATTGAAGATGCCTCCGTGAGAGTTTCTTCTTTTGGTGTGTTCTGACACTTTGTATATTACGTGAGCTAGTTTACGAGCATGCAGTAGCATCAATAACTGCAGTTTCTCCAATAGATCATGCTATTACACCCACTTTGATATATATATCTCTCTCTCTCTCTTTGCTTGAATTATTATCCCGCATATCGCTGGCATACTTGCAAGTGGTCAGCACAAAATCTTACTGCCATTTTTGTGTGCTTAAGGAAAACTTTTGCCTTGCTTTCCACTGTCTTCTCAGAATTTTGTTATATTTTTTTGCTTCAAGTAATGGTACTACGTAGTTAGCTATGGTTATCTCCAAGCACTGCACGCCTGCTGTATGGCTGCAGGGGTGCAACGCTTTGTTTGTAAGTCAATGTAGTGTTGTTTAGGTCCTGATGCAATGGTACTTATGTAGTATCCTGAAAAATAATGCTGTGCGCAGCATCGTATTAACGAGTTTCTGCAGTGTAACACAATTCTTAAACCATCCAGATTCCTTCTCGTGCCCTTCAGAATGTCGGGTACACGCTCACTCACAAATACAACCCCCACAGTCGAGAACACACATCACATTTAGACAGTTGGGGTAACTACCCATTTATTTTGCTTCTCACACACAAAAAAGAAAACATATTATTATATTCGCCACGAAATATGCAAACATTTTCTGAAAGGGGACAGTGAAGTGCCATATGATTAGAGCCACTATTGCAAATGAAGCAGGAATAAGTGACTAGACCTTAACGGCACACATGGGTTTACACAAAAATAGAAACGCTATGCACGATGCCACGCAAAATGAAATAAAACAATGAAAACTCGTGTAAACTAAATACCTTATTTGAAAGTCAAGTTATGGATTAATTGATAGATACTTTTGTTTTGTAGATGGAGAAGATAACTTATGTAGATGACATTTATACGCAAAAGCACGCCATGAATGTACTGACACACAAAAAACATTATCAACCGGTTATGACTAGAAACAATTACATTAATGAAGCTTGCGTACAGGGTGATAACAGATACTCTATTTTATTGGTGTCAAGTGGTGCAGGGTTGTTCGCATATAATAGAACGCTCCACAAGATACGGTTTAATGCTCACATTCGCGCCTTAAGGCCATGTGGTGTATATTCATATCAAACAATCACTTCGAAAGGAAACACTGTGCTCTATATAAAGATATATACCATGCGCAACAATTTTCGCATTACTTCATGCCTTCGTTGCTGTAAACCCAATATCTCTAGAGAGTATTTCCCACATGGGTGTCTTTCCTCGAATAATACCGAAGAAAGAACGGTGGAATGGAACGTGGTGCGTAATGTGCGAAACTTAAATTATCTATACTAGTAATGAAGATTTTTTCTCACATACAAGAACAGTACAAAGAAGAAGCTTAAGGCGTTGACTTGCAATTTTTTTTAGAATTTCTATCCAGGGAAACATCTTCGTAGGCAAAAGAAAAATGCACATCATGGGTGCGCAGACTACACAGAATTTCTGTCTTCACACAAAATAAACACTTCTATACTAGATAGTCGGCACAATCAACAGTTTTCACACAAGCTGGGCACGTCATTCAAGTGTAGCTAACATGCTCTGACAGTCGTCTTAGGGCGCTGACTAGTGCGTTTCTACAGCGAAAAATGATTTCACACAATGTAAACGGAATGTAGTCTGTTTTCGTTTTTATTACAAAATTTCCGAAACTAGGATGCACCAAAATGACGACGCGAACGCTTGTTGTACATGTCGAGAGACTGGTTCCAGTTGAAAGGGGTGCTGAGATTATCGAACGTAGCTATATCGCATATACAAAGTGAAAGACTGCAGTAAATCTTATTACGATATGAAATAAGAGCATTCGGGTATGCGTTCGGTGGAGAAAGTGAAGTAGAGTCACGGAACTGTTGTTATAGCGATAGCCCACTCGTCCCGGAAACAGCGAATACAAACAGCTCATCAACAGCTACGCTCGTATTGGGTTCTTGAGAGCCCTTCAACCTTTCTCTCTCTCTCTTTCAATGCCGATTCAGAATAGCAGTCGATCACGATTGAAGGCTCGTACTCCTCCCGGATCACTTCAGTCACTGGTAATGGCAAGGACGTCTCCTCCTCACGTTTGTCTCTCTCTCCACAGCTGCTGGCCAATCAGAAGCCATGACCCGTTTGATGCTGTAAAGGCAGGAGAACAAAAACAGAGTGGACAACGCCAGGGTAGAAGGGCCTACGAAACAAACAGAAAAGCAAGAATAAAGTAAATAAAAGAAAACTAGCCAACCAAGAACTGAGAATAATGACATACAATCGTAGCAGCGAGTATCCCTAGTTTGGACATGACCATATGCGCAAAAAAAAAAAAAAACTAACGAAGTGATTGGAAGAGTACAATTTAGGTACCGTTATTATTCATGTATAGATGCCCGTGCTATTGTCACTGTTGTTCCTCGAGAGCTTTATGAAATTAGAGGGAAAGGGGCTTCTCATGTTAGTAGCGCAATACCGCCCCTTATGACTTCGTTGTTAAGAACTCGGCATCGTCATGAAAGCTCGTTACACTTTGTGTACGACAGAGCTGTCGTTTGTGGGGCTACATGGCGGACGGATAGAGCAATGAGGGGGGCGGGGGTTCCCATCGTAAATAAAGGTTCTCGCATACAACACAGTGATCTCGCAATGGAGCGCCCGCTCTTGTCTAATGACGCGCATCTGGAAAGTTCCCCTGCAAAGCGCGGTATTGCAGTTGAGTATTCGCTCGAAAAACTGTTCCGCGTTGTTATATATACACACAATATAGGGCCAATAGGTGGACTCACGCGTGTCTTAACTGCCAGTATCGTGCCAATAGGCCACGTACTGTGTGTACAACGCCGACAACAGGGTGGACACGATGAAAACAACGATGTGGGCGTGATTCTCTCTTAACGAGCTTTGTAGCCTCCGGCAGCGTGGTCGCGATCTCGAAACGCTTGGCGTGTAACTCGGGCAAGGGACTTAGTTTTCGCAGAGCACAACGTGCAATGAGGAGAACAAGAGGAAAGGGAGAGTGGAGGGGGCTTGAAGTGAGGTCGGTGGAGGTGGGCACTTGCGGTGTTTGACGATGAAGTCGATAGAAACACGCCCTCCATATCTACTCGAAGAGGCCATCAACGATCGCTGCGAATGATGTCTGTGTACACGTTCGGAAGAGGGAGGGGTGGGGTGAAGACCATTTTGGACGCTGTCGTAAGTCCTAAGCTCCATGGACTGAAACGAAAAATAATCTATGCGCAGAAAGAACAAGTTCGGCGCTTTCGCGCGGAGGAACGGTCTTGTCTCAAAGTGCCCCTGTCCCCGTTGTAGAATACAATTTGTCCTGTCGTGGCGCTGCAGTCTACCATTCCGGTGGTCATTAGTTCATTTCGAGATAAGCGTGTTGTGGACTTTGTCACACGACGCTATGCTGTCGGGCCGTCGTGTGCGAGTGCAGTTGCTGGGGGACGAAGTTTGTAAGGAACGTGCCCTCACGTTGACGCATACGCGTCGATCAATCTTCCAGTGCGACGGCTGCCTTTATCTGGCCGGCTGGTGTGTGCGAGAATGCCCTATTGATTGTCTCAAAAGAAGAAAAAAAACGATCATACGCTTTCTTTTTTTTTGATTTCTGGTTTCACAGAGAAGTATATATATATATATATATATATATATATATATATATATATATATATATATATATATATATATATATATATATATATATATATATATATATATATATATATAGTTCTAGGCAAGTAACTTTACGTTCATAATCATGTTTGCGTCCATTACTTCATCATGGAAGCAACACGTGTGGGTGAATTGCGTCTACTATCTAAAATAGACGGATGCTAACAACGTCTTTTATAATAAATGCAGCGCCATTGGCTCTGGGAGTGTTGCCAACTGGCCATGTTACTAAATCTCGGTAAACAACAGCGTGGCAGATTCACAACGAGTAGTCATGAACTTTTCGGCCACCCTCTTGCAGGAGTGTATCTTATATTTACAAGACAAAGAATGCTCGTGGTGCAAGCATCTACGTTATATAGTCACTCGCGCTATCAACTTGCTAGGCGACTGCCGTAGAACAATAAATAGTTGCACTAAGCGAATGTTCAGGGAGGGCGCGATTATGGAGGCACTTTCGAACAGCGTCGGCTGTATTTATAAGCTCTTCTTGAGAAGCCACGCTGTGGACAGTGATCAAAATGGAGACATCAAGTAACGGCATCCTCGTGATTTACATATATTTTTACCACGCAGAAAGCGAATCGTTGAGGATTATAGAACCGCATTTATTAGCAGTCAAGAACGACAAGGTCGAATTCTTCTTTGGGTGATGGCCCGTACAAACGTTTTCTAAATGCTCTTTTTTTTTTGTCGAGAAAAGTGAAATAAATGCAGCGTCTGGTGAGGGGTGAAAAAGGCGAGAGCAGAAAAAACCCCGTTGTCACAAGATCTGTCAAGCGTCGAAAACGGTAGCAAAGGGCGACAACACTAGAATATGGCACCCGGCTATCATTACTGATGCTTTTCAATGGGATGTGATGAGTGAGTTTAGGTGACATATTTACGAGCCCAACCATAGCAACACTGGTAGATGCGGTCCATGTAGGTCTAGCATAGGTATCTGTAGTAGGCACTGTATAAGCGTTTACACGGTCTAACGTCCCTCAAATGTAGGTGTACCGTCAGCTCAATAGAAAGAAAAGAGTTCGCAGTATGTTACAATCTCTCCAGCATTTCAAGTCGTACTCCAACCGCATTCTTGGTGGTGCATTGAGTACCACAACTGCGGCCAAATATTCTTAAAGAAACAACTCTCATAAAGCTTTTTGAAATTAAACGTGGCGTTGCAGTGCCCATACTGAATCGGCCCGCCTTGATCAAAAGACAATGTCACATGACATCTTCATGACACGTGTCGTGAAGTCACGGCGACGTCACAGTTGACGTCATTCGTAACCATGCGAAGGATGTTACGAGGTCACGAGACTTTTGGTGCCGTTCATGTGACGCCAAAGGCGGTCACTTCACCCTCCAATGAGACATACAAAAATTTCGTCTAACAAGGCCCTGTTGTGAAGTGAGTACTATGTAGTTCTCTGCACGTTCAAGTTCCAAGAGTGTGTGCGTAGTTGTCCGACGTTGGCTTACGTTTGTGTCAGTATAACTCCATTCAGCAGTTTTTATGTAAATCCTACAAGTAGCTTCAGCACCGCCAGTTAATGACCCATACGATTGCCACTTGTCCCTTCATTAAAATTGGTTCAAGTGCAAATAGGTGCATCAAGTTGAGGCTGCGATTGCGGCTTTTTTCTTTATTATTTATGGGAATAAATGCAAAGGGGCACACGGAGTGCCTCCAAAGGAGCGTATGCTTGGTCCTACGAAACAACTGTAGCTTAACCATTCGCGCCTAATTCATGTACGTGTTGGTTATATACACCTCTATATGTCAGTTCTTTAATTACTTGCCTGAAACTTTCGCAATTTCATTTTTCAGCGTTACATATAAAAATTCGAAGCGGGATCAGTGGCGTAAAATATTCTTATGCTAATGTGTGTTTGTTCTCAAATACACATGTATTTCTGACTTCCCAAGTAATCATCGCCAACTGGCGATTTTGAAACTCATTACACATGTATTCACGCAATAATGTTCAGTTTAATATATTGTACTACATTATAAAACAGGCATGCTGACGAGACGACTGTCAAACTGCGCATATGATTGCCATCTGAATATAGGTGTTAAATGCACTTTCGTAAATGCCCATGGAAAAAGATCACAGACTGACGTGTGAGTAAAAATAGGCTTTTCAATATAATTTTATACATTGCGTTTTGACTGAGTACACAAAATATTAAAATATTCTTCTTCGTTGGTATTACGTTTCGAAGAAACGTAATACCAAGAAAGCCTTCTTTTTACAACTTGAATATTCTCTTCATGTAGTGCAGCTGCCTGTGAAACTGTAACTATTAGAGACGAAAATTGGGTCTAAGTCAAGATCTATAGCTCAGAAAACGTGCGAAACTGGCTCTTCGTCTGAACGAAGTGGATGGCTGCCTTCACAATATTTGCCCCGCCGCGGTTGTCTAGTGGCTAAAGTACCCGGCTGCTGACCCGCAGATCGAATCCCGGCTGCGGCGACTGCATTTCCTATGGAGGCGGAAATGCTGTAGGCCCGTGTTGTCAGATTAGGGTGCACGTTTTTAAAGAACCCCAGGTGGTCGAAATTTCTGGAGCCCTCCAAGACTTCGTCTATGGTGGTTTTGGGACGTTAAACCCGACATGCATGCATGCATGTGTTCACGATATTGTGTGATATATGCACAGCTGTCGATACGTTTCGTTGTGTAAAGCCCTCCTTGACTAAAGTGGAGGTTTGCTATATATATTTCCTAATGTCGCACGTGAGGTCAGATATAACCTGATTCGACGTGGTTATCCACTAGGCTAATTCTTAAAAATAAGCTTACAATGACTTCTCCATTTGTAGCACTTTGCGGTGGTTCTCGCTGTGCAGACTATGCGTTAGCACAATCATGTGATGATCGTTAAATGATCGTTTTAAGTGGTCGCGTTAACAGTTGTTCCATGCGAAAACACGTGAACCTCTACAGCACGAGTTCTATTAGATTTATTTCTAAGAAGTCTTAGTTGCGTGCAGTAACAAACCCAGATAGCTTACGTAATGTTGCTACGTATTTACAAGCGTCTAGTTTAGGAGGACGATGGTCTAGTGAATAAAGTACGTGGCTGCTGGCCCACAAGTCACGGGATTGAACCCAGTTGCTGCTGCTGTATTTTAGATGGAGGCGAAAATACTGTAGGCTCATGTGCTCAGATTTGCGTGCACATCAGAAGAACCCCAGAAGGACGATATTTCGGAGCCGTCTACTGTCGCGTCTCTCACAATCATACGGTAATTTCAAGACGTTAAACCCCACACATCAATCAATCAATCAATCAGCGTTTGTTCTCAGTGTGTGATAAGAATGGGAACACTTTTTTAGTGGAACAACCGATAAAACTACAACGCCACAGTCGGTACATTCCTGAAAGTGAAGTGTCGCACAGACATTTATACCTATTCCATGTTTTTTTTTTATATTACGACCTAATACAAACTGGCAAACACAATCGCTCGGTGTTGTGGTCTTGGTAACAACTCCACTGATTCGGTTTCAGAAAGTTCAGTTAGGTAGCTCTTTCAGTCGTAAGCTTGTTGTTTACTTAAATGTCTCTCCAGCGTATACTATACAGCCAAGCTGACCTACTTTCGTGTCTTGCAATGATCCTGTCGCTACTTACTTCGCTGGTGGGCAAATGGTTAATTGGTTAACCCCTTACCTAGTTAGCGTGCCGTTGAGTTAGTTACATTCAATCAAGTCCTACAGCCGAACGAACACCCACCTGTAAACTTTGTTGGTCAGGTACATCCCTATATCCATAACTGGGCAATCATTTCTTCGCCAAGTTTTGGGAAGTTCTTATTGTTTGTTTAGTTAGTCTCATCGATTGTGAAGCCAACTCATCCGCCCTATGTAATTTTCGTTAGCAGTTCATCTGGCTCTCTCAGCCGGTTAAGTGTAAAACATATAGTCATTCGGTGGTTAACTTAGTTATCTCGTTATCATCTCCAGATTTCCCCAGTTTCATCAGTTACCTTGTCAGTTTCCCAACTCAGAAGTTAGTTTGGTTGGCACGGAGTTGCGTGCAATCCAAGTTTTGGGCCAAGTAGGCTTAGTTCTGCAAGTCGTGTGTGTCACGAGACTGGTTATTTTCTAGTTTTATTGATTTAGTCGAGATGATTACAACTCAGCTGAGTGTCGCAAGCTCGACTGCCACTTGCAGTAGGAAAATTTTTTACCGTGCATGCTACGGACCGTCAGATGTCGCTAAGTGCGAAGATTCGCTTTTTTTATGGTTACCGTCAAATCCCGAGCAAGAGTTCCCACTTGAGAAAGCGCCCCCTCTGTTGTTTTGAGATATTTTCAATATGCGCTCGTGACAGACCAATCATCTCTCTTATCTCCTACCATTTTCGCAGTTTCATTCACTATTGTGGAAACAGCACATGCGTATTTAATAGCGCTTTTCTATAGAACCACGCGTGTGCATGCATTGTTTTATTTAGTGGCTCTTCCTCCACAGTCTTGAATTTCGCTTCATGTCGAATTCGTTAATAATGAATGTGTTACTTGGTCGATCCTGAACTCGTGGCCAAGATAGTCGATTGTTTAGTTGATTGATAAGCTTGTCCGTTAGCAAGAAAATTTTTGTTACTTTGTAAGTCAATGAGCCAGTTCAATAGCTAGCTGATTTGCTAGGCACATAGTTGGTTAATCAGTTATGGCGTGAATGCATGAATTGGCTGTCCTGAAAGTTAGTAACTACATGTTGAGCCAGTTAGCTCAACAGAAAGTTAGCCAATGAGTTGGTTATTTCATATGCTGGTTGAGCATTTTGATCAGAAAATATGTGAATGAGTTGACTTAACAAAGAGTAGATTATCTAATAATCTAATAACTGTTTATTTCGTAAATGCATTCGTGAACGGATTGCTTATTCAGTTCATTTTTCAGTTAATTCGCAAACACTGGATAGCAAACTGAATTCTTCCTGCGGTTAACCTCTACGTCATTCTTGTCTCTCTTGCTCTTTCTCTATTCAGCTAATTAGTTATTTTGTTGGCAAGATATCCAGTGATTTATTTATTTACTTATTCAACTGGTTAGTTACTTATTTAGTTAGTTTCGTTAGCCAATGAACTGTTTCGTGATTGAATTGAAGGCTTGGATTGCTAGCGAGTTATATTGTTAGCCTATTGGTTGTTAATAAAAAAAGTCGCTTCCTTATACTGTCAGCGAGTTCGTTCGCTGGCTCCTAATAAAGTTAGTCGGTTTCCTACCAAGTTGATGATCGACCCAGAGTTAGAAACCTGGGGACTTATTTCTGAAAGTGGATTAGCTACTACGTTGGTTAGCTGATTATTGGATAACTAGTTGATCAGTAGTTGGACGCTTATTCATTTCGTAAGTTTGATAGTGAGTTGGCTGCTCTTTATTTTGTTGGTGAATAAGTCTTTCTGTGAGTTAGTTGGCTTTCCGGTTAATATTTATTTATTTCGTCGGTGAATCACTCAGTGAGTTGCTTGTCCAGTTTGTTACCTGACTAAATATTTATTTCGCTATTTAGTTGATCAGTCATTTTTCTCAATGGCTAAGTCACTTAGGAAGTTTGTCAGTCTGTTAGTTAGTCAGTCAGTAGCTTGATGAGTCAGTTCTATTTTGAGCCAGTGAAGTGGTTGGTAAGTTAATCAGTTATGTTATGAATGAATCACTGGTTATTACAATAGATAATCATTATTTACATAAATAAGAAATTGGTTAACGATTGAATAATAGTACTTTGTTACATTATTAATTAGTCATTTTGTTAGTTATTTAGCGAGCTGGTTAGTTAGTCAGTGAGTTGGTTAGTGAGTTAGGTGGTTAGTCAGTGAGTCGGTTAGACAGTCTTTTAGTCGGGTGGTTAGTCGGTTAGATTAGTCGGTTAGCTGGTTAGCTTGTTAGTTAGTCAGTTAGACAGTTGGTTAGTCAGCCAGTTAGATTATTAGTTTATTAGCTCGCGAGTTAGTTGGTTAGTTTATTCGTTAGATAATTAGTCATTTATTAGTTATTCAATTAGTCAGTCGGTTTGTTAGTTATTTAGTTAGTTGGTTAGTTTGTTAGTTAGTTAGTGAGTAAGTTAGTTAGTTAGTTAGTTGGTTAGTTGGTTAGTTAGTTGGTTAGTTAGTTAGTATGTAAGTAAGTAAGTAAGTTAGTTAGTTAGTTAGTTAGTTAGTTAGTTAGTTAGTTAGTCAGTCAGTCAGTCAGTCAGTCAGTCAGTCAGTCAGCCAGTAGGTTGATGAGTGTGTTGTATCTTGAGCCAGTGAGGTGGTTGGTTATTTGATCAGTTTCGTTATGGGTGTATCACTGCTTATTAAGAAAGCTAATCGTTATGTCCCTATTTAAATATTTAGTGAATGACTGATTAATCAGTTTTTGTTAGGGTATGAGTTTTTCAATCATTTTGTTATTTATTTACTTATTTGATTAGTTTGTCAGTCACTCAGTTGGTTAGTTATTCAGTTGGTTTGCTAGTTAGTGAGTTGGTTAGACAGTTGGTTATTCAGGTAGTTACGCGGGTTAGTTAGTCGTTAATTAGTTAGTCAATTATTCGGTGAGTTAGATGATAAGTCTATCAGTTAGTTAATTAGGAAGCAAGCTACTTAGTCGGTTAGTTAATTAGTCAGCCAACGAGTAAGTTGCCTAGTCAGTTAGTCAGTTATTTAAGTAATTAGCTAGTTAGTTTGTTTGTAAGTTGGTTAATAAGGTATATAGTTAGGTAGTTACTTAGTTATAAGTTAGGGTCAGTTGGTTGGTTAGTTAGTTAGTTAGTTAGTTAGTTAGTTAGTTAGTTAGTTCGTCGGTCGGTTAGTCAGTCAGTCAGTCAGTCATTAGGTTGATGAGTGTGTTGTATCGTGAGCCAGTGAGGTGGTTGGTTATTTGATCAGTTACGTTATGGGTGAATCACTGCTTATTAAGAAAGCTAATCGTTATGTCCCTATTGAAATAAATATTTAGTGAATGACTGATTAATTAGTTTTTGTTAGGGTATGAGTTTTTCAATCATTTTGTTATTTATTTACTTATTTGGTTAGTTTGTCAGTCACTCAGTTGGTTAGTTATTCAGTTGGTTGGCTAGTTAGTGAGTTGGTTAGTCAGTTAGTCGGTAAGTTAGTTGGTAAGTGTATCAGTTGGTTATCAGGAAGCAAGCTACTTAGTCGGTTAGTTATTTAGTTCGTTAGTTAGTCAACGAGTAAGTTGGCTAGTTAGTCAGTTATTTAGGTAATTAGCTAGTGAGTTAGTTTGTAAGCAAGTTGGTGAATAAGGTATATAATTAGTGGTTAGTAAGTTAGTTAGATAGTTAGTTAGTTAGTTAGTTAATTGTTTATTAAGACAGCGAGTAGGTTGTTAGTTGGTCAGTGACGCTGTTGGTGAACCACTGGTTATTTAGATACCCAATAGGTAATTTTTATTGAATCAATCAATGCATGATTGATTGATCGGTTGCTCCATTTATTTTGTTTAGTGTCGCGTGTGGAAACGTGCTTAAACGATGGCTGCCGCTTAGCGTCTAACATGCAACTTTTCGGAAAAAAAGCGGTGCTATTCCGGACCATCACAGTGCCAACTGGTTGCATGACACAGCGTGCAGCGACCGGTGTGCGGTCTGACTCGAATTACTGAATTGATGAAAAGCTCGTCCGTATGCTCTCTCCGTTTGAAAGGTCAAGTGAGCGCTGATAGTAAGCCGTAGCCTCTGAATCGTTGCTACACTGTGGCTGGAAAGCATTGTCGAGGTATGGTTGAGAGAACTGTAACACCCTTATGTCTCGTGCGAAAGTACATCTCTCTAGCAGGGGTATCATCATCTAGAAACGTTGTGTGATGTTATGTAGCACCCTGCGGCGCCAATCATTTCGAGCACGAGCTGAAAAAGAAAGGATTTAGAAAAGTGTTCCCTATTGCCCTGTTTGCGTTTACCGGTTGACATACCTACAAGAGCTTTACGTACACCATTCTTACCTCCTGCGCGGGTTTTATAAAGTTGCGTGTACTTCCCATCGCATTGTTTGGATCATTTCTTTGTCTTGATTTTTGTTATTTCTTAACGCTAATAGGACATCTCTCAAGTCTGCAATTCAGACTAATTGCCTTAACTCTCATATAGCATACTGTCATCTCCCGAGGCATTGAATTCCCGTAATGAAGGAGCAACGAATCGGAGTGTTGCATCTGTGCTATTGATAATGCACTCGGCGGCAGCGCCCATACACCTCTTGCAAGCAAGGCGAATACACTACGATGCTGTTTTCTGTGTTAGACGAATTGCCCTCAGATAAAATTCTCTTTTTAAATTCTTCGGGATCTCCTAACTATTCGAGCATCAGTCCGGGGTTTACCTCAACCAATGAGATACTGCTATCGGTTCGTGGTGAGATTCGAAGCAAGCATTCCGTATATATAAGACGCTTTCTCAATCGCCTCAACACCAGCGCTTCAGTAGTGAAATGTCACCGAATCAACACAGATCCATGTTTTTTCTTGCACTATTACTGCGTGGGACCATAGTCCTAAATGATGCGCTCTAAACACCTGCTCTAGAAAATGCCAGGATGATTCACAAAGAAAGAAAGACGGCGTCTAAACTGGTTCGTCGTTTCTTGTAAGATGTCAGTTGCGGGCAGTGAATGTCCTCTAAAAGCCGATGCATGTAGTGACGGTGCAAAGAAGTGTTTAAAATATCGGAGGAGTTAAGTGGTATTTACAGCACACGTGCGACGGCACCAATGGACGGCACAAAAATGGCGGTAAAAAATCTATGGAAAGAAGGTATGATTATAATAATGCCTTCTTGAAGAATGTTGCACTGTGTCTTTATAGCACTTACGTCGACTAGCTATCACACTGTATAAACCACCTCCTCTTTCGCTGCCTAAAAGTGCGGCGCTCAAAAATGTATACTATATGTGCAATGCAAGTGTGTATAAGTACGCGAAATGCAACCAACGCCGCTCTGCGGCAGTGTTAAGTACCAGGATAAAACCAGCCATAATCGATCAGCAGCCATAGCCCGGCTATCTTGGCAAAGTTTGCATCAAGCTTCATTTCTTTCAGACTTCGGGGCTTCAAGCGAAGGAGTTATTAAGACACGAAATTCCAGAGTAAGTTACGCGAAGGGAAGTAGCCGTTTGCACTAAATAATCCAGCTTGTTCTGTAAGACATAACACAATAGTTAAGAATCCAGACTGATACACTGTGGCTTCAGCTGTCCAAGTTTTACAGAACACTTCTCTTAAGGTTACCCTATCGTCACGCACTGAAACGGGAACAGTATGCCTTTTGCTGCAATAAGTCGTTTGTGTCTTATAGCATGTGTTCATCGTGCAACATTCTTAAACACATGATGTGGCACTAGAAAGTTGGGGAGCGCGAGGCGTGGTCTGTGAGTTTGCATTCATTAACGCCATGCTACTGGCCGCTACGCGCAAAAAATTCGATGGTGGCCCTCCAGATTTAAGTGGGTTCGTGAACATTCCTGAACGGCCTATGGGGGGGGGGGGGGCATGTTGTAGATCCACAACATGTAGGGCCAGATGTCACGTCTTACAGTATGTCTCCGCATTCTAAGCAAACGTGCCACATGAATCCAAGGAGAGTGCTTCTATTAGCACCTAAATTAAAACTATTTCGGAAGAACGGAATGAACTGAGTTGTCAATATATGATATGTCTGTGTCTCCACTTTGTTATCATGTAAGGACATGCCTCTACCGACAATGCGTATGTTAAGTGGCGGCTGGGAGCGGAGACAGTAGCCTCTACAGTTATGTTTTATACATTCTCGCTACGATCATACGCAGCTGACAGATGCAAGAGCGTCTGCAACGACGTATAGATCCGCACGCTGCTCCAACAGCCGCACAAGTCTGCGCCTTTTTGTGGCTCCAAAGTGCCGCGTCAGGGTAGCCCCGGTGTCGCCCCGGGACCGCACCACGGAGAGCGGTGCTGCATGCGTGTGACACTGCTGCAGCACGCGGGAAGAATGGTTGCTCCCCATACTTGCGTTGGACGGTGACTGATGTGGCAGCGTGACGAGGCACTGCAACGAAAAAAAAAAAAGACAAGATCACCGTGGAGCACTTTTACCAGGACACTTTGCAAAAGTTTCTACAGATGATCTAGTTGGTAATTTGCATTCGTTCAACAAATTGCATGCGCGGGAACACGCTCTGACGATTACTTGTGGAATGGCCAGATCGTGAGATCACCTCGAATGAAAGCGTCTAACCAACAATATGACAACACTCGGTGGCTCTAACAGTCGCTTGACAAGAACTGGCTATGATATTAGCCGTTACTTATATTATAGACGACAATAGTCATGAGCCCGCCGCCATTTGGCAACGCTCAATCCTAGATTACACTGAGGTAACCTACAAGGATGTGGCTTTGGGCTATAGTTCCTACTGCACGGTGGGTTATGGTGAAGCGTGAAAAAGCGCCTGTCATTTATTAGACGTCGTCCATTTCTTGACTCTTTACCCTCAACCATTACATTAGCCGTTAATTTCATGATCACTGCAGTACCTTTCCGTAGAAAAAAAAAAACAAGAGTGGAAGCACACATATTTGAGATCCACGCATGCCGCGGAAGACGCCCAAACTGCGACTCGTGAGTCAGCTGCGGCGTCCCCATAAATTCTCACGTGACGCGTGTAGGGAGAGTGAAGAGCCGAGGGAGCACACGTTGTTCCTGAGCGAACTCGCCGAAACACGCAACGGCGAATCCGTCCAGTCCACCGTTTCAACCTGGTAAATGTACGCACGGGCGACGTTTCTGCTATGGCGACTGACACAGTTGGCGTGTCGTACGGTCTTTCACGGTACAACGGTAAAACAAGAGGGAGAAAAAGAAAGAGAGTTCGAAAGTGAATAAAGAAGAGCAAAGGGAGGGGGTAAAAGCGAGAGAGAATCAGTATGGGTCACGCGACCGAAGAGCAGACGAACAGTGGCCGCAGACGACAGGCGACGGGCCATCGCGCGATCGCACGCAATCGTGCAGCTCTGTGTGCAAAAAAAAAAAAAAAAAGCGGAAAATAGATAAAAGAAAATATTGGCCGGTGTGGCGCACTCCCCAGTCATACAGCGTCTTCTTTCTGCCCGCTAATTGCTCCTCAGTACACACGAAAGGGAAGAATGATTCACTCGCCACGAGCGGGAAGCCATTTTGTTCTTTAACGCGATCACGTGATGTGAATGTCGCACAAAAGATTCAGACTGGCCTCCGAGACACGCCAGCATGTCGAAACGTCTCTGCGCTGTATCCACACCTTAAGCAACGCGAAAACATTACGTGCTGCATGATCCCTTCGAAAAAAAAAAGGGGGGGGGGGCGATTATACGAACCGAGGTGCGTTGTTACACCAGAATCGATGCAGCCGACACAATCGCATTCGACTCCTGGTTCATTTCTGCAGTAATGGAGTTTGAGCCAATCAGAGAAATTATCTTTAACACTACCAATGCTGAAGTATTTTGTTACATGACGGAATATCAATTTATCGTTGTGACGATGGGAACTGCCTCCAGGTATAAGCTGATTCTCACCGCACGGGGTGGCTGGTGCCAAACCCACCACCGGAATTTCAAGAAGTAGGGGTGGTTGCTTGTCTTGCAATGAGAAATAAATGAGCACCTATCACCTCAGACACAGATACCCTCGTGTGGAATCGCGCCTGTATAGGTGGCAATCTCGTATGAGCACTGGATGACGTGCTCCATCTTAAACACCACGCCGTGTGATGGTAGATGGCGCAATAATACAGTTTGCCGCCGCTCCGCCACGCACTGAATATCCTGCAAACTTTTGCGGCCGACACTACTTCATAGGTATGAGTCGATCGTGAATCACGCCACTTTGTAAGAGTTGGCGTTTGTCAGTGCCGCTCATGGTCAAAACGGCCAAACACAGAACGTTCTTCTCGTCTTCATGAGATTCGGCATTTATATCGGATAAACCAAACTTTAGTGGGCAATTCTAACTTGCGTAAATTGTGTCTCCAGTAATCAGCATCTCATTCGAAGCACAGTTACAGAAATCTGAGTGCCGTTAACAAAGTCAGCTTATATATGAGGTGTAGTTTACTTTTAGTGCAAAGGAAACACGGGATAACTGTACGCGCACATCGATACACAGGGCACTAAAGAGGTGGTACCAGCAAGCCCGCATCTTAACCATGGTCAGCTATTGATTAGCAAGGAAATAAACATATCGTAATGTCACAGTTGCCGTTAACAAAGTCAGCTTATATATGAGGTGTAGTTTACTTTTAGTGCAAAGGAAACACGGGATAACTGTACGCGCACATCGATACACAGGGCACTAAAGAGGTGGTACCAGCAAGCCCGCATCTTAACCATGGTCAGCTATTGATTAGCAAGGAAATAAACATATCGTAATGTCACAGTTGCCGTTACGTTAACAAAGTCAGCTTATATATGAGGTGTAGTTTACTTTTAGTGCAAAGGAAACACGGGATAACTGTACGCGCACATCGATACACAGGGCACTAAAGAGGTGGTACCAGCAAGCCCGCATCTTAACCATGGTCAGCTATTGATTAGCAAGGAAATAAACATATCGTAATGTCACAGTTGCCGTTAACAAAGTCAGCTTATATATGAGGTGTAGTTTACTTTTAGTGCAAAGGAAACACGGGATAACTGTACGCGCACATCGATACACAGGGCACTAAAGAGGTGGTACCAGCAAGCCCGCTTCTTAATGATGGTCAGCTATTGATTAGCAAGGAAATAAACATATCGTAACGTCACAGTTGCCCAAAGAAGTTTATAGCCTTTCTGAACAGCCAGTTTATCCCACACCATGCATGATCAATGCATGCGTGCCGACTGAGGAAGCTTGGATTTATGAATTATGATCCGATTTCGGAGGTACAGAGTTTCTTTGTTCGTTATTACCTTCCTGGTAATTGAACAACGCCAATCGTTCTAATTATTCACGGCAGCCGTCGTATAATAACCGCACTTCAATGCGTGCATGTGTCTTCGTATGCACGCGTATTTTTCGAGTGCACATTCCTTCAAAAAACGAACAAAAAAAAACGAGAATCCCGATGCCAAGTGTCGTAACGGCAGTCGAACACGAAAGAGGCGGAATGAATTACTACAAAAAAAAAAAAACAGTGCACGCGCGAAAGGAAAAACGAAGCACTCTAAGCAGACTATGGAACTGGCTGCTCGCTCCATAGATCATTGGAGCTCGATCATCGTGTGCCGCCCTTTCTCAATCTCCTCTCTCCGGGCCAGAACTGTAGCCGCAGGTGGAGAGATATGTGCCCAGCTGGAGGGCATCATACGCAATACACCGCCAGCTTTCGCTCTTTAGGGTTCGTTGCGGTCCGTTGAACTCCCCGCACCGAAACAGGCCTCCGGGCTTTCGAATCGTTTCAGCCATACCTCCTGACAGCACTCTGTTTTTCGGCTCTGTCGCGTTGCTCGTCTCTACTTTTACCCTGTTTTTTTTTTTAGTTGTGCATGTTTTTCTTTGTTGAGTAACAAGCCCTTCCAAAGCAGCATGACACTGCGCAGTCGACAGTATGATGAAAATGATGATAATACCGAGAAGATATTGAGCTTAAATAAAAGAAGAAGGCTCACCACAGCTGCTTGTAAACTAAACACGTAAACTGGAAGAAAAAAAAAACAGAACGGGCCCGCATTTGTGCACGAATGTATACACAGCAAACCATTGTGCGTACCGTTTGAGCGCGGCCAGCATGCCATGTTTGCTTCCCCAAGAGCAACGAGAAGTAAAAGTAAAAAAAAAACGACACGTTGACTTGAAATCAATGTATAACATAACAGTAAAACACAATATGAAGGCACGTTACAGCTTCGTGCCAGCAGCTAGTGACATGCCGGAAGAGAAACAGAATGCCGAGAGAGGAAAGGCGCTCACGAAGTGCATCGACTCCCCCTGACCCCTGTTATTCCGTCCAACGCCGTGTAGGTGCGCTCGCGCAGGTACGTCGTCTGCTACACAGCAGCGTCGTCTGCCACGCACTCGTCTTTCCTGTCGTTTTTGACTCTTAAGCCGGTTCACCGTACGCTGTATGCTGTATGACGGCCGTAGGGTTCCCGTGTATACGCGCGTGATTTTGTGGATAAATCTTTAGCCTTCCGGTTTATTTCCATTGCTCGCATGCGACACATTACGCTGGTTCGACCGACTAAACTGCTCGCGTGGTTACGGAAGCCAACGCGCGCATCTGGAATACGCAAACGCGGATCAGCAGGCACAACACGACATGCACGCCATGGTCGCAAGTCCAACAAGAATTGATCTGTCGTTGTATGCGCATCTGTCCTATCACGAAGAATAGTTGGGCCCTCTCTGTTTCCGAAATTGGCCGTAAAAATGTGCAAATCTTTTTGTTTACGAGTATGCAGTATAGCTCTGAAGAGCTGGGCGGTATCGCGCATGCGCGACGCGTAATCACGTGCTTCGTTTTAGCCAATGAAACAGCGAGTGAACTATTATCCATGGTCATTACAGTTCAACGTCTATACAGACGACGTTGCGGCCCCTCGCTCTCTCTTTTGGCTAGAAAACCAACAACAAACCCTTAATGAAAACAGTGTAGGATACCTGCGATCTGATTAACGACATGGCTTGCGGTGCATCCCAATCGATCATATCATCTGAACGCATCTGCGCTGGTTTTTCCACCCGAGAAGCGAGGGAAAAGCAGCGTGGCGCCGACGGCCAGTGGGAAAAATTGATTTTTCGTTTCTTTCCCGTTTCGTTTCCTCGTACTCTAATCGATTCTGTTAATACGTTTTCTACATTCCCGGCCATTCCGCTTGCTTCAGTGATTCGGTCAGCTTCTGCGAGAGCCTGACAGCGTTGTGACTCGTCACTGGCTCATTGCGATGCACCTGGCACGCTATTGAGCGGCCACATGCCTTGAGCGAACGACTCCGAAGTGAGTGCCAAAGCCCCGTATTCTTGAAGGTTACTTCACTCAAAGCCTCACTTTGACGAGAAAAAGTCGATGGTAACGCTGATTCGAGGAAGCGATTTTTGATTGATTTGTGGGGTTTAACGTCCCAAAACCACCATATGATTATGAGAGACGCCGTAGTGGAGGGCTCCGGAAATTTCGACCACCTGGGGTTCTTTAACGTGCACCCAAATCTGAGTACACGGGCCTACAACATTTCCGCCTCCATCAGAAATGCAGCCGCTATAGCCGGGATTCGATTCCGCGACCTGCGGGAAGCGATTTTTGAGAAGCGCAACGGCATTTTCAGTGAAGCAGCGGTTGATTGCTCTACTCTGTCAAGTGAAGGACAAAATTTGAGAATAATATTCTTTATTGTCATATAATAATAATAATAATAATAATAATAATAGTAATAATAATAATAATAATAATAATAATAATAATAATAATAATAATAATAATAATAATAATATTAATAATAATAATAATAATAATAATATTAATAATAATAATAATAATAATAATATTTTGTTATTATTATTATTATTATTATTATTATTATTATTATTATTATTATTATTATTATTATTATTATTATTATTATTATATCTGGGGTTTTACGTCCCGAAACCATGATGTTTATGATAGACGCCGTATTGTGCAGGACTTCAAAAATTTCGACCAACTGGTGTTCTTTCACTTCCGCTGACATTGCACGCTATCTTCGTGTCAGCAGCAGAGCACCATAGCCACTGATCCACTGTGGCGGACGAATTTCGAGTCGAGAAGCGTTTGTGAATGAGAGCATTACATGAGCTGAAGCTTTATTTTTGTAGTTTCAGTTCCTTTTCAAAAAAAGCGCCGACGTTTCCACTGCCGGCGCTCTTGCAAAGTTGTACGTAGCCTGTATACGCACGTGAAAGCTTTCAGAAGAGACTGACGCGTGCGTACTCAGCGCCTTGGCTGCGACAGGATAGGCGACGTCACTCACAGAGCAGCCAGTGGCGCGCGTGCTAGGATATGACGCTGAAATCAACGTTACCAACAGTACAGCCAGTGGAGAACTCTCGTGATACCAATACCGGACGCCTTTTTCGTTTCTCCAAATGATACACAGCATTTGTGTAAATAATTTGTGCTGGTACCCATATTTACGAATTGGTATACCATAAAAGGGAAACGTGTCTTTACAGCGGTAGCTGAGCGTTTATGTGGATTGTTTCAGCAACAGACAAATCGCAAAGTCACGTAAAGAACGCCAAGCAGCTCGAAAATTGCAGCGCGCAGCTCAAGCGGAAAGCACGCATCAAATTAGCATACACAGGACGAGCGTTGACTAACAACTGTCAAAGCTCAATACCTAAAGCGCGCTGTTCAAACAGAAATAAAGATGCACGAAACGAACGTTCAAGTATACGCAGGAGAAGCACGAACAACTGTCACAATCATTACTTTGTCGTGTGTCAGCAGCGCGCTCCTTTTGTAAACGCAGCCGCCGCAGCAAGCGAACTGACCTACGTCCTCTTCGGAATGACGAGTCAGACAAGCGCGCATGCAGGAGAGACCACGCTCCGTGGAGGCGGCGAGCTTTAGGGCGCTCCCAATGCGAGCCCATCGCGCCATCTCACTACAGATAACGAAAAAGCGCTGTTCCGGAGCTCTCGGGACAGCGAAACAGTGTACAGTGTATTGAAGAGGTGCACCTCTTGTGCTTTCACCGGAAGTTTGCCTTGAAGTTCATTGTAGTTAAATAGAGCACACACGTCAATTTGCTCGTTTCCTCGGCCGAGTTTACAGAAGGAGCGCGCTGCTGGCACACGAAGAATTGTGACTGTTGTTCGTGCGCGCTCGTCCTGTGCATGTTTATTTCAGGCGTGCTTTCTGCTTGAGGTGCGCGCTGCAAGTTTCGAGCTGCTTGCCGTCCTTCGCGTGGCATTGCAATTTGTTAGTGCAGCATTCATTCCTTCGCCGTTGAGGTGAAACAATGCACAATGAATGTTCAACTGCATCTACAAGAACACGTTTCGCTTTCGTGTTATACCAATTATAAAAAGAAGTATCAATCGCGTTTTGTTTTCTTTGCAATCTGCTTGTATGTATTTTACAACGTCATAACCGTGACGGAATTACGTCAGCGGAGCCGTGGTGGACCCCGGCATAAAACACTTTAATTTAAAGAAGGTAAACGGGGATATGCAAACAATCGAATACGTGCGCAGGGCGCAAAGCAGTGAGCTCACTCACGAAGCTATGAGACTAGCTGCAGCGCAGAAAGTCAGGAATCATAATCTTTGACGAGCTAAAAAGTACACGTAAAAATACAGTGAAAAATAGGCCGTAAAGATTAGCCTCGCCAGACTTCAACTAATACTGATCTTGCTTAGTCGTAGTTTTCGTTGACAAGAGGAAAGAGCAGTTCAGCTCTCAACCGAGGTTTTGTTCGGTCATGCGCACAATTGGAAACCGAAAGCGAGCTTTTCTGAATAAAATGATTGTTCGCCTGCTTGCACTCTTTATGTTTGTTGCTGTGATTTGGCGCCAAGAGCTGTAACATCTACTGTTCAACTTGCTCTTTCACTCAAACCATCATGAAGCTTCATTAAAAACATAATTTGCTGGAGTGTGAAGTTTAACGTTCCAAAACCACTATATGATTAGGAGAGACACCGCAGGGGAGGGATCCAAGAATTTCGACCACTTGGGGTTCTTTAACATGTGCCAACGTGCTTCAAGGTGCTTTAAAGTGCAATTCAGTATTGTCGTAACTAGAACGAGTAACAGGGGCGACACCGTTGTTGCCAATGCGTTCCGAGGGAAGGCGTATGCGGCAGTAAGCATCAGCCGCGAGGGCAGTATCGCGAACTCGACAACGGTCCAGACGACCGTGGCTGAAAGAGCAAGCAGTGGTTGCATTGGCCTTCCTGGATAACAAGAGGTCTTCAATTTACAGCGACTCGAGATTGGCGGTCAGAGGATTTGCAAATGCCGCAATATCTGAACTGGCTTTGCGGATTTTTCGGGACAAAGAGATTGAGTCACACACACTCGTTAAGTTCACAGCTCACATGGAATGCATTGAGGGAGCCCGTCTGCCCAATCGCAACGCGTCAGCCAACAGCTGCGCGAGGACTATAGTAAACCACGTAGCTGTCGTGGGGCATGGCGCTGATGTTTTGGAGAACCAAGATCCTCCCATCTCGTAGAACGCAGTAACAAAATATTTAACCTGGCTCGGAGACGATACCGTCCACCACACATAAAACTAAGCATACCTCAGGCACTCAGGCTTCTTGAGGTAAAGGTGCACCCTAACCCTGCGCTATTGCACAAGAATAATGCCACAATAAAGCCAACTAATACATACTTCTGCGATGATATAGCTTACCTAGCTTACACATGCTCTGGCAGTGCCCCGCATTACGCTGTGGCGAAGTCATCACGTCGTCCAAATAGGAGGGTGCTATTACAAGTCCCAGACTAGAATAACAGTTATGGGTAGCCTAAGGAACCAGCGACGCAGCAGAAAGATTTTCTTTCCGACGTAGGAGCGGCCCGAAACGTGCTAAAGCACGTTCCGAGGGACCTAATAATGTTAACCCATCTATACCTTCATTCACCAACGTTTTATGAATAATTATTTAGCTTCTCGTAGTTTTACAGCGATCGGCCGCCTCGATTACTGGCCTTTTTTGGGGGATTCAAGTGGTCGGCGTAAAAAAAAGTCGATTTCAAGTGGTGGACGTAAAAAGGTTAAGTTGGTGAAGTGGGACTATTCACAGTTTGCTGAGATTTATCTTGCGACAAAGTATACCCAGGCTACTGGGAGCCTAAATGAGCCGAAAGAACGTAGTCTATTAAGCCCGTGCCACACGGGAGTCTGGGAAGCCATTGAATCAATGGTCTATTGACTCCTCTGTCAAGCACGAGCTACCATACGGGAGATTTCTCAGGTTATCGAGTCGTTAGTCCATCGAGTCAACGGAACACCCCACACATCACTTGAAACTTCGATGGCTATTGAGCGACCGAAGCGGACTCATCGCAAACGGTTCAACGTCGACCAACGTGTATAACGTAGCCCAGTTTCACCGCTCAACAACTTAAACAACGAACATGCATTCATAATTATGTAAAACAAGTCATGCAAATGTTTAAACAAAAATGACAGACTAATGTGTCCTCTTGGTGCGTTTATGTTATTTCGCTCACGATAGCATGAAAGAGAAAATAAAAATTTGCAGCGCCACACTTTTTTTTTTTTTTTGTGAGAAACACTTGAACCACCCAACCACCGTTCAAAACTACCGTGTAGCAGAACGATAACCCTATCGATTCGATGGATCTGAGGCGTTTCCACGGCTCTAGGGCGTTTCAATCTTGCCCGTGTGACACAGGTATTAAGCAAATCCGTGTACTCCACATCATTCTGATGCCGGCTGAAGCATCCACAGACACTAGCGCTAGAATTCCTTCTGGTGTATCAGTATGAAACTCTATGCCTTCAACTGTACTGCGCATGGTATTAACTTGGGCGCAGTCTACTACAGTGTATGTGTGTGTGTGTGTGCGTGTGTGTGTGCGTGTGTGTGTGCGTGTGTGTGTGTGTGTGTGTGTGTGCGTGTGTGTGTGCGTGTGGTGTGTGTGGTGTGTGTGGTGTGTGTGGTGTGCGTGTGCGTGCGTGTGTGTGTGTGTGTGTGTGTTTGTGTGTGTGTGTGTACCGCCTTAACTATATATACTTGTTTTTATTTTTTCCCCAACCCTTTGCGCATTGGCTTATCTAAGCCGAGCACTGGCGTACTGGAAGGGCTGCTTCGGTATACCCTTGTCTCTCGCTAATGGAAGGAGCCTTGTTTGTCGAAGCGTATAGGAAGCGAGGCGCGCCCGCTCGATGTCCGCGAAATGTGAAGGCGATGCGCCCTTTCAAATGAGCCCTCGCAGCATGTTCTTCTTCTTAGATAAGCGACCAAACTAGAGAGAAACTCCGGCGACGCTCGGGCATCGTGTTTAGACGAAAACAAGAGAAATGAATTTGCCGTCCTCGCTATCTCAATGTGTTGAGTAACGGTCTGGCTTGCACAGCACGGGACATTGTTCTAAACGACCACTTTGATCTCGTATAGCGTTCTTTATTTCGAAGACGTGTTTTATATTGAGCATGCGCAGTATAGTGTGAGTAACGGACTTAAGAGGTCTGCGTCGCTTGTTGCTATACGGGCCTGATATTTTTGGGTTATCCATGTGCGCGTGCGTACTTATCTGCATATATTTCTGACCAGGCTTCCAGTTTTCTGTGCGTGTCATTAAGGTGCATGGCCTCGCTCTAGTAAGCCGGTCATTTATTTGAATATTTCCTTTAAATTATGTATTTTTTGATCACTGCGATCTGCAGCTTGGAGACATTGAAGTATTTGCGTTCCATGTCCTTATGAACATCGTTTAATATCGTGACATGCAAATAAGCTATTCAGGTAATTATGCACGAGGTTTAGTTGGTCCAGGCGTCGTGCTTTTTTTGTGAATAACGGGGTGCTTTCAATGAATAAAATTTTACTCTACTTCGTACAAATTTATTTAACCACGTAGACCATGCATTAAGGGCTATCTAACACTCCATAATTTCCAGAAGTGTGGCGCAGAAGTTCAGTTGGGTATAAGCTTGCAAAACCAAGGTCGTGATGCTTGCGCATATTGTACGTTCTAAGGGTACCGCTCCACGATAAGTAAATTCCACGCAGGCAATTTTATTGTGCTCTGATAACGACGGCCTAGGTAATCATACCACATTTGTATACGAACATATACTGAAATAGATAAGGATATACATACGTGAAGACTCAGTTATGACATTTTTAAATGAATGACACATTCAGATGCCTCATCTGGCGCGATAATTTACTGCCACCGGAGTCAGAACGAGTGTTCGTGTGATTACGCCAGCCTATGGCGTCATCATGACGTGTCAGGTTCCAGAAATTTGCGAGGTCATCCTGACGCCACTGCGCCGTTACATAGCGTGAAGTCACATTACGACGCCATTGTTGCTTGGTCAGATGCAGGCTGACTCCTCCAGCGTGCAGTGGACGCGCCGGCACCTTGAGGGATCCCGGCCGATCTCCTCGAAGCCAGCGCAACCCGGTCTTCGGGTGGATAACACCTTTTGTGTTGTAATAACAGTGGCGCAATTTTATAAGCGTTCCGAATTCGGGTGGAGGCGTTCCGTTCATTACGTCAAAACATATTCGCCAGATCCCAAGTAGCTGGGAATTGACGTTATGCGAAGCTTGCGATGGGAGGTGACCGTGTTGCAATTTTTTTTGAGCAACACGTCATGAAATGACGCTAAATATGTGTAGAAATGTTGCACGCACAGACATATGTTGAAGAGCTGCAGATGTTTATATAACCAGTTGTTTGCACTTGTGAAACAATGCCAACTGGAACATGCGTATTAACATCACTAGAAGCTGATATGAAGCCCTGATGCTCGCGATGATGCCGACCCTGAACACTGCTACAGATTAACTTCGACGCATGGCAACTAACCACACTTTACGCTAACCCGACTTGACGGCTGTATCAAAGGAGTACATATGTAATGTTTATACATTGGGTAGGTAGCTCACTGCAGCAAATAATGATGTTTCACGAAGATTAGCGTCTATTTGAAAAATAGTTCTGAGACCTGGCGTAGCTCTGTGGTATAATGCATCAGTCCCACGAAGAATGCAGATTCCAGCGGGGATTTTCACATTTATTCTTGGCATTTGTCGGGTCGATGCTACCAATGTGGGGTACTATTTCTTAACGCTCGCGCTTTAAAATTCCCCATGTGTGTTCTCGTCGTTCCTGGGTAGATACTAAGAGTCGATCACCTGTACAACATACCCGCATACTAGTGGCACATACCCGCCTGTGGGTATGTGCCAATGTCTGGCGGGAAGTGTTTGTCGACGTACGCGGCAGGATTTAGGCATCATTCATGTCCTGACCAGCACGTCATATTCGTCAAACCATCTTACCCGCCCATGCTAATTTTGGTTCACGTCAAGTTGAGGGGCTGACCACGAGAGCATCCAAACGTAAGCGGCTATCGATCGATAGATAGATAGATAGATAGATAGATAGATAGATAGATAGATAGATAGATAGATAGATAGATAGAGAGAGAGATAGATAGATAGATAGATAGATAGATAGATAGATAGATAGATAGATAGATAGATAGATAGATAGATAGATAGATAGATACGCTCAAAGTCACAGAAGTTTGCTAAGAAATTGCTCGCATTTAAGAGTGGGTGTCCACATCGGTCGCGAGGACGAGGGGAAGTGAACAGCCAACGTTGGAAATGGAGGCGTGCGTCACAATTTTAACGTCGATCAGCTTGAGGAACACGTGCAATTGAAACGTGATGCGTCCAGCGTCTCTGTGGGACGTGCCACGTGTCTCCGACAGAGGCATATAGTGTCTACGAAGGATGCACCCAGTGTCTGTGACGGACACACCCAGTGTCTCTACAAGGGACGCCATCACATTCGTAACACCACTGAGTAATTTGTGCTGTGTGGGGCGAAGCTTGAAAGGGTTCCATCAGTAAACCGTGAATCTTTCATCTGCCTGCCTGCCTGCCTGCCTGCCTGCCTGCCTGCCTGCCTGCCTGTCTGTCTGTCTGTCTGTCTGTCTGTGACAACGGACACGGACAGATGGGTGGCTACGACAACGGAAGGGGGATTGAACAACAGCGTAAGTGCATGAAGCCCACTGCGACGCCATGTTCTCAAAGTACCCGGATACTGAAAAGGCGCGAAGCGCTTACATTTCACGCCACCTCGCAGCGTTTCAATCCATCTGTTGCGTTTTGGACGGTATCTCCAACCACTCTTTTGCTTTCGTCCAGAAAATGGACGGAAATGGACACGTGACACATTGGTTTGCATGACATAGTACGTCGCTAGTTCATGGCACTGCGGCCCAACCTCTCTAAACCTTCCTAAAACCAAGGAGGTCACGCCCAGCGATTTTAACGTGGCAACCTTTTCTGGTCAGATACAACGCCTCCTAGAAAAAAGCTTGCCTTGAACGTCGCTCTCTTTTCAATTGGGAGCTTCGTACCAGCACGCAATCTCGAAGGCCATGCCTCCTGCCGCGTGTGGTGACCGTCCGCCCCGTACGTACGCTCACCTTCACACCGATCTGTTACATGACATCACAGGTGCTCGGAGGTAGCGCTTCTGCTATTTTTTTCAGTGCCCCAGTGAACGCTCTCTTCGGGCCGTCGAGCGCGCGCTTCGCCTTCGCTCGCCGTAGTCGCATGGTGGCGCTGCGCGAGTAGACTACGAGTAGTAGTACATCCCAGTTCCTAGTAGTACATCAACAGGCCAGGATGGCATTCCAATTATGCTGATAAAGACATTAGGTACGAAGTCTAGACAGGCTTTGAGAGAGGCAGTGAGCAAAATAATAATCGATGGTGACGTCCCCGATGGATGAAAACTTAGCAGGATGAGCATGCCTATAAAGGAAAGGGGGACAAAGCTGACATAAACAACTATCGTCCTATAACAGGGACATTAGTGGTCTACAGGCTGGCGATGCAGATTATAAAGGAAAGACTGCAGGCATGGATAGAGGATAAGGGGGTGCTGGGGAAACTGCAGAATGGGTATCGGAAACACAGGAGGTTGGAAGGCAGTCTGTTCTCACTGACGCAGTGCATCGAAATAGCAGAAAAGGAACACAGGCCCCTGTGGCTAGCATATTTGGATATCAAGGGAGCATACGATAACATGGTTCAAGAGGACTTGTGGGAAATACTGGACACACTAGGTGTGGAAGACGGAGTCACTAATTTTTTAAAGGATATCTATAAAGGTAACGAGTCAGTTATAAAGTGGTAAAACAGGTATCCAAGCCCGCAGAGGTAAAACGGGGGCTTAGGCAGGGTTGTCATTTGTCCCCCTTGTTATTCATGATGTATCTACAAGGATTAGAGGCCAAATTAGAGGGAAGTGGACTGGGCTTCAACCTCTCTTTCGGCAAACAAGGAAAACTCAATGAACAGGCACTACCAGCATTGATGTAGGCACATGTTATAGTGCTAATGGCCGACAACAAGGAAGATTTGCAGAGATTGATGGACATCTGCGGTAATGATGGGGATAGGTTAGATTTCAGATTCAGTAAGAAAAAATCAGCAGTCATGATTTTTAATGATAATGAAGGTAGTGAGCTTAGATTGCAGAAGGTCACGCTAGAGATAACAGATAAATACATATATTCGGGCGTATGGATTAGCAATGGGACCGAGTTCCTAAGAAAACACGAAATATACGTGATGACTAAAGGTAACAGGAATACAGCGGTGATGAAAAACAGGAAACTGTGGAATTACAATAGGTATGATGTTGTGAGAGGAATATGAAGAAGGGTCATGGTTCCTGGTCTGACGTTCGGCAATGTGGTCTTGTGCATGAGATCAGAAGTTCTAGCAAGATTAGAAATTAAGCAACGTGGAATAGGTAGGCTTGCCTTAGGAGATCACGGAAATATATCAAAGCAGGGAGTACAAGGTGATATGGAATGGACATCATTTGAGGGCAGGGAAGCTAACAGCAAGTTAAAATTTGAGAAGCGATTGAGAGAAATGGGGCATGAGCGTTGGGCTAGGAAGGTATTCAGCTACTTGTACACGAATGGCGATACAAAATGGAGGAAGCGAACCAGAAAATTGACTGATAAATACTTAAAAACAGCAGGGGGCCAAACCAAAAAGAATGATCGGTTAAGAAGAAGGTGAAGGAAGCTGAGACATATATATGGAGAATTGGCATGATTAAGAAGTCCGCACTAGAGATCTATCGAACTTTTAAGCAGGAAATTGCCAAGGAAACGATCTATAATAATACTCGGGCAAGTTCTCTTATGTTTGAGGCCAGGACGGGAGTATTGCGAACCAAGACATATTGAGAAAATTCGAATGGGTAGATATGGTATGCAGTGCGTGTGAAGTGGAAGAGGAAACTGCTGAACACTTGATAATATTCTGTAAAGGGCTTCACTCTATAGTTCAGGATGATGGCCCAGAGTTATTCAAAGCACTGGGGTTTAGGAACAGAGAGGGCAAGATAGAATTTAAGCGGGTAGAATTAACTAGAAGGAGGTTATCTGTTTGGTGGCCAAAGTCAAAGCACGAGTGAAAATGAAGCCCTTCACTGCAAAGTACGTTTCCCCAGCCCCACTATTTAAAGGGAAAAAAGTAAATCTAGTTTTTGGTTCACTAAGTATTACGGCTTAGTGACGTTAGCTACCGCCCGATCTAAAGGGTACATACATATCAATCCAGCCATCCATTCATACGAGATGCTGGCACTGAACGGCCGCTCGTGTTAGGAAGCACACAAATTCGCGTTTTCATGCGATTTATTTTGCATTCGTGCTTCTCACCCACTTTCACGAATGCAAGAGGGTGAAAAGTAACACGAACATAGCGGCGCGATGTTTTCACCGGGCTCTGTTAGGCCGTGCTACCGGCTCGATAAATGCGTTCAAGTTGTATAGCGTTCGCATTTTCTTTTCTCTTTCACTAATTGCAACCTCGTTATTCGCATGCCTCAGTATATAATACCTCTGTTTAGCACTCTGCATATCTAACGGAAAGAGATCAGATCGTCTTTTTTTTTTCCATTTCTCATTAGTTAGAAAAAAAAAATCACCGGACCCCTTATGAATTCAGCTGAGACGACTGAAAGGCAAGAACTATCCATGTTTTCTTCCGATTCAATGCACTGTATAGTTCCTGCTTCCCTCCAGGATATTTCTGCGCCCAGCATTGTTTTCTTACTGCCTCAAGGATTGAAGACAAAGCTAGCTTTCTGCCCCTGAGCTGGTTATGACCTGCCCTCATTGTCGGCCCATTTCAACCAAGTGAAGATGTTATATGATGCCGTCAAGTTATGTGACGTTCCGATACGTCATAAACATTCATGACGTGTGACGTCATATGATGACGTTTTCCCGTAACAATTTCTTTTAACACTCGTGTTCACGCCACCAACGGGAGGGGATGCTGGACGCCGCCGGTGATCAATTATCGCTCTTTATGAGGCATTTATATTGCCTTAACGGACAGTACGGCTGTAGCTCTGTGAAATTGCAGCTTCCGCTGCTATTCGGGGAAGAGTGCTTGCACAAATCAGGCAGAACAGTTGGTCTCCAAAAAAAAAAAAAAATCTTCGTACTACACGCTAATATGTAGCCGTCATTTACAACCAGACTATCTTATAGATTATAAGTAGTGGTGGCTGAAGACTTCCCATCACTTAAGGCAACATGATAATTGCTATCACTAAACAGGAGTGCGCTGCATCCGAACAGTCAACGAATGAGTCTATCAATAACAACGGTGCCACGCGATCACTTTTATGTGCAACGCTAACATAACACCCCGAAGCTGAATGGGAGCCCGTGGGCACCACAATACATTAGGCTCTGCTCTGCTCGCTACCGAATTAAGAGGACAGAGTGAAGAAGAAAGAAACAGAGCCCAGCAGCCGGATATTAAAGCTACAACAATCCGTCCACGAATACACAGACAAGCACAAGTCACTGACCACAGGCCGCATTTTTCATGCCTGTCACCTTGTCTCAAGTTGAAAACAGTCAATAATGATGATGATATGTGGGGTTGAACGTCCCGAAACCACCATATGATTATGAGAGACGCCGTAGTGGAGGGCTCCGGAAATCTTGACCACCTGGGTTTGTTTAACGTGCACCCAAATCTGAGCACACGGGCCTACAACATTTCCGCCTCCATCAGAAATGCAGCCGCCGCAGCCGGGAATCGAACCCACGACCCGCGGGTCAGAAGCCGAGTACCTTAGCCACTAGACCACCGTAGTGGGGCGAGAACAGGCATTAGACGACTGACTATGTTTTGAACAGCGCCTTTTCAGAACATGGGCCATGATGACAGAAATGGCGCCTCATATGCAGCTGTTCTTTTTTATTTCACGATGATTTCATTGTTTAGGCTCTCAAATGGTGAAATCACCTGCCATAGTTCATCATTTTCTGATACTTGCTTTTTCTCGGTGGCAAAACCTTTAATGCTTTGCGATGGGAACGGATGATGACCTACATCTGTGGAAGAAGTGCAAGAGCTCTAGGCTTGCGCATAATGTGCCACGAGAGTAGCAAGCATCGAGGAACGTTAGACACCCAAGCTTTTAATATTAACTCCTGTCAAAGGCTGCTCTCGAAAAGCGACTTTCAGTTTCTCAAAATAAAGAAAAAAAACAACTATCAGTTATGCGAACGCCATGGTGACAAAATGATTTTCCGCGGATTAGTGGCAACAGCTATCTGGTATCGACCTAGCACACGACGCGCGAGTGCCTCGATTAAGTCGTGAACGACACATGTCTTTGAAATGAGCTGGGTGTCCGTAAGAACAAGTGCTTCATGATTCTCGTTTTCAAGTTTTCATTACACCTTGAACAATGTGAATACAGCCGAAAATCTAGCCGTACAGCAGCTTCGAAAGCAGCCGCAGCATTCGTTCGCGCGAGAGACGACGTGGCGGAATGCCTACTCTAGTTGCGGCGCCTGGCGGCGAAACACCGTACTAGCACTGACAGCTGTTTCCCATTGAAATTCGCTTCTTCTCCCAGGCACTGAAAAAATACAGGAGGCGCTGTCGGAGGCAACTGTGAGAGCATTGCTGCGTTTGCAGGGGACGGCCGCCAGAGGCGTTTACCTTCATACCGGAGGGGGAAGGTAAAATCAGAGGGTATAGCAGCACATTCACGGCTCACACTCAAGGGATATTATTTTTAGGGGGCATTGTGAGATAGCACTGAATGTGCGCCCTTCTGCTACTAGTTTTTCTAGTAATCATCAAATTGACGGCAAATTTTATTGCAGATTAGGTCACCGACACTCGTCTCTCATCATCAGAAACAACTATCTTTTTATTTATGATTAACGCGTGCAGGTTTCCTCCTCAACTGAAAAGAGTGCGTGGTTGCCGCTCCTCTAGTACAGCCAGGGAGGTAGCAACCTACTACTATGACGACTACTATTACGTACATTGCGGACGCATGACCCACGTCTTAAGGAGCTTCACCCCTAAAAAAAATTTGACGATCAAAAATACAATGTGTTCTAATATGCGAGAGCAATAAGTTGTCCCAGTTGTGCTTAGAAAACGTAGTGAGCGATTTAGAGTACTGGACATTCTATAAAAAAGTATAAAGCTGTCTCATGGGCATCACTTTCCAGATCAGAAAACTCAGAGTGATTTCCAAAATTCAGAGGGCTTAAAGTCGCTTCCCCAACTTCTCATCCACACTAATCAGTGCCCGCGGCATTAGAATGTTAGCAAGTGTGGGCAAACGTGGGCCACAGTACTTTTGCGCAATCACACTTAAGTCTTGCGGCGGGCTCTTTTATATAAAAGTGCTGCTCAAGGTACGCGAACCTTCTAATCTAATAAAATAGCATTGCCAAAAATTATAACAATATACGACAACGTGTGAAGCGGTTTTACAAGATGCGAACGTCGGGTCTAGTTTTTCACGTAATTGCTCCCATAAGCTGAGTTCTTGTTAAGGGCTATGCCTGCAAGGTAAATTGGGGAGCGTATTCATACAGCTGGAGTAAGCGAGCGGAAGAAATAACCCTGCACGCCGGAGGAGGACGCGCCCCCTTTACGGTTTGATTAGGCGAAGCAAATAGGAACTGGCAACTACCGTAATCACTTCCGATCTCAGTCACCGTGCACCCGTTCCCCTCCACCCATGCCTTTCTACTTATCTGTTTACATACATTGCATTGATATAAAGCTACGCCTTCCCAACGACTCTCTCTCTCTCTCTCTGAGGGCTTCCTGATTTCCCTAATTTTCCTTTTGTTTTCGTCTTTCCCGCTTGCTAGCTTGCCAATATGGTTGCACAACGAAATGAGTCAGGGATCAAACTATGGCTGGGAAAGGTGTCACGGAAACTGTATCCGCTCGGCGGTAGCGGTGAAAACACGCGGCTTAAAAGGAAAATAATGTGTCGGCCTGCTCCCTAGAATGCCAGTACCGGGGCCGGCACAACGGGGAAAATTGGGGCGAAGGGTAGAGAGTTCGCTGGCATCTACGATGAAGCCGATGCTGATTAAGCGCGCATCGCAAGTGACAGCTCGCAATAAAAAAGGCAAGCAAAGTGACAGTGACGCGATTTGGCATGAAAGAGAAAAACAGGAAAAGGCGAAAGAAAAAGTGAGCCAGTATGCCAGTAGGGTCCAGCTGAATCCCTCTCATAGCGGTGAAATTGCTGTCTAAACTACCTCGTGTTATTCTGTGCCTACGCCTCCTTGGCCTTATCCCACTCAATGTTTGTTTTTTTGTTTTTTACAAATTTATTCTGCTCCACTGCTCCCCCTTCTTTTACCTGATTTGTTTTTGTTAGAATTTTTTTAGCTCTTTTAGTGCTATGGCGCCCCGCCGCGGTGGTGTAGTGGCTAAGGTACTCGGATGCTGACCCGCAGGTCACCGGACCGAATCCCGGCTGCATTTCCGATGGAGGCGGAAATGTTGTAGGCCCGTGTGCTCAGGTTTGGGTGCACGTTAAAAAACCCCAGGTGGTCGAAATTTTCGGAGCCCTCCACTACGGCGTCTCTCGTAATCATATGGTGGTTTTTGGACGTTAAACCCCACACATCAATCATTTTAGTGCTCTGGCGTATTCTGGTTTCAGCGCGTCAGGATGCAAAGGGAAACGGTGCCGACGTCCAAACGTCACCAAGCCAGGTGTGCCCTTTAGAGGTGTTCGTCTCGCCTTGCCAGAACGTGTTAGCCGACACACTAAAGAAAGGACACCCCTAGCTTGCATAACTCATAATGCTGCGCAAGGGCTTCAGTCTAGGAAAAAAATACTAGGAAAAAGCTCGAAGGGTTCTTGACGCATGCGCTTAAAAAGACTGGAAGGCGGAAGCCCATTCGTTCTGGCTTTTTAACCGCCCTCCACCTCCTAGTAAGTAAAAAAATGGCCGCGTACCTGCGTGCTTCACTGCAAATGTCGCCGAAAGACGATAGTCCGCCGCCTGCCAAGCGCCAATTAATGTTTTGCTTTGAATGAGACAGATACTCCTCTATGCTGAATCGGCCGCATCTGGCTGTCATTAATACAATGGAGTAGGTTCTGCGTGACATATGGACGCCAACTGGTGGTGCCGTCAGGAAACATGAGCTTGTACAGAACCCAGGGCCAATGCCAGGTGGCAGCACCATATTGTCGGCAGAGCGCTTTTTCAGGCATCGCATCGCATTTTCAGCGCAGTGCAAGAAACACTTAGATTTTTATAAGTACGTATCTAATTATTTTCTAGTAAAGGAACACCTAAATTTTTAATACTTACGTATTGATGCTGCGCCTAATGTTTGCGTAGATTTCACTTTTTGATTGACATTGTTCACAACGCGGCCATCTGTTCAAGATGACTGGACGTTCAGCAAGTGCTTAAACTATGGCCGATTGACTGAATCGTGTGACAGACAGACAGACCAAAGTTTCTGCGTTCAAGTACATCAAAAGAAGACGGTCGCTTTTAATCCTGCAGTGCCACCCCTGGCCATTTTCTGCAGAAATCGACGTTTCTCGTTCTTACAAGGCACTGATACATAGCGATACTCTGCAACAGTACTTAAAAACAGGTGCGTTACCTTCAAAAGTAGCATGTGGCTACCGCAGTTCAGGTATACACTGGCCTCTTCTGCGTCATAGGATTGGTGCAGAAGTTTTCGCTGGTTCTTTAAATTTCGGACTGCGTGCACGGGTTCCTGCGACTCTTTTTGTTTCCGTCTTTTCTTCTTACTCTTCCTCAGGATGTTTGAGCCGAGGTCAACCAACCTCCACATGGCAAGAGCTGATTCGTTTCTCAAAAGTTTGTTCTAGAATGATTTACGACATACTTTCTTGAATATTTTGCCACTAATGTGCCGTTTTGTTCAAAGTTGTCGGAATGATGCTTTATTTTGCGTCGGTCATATAAAGTGCGCCAACAAATCCCATAAAACGTCATCATAGCTTGGACTTATACACACCCTTTGCGTGCCTCCATGTTATGACATTGCGTAACAATATTATCCCACTTTCATGACGATGGTGATACCTGCCATTACGATAACGACTTCCCGACCTCGAGATAATAACAATAATGACCATATTCAGTACGCTGCTAAAATTGTATTACGAGTTTCGTGACGGTCACGATTCTTTGTCTGGTTCCTGTTCATACGCTTTCACTATGACCATGATTGTCAATGAATTAGTACTACAGAACGTTTTGTTGGTGCTTCTATAACGAGTTCTTAGGCGTTGTACAATTCTTCTAGTATTCATGTTATCAAAAAAACAGAAACTTCCTGTATGAGCTGAAGTGCAGAATCGACGAGACAAGGCCTAAAGGTCCAATCACTCATCAGAATTTCTAAACGCTATAGCAAAGCAAAAAAGAGTGAAAGAAAAAGGCTGCTGATCAGTTACCATGATTCCCGACTACCCGGAATGTAGGCTCGTATATTGGTTGTGAGCAAACAATACAAGTACTAAGTGTGACAATATTTAGAAAAGAAACATGAAAAAATAAAAATTCGCCGCAGTTTCGGAAACTTTGAGCTATCTGAAAAATAAACTACTTGTTAACCGCGTACAGTGTTCTTTTTTTTCTCCTTTCCTACAGTTTGAATGCGTAGGACAAAAACGTTGCTTGCAAATGCGCCAACCTTTTTTTTTGTTCGTTTTCTTTAGCTTGGGAGAGCGCAGCTATTCAATGCCTGAAGCGATGTGCGATAGAAAATGTGAATTGGCAGCCACTCAATAAAATCTATGGTGGATGCCAGCCATGCCGATAGAGAAGCCACCTCTGTCCTTTTTTTTTGGTGCGGGGGGGGGGGGGGATCGCTCGCTGTATTAGCCACGTTAAGTCACTTAGCTCAGAAGGAAATGCGGGATCGCATGTTCTTTCCTTAAAGAGCCGACATTCTAGAAAAACGCGATAAGGATTTGCGCTAGTACTCGGCTGCTGACCCATAGGTCGCGGGATCGAATCCCGGCTGCGGCGGCTGCATTTCCGATAGAGACGTAATGTTGTAGGCCCATGTGCTCAGATTTGGGTGCACGTTAAAGAACTCCAGGTGGCCAAATTTCCGGAGCCCTCCGCTACCGCGTCTCAGAATCATATGGTCGTTTTGGGACGTTAAACCCCGTATATCAATGAAAGATTTGCGCTAGAATGCATCACACATCAAAAAGTGCACTTGAAAGACAAATAAAACAGGCGCGACGAAGTAATGACGTGGCATAAGACACGACAGAATACACAAAAGTTGAGGCTAATCAAGCAGCGCTCGTTCGGCTTTCGGCGTGTGCCGAGATGCCGTGACCTGCTCGCACGTGCCACCAAAGTCACTAAAAAGCGACACAGAAGCGACGTGTCGAAAAAGTAAAATGTAATGAAGTGAACCAACAAGCGCGGACCTCGGCAAAGTCGGCGATTCCACGTGCGTGGTGGCGTCACCAGAAATAGCGGCGTGGGACAATTCGTACACAATACACGGTCGCTGCTTTGGCCGGCTTAATCTGGAGCCACGTGGTAGAACCCAGCAACGTTGGGGGGAGGGCAGGAGCAAGCTGTCCGAGTTTGTGTGCACACGCGTTCGGACCTCGACGTGGACGTTAGCGAATATGTTCATGCCGTGGTCGAAGCGACCGCGCGGCGCCTCTGGCCCAAGGATTTTGAGTGATGGGCGTTCGCGATAAGGGGCGGCTGCGGTGGAATAGAATGTGTAATAGGAGAGGGTGAGTGCATCTATCAGCTTTCGTGGCGTGGCGGTTCCCTCGGGCAACAAGCGGCGCGGCGCAGTTTTCCCACAAGACCCCTATCTTCCCTATCTCCCGCGGCCCTCTTCTCGTGACGCGCCGTCGGGAACCGTTGGGTGAGCTTTTCGAGCTCTCCCACTACTGCAGCTTGAGTGGTGGCGAAAAGGTGGAGGTGCTCGTGCGGGCGTTGCGCACTCCTCTTCCGGTGAAGTGGCGCTCCAACGTTGCAGCACGCTTCTTTCTTTCTTTCTTTCTTTCTTTCTTTCTTTCTTTCTTTCTTTCTTTCTTTTCTTTCTTTCTTTCTTTCTTTCTTTCTTTCTTTCTTCTTTCTTTTTTTCCTTTGTTTCTTTCCTTCTTTCTTTCTTTCCCCTCCTTCAATTCTGACTAGATAGCGGACTGCTGAGTTGGACGTTCTCCCCTGTTTGTGTCATTGGTAGCGACCAACTCCGAGGATTGGCTAGTGAGCGCTGCCAACGTTACAGTGACGTGAGCTTGCCATTCTAGAGACCACCTAATTCACGGTGTGCGTCTCTTCAGCGTTACGAAGCTGCTGTGAGGGCACGCTTCATCGCTAAGGTATTGTTCACCCCACTTGGGCATTGTAGTATGGGCTTAGCAGACAAACTGTGGCGTCCGCGAATAAGTTTCGCATGCGACATCTCCGAGCTTGGCGAAAGAAGCTCGCAAGTAAAGCAGAGCCCAGTGTTCTGAAATTTGTGCGGAGTCACCGTACCACAGTTGCTGGTCGGACGCACGATGCAGCGTGTCATCAAATATGAAACCTGCTAAACTTGAATACTCGAAAAAAGGACAATAACTTATTACAAGCCTAAAGAACCCATATCATAAGATGCACCGGCACTAAGCGATGGAAGTGACGGGGTGCCTTCTTGGCCCAGTATATATATCTACAAATGTGGTTCCAGTTTATGGTCCTGTTGTTATTTGTCATTGTTATCGAAGTTCCACTAGGCAATGACACGAAAAAATGACGTGCACAGACACTAATAAGAAAACTTCTATGTAACGACTCTAAACAAGAACCACATGTTTCTGATAATGCGCAGCTGCCAAGGATATTAGCCCAAGAAGTTGAAGCTTTTGGGACGTCAAACCCCACATGATGTCACGGCAAGGATTCTTCGACGCCCGCATTGCACACCTACAAAGCAGGCGCTCGCTTCGTAAGCTGTCTGCGTTCACTGCTTGCTCATCTAAAGCTACAGATAAATTACGAAAACAGCATCAAAAATCGTTCTGGTAAAACAATGAAGAAAAAATAATTCTGCTTCTCTAAACGGTGCCAAAACTCGGTGGTATGAAATTTTAAATCAGCTTCGTTTTGCACCCCTGGCCTCAGCAGCCGCTACCGGTGTAAGAAGCAAGGACAAGATTTAGGGGTGAAGCTCCTAAAGGCGTGGGTCTGTACATTCCATGGGGTTTGTTGTTGGTGATGTATGCGTAGCCACCGGTGGCACATATCCGCTTTAGAGCAGGGATGTGCCACAGGGGATGCGAGATTGGAGATGGCGGTACTGGGATTTGATTGATTGATGTTTGAAGTTTTGTGGCGCAAGGGCCGTTTCACGGCCAAAGAGCGCCAGTGCATGTTACTAAGAATATGGACAATGATTGTGATAAGCGGCTGTATAAAGGCCATAAAATTCCTCGCGGTAAGGCGGGTAAAAACATACAAATAATAAAATCATGACCATGCCGTGAAAGGTGTGTGTGGTGAGGATAGATGACAAGAGTTGGTGATTATAAAAAACGATGGTGGATATGAATGGCATTAGCACAAGTGCCTCACTCGTTCATGCCCTTGCGTCCAAGGGCCGTGAGGCAAGTGCTTTCTTGTGTAACCGCCGCAGCAAAAACCTCTCTAGAGAGGTCGTGCTACGGAATGCCCGGGCGTATGACATGAAAGCTGTGAATTTCTTTTAAAAACGCTAACAATGATTTATGACTAAAAAGTGGTTCCCTACCGACAAACATTGCAGGGTGTGAAGGTATATGTTGTCGGTAGAGTAATGGAAAATGTTGTTTTCTTAGAGTTTCTAAATGTTTACACTGGATTAGTATGTGAAGGACTGTTAATGTTTCACCACATTTGTCGCACAATGGTGGATCGTCACTAGACAAAAGATGTGTGTGTGTTGCGTATGTGTGTCCTATCCTGAGTCTCGTTAGTATTACCTCTGTATAACGCGATTTTGATACTGGCAGCCAATGACCAAGGTGTGGCTTAATAATGTGTAGTTTGTTTTGTGTGTGTGTATTCCACTTGCTCTGCCAGAAGTCTCTGATGTTTCGTTTGAGAGACGGCTTAAGATCAAGGGCCGGGATTAATATGGGTGTAGGGGCAGTGCTTTTGTGGACGGATGCAGCAAGCTGATCCGCCATCACGTTGCCTTGAATTTCACGATGCCCTGGCACCCAGCACACTACAACATGTTGGTTGAGTGTGTAAAGTGTGCACAAAATAGAGTAAAGTGAGATGAGGACAGGGTTTTTTTTGTTTTTTAAGACTGTGCAGAGCCGTTACCACACTAAGCGAGTCTGTATAAATTACTGCTTTTTGTATTTGTAATTGTTTGATGTGTTTAGCTGCCACAAGTATCGCGTAAGCTTCCGCCGTGAAGATACTTGTGTCTGGATGTAGAGGGCCAGCATCCGAAAAGGAAGGGCCAACAGCAGCGTAGGACACACAGGAGTTAGACTTAGAGGCATCTGTAAAAAACTCAGGACGTGTGTATTTGTGTTGAAGTTCCAAGAAGTATGTTCGAATATGGGCAATAGGCGCATGTTTAGTAACTTCTAAAAAAGACACATCGCAATCTATAGTCTGCCACTGCCACGGTGGCGGGTATGCTACAGGAGCCATTAAATTGTGTTCGAGTGACACTCCAGTGTCCTCGGCTAGACCCTTCAGGCGAACTGAGAAGGGCTGCCTCATTGAAGGCCTGTTTTGAAAAAGAATGGAGCTCGACAAGTCATTTATAGTAGAGTATGAGGGGTGCCTCTTGTCTGCTTTCACCTTAAGGAAATAAACAAAGGACATGTAGGTTCTTTGCAGGTGAAGCGACCACTCATTTGACTCAACGTAAAGGCTTTCTACGGGGCTGGTGCGAAAAGCACCCGTAGAAAGGCGGATGCCCAAATGGTGCACGGGGTCCAGCATCTTCAAGGCACTTTGAGTAGCAGACTGATAGACAACGGCCCCATAATCTAAGCGGGTGCGAATGAGGCTTCTATAGAGGTTCATGAGGCATTGCCTATCACTACCCCAAGTAGTACGTGACAACACTTTTAAAACATTCATGGCTTTTAAACATTTTGTTTTAGATACTTGATGTACGGCACGAAGGTCAACTTGTTGTCCAAGATTAGGCCTAAGAATTTATGCTCGGCTTTGACGGACAGACGTTGCCCGTTCAGTCGAATGTCAGGTTCCGAGTGCATGCCTCTCTTTCGAGAGAACAAAACACACGTGCTTTTTTGTGGGTTAAGTCGAAATCCGTTTTCATCTGCCCATTTGGAGATCTTATTTAAACCCAGCTGAACCTGCCGCTCACATATGGCCAAGTTGCATGACTTGAAGCCAAGCTGAACGTCGTCGACATATGTACAATAGAACATATTGCGGGGAATGGACAAGTGCAAAGAGTTCATTTTGATAATAAAAGTGTGCAACTAAGCACGCCACCTTGTGGCACGCCTGTTTCCTGGACAAATGTTTGGGAAAGCACACTGCCCAGACGGACACGGAAAGTCCGCTTTGACAGGTAACTTTCGATTATATGAAACATTCTTCCGCGCACACCAAGGTGAGACAGGTCTCTTAGAATGCCGAACCGCCATGTTGTATCATACGCCTTTTCGATATCTAGGAACACAGAGAGAAAATATTGTTTATGGACGAAGGCGTCTCTGATCTGAGCCTCGATACGAACAAGGTGGTCTGTGGTGGATCTACCTTCTCGAAACCCGCACTGAAATGGGTCGAGCAAATTATTTGTTTCAAGGAAATGTACAAGTCGGCAGTTTATCATTTTTTCGAAGACTTTGCACAAGCAGCTTGTAAGTGCTATAGGCCTATAACTCGAGGGTAAAGAAGGGTCCTTGCCCTCTTTCAAAATGGGAATAACAATAGCCTCTTTCCAGGAGGTAGGAATAGTGCCAGAAGACCAAATAGCATTGTACAAACAAAGTAAGGTTTTACGGGTTTCGTTTGGTAGGTTTTTTAACATTTCATACATCACACGGTCAGAACCTGGGGCAGAAGTACTGCAGGAGTTTAGAGACATTTGCAGCTCAGCTAGACTGAAAGCTTGGTTATATGCCTCGGATCTAGTGCATTTGTGTTCGAGTTTCTGCTTTTCTATTCTTGTTCTGTATTTTTGGAAAGTGTCAGTATAGTGGGACGAGCTGGATACCCGTTCAAAGTGTGCCCCGAGGAAGTTTGCCTGATCTTCCAAGGTATCACCTTGAGTGTTTACGAGTGGAAGTGTGTGTACTTGTTTCCCTGCTATCCTACCGACCATGTTCCAGACTTTTGCCTCCTGTGTGTATGAATTAATCCCTGACAAAAACTTCTGCCAGCTTTCTCTTCTGGCCTGCCGACGCGTTCTCCTTCCTTGAGACTTTATTTTCTTGAACGTGTCAAGATTTTCCGCTGTTGGCGAGTTGCGCAGCAATCTCCATGCCCTGTTCTGTTCCTTTCGCGCATTACGACACTCCGTGTTCCACCATGGGACGTGTCGTTTGCCGGGCATTCCAGATGTTTGCGGTATGCACCTGGCTGCTGCGTCAGTTAGAAAAGCTGTGAAGTACTTCACAGCTTCATCTATGTTTAACCTACATATGTCTGTCCAACTCAAACGTGTAGTGTTGTGGAACTGTTCCCAGTCTGCTTTGTTTATCAGCCATTTGGGAACATGTAGAGGACATTCATATGTTGTTTGTGAACTCAACACTACAGGAAAATGGTCACTTCCATATGGATTGTTTATGATTTTCCATTTCAATAGGGGTAGAAGTGAAGGTGATACGATGCTGAGGTCTATAGACGAGTAAGTTTTGTTGGCAACGTTATAGTAGGTTGGCTCTTTCCTATTCAACAAACAGGCGCCGGAAGAGAAGAGAAATTGTTCAATGAGACGACCTCGTGCATCACAGCGAGAATCGCCCCACAGTCCACTATGTGCATTTAGGTCCCCAAGAAGCAAATAAGGTTCCGGTAGTTCGTCTATTAGGGACTGAAATTCACGTTTTTCAAGACGTTGGTGGGGAGGTACATACAAAGAGCAGATGGTGACGAGTTTGTTTAAGAGTACCGCTCGAACAGCCACCGCCTCAAGGGATGTCTGGAGTGGTAAATGTGTACACGCTACTCCTTGGTTAATAATAATGGCTACGCCACCGGATGACGCCACAGCATCATCTCGGTCCTTTCGGTATATGACGTAAGCACGTAAAAAATTTGTATTGGAGGATTTAAGATGTGTTTCCTGTACACACAGCACTTGAGGTGAGTGTTTGTATAAAAGCTCTTGGACGTCGTCGAGGTTTTAAGCAGGCCTCTGACGTTCCAATGTATAATTTGTGTTTCCATATTGGAAGTAAAGTAGTGCTGTGTGTACGTTAAGGGAGTGACTTGTTTAAACTGAAAGGTCGAGCTCAAGTAGCAGGGCTATTATCAGGCCCTGTTATGAGCTTTTTAGTTTTCTTGGCGCGCTCCAGAGAGCCGCGCCGCTCTTTTGGCACCAGAGGTGCCGCCGTATCCATTGCCTCCTCGGAGGCACTGGATGCCCGCTCATGCGAGCTGGTTTTTCGAAGCTTGGGCCTCGCCTGGCGAGGTGAGGCCTTGAGACCCGAGGACCCTGGAGTCCCTGGTCTCTGTTCAATAGTAGGCGGAGTAGACTCAACTACTGCCGCCTTGGGGGCAGGCGCCACAGCCAATGGCTCGCTCTGCGCAGGCCGAAGGAGTGGCGAGGGCTGGTGCGACACTGCCCCCTGGCGCGCCGCATCAGCATATGTAGGGCCATAAAATGGCGAGACTCTTTTTCTTGCTTCTTTAAATGTAATGTTTTCTTTTATCTTTAAAGTGATGATTTCTTTTTCTTTTTTCCAGAAAGAACAAGAACGTGAGTACGCGGCATGATTACCGCCACAGTTTACACAGTGTGCAGGTGCTTCGCAGTTGTCGGACGCATGGCCCACGACTCCACACATAGCACAAGTTTTCTGGCCACGACAGCTTTGCGAGCCGTGGCCATATCTCTGACAATGGAAGCAACGGCGGGGGTTGGGAATATATGGCCTCACAGATGTTTTTGTGTACCCAGTCTGAATTGTTTCCGGCAAATCGCTCGAAGCAAAGGTCAGTACTAAGTGTTTTGTTGGTATTTCCTTTTGATCTCTTCTTATCTTAATGCGCTGTACGTTTGTCACGTTCTCGCTCTTCCATCCTTCAAGAAGTTCAGCTTCGGTCAGGTCAAGCAAATCTGCGTCCGAAACGACCCCGCGAGATGAGTTCATAGACCTGTGTGGCGTAATACTGATGGGTGTGTCTCCAAACGTTGTGAGGGTGTTCAGTTTATCAAATTGGTCTTTGTCACGTACTTCGAGGAGTAGATCTCCACTGGCCATTTTGGTAACCTTGTACCCGGCACCGAGAGTTTCGGTTAAGGACCTAGCCACTACGAAGGGGGATACTGTTCTGGCTTGCTTGTTAGTTTTTTCGCAGTGTATAACGTGGAAATGAGGAAAGGTTTGTCTTGGCCGGAGGAAAAAATTGATATCTTCGGTGCGTACCCGCTTTGAGGAGGCACGATCACTTAATAGGGGAAATGCTTTATGCATGCCAGTTTAATTTTCTTCAGAAGCGTTGGCGGCCACCCACCACGGAGCCCAACAAGGGGACGCTACAAGTTTGTGGATGCTAAAACCTGCAGACGCCAGCCGTACAACGCAACTATAACCCAATGCGCCTAGACCAAGGTAGGCTATTTGCACAGGGTTAACCCTCGCCGCCAGGAAGTTTGGAAGTAAACAGAAGAGAGTAGAAGACAGGACAGATAAATAGACGAAGATGTAGGGAGAGAGAGATAGGAAAAGGCGACTGCCGATTTCCCCTGGGTGGGTCAGCCCAGGGGTGCCGTCTACGTGAAGCCGGGGCCAAAGGGGTGTGTTGCCTCTGCCGGGGGGCCTTAACGGTCCAATCACCCAGTGTCGGCTCAACCCCCAGGATCCCCTTTTCCCCGGACACGGCAAAGCCACGCACGGCTAGGCGTGGGAGGGAGTAGAACCTCCCCCGTTAGCTCGGGTCCGTGGTGTCGCTACACACCAAACGCCTGCTTTATCAGGCGCCCCTGCGGGGGGCGGTACTGGGAGTGTTCACTAGATGGATGGAGTTTGTTGTTGGTGATGTATGTAGCCACTGGTGGCACATTCCCGCTGTAGAACGAAGATGTGACACAGGGGACGCGAGATGGGAGATGGCGGTACTTGGAGTGTGCACTAGATAGATGCATGGACGGACGCACAGGTGGACGGACAGAAGACAGACTAGCAGACTGATAGACGGATGGGGAGACGCGCGGACGTACGTATGGATGGGTGGACTCACAGACGGACACACGGACAAACGGACGGACGCATGGATAAACGCATGGATGTATATCGTATGACCATATGAAACCAAGCACGATCCGAGGAACAACATGCATTTACATAGTATTTCCTGATTTTCCACTGCAACCTACGCAGGAACCACTCACCCTTCATTTCACGGACCATAAAGCCGTCATAATGAAGGGACATCGCAAGCCATCCATCGTCTCTAAGAACAAATAGAAGTTGATTTCTATACATACACATGCAGTGTTTCTCATGACGTCTTTACACCATGATCGACTGGGCGAATTCCACACGGAAGATTCGCGGCTTTACCGATGATTCTCTCCGGAGATTCGCCCACTCGTCATTCACCCCGTGCATTTGCTGTGATTTTTTGCTTACATAAAGCAAAATTACTGACGCATAATCATGTCGATGTTTCGACGTACAAGACAGCATATTTGCATCGGTAAGTTGCTTATAGGTGATTATGAGAGCCGCAGGTCGCGCAATCAAATCCCGGCTGCAGCGGCTGCATTTTAGATAGAGGTGAAAAGGCTGTAGGCCTGTGTGCTCAGATTTGGGTGCACCTTAAAAACTCGAGGTGGTCGAAATTTCGGGATTCCTCCACTACAGCGTCTCTCAAAATCATGTGATGGTTTTGGGACGTTAGACCCCGTATATCCATAAATGATTTTAATAGGTATGAGGAATGCACCGGCATTGAGTAGTTATTTGTATCGAACGCCTCTGCGTTCCTACAGTGTTTTTGTCAGTGTGACAGGCCCCGCGCATGCATGCAGTATCGAGTCTCGCAAAATATCTCGGATGCGCTCACCCCAAGTTACCACTGCAGCGGTTGTGTCACTTTTTCTCACGTACTTGCTGCCACCATGTTATTTAGCTTCATGTATTTCTCGGAATAATTTCAGTGCGACGCTTCACCAAAATAATTGAAGTGATGTGTAGTTGACGTTAAAGGCGTTTCTTGTGTTTTTATTAAATATTTTTACTTTGTCTACCAACGTTGTGCATAAATAGTATATCAGTATTTTTTATGTGCTAATTATCAATTACGTACATTTTTTGTCAAATGGCTTGATGTCAGAAAAAATTGTAAATATTTGATGGTATTGTATGCACTCCAATTTCGTACTGCTATTCATAGCCACTTATGTATGTGTGTACACAGGGGCTTGGCGCTTTGTCAAGCTTCCTTTGCCTTTACGTCAATCCCCTAGGCAAACTGTGTATACAGGTTGTCTGAAATAAAATAATAAATAAAAAAACTTTTCTGTCCACTTGTGTCATCTAAGACTCATCTTGCAGCATCGTATCTGCAGCATGCTCGTGAGTGCCACTTTAGACCATCACCTCGTAAACTGGTTGTCCTTTCAGTTGATATATCACCTGAGCGTCAACCTGTAGGTAAACATGATGTGTGAAACCAGTCGCCGCGCCAGCGAGGTGAAGGATGTTCATTTATATTACGTGGTCCGCATAGCTAGCTGAGCCCATCAAAAAGTGCATTTCGACCATGGCGTTTGTTTTGCAAACGTTGATATCTGCTGTGCTCACAACTGAAGTTAACGTGATGCGGCAATACATCGGACCAGTATTTTACGTAACTCAGGGTTTCGGACTAACTGACCTAATCCTGGTTACTGTTGGAAAGAATCTTCTGCATAGGCTTGGAGTAAACGGGCATCTCAACATTGCTGAAATCGTTTTCTGTGCGGCAATACATATTTTTTTTCTATTTTCTAAATATAATGAATCATTGTTTATGGTGGACAGGTTTATGTACAGAAACCACCATTTCATCATTTCACATAGATTTTTCCCGCAGGCAGACGTAACTTTCATGGTAAGCTGCAACGTAGTTACTTATGTCCGAATATCATTTAGAATACTTAGGGGCAAACATTTCAGCCCCCCCCCCCCCTCAATGCCTAGTTGTATTGAAGTTAGAGCCACTGAGCATATTTTCATACCACCAATTTTTTGAAGTACGCAACGAAAACAAACGTCTTGGTGTACTGTGTCAGAATTTTCACAACGAGTGTCCCGTTCGAAGAGAAGTTTGCTGATCCTAAGCCACGTTATCAAAATTTTCACAAGTAACGGAACTTACCAACTGCTACCATGAAAGATTTGCATCGTGGAACTGAGGGGTAAACCGTATCGCTGAGGAGCGGGCACACATGCAGCGCAGAAAATGGCAAAAAGCGGTGACGAAGAACGCGAGTCCTTGCCGTGACGTCACTTTACCGCCAAAATGTTCGTTCTCGAGGCTAATAAGGTTAAGATACGCATGTGAATTTTCAGCAATGCGCGAAACAAGGCATTTATGGGCTGAGATGGTCGCAGGCTACGGAGTCGTGTCCACCCTGAAACTATTGCCTTATTATTGCGACCTTCTCATGATGTTTTGACTGCACACTTCATTTTCTTTCTTTTTTTCTTTACTGTTCAGTTTGGACATCTAGTATAGTTTGCTTTATTTTGTGTGCGTTCAGAAGTTATAGAAGATTGAAAGCTGCGGCAGGAATTTTCATCACCAAGTTTCCGGTATATACAGCAACAATCTAACACTTGTAGCAAACCTTTGTGAAAACCAGGAATACCTGAGAGTGCGTCAACTTTCTGTCGCATTTTGTTTTGAGGTCAGGGCTGTGTTTCAATTATATATGAGAACCTGCCGAGTGGTTTGGTGGTATGCTTGCATTCCTCCTTTTCTCTGTCATTACGCTTCATTGGTCACTACGCCCCCGTCATTACGCTTCGATAGTCCGGAAGAAAATACTGCCCTGTTGGCACGTGATCCCGTGTGAGCTGCTGCACGTGACATGTGTCTGTGGTCCAATATGTGGTCCTATTCAACTTTTGCGAAAAAATAGGGAATAAACAAAATTACACCATCTTCCGCTAAAAGGAACAATTTGTAGAGGCGAAGCAGAGGGTGCTTATGCTTACATTGTTAGCGGCATTGACGCTGGCGCTCATCGCAGTGTTGCGCCGGAGATAAACCTGGGGAGGCGCCAAGCACACAGTGATGAACCGGTGTTTCTTACCGGAACATTACAATCACTGCTAATAGACACAGAGAACCACAATTCGCTATCAGTTGACGCGCACGCTGCAAATTTTTATTGTTAAATAACGCACTGGAGTAATGTCCCACCGGCACTACCTTGGAGGCCAAGATCCAGCGTCCATATATACGCAGTGACCAGTGAACGGTTGTGCAGCGCGAGCAGTCAGTTTTTTTTTAATCAAGAAACCCGCTAGCAGACAGACACTGCCTGCGTGGGCGTTGTGAGGCGAGAAGGGGAGGCATTAGAGAGAAGAGAGAAAGGGAGGGTATGCGCATACGCCAGGGGCATGTAGAAGCAGTGGGGAGGAATACCCACAGGCGAGAGGGGGGGATAGTACGAGATGAGAGAAGGAGCGGACGCCCTAGTGCGCTAAAGTGGTCACGCCGCACACCGGATTGAGCTCGACCGTAACCTGCTTCACATCTAAAAGATCCGTGTCCCTGCCATTATTGATAACGCTGTGTGTGAAGAACGACAATGATGAATAAACTTTATGTAATTAGCAGAAAAATCCTCCTCTTCTTTTAGGCGAGGTAGGAAGGACCAGCCTAGATGATGGCCATGATACCGTGGGCCTTGCCGGTGTCTTCGGCCTGTCGTATTGAGCGGGCTTGTGGTTGCGAGTCAGAGCTGAAGAGCGCGGTATTCCATCTACTCGCGTCTGGGAATTCACCTCTCATGGGGGCTTGTGGGCATTTCTATAAAATGTGTCTGAAGTACACCCTCTTAGTACAATATTTACACTTGTCCGAATGAAGTTACGGCATACAGCGCTTCATCGTTACAGCATTAGGAAACGTATGAGTCTGAAGTAGGTGCCATACCCTTTGTTCAATGACGAGTGTGCGGGAGAATAAATTTTCCTGTTTAGCCTCTAGTACTCCGTAATATCTCTGTAAGTGGTCAAATCACTCATCGTACTCCCAGCTTGACCAGGGCAATCAGGAAGCTCGGTCTGCGAGTCCTAGAGCTGTCTGGTGTGCAGCCTCATAGCCAGGTGAGGAGGAGCGAGTGGGTGCCCAGACTGTATCTATTGTTCGCTGGTCTTTGTTTTCAGCCAATTTACTAAGAATTATTTGTGATATTTGCCCTCGTGCAAGGTTTTTCAAAGCCATCAGCGAGTGGCTAGCGTTTAGTGCAGTCGATGTGGATCTTATGATCTGTGCAAAAGCTGATTCTTTTTTATTTTATTTTATGCATCTCCAATGTTCTTGAGCACTGACGAGTCGTATGGTTGCGAAAGCACAAACCAGTCAGAGATAAGAGACAACCTCGTCGAGGAGGAAAGAGCGGAGGGGGGTGAATCTTTTTGGGGATGCTGCTCAGCTTAACATTACTGCAGCTTCCCCCGACCCCTACCTCACCTACTTCCCAACACAGTCATAAAAATAGTAGAACAATTCAGCTCTAGTGCAGCGATCTATAAGCGGCGCACGTGCCATTAAAAAAAATTGACGAACCAAACGTGGAAAGAAACAATATCTCGAATTGTGTGCCGATGAGCGCACGAGCAAAGCGGTGAATGATTGACAGCTTCGAGAGCCTCCGGGTGCATCCACTTGCAACCACCGAAAGCGGCAAATGAATGTCCACGTTATCTGAAATTTGGTCCAGACTGTGTAACATTGCTTTGCTTGTCTAACTTTGATCATCGTGTGTACTTGCCCATAGACTGCATCCTATGCAGCCTGGAGTCAGACGCACTACCGTTGCGCCACCGGGTCACTGCATCCTATACAGCCGCATGTATATAAAGAATTAAGCGAGGGTGAGCCCAACCCATAACCGTTTTCGGTATGCTTAACAGTTTATCAGCTTTGTACTAAATGAAAAACAAAAGGTAACAACCGCGCTACGGAACAGGTTTCGCTTTCTCCCCAGCAAGAGGCACACGGCCTGTGGATTAGATGCTATGCTTATATACCCCTTGAATGCGAGCAGCACTTAATGTAATACATAATAATTGTTGTGGTATACCTTAATTGCCAAAACTACAATATTATAATGAGGTACGCTGTTGTGGTGGGCACCGGAAATTTAGACCACCGGGGGTTCTTTAACGTGCACCTAAATCCAAGTACACGGGTCTCAAGCGTTTTTGCTGCCACTGAAAATGCATCTGCAGGGGTCAGGATTCGATACTGTGACCTGGTTGTCTGAAGCTCGTACTGAGAGTGTGTGAGGCCACCCACCCTACAATTAGGTGTTTTCCTTTCGCTGGTGCGGCTGCTATCGGCGCAACCGAGCCCAGAACAAGTGATGAAAACCATCTTGGCCAGGTCTTTGGTGGACATACTGATGACGTGAACAGGTTAAAATGCTCGGCTCGTATGCACTAGTTTACGTTAACAACTCCGTTAAAACCTAAAGAGACGCTAAAGAGCAACAACGAATTGGTTTAGATCGACGAAATGGACTCTGAAAACTTTAGTGACATCAGTTTCACCGTCAAAAGTTTGTTACTAGCGGAAAAAATTGAGGTTGAAGTTTCCTTTTTAAAATTCGCGCTGAACTTTCCGCACATGATGTCGAAAAGTTCGAAATGTGTCTTTGGTATTTTCGCGACATTGACTCAAATAAATTTTCTGAAACGTCATATGCTAGCTCTATGGCACTCATAGATCACAATGCGCTTCATTTTTACCAAATAGAAGCTACGTAGGACCCTGACGCCTTCAAAATTATCTACGTCCCGGTGTTTGGTGCGAGAATCTCCAGGGGTGCTTCCATCTTTATTTTCGTCTCGCGCGTCTTACCGCTTACCAAGCGTCATGCTGCCGGAAATTGCACTTAAAAAATACGCGAAAAATTGCTTTGCCCTTTAGGGTTCCTCTAACATCAGCACACTACGTTAACAAAGTGGAGCACGCAAATGATGATTCTTACTGATAACATAGTTACCGACAATTAACCAGCACAGAGTTTAGGATTTACCTCCTTTCAACAACGTTGTGGTGCTTTAGCGCACAAAAATCTTTTTTATTTTGTTGCATTTTGAAAATTTACTGTGCAGGACTTCCCTACCCATCCATATAGGCCAACGCCAGACCACTCGCCAGAAAAGTGTTCCGCTCGGTAGGAGGAGGGGGTCGGGGGGAGCGTTGTTGCTCAAGGTTCTGACTCCTTCGGAAAAACACCAGTTTTCACCCTTTAATTTAGGTAAAGACCCCCCTCCCCCTTACTTCCTTTATTTACAGGTTACTGCTAGCCTGGGTGCCAGGCTTTGAGCAGGTGTGGGCGATACAAAAGAAGAAAACAGGATAACATACAAGCATAACAATACACTTCTAAGGGTACACTTTGAACCAGAAAAAAAAATCATGCCGAATTCAACAGGGCACGAAGAAAGGATGAGACATCAGAACATTGCACAACATTAGCAGGTAACAGATTCCACTCATGGCACTTCCATCGAAATATCCGGTGGGAAGAGGTGGAGCGGCCGTACCCCCATGGCTGCCGGCCTGGTTTACATTCGTCGTACCCCAGGCTAGCGTGGGATACCCCCATAATATGTTCCCTTCCTTTTTTTCTTGTGGAAGAGCCACTTCCTCCGTCTTCCGCCCACGCGCACATGAGGCGAGCGTACTACAACGAACAACAGAACCGGCACATGGTAATTCTTCCCTCCAGCATTATATTCGAAGTGTTATCTGACACTTGTGACAAGGACTAGCACGGAAAATGTGTGGCGGATGACCCAGAATAGACTTTCCCCAACTAAGAGTCCCCTAACGCGCCATTCTTCTTTAACATTCCGGTTCTTGCATTGACCTTAACGCAACGTCAAGTAACTGGGCATTCTCTCTCATATAGGCAACACGTCTTGATCAACTGCTGCACCAGGGTGTATATACAGACCGAACGTTCCAGCTCATATGCTAGCCAGAGAATCCGCGCCAGAAGGTCCGCGTACCCTTCCAACTCTCCACCCCAAATCAAATTTAGTGTTCTTTTTTCTCGCGTTGTCAGTCGAGCGTGTCGCCGATATGGAAGGCAGAAATGGGTCCCGACCACTCGACCGAGTAGGACTAAAAAGAGAAGAGCGATAAAAGAAAAAAAAGAAATAAAAAAGAAGATGCTTGTGGGCAAAAACAAAACTACAACCGTCATCCCACCTTTTCCCGTACACCGCTGCAGGCACCCATCGTGCGATCCACTTCTCCCCGTTATCGCTTCATCTGGATCGACCCTTTCCATTTTCGTCCCTCATTTTAGCTCCGTGACCGCGCATCGTAAGTTTTGGCCGTACGCGCTTGTGTTTCTATTCTGTTATCATCGCAAACTGTCAGGTATAGAAGGAGCGCGGTGGCAAAATCACCACCGCCGTTTCATCCTACGCGGACGATACGCCGAGTCCACACACTGCGCAAGCAAACAAGCGAACTAGGCCCGCATAACGTAATCGTCTTTCCTCTCGCCACAGCCTGCAGTAATGAGGGAAAGAGATGGAGCGGTGAGGCCTGTAGAGCGAGAGTGAGCGTAGCTCTACACCCGTGCAACACGCTCCCCTTGATCGCTATCCGAAACCAAAAAGACAAGCGCCGATGGCCGTCACGTGACGTCAGGACGCCACGCGACTCGATGCTGCTGGCAGATGGTGCAGCTGCCGACGCTTGAAAACCATTGAATGCGATCCCCCCCCCCCTCCCCTTACCCTCAACACCCTCAGACCCCGCGGCGGCGGCGGTGGCGGTTGCATGTATTAATGCGGCTGTTCCCCTCCCTGCCCGGTCGTCGCTTTTGAACTGAGAGTGGCCAGCTAACGGTTCCTCGCGCGTCTACGAGCCCGTATGGCTACGGTGGTTCGTGACTTGAGCGCGATCTATGAGAACGCGAGCGCGTAAAAGCAAAACAAGAAAAAAAAGCAAGAGAAAGTGAGAGTAAAAGCGCGGGAAAGGGGAATCCACGCGTTGCTCTCTCTCTCTCTCTTGGCATTTTATTTCGTTAATTGTCCTCTCTTCTCTACGCATTTCTGTCAGCAAACAACGATGCCATAAACTGCCCTTTCTCTCTCCCACTCTCGAATGCAGACAGCAGCCGTGCTGCCCTGGCGTTACAGCTTTCTCCTCTTTTTCAGCACTCGCGCTTTGGATTACAAAGTTTGGCATTACTCACCGTTTTTTTTTTCTGACTTCTTTTTTCCCTTTGTGTCTCATTCTTAGTTTAGGCGCCTGTAATTTTCTTTTTCGTTCTCTCTTACTCTGAATCTCACTGCGGTCTTCTCAGGCTGGAACAATTGCCCTCTCGCTTTCTTTCAAACTTCACGAGAATCATCACGTTCCCGCTCAGAGCCCTGTTGTTTACTTCCCTCCTGTCTACTATTCGCAACCGATCCTCCTCCGCAATACCACACGTTCACCTTTTTATTATTATCAATTTATCATTATTCTGCTTTTCTCCTCGATTCTGCAACTTTCTTTCCAGTCCATCGGTGGTGAGTTCCCTTTCATTCCCGGGATAAGCACGTAGTTGTGCCAGCCACCTCGTATATGTTGAGCAGAGAGGGGAGGAGCTGGGTGGAGAGGGGGTGTTGCGTCCGGGATTCGACATGTGGTTCGGTGACGGCATCGGAGAGAGTCTGCCCTCTCCCACAAACCCCTGCAGCGTGCCCGTATATGAGGAGACCGTTGTGCGGGGGAAAAACCGTATGGTTCGAGTTAGTCGCATAACGGCACAATTCGCTCGATCTCCATGGGTCGCCATAACGATTCACTATAGTTAAATGGAAAAACGCCGGCGGGCACCGCCATCTGGCCACGAAAAGCTGAGAAAAATAAAGCTCTCAACAGGGCACCGGCTGGGCACCGTTAGGCCTACTCAATCGTTGAATGTCATTCAACTATTTCCTGTATTTTTTTCACGGAATTTTCACGTTTTTGTGTGTTCCATATATAATTACCTCATATTATATTGTTTTAATAGTGTAGAATTGCAGTATTGACATACGCAGTGAATAAACACGGCCGGCCAAGCTTTTTCTTGCTGCGAAGAAGTCACAGTTGTTGCTGTTTGAATTCGAAGGCGTAAAACTGAGTTATAATAATTTTAGATGGTGTTACAGCGAAAGCTGTTATGAGATAACAACACGGGTCACGTGCACGCCTAGTTGTCCGCTGCCGCCACCGGTGTCCGTAACCACTTTCGCACGAAAGTCAGTGAAGAAAAACCTCCAAGGACGCAATGGAACTGGAACCCGGGTCCCCTGCGTGCCAGCCCAGTATTCTACTACTGGGCCAAGCCGCTGCTTGGAACCCCTTTGCAAACTGGCTCTAGGCAGGCTTGACGTCGGCACAGGAATCGCGTGAATATGAGAAATAAAGCGTTATAGAACAGCAAAGGAACAACCAGGTGTCAGATAATGAAAATCGTGCACCGAGTGGGGCATTAAATGCTCCAACCGTTTATAAAATCTTTATCTTGTTTACCTATTAACTGTGGCACACACCGACTGTGGGGGATTGTGGGGATTACAAAATCTTCTGACACAATTCTTTGTCGTCGCCAGCCACAGCCTACAAAAATTGCACAAAGTACCTTGCAAGAGTGCAGCAGGTACCACGCTTCTCTGAAGAGTGACGAAGGATGGCATAGTGAATGCCTACCTACTACACAATGATTAATGGCGTAGTGGGTACCCTGCAAGTATCCTTGCAATGGCTACCCAAAAAGTGTTAAAAAAGGGCTCTGAAAGGCCGCTCTCTTTGCTTTCGATGTGACACTGCTGCGCTTTGGGCGCAGGCCTGACGGTTATCGGTGGTAGAGCCACAATATGATTATAAGACACGCCATAGTTTGGCGAATACGGATTAAGTTTCACGAACTAGAGTTCCGTGCACTTAAATCTAGATGCAAGGGCGTTTTAGCATTTCTCCGCCATTTAAACATGGCCGCCATGGGGCTAGTAATGGGGCCCGCACCCACTATGATAGCAGTCAGATTGCACAGCTGCTAACCTATCAAGGCGGCTAAAAAAAGGAGGAAAATAGAAATACCAGTAACGCCAACTAAAACTTATGTAAGAATGGAGCAATGCAGAACGTATCGGGAAAATTCACATTTACTAGGTCAATCCTCTCCATTGGGTATGTGCCATGTCCAGAGGAAAGCAACAAAACACGCGTATGATATCTTGAATGTGATGGTAGTTGATTCAGCGGGAAAACAAGAGGTCTTTCATCTTCTGCATTGTACACTCTTCATTACTCTCTAATCACTTGCTGTCACCCTCGCTCTCCATTCCCATTCTCTTGCTTACATTATACTAGGCTATGATACACAAGAAACCCGAAGGCTTACAAAGAAGGTTCAGCCTAAACTGACACGACGCAGCGAGTGATGGAAATGAAAACGAGAGGTGTTATTTGAAGATACAAGAATAGAGCAGAGTGGGTCAGGGAACCAACTGCGGTTAAGAATATCATAGATGAAATCACGAAAACAAATAGACATCGACCGGGCTCGTCTACAGTGCGCATAGGCAGAATAACCACTGTTCATTAAGGCTAAGTGACTGGATTCCCAGAGAAGGGAAGTGGGTGAAGGGGAAACGAAAAGTTAAGTGAGAAGAAGAGACTAGGAAGTTTGCTGGTATAAAGTGGAAGCAGCAAGCGTAGGACCGAAATGACTGGCGGAACATGGGAGATGCCTCTGTGCTGCAGCGGGTGTAGTCAGGCTGATGATGATGCTACACTTTACTCTCTCACCTCCTTTCCTTTCTCTCAACCTCTCCGACCACTTGCTATTTCATAACGTACAAAACCATGCCATGCCTTACCATATCCCCTTATTCTGTTTTTCCTTCATGCCATCCAAGTCACTCCTCCTCACACTCACTTCAGGTCCTCACGCCGTTCTCCAAAGATATTCGGTGCTAAAGTTTAAACAGAAGCACGCGGAAAGAGATGACGGGATGGACGCAGCTTTCTGCGTGCGTCTGTTCTATAGAAAAGAAAAATACGCATGCCCAACTAGTACCACAACGTGTTTTGTTAAGCAAACTCATTCCCTTGTTATACTGCATTATGCATTGCTACACCATGCTAGGAACTGCTGGTTACCGGTAGCAACCTTGTCCACCTCGGCGCACCGGTGCCTAGGGTGCGAGGTTGCTGACCGTGGATTCGATCCGGGCCACGAAGGTCGCAATTCTGTGGAGAAGTAATAGTGGAGACTAGTGTCCTGCGCGATGTCAGTGTGCGTTAAAGAACACTAGGTGGTCAAAATTTCCGGAGCCCTCTGCTATACATCAACTCAGGATGGTATTGGGACGTCAAATCCCAGATAATAATTATTACCAGCAGCAAGAAAGGGTTACAGACTCCGTGAGCCTGTGCCAAACTGTCTGCGCCACGTGCGATACCTACCTACCTTCGACTACACTTCTGGACCGGATACGGGTTTGATGGATAGTCACTGGTATGTAACAATTTTTCTCACCTTAACACTATTCGTTGTTTTCATGGAAATCGCTTATCTGCGGTATGAGCGTCACACTTTTACTTTGAAAGCAAGAGCAAAGCTACCACTGAGTGACTGAAACACTGTCACTGTGAGCCACTGATTAGATGTCTTTCTTAAGAAATATTGCGATGAACGACAGTTATGCTGACAGCCCGTTCTTGATAGAGAATAACGTAGCACCGGCTACCGAGAATGCATAGCCTTAAAAAGTCCAAGACGGCAAATATTTGTGGCCTGCGGGAAAACAGCCAGGCCATTGATTAAGACTCTGGTCTGAAACACAACGTGGCTAACAGGCGTGGCGGCCACAATTAACTTCTGTAAGGGACAGGACAATGCCGAAGGTAGAAGAGTAGAGGGGGGGGGGGGTTGTCGAGTAGGTTGCACCTAATGTCAGCTATATCACCATTTGAAAAAAAAGCTATCCCATGTTTTACATGTTAGTCATTACAGAAAATAGCTAGATGGCATTATTACAACATATCGGTACATGTCGCACAGTGCCTGAAATCTGGACTTCAATTCTCAAATATAAGTTTTGTTTCACACTTACGTATAAAGACACTGATACTGATTAGGCTGCCTCACGACAAACATACTTAAGACCAGTCCACCTTGTTTCCTCATAAATGTACTTTTAGGAAAATACAAAATAATACAGGTCGAACACAGCCATGTGGCTTGCAGGCTGCGTGTTTGAGGCCCCCGCGGCTTAAGGGATGGATGTGTTTCCAGCTGTTGCCGATGACCGCTTACGTAACGGAAATATGGTGAAGACGCTATCGGGGCCTCGGCCACACGCTCACGTAGACCGCAACCTTTTTTTGCTAACTGTTCATACCCGCTTCAAGTGATGCATGCCCGTCCGGGATTATTGCAACATGGAACCGGAACTTTGCCAAGCTTAAGAAGTCGCGCTCTTAAGAAGCGATGCTATTCCATTGAATGAAGGCGGGATAGCAGCACAGCATACGGAAGCTAAATCTTGTTTGAGATTTGTCTGCGGGATGCATACGCATCTCGCAGACAACTCTTAGCAGAATATCTACAGCATAGCAGGAAGGCGTGGCACTCGACCTCTTTGTCCTTCGAAAAAAAAAAAAAACAGCCAAGCCAATAGCGGATCTCTTCTTTCCACTCGTCAGGCAACAATATATAAAATTTTGAAAGAAACTTATGAGGTCGACCAGCCACGGTTTGTTAGATTTCACGTGGAATCACTCTATTACTTCTCTTATTATTCTTGTCTACTGGCGCAAACCGTTCGTTCAATATTCATGAAGCCACTTACGTGTAGTCAATTTTCTTGAGCAAGAGGACAAGTGCATCTGAAAAACACCTCAGACCTTTTGTTTTGTTCCGTGGTGGTGAGTCTTAAAAAAGCGGCAGTCATCTGGTAGAAATGAAACTCGAGAAGCTATGAAAAGGGGGGGGGGGGTGTATCTGGTATCCCGCCCCTTTATTTGGCCCTGCACTTTTATAAGCACAGGCAAAACGGTACGAGTTTGCCTGTGTGGGTAGAGGGGAAGAAAAGAGGTTGTGGTGTTATTTAACGCGCAGTCAAAGCCAAGTACTTGCACCTCTAGCGTTTCATCTCCATCAACATGCGGCTGCCAAAGCACTATTTTCACTTAATCTTAGCAGCACAATCCTCGACAATCTCAAAGTTGCAGAAACACTACGGGGCGCTTACCCTGAGTGGTCATAAGTTTTTTGTAACTTGGACCCGATGAGACCGAAATAATAATAAAAAAGAGTGTGCGACAGCATAGTTGCACAAATCGTCGCGACACAACGTTGCTGTTCATGATTACCTGACAATTAGAAAGAGTAAAAAAAGGAAGACTGAAACAGGAAATAAATTTACTGCTATAACAGAAAATACGTTTGTCTGAAGCATTCATGGTAAATATGTCTAGATGCACAAGTATAAAGAGGAATTTTTAGTAGCTGTGGGAATTAAGCATGAAGTATATATCTTCAGCTTACTTGTTAAGGTAAGACAATAAAATATCAGTACCAATGAATGATTTCCTGCAATGGCTCATTGGGGCATTCATAAAAAAATGAATCATTTGCCTCAACAATGTTTCTCGAATACCCTTTCTAAGATCTTTAAGTTGGTGTCTAATTATTATTGCTATTATAATGCAAAGTCAATTTGGTCGCCCCGCCACGGTGGTCTAGTGGCTAAGGTACTCGGCTGCTGACCCGCAGGTAGCGTGATCGAATCACGGCTGCGGCGGCTGCATTTTTGATGGTGGCGATAATGATGTAGGCCCATCTGCTCGCGTTTGTGTGCACGTTGAAGAACTCCGGGTGGTCGAAATTTCCGGAGCCCTCCACTACGGCGTCTTTCATAATCGTATAGTAGTTTCGGGACTTTGATTTCCACATTATCAAGCCGCTTCACAAGCCTCAGCAAGTAGATGCCGTATCATAATTCATTGGTCCGTATTGGTTCATTTTCGTGATTGTCACATTCATGTGCGCGAGGATTCTGCCTTGTGGCCGCTGCATGCGCAGGAAATACAGTGTTTCGCCCACGGTTACTGTGCGTGTATCTTTTGTACATGTTGAACTTTTGTACATGTTGGTGCTTTTTGTTTGACTTATTATTTTCCAATTGTTTCTTTTGTATTTGTTTTAGTTTGAGATATATATAAGTATTGCGCCCCTTACTCAATTGTTTCTTTTGTACTTTTTTTCATTTTGAGGAGTCTATATGTATTCCCCCCTTGCTTAATTGTCTGTCTTGTATATTTTTTTCCAGTTTATTTGTATATATGTATAGCCCCCCTTACTCAATGCCCCCCATGGGGCCTGTAAGGTACTTTAAAATAAAAAATAATGAAATAAATAATAATCAATCATCAAAATCAGTTTGGTTATTTTACCAAGCTTTGCGCAGAACTTTTGGTGCTGTATTTAATGTTTAAGAAGGGTAAGAGCGAACTGAATACGAATACACAAAGAAAGGACACACACACACATAGCGCTACTTTCAACGGTTTATTTTTGTGATCACAACACTACTTATAGGGCACAACGATGAGCCCAACTTCTGCGCAGAAGTAACCGAAACATTACTACGCATCACAACGGACACCATGGAAATCAAATTCCTTCTTCGTCAGCGTGATAGAAGGCATACTAACACACCTGTCACCCAACTTTTCAATCTCTCCTGCCTCTATTATCTCGCGTGTAAGCTGATTCCTATTTCTTGACAAAACCCTGCACGTGTCGAACCATTTCAGTGCGCTTTTACCCTTCTTAACATGAAATACCAACATGCCCACCTTTCCACCTTGGTGCTGTATACTAAACGCCCACTCGCATAATGACATATTTGTTTCCGAAATAACTTTAGCACAGTAAACTCAAGTGAATATAAAAGTGTAAGTTGTACCAAAATAAAGCACACGATAAAAGCTAGGGAAAAAATAAACTGTTTATTTTGGCTGTACTTTACAAAAGGCATACAGATCTCTCAAGACAAAAAAAAAACAGTTCAGAGCACTAGGTGACGTATGGGACGCAAGAAGACGAGTGAAAAAGCACTAGTGGTAACAATCATATTAGTGGCGAAGTTCCTTAAGGCGTGGGTTGTGCGTCTCCTGCATGTAGTAGCCACCTCTCGTTTTAGTTCGTGGAAGGTCCGCTAAATGGTGGTGCTTGTATGTGATGAATATATGATGAAAATATGCGAGATGGTGCTACTTGAAGCGCTCACTGGAAGAATGGACGGACGGGCTGACATACAGACAGATGAACATGCGTACAGATGGACGAACAGACGACGGACGGACATACATACGGACAGATGGACAGACAGACAGACAGAGTGACAGTACGGATGGATGAACGGACGGAAGCACGGATGCACGGAAGCATGGATGGACAGAGATGGAGCTACTTGGCTACTAGATGTCTTGGCTACTTGATGGGCTACTTGATGTCCGTACATCAAGTTTTCACTTGATGTACGGACGGACAGATGGACGGATGGACAGACAGACAGACAGACAGACAGACAGAAGGACAGAAGGACAGAAGGACAGAAGGACGGACAGACAGACAGACAGATGAATGATCGGACGGAAACACGGGCGGAAGGAAGCACGGATGAATGATCGGACGGAAACACGGACGGAAGGAAGCATGGATGGACAGATGTACGGAAGCATGAACAAATGGAACGACAGAAGCACGGATGGATGGACGAATGCAAGCACGGGCGCAAAGCCGGACGGCAGGATGGATAGACCAACGGGCGCAAACACGGACTGACGGAATCATGGACGGATGGATGGACCAACGGAAGCACGGATGGACGGATGGACGCTTCGCCCCACTCATCATTCACTCCGTAGATATGCTCAGATTTTTTTATAATTTCAAGAGCTCTTTCAATAGAAACAGCAGGAAGAAAGCAGCATGGTACGGCAAAATATCGTCTGATAGGTACGTGCATGTTCTACTAAATACATAATCAGTACCGGCGGTGCAGTTGTTTGACGCTGTAGAGCGGATTCGGAATTTGTGAGGTCGTCGCCACACGCATCGATCACGTGGAGCTTGCAAGGGGCTGAGGGTAAGTGGCATGGCTCGAACACAATTAAACAGGGAAGAAATCTATAAAACAAAAGGCATGTGGTCATGCACGTGGACGTAGTTTCTGTCGATACGGCGCAAACGCTGTCGTGTTTCTCCGCTTCACCGAAAGCGACGCGCACACCTCACCGCCTGTCTTCACTGGTAGAGTCGGACGAAAAGATGGGATGATCTTACTGCCCTTAGCTTTATTCAGGTGGCTTAGTGGTACCAGTACTAGCCTGAGCAGCAGAGTTAAGTCAGTGCTTTAACGTTTGCCACGGTGTAGTTGTGGCTGCAGTATACCGTATCTTAATATACACGAGGCATTATCGAATGTAACGGAAAAACAGATACCCGTTTTGCGAGACGTATCGCGATATATATGCAATAGTCCCAAAGAGTGGAGATAGTTCTTCAGATACATATATCTTCGATACTGCCCAGGTCACACATGATGAGACCGTGTTAACAAAAATGACGCCGTGAACTAGTTCACGACGGCGAAGCAACGACATGTTCTTCAGATGAACACGTGTGTTTAGAAAAAGTGTTTAATGAGTTAGAGTGCTTGGTACCCTACTACGGAAGAGCAGAAAGCCGTCCCAGTAGAAAACATTGAGTGAGTAACGAGAACGTGTGTGTTTAGAAGAAAGATGTAGGACTATTTAGAGTTGGCAGAACTATGAATGAACATTACGCTGTGCCGTTACATAGACGAGGTGAAGCAGCCACAACAGAATGACGATCACCATGTTTAGGAAAAATGTTCGATATAGGATTTAGAGTACGATGTACTCTTCTAAGAGAGATCTTTAAGCTCTCCCAGTTTAAGCTGTCCCAGAGCAAACAACGTCGCAACGAATCAATCAGGTTCCTCCACAATATCAGTGCTTAGAGAAATGTTCATCAATTTAGAGTACGATGTGCTCTACTATAGGAGACCTTTGGGCTGTCCCGATAACGTGGCGAAACTAACGCAACGTCGAAAATAGCAGCAGTGAAAGCGTTTTGAAAAATTGGTTAACGATTTAGAGTATTAGGTACTCTTCTATGAGAGAGCATAAAGCCGTCCCGCGATCCCTCCTTCTATGGTCGATGGTCGGTTACAGCGTAAGAATTAATGCAAGCTCTGCCAACAGCGGTCATCGTCCCTGCCAGGCAGAATTCACATATGTGTGTGTTTGTGTGTGTTTAGAAAAAGTGGTTATCTTGCGTGTTTAGAAAAAAATGTTGAACGATTTCGAGTACAGTCAGTTATTTACGTGACGTTAGCAAGATTCACGGCTTTCAGCCATAACACTGGTCCGTACAGGATCGCACTCGTTTCGCTAGTTTTCTGTTGAAAAAATTTACTTCTCGAGAAATTTCATCAAAAATTACGTCTTCACTGTTCTGCAGAACGTTAGTTTTATTAAGAAGTTGTGAATTTTTAATTAAAAATCTGCGTAGTATTCGGATTACCAGCGAAAATGTGCTGAAGGATAGAAAGGAAATTGCCAATCATTGTTCCAATGAACCAATGAACCGCAGGCATGCTGCAGTACTGGTGGCGGAGCACGTATTTATTCCTAAGTTGTAAGTGGCTGTAGCAAGATTGTTTAGAAAACGTGGGTAACGATTTAGAGTACTGGGTATTCTACTATGACAGAGCATAAAGCCATCTCGTGGGCCTCCTAACCTAGCACCAGAGATAATTACTTCATGAACATTGTGGGATTAGAAAAAGTGATAAACGATTTTGAGTACTTGGTACGTACTACACCACGGGAGAGAAAAAATTAGCAGATTCCACATAGTGTGGGAATCGGTATTACGCGAAACACGAATGAGAAAGATTGATATTTCATTTTAAATTCAGGACAATGTTACGAGGTGGAGGTTAATTATGGCGTACATGACTTCCGTGTCATGATTATCATGTTTCGATGTGTTGTATACCTTCGTCACCCAATCGTGTCACGTGGTACCAAATTTAGTATATGTGGAGCTAGCGAAACGGCCGCGAGCACGCTATGAGCGTGATATGTTGCCATGTTCTTACGTTACACGCTTGTCAGGATTATCATGTTTGCACCAGTCATATACCTTCGTCATCCATTGACGTCACGTAACACCGAATTCGGTATATGTGGAGCTACCAAAACGGCAGCGAGCGCATCATGAAGGGCCAAATATACTACAACGTAACGTTGACGCGCGTGCACGCTGGACGTAGCGACGCTATGTTAGCAAAACGCGAGCACTCTATAGTCTGACGCCAGGCGCGACCGGCGCGACCAGCGACTGTAGACGCCGCCCGACGGAAACCGGTGCGAAATGTGACATGCTGCATTTCGCGCCGATGCGTTACCCAGACAGCACTGCGTCTGCATGTTTTCGTGACGGAGGGACGCCGGATGCGCTGAAACGAGCATGCGTCAAAGCAACGCAGCGCGGCGCGCGCCTACGAGTACATGGAAGGACCGGCGCCTGGCGGGGCGACGCTGGTGGGAAGCGACAAAATGAACGCTGGCGCGCACGCGCACCGGGTCACGTCGAATTCTATTGGTACCTTGACTGTGGCATCTGGTGATATTCTCACATGACACGCATCCAATGATTATCTTGTTTGCACCAGTCACATACTTTCGTCATCCGTTCACGTCACGTGATACCTAATTTGGCATATGTGAAGTTAGCTAAACGGCCGCGAGCACGTCATGAGCATAGCGTGTAGTAATGTTGTTACATGACCTGCATCTCATGTTTATCACGTTTGCACCTGTGTCGTACCTCCGTCATCCATTCACGTCCCGTAATACCAAATTTGGTATATGTGAAGCTAGCAAAACGGCCACCACCACATCATTAGCGTGGAAAGTAGTCATGTGCTTGCGTAGCACGCATCTCATGATTTTAATGTTTACACCAGTCACATACCTTCGCCATACATTCACGTACCGCAATATAAAATTTAGTATATGTGACGCTAGCTCAACGGCCGTGAGCGCCACATGAGCGTGTCTTGTAATCATGTTGTTACATGACACGCATGTCATGATTTTCATGTTAGGGTCTGTCGCTTGTGTTCGCCATGCAATCATGTCACACCATACCAGTTTTGGACCATGCCATGTGAGCGAAACCAACGCAAGAGCAGCAGGACCATTAAATGTAAATCATGACATTCATGACGTACATGCCATGACTTTCATGTTATGACTAGTCAAATATGCTCGACATACAGACATGTTATGCCATACTAAGTTTGGCATTGATGCCTTTATCTAAACGGCCAGGAGAGCTAAAAGTCGTAGGCGGCTAGATAGATAGATAGATAGATAGATAGATAGATAGATAGATAGATAGATAGATAGATAGATAGATAGATAGATAGATAAGGTGGTCGAAATTTCCGGAGCCCTTCACTACGGCGTCTCTCATAATAATATGGTGGTTTTGGGACGTTAAACCCCACATACCAATCAATCAATAGATAGATAGATAGATAGATAGATAGATAGATAGATAGATAGATAGATAGATAGATAGATAGATAGATAGATAGATAGATAGATACGCTCAAAGTCACCGATGTTCGCTACGAAATGCTTGGCATTTAAAAAGCTGTCTCGTGGCTCACATCGATCGTGACGAAGCAAAGAAAGAACCAAAAATAGAGACTTACGGAGAGGCTTGTACCGGCTTAGACAGGGAAGTTTATTGCAAACCGGTAACAACATTTCAGGTGAGTACAACTGTCTGGTGTAACAAAATCACTTCAGTGGCGTGTACAAACAAGAGAACTTAATAGGCGGAAATGTTGTAGGCCCGTGTGCTCAGATTTGGGTGCACGTTAAAGAACCCCAGGTGGTAAAAATTTCCGGAGCCCTCCACTAGGGCGTCTCTCATAATCATATGGTGGTTTTGGGACGTTAAACACCACAAATCAATCAATCATCAAACAAGAGAACATAGACAGGATGTAACACACAGCTAAGTCACAAAAACAGTGAGGAGCTGACGTGTCGAATTGGCAAGCCAGCAAGCATCATGTATGTTGTGTTCGGTGTTCGCTAATTCTCTAGTTAATTACACTTAGTGGAGTGATTATCGCATGGAAAAATGGACATGAGTAACCTAGAACAATGAGACATGTCTTTTTGTGTTCCATGTATGTTACTTAACCTACCAATGACAATGAGAACTGAGTCTAGAAATTTCATTGTGCCCCGCTGTGGTGGTCTAGTGGCTAAGGCACTCGGCTGCTGACCCGCAGGTCGCGGGTTCAAATCCCGGCTGCGGCGGCTGCATTTCCGATGGAGGTGGAAATGCTGTCGGCCCGTGTGCTCAGATTTGGGTGCACGTTAAAGAACCCCACGTGGTCGAAATTCCCGGAGCCCTCCACTACGGCGTCTCTCATAATCATGTGGTGGTTTTGAAACGTTAAAACCCACATGTAAATCTATTAGAAATGTCATTGTGAAGCAGCGTGTTCTCAAGTCCAGAGAAAGCTGTCTAAAACATGTGCGCCCAGTATTAGCGCATCAAATATCGCAATGTATATATTCTAGTGAAAGCGAGAGAGAACAAAGTGACAACGCCTGTTCAATGGCTGCTCTATTCCGGTCTTCTTATTCGTCTGCAAAGCATCGCTCCTTATACTCGGCCATGACTGCGACGTAGCATGGTGAGCTGCCGGATTGTTTGTGGCGGGTGATACTGGCTGCACCTGGGTGGTCATTCTTCCGCCCGCTACAATATGCCTTGCATAAAAGTGGATGACTCAGGCGGCCGAGATAGGCTGGCTCGTTGTGGCCGCAGGTCTAGGCCATGCTGCGACATTGCATATGGAGAGATGACAAAACCATCCCTGGCGGGCGGTCTTCTGTAAGCCTTGGTGGTCGTTTGTGCGTACGCCGGGACTTGTCCTGCTGTACTGTCAAACATTCTAGGACGACTTTGACTGTGTCGTTGCGGCCGCAGCACGCTTAGCAACCCATTCTGTTGTTGCTATTTGTAGTGCTGGTCTTCATTCACGTCTGCGTGCTGGGTAGGCAAATACTTCCGGAGCAAAGAACGCGTAGAAACACGGACAATCTGCAGGGCGCGCGGTGACTCGACGTAGTATCGTCTGCGTTGCTGACACCGCAATCTTTGGTATTGCTTCAGCGGTAACTTAGATATAAAGTGGTATCTGGTGGCAATGTAGCACGTCCGCACCCGCGAACGCCACCATAGTTGCACACCATGCATGCCGAGATTATTGCAGTCTTCCGAATGCTTCTCACTGGTTTTGTCGAGATGGTTACCGTCCCACCGGTCAGTGACGGATTCCACGGCGGTGAAAGCCTCTTCTTGTTGAAGCGCGCCGCGCTTAGGTGGTGTAACAGCCCGGGGCCAAGATAGAGCACTTGCCATCATCAGCATACTTTCACGCAGGGCTACCGGAATGGCCGATGATGGCTCTGTTGACCTTGGGCGCAGGGCTTCCAAGACGGCCGATACCAGCTACGTCTGCTCGGGGTGTATTGATGACCTCTGTGCTGGCGTTTGTGAGTGAACTATTCGGCCTCTCGGCCAGTGACTGCCGTGAAGCCAGTAAATGTGCGTCGGACTGGACACAAAAGGTGCTGTTGGTATCAGTCGACTCTTCTGGGTGTAGTCTTTGTACTTGGGATATTTGTTCTGGTGTGGTACCGGGAGACAAGCGGTTGAAGCAGGCACCTAGGTAGGCAAGGGGGAAACAGGGAAGCCAGGTTTTCGGGTACCTGGCTTCTCTGTGCTCTCCCTCCCCCCCCTCCCAAAAAAAAAACATTCGTCCAGCCGGCCGATAACGCCATTGTTTAGACGCACAAGTACAATAGCGGCCTGTGCAAAAAAAAAAAAAACATTCGTCCCGTCGGCCAATAACTCCATAGTGTAGATGCACAAGTACAATGGCTGCGTGTGCATTTAAGCAAATCAAGAAGCAAACGCTATTTAACTAACCAAGAACAGCTACCGAAAAAACTTTATTCTGAAAGCATGGTAACGCTTACCGAGAAATTCAGCATCCGGCCCATGAATCAACAGCACAAGAGAAACAACACTCACTCATATTTACGAGGCGTCAGCAAGACCATTGCTTGTACAGAGAAAAAAACGAGTGACGCAAGAGCCTACTATCACATGCCAGACTTCGAGGGAGACAGCCGAAGGCACTCTGTACACGGAGAGTGCGGAAAAGCAAACTTTAGTGTGGAATGCGACGGCTTCGACGACCCATTAACCCGTCCAACCTTTCTCGCGCATATACGAACCCTACAACCTTTTGTCCGCTGCCTCTGTCTTCGGGCAGGCACCCTCATAGCAGAAACAGTAAACAGCGCAAATGATTTGTACGGTTGAGACACCTACCTGTTGAAAGGGAGTTTATGCGGCTCTCTAGTTATTTGTCTATTGCGCACCGACAGAAGCGTCATTGTTGGTGAACTTGCTCATCGCTGTCGGTAGACTAATGCACTCTACTCTCAAAAAAGTAGGCTGACGACTACCGTCGTTATGTAAGTTATTGTACGTGCAGTACCACATTGTTTACGTTTTAGTTTCCGTTGGAAAATAGAAACGTTCCTCGTGTGTGTGGTGGCTGAAACTTCGAGGGATGTATAATAATAGCTCTGGGGTAGAGTGCTTAACACCTACATACATTCGCCCGCAACACAGTTTTACCCATTTACCGCAAGTCGGTATGAGAAAGGGCGATGGAAGCAGTGGATTGCCACCGTGCGTTGGAACAGACGAGCCGCTCCGACATTGCGCGAGTTAATGCCTCCTTTTTTGTTCTTCAGCTTTCGTTCTGCCGTATCGGTGCTCGTTGGGTGCACTCGATCGTATTGACACTCGTAAACAACGAAAGTTATTGTAGACTACGCATGTGTTTGTTTAGTTCAACCGGCGTTCAAGGGCATTTCGCTCGAACGTTCTGTATATACTATTTACAGAAACAGCAATGCGGTAATAGTTGACATCAGAAAGAATAAGCAGTGATTTAGACGTCGCATTTGTAATCACAACAAATCTTATATTTACTACGTGGTGCATCTCATAACTGGGCCTTGTTACGCTGGTCTGCGTGAAGCAGTACAAAAATACCTTTGTGTGTTTTTACTTCTCCTCGTGTCTGTGTTTGCATGCTTACCGCGTTATATCATCAATAGCCACCCATTAAAACTTAAAGCTCAGCTTTCCGCTGTAAACATTTTAAGGACATAGTAAGTTTCAAGGTGTGTTCGGCGAAAGTGTGTATGTCCATTGAGATGAGGCCCATTGAGAGGAGGGTCGGTCAGAATGAAAAGCGATGCGCACTCCCATCTTGCATGAGTAGGCAGGCTGGGTAGATTGACGCTACGCTTGCAAAACACGAGCGTACGACGCGACCGACGCAACCGACGAGACCGGCGTAAACCTTTAGACCAGCGTTCATTGGCACGCCCCGGTGGTAACGTGATTGCTGAGAGAGTTTGAGGGGGAGAGGCCACAACCTGCACCGGGCCAGGGCACCAACGGAGAGACGGGCGTGAACATGAGATATGAAAGGCTCTCGCCTTAATACACATCGTACTCACGGGACTCCGCAAGGCCCGTAAAAAGTTATAGCGTGTAGGGCACCAAGTTCGCGCGCGGTTTCATTCTGCCATAGACTTTACCGCACCAGCTGGGGATAACGTGGGATCGATGTTGAGCCTCATGGTTATGCATTCCATGTCACTTCATCAGCGCCGAACACTTAGCTTAACCGTTTATTTATTGACTTACTTCTTTATATGCCAGCTGTACTCACTCACTCACTCACTCCTGCAGTTACCACTGTTGTACCTCACTATAACTCATTCCCTCGCTTTATTTACGAGACTTACCATATTTCTCACTTACCTACTCATTAGCCTGCTCACTTGCGTGCTTGTTACATCATCCCACGTCTACATACACGTATTGTCACTAGCATCATCTGGTACTATTTTGACCAGCCTACTTTAATACCGCCGTGTAGGGTGGTCCAGGATGGAGGGGGGTCTAGGATGGAGGGGGGTCACCGGGGAAAATGAATATACAATGCATATTGCATAGGGGTACCACCAAAGGCCGGTATACTAATCGATAGCGGTCTGCGCGCCCATCGCACGACATCTATGCACAGCCACATGCCATCGTCCGCGTGCATTTTTGACAAGAACGCGAGCCATTTGGCTCAGTGCCTCCTGCCTCCTCCTTGCCGTTCTTATTACACGAGCTCATAACGCTATATCGACGTATGCTGCGGCCCCGTCGTGCCTATACTGCGGTCCACGCAGACACCGGTTCGGGGAAACCCAGCGCTCCCTCGGTCTGCGTAATGCGTCCAGCGCAGCGCAGGCATCCGCTTCGATTATTCATTTCCTCCACCCTCCCGCGTTTCGGTGTCGTGTTTGGTGTCGCGTGTGCCGAATGTACGGCGTGGCCTGCGCACTGCTGGGACATACCTTGCGTACCCACTGTTTTATAGCGATTGCCGTGACGTCATCTTGCACTTAAGCACGCTAACCGCGGGACCAAAGGTATTTTGCGACAAAATATTGCGTCACAACTGAAAGTTGAGCAGTTTGCTAGAAATCCATCATACTGAAGGGAACTAGTGCTGAACACTTGAAAAACCGAGAAATACATTGAGTGCACGGGCATTTGTTTTCAATGGTGTAATGTGAGATGACCAGGATTGCTAAATATAGTAAAACTTTAGGAAGAGTATCTATAAAAATAATTAAATAAACAAATACCAATTTACTGTTGTTTGAGCCAGTTTTCGCAAGCCTACCTTTCAACGACACGTATATACCATCTCACAGCCTGCCAAAGGGCACAAGCTTAATCGCACGTGTAGAATATCGAATTCTTCCTGTTTGACAGTGTGGCTGTTCTAAGTGTCGTATCTTCCAGTCCAGCCTCGAAAGGCTCAATATTGCCCCTTACCAACATTTACGAATAACTCCAAAGTAAATATGTTGGTGTTTTAGAATGCTCTTAGAATAATTAATTTGTGCTGACCGATCCTGGGCGCGCCATTGTGCACCTCGGTGGTTCAGTGTGATCGGCTTCTGTTGGCCCAATGAAAACGCACGTTACATATGCGAGATAAGACCGAACACCTTTGTATATCCATGGTAAAGCAGGGCTGGAGACGATGCACTGCTGATATATTTGGTATGCGGAGCAATCGAGAAGTATTTAACGCGATGGTGTTAAACATCAAATTTCGTAGAAATTGTGGCATCGGTTTCGGCGTCATTGGTTGGGAGCGAAACATCATCTTGTCTGTGGTCGAGAAATCGAGAAAGATACAAATAAAATAAATGATTTTTGGTCCGATCGAGTGAGGATCAAACCCAGGCCGTTTTCGTGGCAAGCATGCTGGTGTTCGAGCACACAGTCACGCGCATGCTTGGAAATTCAGTGAGAATAACTTGCTCTGCTTCGAGATGCAGTGAAAATAACTTGCATACTTCGCAAACACACGCGTCTTGTACACAGGCTTCCCCATGCAACATGCAATACTACATTAATATTCCGTGGCGCAAGCGTACGTTGCCATTGGGCGTCAAAACGTACGTTGCCATTGGGCGTCAGTTGTCGTAACGACTTCGCGGATTAAAGCCATTCACCCATTGCAAAAGGCACAGATATCACTGCCCGTCTTTCCCTTAAAAGAACGTATAGGTGCGTATTTAGCAAGCTCAAAATACTTCACGAGAATAACTGATTCCGATTTGAATCATGCAAGCCATTACACAGAACGCAGCCAGGTGCGGAAAGCTTCACTAACACAAGCCACTTTCAACATTATATTACATTTTAGGAATGAAATGTTTAATCTTCTCGAGTATCATCATACTATAAAAAGTATGCGCTAAGTACCCACTAGGGAAATGACATCGCTGTCATGTTCGACTCTTAAAGACGAACTTGAAGGGTCCCCAAATTCTTTTGTTACGTTCTCTTTTTATTGGATTTTCATTTTCACGACAAAGTGCTGAATGCTGTAAACTTACGTCTATTTATTGTAACTGATCTTTGACATATATTTGTTGGGTTTTTATCGTATAAAACCTTGGTCAGATATTGTTATATCTTGAGGTTCTCTACCTTTCACGGCGTAATAAAACAAATCAAACCATATGAACCTGAGAAAGCCTGAACGATTGAGAATCATTGCTATAATAAGGCACGAGATGACAGAATAAGGAAAATAATGGCTGCCTAAAATTCTAAATTGTTAAGATGTACAATTACCGTTGACCACCGACCAAATTTCGATTAGTTGAGGAACATATGTGATAACAGAAAGGACCAAACAGTGTTTATAAGGCCTAATGGGTGTAGTAAAGTTTTTGCTTATAATTTTTTTTTGGGGGGGGGGGGTGCATACAACATTGTATATAATTACATTTCCGTACCTTTCATTCATGAGTCCTTAGCAAATGATTCAACTTCCCAAGTAACATTTGCAGTAGTAAACAACAAAGAGCAGCATTGCGGTGCACTCAGAATTAGTGTAGGGAATCATGTGGTATGCAATCAGATCTCAGGGATGTTCTTTATTTATTATTGTAACCCTAGCGGACTTACCGGTGAATGCTGCCCGGAAACGGGCACATGGTTCCAAGTTATTAAATTAGGAACTTATTAACTAGTGTGTGAATAACATAGGCCAGATAATAAAGGCCTTATCTGTAATGTATGCAAAAAAACAGTCATTAAACAAGCGCGTAGAAAACAGAATTAATCTGAATGTGCACTGCACTGCTTAATAATGCGGGAGTCCGATGCACATGCGTCCACGAGTGGTTCTTTTTTGACGAGTTAACCACATCTCAATCATATCTACTGGTCGGTTGTTCCTTTTGTATATACAAGCAAAACAGAGTGAATGGGAGAGAGGCCACTGAAAAAGAAACAAGACGGTCATCTGCATAGATTTCATTCTAAAACCCATGCACTGACATTCTGCTATGGGAAATCTACCCAATTAATTCGTGTTTTTTAATTGGCCGAATTATCTTTGTTCCGAAGAGAGATGTGCGCTACCCATGTTCTTTCCCTGTACGTTTCTATACACACAAACACACACACACACACACATACACACACACACACACACACACACACACACACACACACACACACACACACACACACACACACACACACACACACACACACAACGCGCGCGCATAAATTAAATTGGGAGATGCAAACCACTATTGTGCTACGATTGGCCGGAGCCAGGCGAACCGTATGAAAATGCAGGTGACTTCCTTATCGTAACGCTCACGTGACACAATGCCTAATAACCGCGTATCCTTGCTAGCTGTCGACACGTTAGAGCATGGTATGTCGAGTTCGTTAACAGCTTTTAACTCAGAAATTTGCTGAACATTGAAGTTTGCTTCAAAACAAAAAAGGAGTATGCACAGTGAGACTGCGGATGACATTTGCACAAGGCGCAGTACACTGCTGCAATCCTGCCGCGGCATACGCAAGCATCAAGCAAAAATGTTTTGCTGCCATGTCAGTTGGTGGTGCATAGTTCGTACGTGTAACAAGACAAAAAAAGTAATAAGAAAAACCAAAAACACACAAGGCGAAATGCCTACTGTGACTAATCAGTTGCAATCAACACCAACTGAAGTCGGAAACCAATTAGTTAAAAGAAGCACTATATCTTGGGACTTGTTTTTGTTATGATGTGCTTTCGCTGTTGTACTTGCGAACTATACATAACACGAAGCACCCAGCTTTCTCGTGCGTCAGCACATAATCACGTGAGCTCTCGATAGAATTGTCGTTAGTGTGCTAAAGTTTCGAAAATACGACGTTAGTAGCGGCAATAGCATGCGTGACACAGCGCGATACTTTGATAGATGCGACATAGCGCATGAATGTTCTCTCCCAATTTTCTTGAAGTTCAAGCAATTCTAGGTATTATGTTCTGCTACTAAATTCTACATTGCTAAAGATAAGTCGAGTAGATTACTGTGCACAAGTCTTCCAAACGAAAATTCTCTGGGCGCCATCGTATTACTCTCTGGATTGATGCGACCAAGCGCACGAATTCGTGAAAATTACAATCAATTGTGGGAGCAAGTGAATTTCCGTTCATGCATGCAGTCAAGAGGTGGGATGCTTTCTGTACGATGGAATATTCCATAAAGGAACTGTCGTTATGTGAACTGAAAGCTTGGGTCGATTGATTGCATGCGTTTAGTTGACGAATGCGTAGCTGACTTTGTAATAGTAAAGAAATTAGATGAGTAAATGAAGTCAGAGAACAGGTAGATGGACCAGTCGGCACTGCATACTTCGCGAGAACTGCGAGCTGCAATTGAAAGACAGTGAACGGAAATATGTGAGCACCTGCCGAGGTGGCCAAGTGGTTATGGTTATCTGCTGCTGACACGAAGGTCGCAGGATCAAATCCCTGCCGCGGTGACCGCATTTCGAAATGCAAGAGGCCCATGTACCGAGATTTACTGTCACGTTATGAACTCTGGGCGGTCGAAATTTCCGGAGCCTTCCACTGCAGTGTCCTTCGAAATCATATCAATCTTTTAGGGATTAAAGCCTCAACAATTATTATGTTACACACAATCGACGAGCGATTCTTGTGTGTGCATGCTGTTGTTCGTCCTGGTTCTTTCTATTTGCGATTCAAGTTTTTCTTCGAATGCAGTGACACTCCGATATTCTCTTGCTTGCTCTGAGTGTGCACTCATAATATGAGCGCAAGTCATATTATGACTTGCGCTTTCGACATTTAACTCACTATTTTTGCCACGATAACATTGGTTTCATATACGATGCGGCCAGAGTACAGAACTTAGAGTGACGTGGTGGACTAAAACCTTGCTCTACTCGCGTATCTTCTTTACCTGAAAACGTCGAAACGGGGCTTGCAGCGATGTCCTCTAGCTATGGTCAGTACAGCTATCTCCCGTCGCAAGTCGAACAATAGATCCTTAAATATTTGTTTGTTTCCGTGCATGCATGTCCATTAATACAACATCGATATTTGTGCACGGGGCGTAATCAAAATGAGCGATAGCTTCGTACAATCACCTCACGTATGTAGCGGCTCATCGACTTTTGCCTCTATCAATCCTCCGAGCCTCAGTGATATGCTTTGTGGGTAGCCCGAGCATGTTAGATGGTCAACAGCTTCTCGGAAGTAAACATCCCCAGACAGGCCTCCACAAAGTTAATGAACTCTTCTTGGCGGCCAGTGGTTGGCGAGTTCCCACGTTGGTGTAGCCCATTCGTCCGTATACCTGTGCACATACCAACTCACCGTGCTCTTTCTCATCACTTTAGTGGTACGAACACTGAGCTATAACCTTGTCTCTTTTACAAGTATTTTTGACCGAATACTTGCTTTCGATTTCCCAAATATTCAGAAAAAATAAAAAAAAAGTAAAACTGGTATTGAATAAACGATTCTCAGTCAGGTACTGAGCTTTGATGCATACATATGGTATCGGGGCATAGACCTGCTTTAAGATAAATCAACGTTCAAGGTAATTAGTGAACAGGAATTGAATGAATTCATTGAAAGAGCACATGATATTCTTGAAAGCAGCTGATATCGTAGCTACGCCCGGTGAAGCGGTTGACAACCAAGCGCTTCTTACCATTCACGGTTGTCTAGCGGCTGAGAAACTTGGCTGCGGACCCGCAGGTCGCGGGATCGAATCCTTGCCCCGGCGGCCGTGTTTTCGATGGAAGCGAGGATGTGACAACCCAGCGCTTCTTACCATTCACGGTTGTCTAGCGGCTGAGAAACTTCGCTGCTGACCCGCAGGTCGCGGGATCGAATCCCTGCCACGGCGGCCGTGTTTTCGATGGAAGCGAGGATGTTTGAGACCCATGTGCTTACGTTTAGGTGCACGTTGAAAAACCACAGGTAGTCGAAATTTCCGGAGCCCTCCACTATGGCGTCTCTCACAATCATATCGTAGTTTTGGGACGTTAAACTCTAACAATTGTTATTATTGATCGTGCGATTCTTTCTACGTGACCTCTGACAAGCAGTTCCACAGTGCCACAAACACGCAGTTGGAATACAAGGCACGCGGGCAACAGAGTGCGAGTGCACCTGCTGCTCATCAATATCAACGACTATGGTTAGCTTCGATTTCTTTTTCGCCTTTTATCAATTACGGTAGCCAAGCTAAGAGAGCCGATTCTTAACCATCCACCATTTCCTTCGTTTTATCTATCACTCTCTTACTCTCTCTCTCTCTCTGCACTTTTGCTCCCTCATGGAAAGAGAGAGAGAATAAAATGAGGGAAAGGCAGGGAGGTTAACCAGAAAGTGGAGCATCCAGTTTGATCCTTCGCATATGAGAAAAAAAGGAGGGCCTCTCAACAGCGTGGGCGTGCGGCCTTCTTCTCGGACTTGAAACCTTCCTCTGGTGGTGTGTTATTGTACTGCATCAATGTAGACATGCCCGTCTACTATCGTCTCCATCTTCCGATTGAAGTGTTTAGCTTCATTGTTGTCATGAAAGTCATACTAACAGAAGTTCGCACATGATAAGCCCGCACGACGTATCACATAGAAATGATCATTCTAAAAAATACGTGAAGTAAGAATGCTGTTTTTAGGACGATTTGAACATCTGTACTTGAAATGGCAGTGCTAGTGGACAAGTATTAGAGGACGACACATTGACACACAGACGGAAACGATCTATCAACTATAGCGCTTCTATCTGTGGGTCAGTGTGCCTTTTTTAAGACCGTGTGCACTAACACTACCCTTACAAGTATGAAATAAGCTGTCGAACTAATGTTTTAAAGCGCTAGCATTCAAGGGCTTGATTTTCGGAAATTCCTGCACCGGCGTCGGCGTCGTTGGTTGTGAGGGAAAAATCATCACCTTATGCGTGACCGAAAAAACCGAGAACGCGATGCAAATAGAAATAAGTAATAAGAAACATTCTTGGTCCCAGGGGGGATCGAACACGGGTCGTTCGCTGGTCAAACTGATGTTCTACCATAGAGCCACGCCGCTGCTTGTCGATGCAGTGAAAATAACTGTCTGTGCTCGAAAATGGAGTGAAAATATCTAGCGCTTTACAAACACACGCGTCCTGTTACGCGCTTCACAATACACCGCAAAATATTGCAGTAATAAAGCGTAGTAACAACGTAAATTGACATCACACGTTAAAACATGTGATTATCATAATGACTTCACGATTTAAAGCCCGTCAATCACTACAAAACACAAACCTGTGCCCAGAAGGCCACGTAGTGGGTGCATAGCAAGTTCGAAAAAATTTCACGGTCTAGCAGGTTCGTAAAGATTTCATGCACTAAGTGTTGAAGTACGCACTAGGGACAGGATATCGCTATTTCGTTCAACTCCTAAAGGCGAAGCTTAGAAGTACGGAAATATTTTTGCTCAATACTTTATATTCCTTTAACTAGTCGTGAATTGAATAAGTTAGATGATTGTGTTGTCGACCTTCCCGAAGATGAGTTATATTCTTTACTACAACGGGCGCTTCTGTTGAATGCGCAGGAACACCTGCATGAACGTATTTTCGTGTTTTTCGTACCTTAGATGTGTTTACTTTTTTACCCATCTTGAATAACACCCACTGAGGTGATCAAGGCTACATTATTATCTAAAATCGGTGTACCTTCTAAATGTTTCTACCTTGGTCAGAAGTAGCAGACTCTACACACATTTTTCACAATGAAGTTCATTTATTACATTTGCCTATTCCCTTCTTTCTGCAGTCTTGTGCTGGAACAACGTTGTGGCGGATGCCTCTATTTGCTACTCTTTCAATGTGCTTAGGAACTCAAGCCTTTCCTATTTCACAGGGTCCTTAAACACACGACACTGATTCTTCGTAAGCCTCGCTTCTTTTTCTGCCATTTCACCTAGAAGTGATATTTCCGGAAGGAGTTCGTTCCAGTTGGAATTGTTTAGACGGAGGGCCAAACGGTTGATTAATATGAGTACATCATTCATTGTACTGCGCGTGGTTGGTCATATTTGAATACATCGTTCATTTTAATGATGCAAGTAGCATGTTCCCAAACTCCTACCTGACACAATTTTAATGCAAAAAAGAAAAAAAATTATCTATTCGCAGGCTGCGGGATCTGTGAGCACAAACATCTGATTCTGGTCGTAGTACTGATTTTTTCATGCTACAATCACTTGCCCAATATATCTAGAGTGCAGTCCCCGTAATATCTTGCTTGATTACCGTGAAAACATTACGGTGGATGCCTGCACATTCACACTCTTTCTTTTTAGTCTTCCAAGTAACTTAAACTTTGACAAGTCCAGGTCACGAAATATATGTTACTCATATAGTATGTTTATTACGCATATACTTCTTGTAATGGCAATCACGTCAGATTATGCTCACGTGATTATTACCATGCTTACAAACTATTGCGTCAATAATTAGGGCAATAAGCGCATTATCTGAGTGTTTTCCGCGAGAAGCATGCAGGTTCACCCCATGTTGTACTTCATTTTTTGTTGAATTACAAACCATCATATATTACGCCTTTATTTTTTTTCTCCCTCTTTCGCTCGCTGCCTTGTGTCACTTCAAAAAAAGCACGTTATTCCAGCTATACAAGGTAGCATTAATAGATCAGGAAGATAAATCAGTGTTACAATAACGATACTGCTGCCTGTGTATTTACGTATGTTTCCTTGATGCTGCTAAGGCTCGCTGCCACTCAGTATGCTTTGAATTTTTTCCTCGTTTCCTCTGCGCCCTTTCCCCTGCAATGCCACGAGGTGCTAAGGGCTTGGCATTGTTGAAGAAAAATAACACTTACGGGGAGCAGGTAGCGGCGTAGAAGTGGACGTGGCAAAATGTAACTGGGGTCGAGTTCGCAAAATCTTACCTTTCCTAAGGGCTCCTTGCCTTCATGTGACCAGCAGAAGCGTAGCCTCAATTTTCTCTTGAAAATTGGGGCGCCAGAAATTATCACGAATGCGAAGGTGAATTTTACGGACTCGTTTAGTAACAAAAGCCTATGAGGTATCAACTCCACGGCCCATGCGAACTACTATTTTGTTAACACATGATGTTTATTATTTGACCGTTACCTGCGCAGGTCGCCAAAAAACTACGGCAGGTTGGTAAGTTTAATTGGTTACGGCAAATTTTCTATTCGCCTTTTTAGTCGGTGTTAACATAGCAATAGCAGCAGCACGTGTTGCTTCCTAAGAAACTTCCGGTTACTTCAATTATCCCTCTCTATCACTAAAGCAGAAAACTTTTTTTTTTAGTGGTGCGAGAGTTAAACAAACCTATTTTTCCCCTTTCTGGTAGAGGTAAAGCATTTGAAGTTAACGACTAAGTCCTAGAATGTTGTGTGCAGCTTAGAAGAAAATGTTTTTGAATTATTTGGCCAGGCAAAGGGGAGAAAAGTGTTGAATATGAGCGGGATACTTGCTAAGGCATTCGGTCCCCGTCAATGCTCTTAGGCAACGCTGGTGCACAGAACTGGAAGCCGCCCAGCACCTCTCTTTGTAAACAGCGAAAAGGTCTACACTAGGTGGGACCTCCGTCTTTTTTTTTTATGCGGAACGTGTGCTCCAGAAGGAATTGTTGTTGTGTGTATATTGAGAATAAGAAAGAATACGAATGATGCGGTGTCCAAAAGATTTAAATGTCACGTGTAACTCAAGTCAGTTTCTTGTTGAAACATTTATTTCTTTCCTCACGGCTGTATATATTGATTGATTTTAGTTATTGCTTTTTTAAAGATTACTATGCTATATTGTTATTGTGTTAAGGCTAAACTATTCATTTTTCAACCCCATCCTTGAGCGAGTGAACCCATTTCTTGAGCAAGGTAGCAGCAAATTCATGGCCTATGCTCCGAAGTGAGTTGCGCTGAGTATCCGGGGAACAACAGCAACTAAACGCGAGATGCGCAAGACGACCGCACTCACCGGTAGGAAGTCGCTGCTCCCTCACGTGGCCTCAGCCTGCGTGTGAACGTTGGCGTGCTTGCGGAGGTAGGCGAGCCTGCGGAACCTCTTGGGACAGACGGGGCACGCGTACGGTCCCACCGCCTCTTCGTCGGACGCGGAGGTGCCTTGCTGCTTGCAGTCGGCCGACGGTGACGCGCTGCCTCCCGTCTCGTTCCGGGGCCGGTGCCAGCGGCGATGTGACGCCAGGTTTGCGGGGCAGTTGAACAGCTTGGCGCAGTCGGGACACCGGTACTCGAGGTGCACGATGCGCGAGCACCGGTGCTGGGCGAGCCCGAACGCGTCGCCGAACCGCTGCCGGCACAGGCGGCACACGTAGGCGCCGATCTTGTTCTCAATCTTGGCCAGCTCGGCACGCGCTTCCTCGCTCACCACGACGGGATTCAGCGCGGCCGGAATGTCGTAGTCGAGCTCTTCGTCGAGTTCTAGGTCGTCCTCGTCGCTATAAGGTCGAATGAAAGTGCCGGATACTGGAGACAGTGTGTCCTCGTCGAAGAGGAGACGGCGCACGGCGGACTTTGCGGCACCGTTCACAGTTCCAGGCCCGCCGTTGCTTCCCCCGCTGGCTCGGTTGTTGTGCGGCGAAGGCGAAGCGCTGGAGGTGCGCTTGTGAGGAGCGCCAGTGCTGGCGCTCTTCCGTGGAGGACTTCCGTGTAAGAGAGGCGGTGGCCCCGTGGGAGACAACTTCTTCTTCTTGGCCGCATCCTGAGAAGACGGAGGCGTAGACGCGTGGTCCGGCTGCAGCAGAGCGGTGGCCCGGAGGAGCAGCGACTCGCAGCTTTTGACGACCGCTGCTGGCGGCGAGGAGGCGAACCGGACGGCGTCGTGATCGTCCGAGGAAGAGGACGAGTCCGAGCGGTTGTCCTCACCATCCGAGTTGTGGCGGGTGTACCTCTGGAGAAGGAAGCCCCGGGGCATGTTGCTTCCGCGCTTCACTGTAGTCTAGGTCTCACAAATGAGGTGGCTACAAGGATTCTCACTCGGATTTGTTTCGTCTTTTAGAGGACTGAAATGTTTTTACCACAGTCTCAACCATCGCCACGAGGCATCACTTTGAATTAAATACTGCCTGCACGATAATGTTCACACAGGAACAAACTCGACAGCAACAACTTCCTTCGTCAATCTGGGCGCCGTATAACTGTGTTGTCAAGAATTACTCGCCGGGAACTGTGTCGTGCGTTGATGTGGACCCTCGCCGTTTTCAAGCGAACGTCTCACGTACTCGGAAGTACCGTCCTCCTACAGAACTCGCAAATTTCGAGCACTACGTGTTCGTCGGTGTTTGAACCCTCGCGGTCGTCGGCAGCGTGGGCGCTGCAAGCGGCGGCTCGTCGCGGCTGACGCGCGTGAGTGAACGGGGCACTCACCGCCGGCTCTTTTTCGAAAAAGGGAGGCGCGGTGCCGCCAAGCGACCGCCAGGCGTCGTTGCCGTCGATAGCGTCGCGCCATCCTCCTCTCCCAATCGTGAAACAATAACGGAGGAGGTGGGGATCTAACGGTGCTGAAGGGGGAGGCGGGGGAGAGGCGGTTTGAACCCCAGCATCTCCCCGCTCCACTGATGCCAGCTGTTCGTCGCCACCCGCTGGGATCCCGACTGGCGAGTATGACCTGGCGGTGCCGGTTGGACAACGCGGGGAATGCACGTGGGGTCGGGTAGGGGAGATGAAGCGTGCCGCCCGCTTGCGTTCCACAATTTTACGGCCTGTCAAACGCGCTCTGACCTAACTGAAGGTATTCATTAATCTATTTATTGTTCGAGACCATGGGCGCGCATACGCGTGTGGTTGATAGCATTTTCGCTATACAGCAATAATACCTATAAGGGCTTGTATCTCAGTTCACAAGCGTGCGCGTCTGAGTGTATATGCACTTGCGTTCGTACATTCACGCACGCGCAATACCTTGAACATCGTGGCAGCAAAAACGAAGAAAATATGTGCATCAAGATTTCTTCTCTCAAAGCTGAGCAATGTGGGAATGCTTCAGTCCAAGGGAAGAAAGTGTGCACGCATTTACTTGAAGTCCATGGGCATGTCAAGGTGTCGTGAACTATTTCGCGGCGCGACTAGTCCCTAAGCATTTTTTCTCTACATACATACATACATACATACATACATACATACATACATACATACATACATACATACATACATACATACATACATACATACATACATACATACATACATACATACATACATACATAGAGCATGTGGATGTGTACGAAGCGTATCTCGCAAGCTAAACGTAAAGACTACAAGGATACATGAGGACAGGTGCTCAGAAGGTAAAAGTTGTTAGTACAACTGGTAACTTCACTCGGTCATCGGTGTACATAATACTTCACAAGTCGCTTCATCTGCCAGCCTACCACTTGGTGGCTTCGTAGTAACTGGCACCTTCTCAAAGGCCACTGACGTCCGACGTATGTCATTATTCATAATGTTTGTTGTAGTTCATAAAGTTTACGATCAGTAGCTGGTCGCAAAAACGTTAGTCCATCTACAGCAGCAGTAAGCTACCTTTGAGGTGAAAGCCCGAGTTGCATAAAGCTGACACTGAAGGGGCTGAACAAACAAATCAAAAGAAGAGGGGAGTGTCTTCGCAGGAAGGGAGAACAAAAATTGTCCAATCGACAATAATGTACGAAACTGGATAAGTTTCTCACTAAACTTTTGTTAAATTCTGTTTTAGTGTGGATATAGGGGATTCCAAAGGGAGGCAATCTTTCTTTGTTCCTCTCTTAATCCACTTTACGTGAACCTGCCTCGTGGGAAACCACCCAATTCTGCGCAGTAGGGTGCTGGGGCACAAATAGTTCATCACTAATTTAGCAAATTTTGTTTCGATGGACGGGAATTTCGAAGTTTGGCTCTCTTTCAGGACACGAAGTCTGACAGACAAGACCACAGAAAGAGGATGCTGAGCGTGTCGGTGAGCGAGCCAGTCAGAAAGCTTTGCCGCTGACGTTCAGCAATGCGGTAATCGGTGGATTGAACAATACTTTGTGTCAAAGCCACGTTTTATTGGGTTTTCATGATTGAACACAAGAATTTTTACATCGTTATGTGCCTTTCATTGTGTAAAACTTGTGATCATTCTTTAGGGGTCTTCTATTTGTCAATCACGCCCAAAGAGATGTCATGCGCATGGGCATATGTAAAAATACTTGTTTTGTAAATTTTAAGATGAAATTGTGGTATGTAATGCATTCTAAGCACACATCATACAGAGATACAACTAATATTATTGTATCCGGAGGAGTTGCCGACATGATCCCCTAACAAGGGGCCGTTGCAACGAATGGCCGCGCTGTCATAGAGGACACTAGGCCATGAAGTTTGTTTTGCAGGGGTGCTCTAGTGGGGCACTACGAGAAAGTTTTCACTACCTTGTGTTATTTGACGTGCGGTGAAAAGACGGTGCAAGACCGTTTCCTTTGTAATGCGTTGCGACCCGGCGTCCTCATTTCGTGACACGACTTACTTTTTTTGTTTCTGCAGAGCATTGACAACGAACAGAACACAACTACTGAGGTAATGGCGATATAGGCATTTCTGTTACCAAATGTTCCATTTTATTGCTTCTGGATGAAATATTTTGCTAGAGGAAACAAGCTCGAACGCTATAGTCTGACGAAAGGCATGACCTACATGACTGACGTCCATGCTACGTGCCACTGTACCACAGCTGGCAGTGTACGGACGGACATGGGTATGAGTGTATCAGTCTGCTCTGCGTACGCAGCATTACATTAGAAATGGCTGGCAGACTGCATCCGCAGCAGCTCTGCAAACGCGGGCTACTTGTCATTTGCAACCGCACACTGTAAAGAGGTGGCCATAGCTATCTGGAATGACACTTCTAAAATTATAATATCAGACAGCAAAGTAGCTTACTGAAATTTTCTACTAGGACAGATCTCACTACTAGCAGCCAAAAATTCTAAATCTTGTTCGTAGTGAACGTAGTCGCAAATGGCGCAAAATAAGGTATGACAAGCGTAACATCTGGTGTCTCACAAGGCTAAGTCTTGGGCCCCTTGCTGTTTTAAATATTGAGAAATTATCTTCTTGACTCCATCGCTTGTTCCATTAGATTATTTCCTGGTGATCCAATAATATATAGGAAAGTTACAAGCGTCGATGATACCGTTATTTTACAGGATGTTTTAACAAAAATAGAAAACTGACGCCGTGAATCACATATGCAAATAAACGTGCGAAAAACTGTTCACACGCTTTTCACACACAAAAAAAAAAACGTATGGCACTGACACTTTATAGTCTGTCTGGTTCTTCATTACAAACTGTTTCTGAGTATAAGTATCCGGGTATATTCCTTACATCATCCATGTGTTGTCACAGGCACGTCAATTTCGTTACAGCAAAGGCATGTGAGGTGTTGGGTTTTTGCAGCGTAACACAGAGCTGTTTTCTCAGCAGGCCCACAATATCCTTTACAAGAGTTACGCCATAACAACTATAGAGTAAGGTTGCAATGTGTGGGGCTCTCCCGCAAATGCCGATTGTGACAAGCTTGAACGAGTTCAGAACATGGGTGCACGGAACGGTATCGGTTGATTTGAAAGAAGCCTTACCATACTTCTACAAAGGAAACTATAAAATGGGAACTTCTAGAAAAAACAAGTCAATATTTTTCACTTCAAGCTTTTTCACAATATTGCCACGTTCCTTTCTTCCACTTTGCTTATGACCCCGTTACACTGTACGCAATTCTCAGGGCAAACCGCACCTTCAGTGTTCGAGAGGCTTCGGACTTGCAGTAGATTATTTCATTAAGATTACGCCCACTCCGCGAACATTACAGATTATTCTGGAACCCACGTTGCCGCTAGGGATAACGCTAGAACGTTTGATGGCAAGTGTATAAATGCCGACGGGCTTCGCCGCTTCTCAGTTGATCGGCGGTCGACGCTCCGTTCCCCGTTATCAGTGCAAGACTTTCCGTTCCGTTCGCCGAAATAAACAGTTAATTATTCAACCCGCAGTCTGCTCCATTCATCCACTTCACGACTCCATGACAATATATATCATGGTCACATTGGAATAGACCGTAATCAGTACATTCTACAGCTTCATTATATATCAGGACAAATAGATGAGCTGAAGGTTAGAGAATATAGCTACAGGACCAATCTTTTATTGCGATACACATTCTATGGACACTCTCGGTTTGAGTTTGCCACCGGCGTCAGCGTCGACGTCACTCACCGTATATGTATACGTATCTATACGTATGAAAATGCCAGAAAGCAAGAAAAAGCAAAAAAAGATTCCAGCGTGCGGAATCGAACGTGGGTCCTTTGAATCGTGAGTGTGAGGCGTGAACCACTGCGCCATCAAAGAGCACATCATTTGACAATGAAACGGCAAGCTATTGATATCTACCAATTACCGCTGCTTATGCGCATCTCAGGAGGGGTGGAGATAGTGTTCTCAGCATTACCAGCAAGATGGAGCAATGAGTGCGCATCGTCACATCACGCTACGGCACGTGCTCTGTTATCCCATGCGTACTTTGCCCCGTTTGAGGGGAGCGATGCTCCCTCGCGCACCGGCCCTCATCTCGCGGTGAGGAGGAGGACAGCATCGTGCATCTTGGCTGGCTACGGGCTTTCTGTTCTGGAACGATTCTGTTGTAGGTACCGGGCGCACAAAGGCCACTAATCATTGCAGTCTCTGTTTGCAAAAAGCGCGCGCTTTTCAGACACAGCGAAGTAGCCACTGAGACACTTATTCTGTTTTAGTTACCGGGCGCACAAAGGTCACTGCAATCATTGCAGCCTCCATTTTCAAAAAGCGCGCGCTTTTCAGACACAGCGAAATAGTCACTGAGACACTTATTCGCGTGAATCTGTACCTCTGAGTAAGTTTCACGCGTCATTTGTGCGTGAGAAACGTGGCGCACGTTTTGATCTGCTTTCCATCCTGTGCGTGACCTTCCAATTTCTTGCCATGTTTATTGTTCCCCCTTTGCAGTGAAGCTGTGACTTTTAGGGGCGAAGCTCCTTATAGCGGCACCCGTTCGTCCCCCGTAGTATGTAACAAGCATAACATTTTGACCTCCAAGGTGGTGCCAGTGAGAGACTTCTTCTGTGCGTTGTTGAACAATAAAAAATAGCGCTCAATGTACATGTCAGTGGCTGCTAATGGGGATTGAGAGACAGGAGCATTCGGCTTTTAGTTAACGCGCAGGCTGCGATCACCATTAGCAGCCATTGGCATGTACATTGAGCACTATCTGACAAGAAAGGGTTGCTACGTTATACTCGCTGGGTGTAACCTCCTTAGCTTTAGAAAGGTTTAGCGAGCGTTGAGCCGCAGTGCCATGAATACAATGAACTTGTATATACCATGAATGAACTCGAGGTGGTTAAAAATGGGAAGTAGATACGAAGCGCAAGCCGTAAGAAAGTAAAAGCCGAATTCTTCTGTCTCTCATTTCCCATTAGCAGCCATTGGCATGTACATTGAGCCCTATCTGACTGAAAAAGTTTGCTACGTCATACTCGCTGGGCGTAACCTCCTTGGTTTTCGAAAGGTTTAGCGAGCGTTCGACCGCAGTGCCATGAATACAGTGAACTAATATATACCATGAACTTGAGGTGGTTAAAGGTGGGAAGTGGACCCGAAGCGCAAGCCGTAAGAAAGTGTGCGTGTGCCACCTCTCCTTTAGTCCTTGGAATGTCCGCTGGATGGCAGTGCTTCTATATGGGGAATATATGATGAAAAGATGCGAGGTGGTGGTACTTGGAGTGTTGAATAGATGGACGAACGGACACATAGACAGATGCATGGACGGACGCATGAACGGACGCAGAGGCGGCTGAATGGACGAACGCAGGGACGGACGCACGAACAGACGCACGCACGGACGGGCTGATGGACGCATGGACGGTCACACTGACGGACGCATGGACGGACGGAAGCAAGAACGAAGGAACGGACTAATTCTTCGCCCCACTCTCCATCATTCACTCCGTGGATATGCTGCCATTTTTTTTAAAGTACTTTTTCCCCGAAACAGTTTCTGAATGGAATCACCTGCCTGCTAATACGGTCAACAAGCTAGATAACGAAGCTTTTGCGGCCGCTCTTTGATATCTCATTCTGCTGCAGCTGCAGTCGAATTTCATGCAATTTTAAGTTCTTACCACATAGCTCTTGTATTTTTCGTGTTTGTACGATGCAATTTCATGTCTGTTCTTTCTCTCTGCGTCTTGGGTCAATTATCTTTATGTCATTTATGCGCATTGACAACTGTGTATGCCAATATTTCTTCAGAGCAATCATGGTTCAAGTACTTTTTTTTTCTTTCTCCGCCAATGTTCTTGAAATTTATGATATATAAATCCTCTGTGTAACCTACCCCCCCCCCCCCCCCACACACACACACTGTAATGCAATGTGGGTATGAGAGTATCTAAATGAAAGAGAGTGCTAGCAAGTAAGATAGGGTATAATTTTGGTGAGCTTCATTTGAATTGAGTCCTAAGCGCGAAATATATTTCTTGGGGGTTTTCGACTGAACCCCACAATTCTTAGGGTTTATTTTTGGTTGTAAAGCTTCTTAGTAATGAATTCAGTTTTCATTCAATTCTGTCAGCTCCCACAATAACCGAAATGGAGCGTTATCTGCATACTTGCAGATGTCGCAGACCACGCATGTATTCGTTACAACCACTTCGGCTGCTAGGGTGCCATGTGCCGATGGCTTACCGATACATGGATGCGCATAACCGACCATGCCCAACGGACATCCCGATGTTAGCGGCTGCCATCCCATGGCATGGAAACCTGGCGTCCCGAAGCGCCGCTGTTCACATTGCATCACGTCCCGAACCTATGGCTCGAGCCATCCGGCGTTGCAGCCGGCGGGGCAGCGCATGCCCGGCGCTTATCATCCAGCACCTACAAACGCACGCACACTCACCAACACCGCCTGTGGGAAAAACGGTCGTCGGCACGTCGTCCAGTGCCCACCCCTCCTGGTCGCTCCTCCTCTCTCCGCCATCCCGGACGGAAGCGAAAGCACCCCGGGGCTGTTTGAGCAGGCAGATTGAGAGAGTGCGGGCTCTCGCCACGCGTGTACCACCGCACCGCAGGGATGGGGCGTACAAATGGAGATTAATAAGGACCGCCCCGAACCTTGTGCTGTAATGCCTGGGATGCTTGCGGTTCTTCCCTCCTTTTTTTTATCAACCGTTCATCCGCTTGTTTTTCTACACTCCTGAGCAAGATATAACGAAGTAGGTATATCTCCTGCGTCTAATTACTAAGCTGTAATTGCTTCAACCTCTCCTCCCGCGAGGGCCTCTTCTTTACCACTGTTCTTTTTTTTGTGCCCCCTTTTAATTTTACTCCCCTCTCGCACTAGCTTCCATCTATGTAGCCATTCCCCTTTCTTTCTTTCTTCTTTCTGGTACGAGGTATAACAGGGTTCAGTGACGTTCCCTTCGGTTACTCGTCGACAGCTGCATCTGACGGCGCTCACGCGTTCCAAGGGACATGGCTTGCGGTATACCGACCACATGCCACCACGGCCGCCGCCATGAACCGAATCACCGTCTAATTGAACAGCTGCGGCGGCAGAGGATCCTTACCGGTGCAACCCGTTGTGGACATCGCGCGCCACTGTTTCACACGCAAAAAAGAGAGAAGGAATAAAAGAAGGAAAGTGAAACAAAACAACTAAAGCAACGAACGACAACAAGGTAGTTATTTGTACAGTTTTTTTGTTTTTTTTATGCTTTCCATTCCCCTTGGATTGTGATATTGTTGTTGCCCAGGAAGTAGGGTAAGGTAGGGTAAAACCAGGCACGGGGCAATACACGGCATTTTGATTTAGCTGGCCTCGATAGCTAACAGAAAAACTACTTTTTGTTTCTCTTTTTTAGCGATAAGTGCTGGTCCTTGTCTGCCTTTTTACGGGCAAAAGTTGATCATTGCTTACAGCGTTCGTTCGGCAAAAATTATGTGGCTGGTGTCAGTGTTTGCGACTCATCAAAAAGGTGTGAAATTCGCTCGCCAAAATTTTCGGATACGTGAAAGAAGCTACTCCCGTGTCACTACAGCAATGTAAGTATTTATTTTGTTACTTTAGATTACGATCTACATAACGCGAAAAGCTTAGTTTGTTTGGTGCCCGGAAACAAAGCGGAAACTTTTCGAATTTTGGCGTGGGATAGCGGCAAAACATGACCAAAAGGCACCCAATCGCCTTGGAGAGTGTCTTAACAATTTTACCATTGACTCACGTTCAATATATATTACATTTATTTGTTAATGAGGGTTCATAAATACAATCAAAATTATATAAATATCATTGGGGGAAAATGGTATAAAAATTGGCAGCATATTCATGGAGGCAATGATGGAGAGTGGGGCGAAGCATTCGTCCGTCCATTCGTTCTTGCTTCCGTCCGTCCATGCGTCCGTCTGTGTGACCGTACATGTGTCCATCCGCCCGTCCGTGCGTGCGTCTGTTCGTGCGTCCGTCCCTGTGTTCGTCCATGCATCCGCCCCTGCGTCCGTTCATGCGTCCATCCAGGCATCTGTCTGTGTGTCTGTTCGTCCGTCTATTCAACACTCCAATACCACCATCTCGCATCTTTTCATCATATATTCCCTATATAGAATCACCGCCATCCAGTGGACATTCCAAGGACTAAAAGAGAGGGGGCACACGCACACTTTCTTACGGCTTGCGCTTCCGGTCTACTTCCCACCTTTAACCACCTCGAGTTCATAGTATATACTAGTTCACTGTATTCATGGCACTGCGGCCCAACGCTCGCTAAACCTTTCTAAAACCAAGGAGGTTACGCCCAGCGAGTATAACGTAGCAACCTTTTCTTGTCAGATAGTGCTCAATGTACTTGCCAATGGCTGCTAATGGGAAATGAGAGACAGAAGAATTAGGCTTTTACTTTCTTACGGCTTGCGCTTCGTATCTACTTCCGATTTTTAACCACCTCGAGTTCATTCATGGTATATACTAGTTCAGTGTTTTCATGGCACTGCGGCTCAACGCTCGCTAAACTTTTCTAAAACTAAGGAGGTTACACCCAGCGAGTATAACGTAGCAACCCCTTCTTGTCAGATAGGGTTCAATGTACATGCCAATAGCTGCTAATGGGGATCGCAGCGTGCGCGTTAACTAAAGGCCTAATGCTCCTGTCTCTTGTTCAACATTAGCAGCCATTGGCATGTACATTGAGCACTATTTCTTATTGTTCACGAACGCACAGAAGAAATATCTCAGCGGCACTACCTTGGAGGTCAAAATGTTATACTTGTTGCGCGCTACAACAGCTACGTGGGAGGAACGGGTGCCGCTATAAGAAGCTTCGCCCCTAAAAGCAATAATTACCGCTTAGGAGATACTACTCTCCCCATTCGAACTGATTGATTGATTGATTTATTTGTGAGGTTTAACGTCCCAAACCACCATATGATTATGAAAGACGCCGTAGTGGAATGGAATGGAATGAAGAAACTTTATTTTAGTCCTGCAGGACGCGCTTAGCATAGAGAAAGAAGAAGACAAGAGAGGACACTCCGCGAAACCTGGCCTCAGGAAGTGCGTCACGATTACGTAACCAGCTAGTGCTCTCATCAAACGTCAGAGGGCGCAAGCGCAAAAAAAACAGTTATAATCAATGAAACAAAATTGTTTTCACAAAATAATAATTATACGCCCGAATTAGGTATGTTCTTTATACATAAAAACAATTTATTCAACACACCTTACGTGATTATTTTTCTTCAGCCGTACTGTCATAAACACCATCCACCCAGCGACAAGCCCATGCATGACTGGCAGCGAGAAGCTTTCGTCGCTTTCGACAACGTCGGCTGCGTCGGTGTTTTCGTGCGTGAGATAACAGGTGAGGCACGTTTTCAAGCGAAGCTTGTTGAATGACATGTTGTTGGTCTTGTTCGGTCATTTTTTTTTCAGAAAACGGTTACACCTGTGCGAATAAGACACCATGAAACAAACATAGAAAGATGCACACACACGTTGCGCTTCGTGTGTGCGAGTTTGTTTCTTACGTGGCGTCTCATTCACGCAGTTGTAACCTTTTTCTGAAGCTTGTAAGGACTGGAAGGTTCGCTAAAAAGAAAGTTTGTGGCTCTATGCGGCGGCTAGACGGGAACATTGTGCAACGTATGCAGTATAGCAAAAGCGGCACGGCGTCAAGCCGAGGCGACGCGTGCTGCGTCTGCCACGGACGCGAGCGTCTGTAGGCTGAGCATAGCTGGGCAGCTAGGTCATAGGCTCGGTGGCTCGGTGCAAAATATTGAGAAGCGTTCGCTGGGCCTCGCATGCTTCACGACACGTTTCCCGAAGGCTCGCAACACGAATAATTCTTGGTGTGCCGGAGGCAAATCTGGACTAGCCAAGTGGCCATTATCTTCGTTTCTTCGCTAGCCTTGTGCCACTAGTGCAGGCTGCACACAAGTTTTTTTGACGTTTCCAATATACTTTTACCACACAAATTTTAGCTACGATTTTTCTTCCCAATGTACTGTGCTGATACTGCGTACACACGAAGGTGTTCTAAAGTTCCCAGGCCGCGATACCATTGCATTACAAGGGATAGCGGCCTGGAAACTTCTGAAGATCTTTGTACGTGGTCTTGACGTATATCTTTGTAAGTCAGAGTTTTATGGGTCAGAGATGTATCACTGGTTTTGTATTGTGCATCGATTAGCTAATCATTCAAAGGGGTTTGTTGGTGCTGCAGGCCGCTGGCAAGATTGTTCCGACAGCACTGTCTAAGGCACCGAACAAGCTTCACAAGACCCTCCAGAAGATGTCTCCGCCAACAGCTCCACGTCTGAGTGCCCTAGAGAAAATGGTGACTATGCTTTTATTGCAGCTGTTTTTAATGTGCTATTTTATGTTTAGAACATTCTGAGGAAACTATCCTCAAAAGGACACTACGTGTGCACTTACAAAATGTAAGGGTGGGCTCTCAGTGATTTTCATTTTTTTTTGTGCATTGTCAACATTGTGAATGGTTTGTTTTTAGGTAGTGGAATCGAAAACTTTGCACCACAGAAAGTTGTGCACCTTGGGTCTGAAAGAGCGAGGAAAGTGCTCGTATGGGATTAGTTGTTCTTCGCTTTTACATCCATTTTTTTGTTTATTGCAGTGCGTTCCTGTGTGCCAGCGACAATGTCTCCATCAATGAAGTACAAGCAAACCATTAAACATCTGCAAGCCAAAGTAGCAGCACAGCGGAAAACTATCAAAAGACTGCGGAGACAGCCTCACCAAACTAACCACTCATTCGTTGCATACATTGTTTTGGTTACCCGCTATGAGGAGTAGGGACACTGTGTATTCGCTCGAAGTGATTTGCATAACCTTAAAAAGAGTGTTGGGTATCCTGTCTGTATTTTTGTAGCAAATGCGGGCGAACTGTACACTTTACTGTGGGTCGCTTGGTCACTGTGTATGCTTTATCTCTCCAGCTCAAGTAATATATCGATGACAAAACCGCTTGTTGAAATGTCTTCGAGCGGGTAAGGAACACAGTATGAAGTGGGCACAGTTCACGTTATCACGCTTTTTGTATTTTAGCTTCTCATCAACCTCCTCATCTCACCCACCAAAATTTTCAAAAGAATACCCAAACTTGTAGCGTTTGACGGGGCTGCGGACGCTGCCATTTTATTTTTATATAGCTTGTGAGTGATAACGTACGATGTAGAGCCTTTGTGAAAAATAATGAGCCAAAGTGGTTTCCTTCTGCTGTTTATTAGCCCTGTAATACCGCTCTTGTAACAACAATTAAGGTCCACAATTCTGGATAAGTGATGACTACAATCTATTTTAGCTCGCAAGCGTCACAGCAACACCCAGACGCAAATCACTTGGGATCTTAAGTTTTTGATGATAAGAAGAGCCACAAGACCTGCCAGTGTTTAGCATAAAGTTTGTCTTTCACGTAGTGAGCAAGCTGCAAAGCCCTACCTTTCTGAGGACAAGCAGACATCAATTCTGCTTTTTTTTTTCATTTTGGGCTAGCTGTTCTTAAGCACAGCCAGCACACTGCAGCTTTGCCTTTCTGCTATATTGTGTCGTGTGGTTTCTGTGCACTCTTTTTTTCTATGCATTATTTTGGTTAACCCCAGGCGTGATTCGCGACTTCATTGCTGTGTATATGTCACTTCTTCCTTCTTCAGCATTGTGCGCTGTGTTTTTGCCATAGATCCTTACTTACCCACGGGCCCGGTGTGTCATACTTCACCAGCTTCTCGGCTTCTGCCAACTCTAGCAATGTGTGCGTTGTCTGTGTTCTCTCTGTATTTGTTACAATATTTGTTACAATTTATTTGTAAGGCGAGATGCATTTGTTGTCTACCTTTGTCATATTGTGCTTTTTATATTCTCAGACTCTACCTTGCCTTTGAATAAAACATTGCGGATACTCTGTCTCTTTGACTGATATATACATTGATCACTTGTTCCAAAAGAACAAGTGAACAAAAGAACAAGAACAAGCGCGATGAATAAAATCGTAGTGAATTATCACTACCTGCATCTCTCTTTATAATAACTTAATCAAAATAAAAATTAAAAAAATAAAAATTCAAAATTTGCGCCAGTGAAACCGAAACAGGAAGTGCACGCCATTTGCTCTCACCAACCACCAGGTGTGCTAGGGTCGATTGGGCCGCTGGGGTCTACGGGAGTGTCCGCTCTTTACCTTTTTTTATTTCTCTATGCGCTTAGCGCGTAGCGGGCGTCTCCCACGTAGGGACCGACAGGGAGTACCTGGCGGCTGCTTCGTGGGCCTGCTGGACGGCCCATTGCTGGTCGGCCCATTGCTGGTCGGAGAGAAGCGAGCTACTGAGGGACCTCTCCCACTTGCTTGAGGTAGAGTCGGGAGGAGTTGTTCTACACTCCCAGAGCATGTGTGCGAGTGTCGCTGTGTGTCCACATGATGGGCATGTGTCGCTGGGGTATGCATCGGGATAATAAACGTGAAGCGTGGCAAGGTTTGGGTACGTGTGTGTCTGTAATAGGCGTATAGGGTAAATGCCTGCGGTCGGTTAAGTTTCGGTTGTGGGGGTGGAAAAATGCGGAGGGCTCCGGAAATTTCGACCACCTGGGGTTCTTTAACGTGCACCCAAATCTGAGTACACGGGCCTACAACCCATTCGAACTGCATCGAGGTCTTTCTGTGCTTCGAAGAATACTTTCAAGAATCTGATAAAAAGGTGGCGAAATATCTCCAAGTCAAACGATTACAAAAATTTCTTGATATTGAGCTTTAGCGAGATTTCTCCATTAGCCAAACTGAAAAAAAAAGCGCTACAAAGTCTGAATCTAGCATAGTTTCAAGTTCATTGTCTCACAAAGCCCGGCCAACGAAATTATAGGCCATGAAGCACCTGAGTAGTTCTGCATTAAACCATCAAAATAAGATGAAGAAGACACGTCAAAACACATCTAGCCTTTATTTGTTGCATAATCTAATAAGGTGCAAGCGTTCAACGAAAGACAACATCAGCACAAAGAAAGACTGGTGTTGTTTGATCCGCAAGGATGTTCAGAGAAACACAACACCTCATTCTGTCTAGATTCAATGCGTGGGTTCCTAGGATTAGGGTTCTTAATATTCCACAGAGTGATTTTCAAGACTTTCTGCTGCAAAAAAATTTGGCAGATCCCACCTACGTACCTGGGAATGGACGTTATGCGAAGCATGTGAAGTGGAGGTACCGAGTTGCATTTATTTATTGATCAACATGTCATGAAATGACGCTAAATATATTTACAAGTGTTGCACGCACAGAATATGTTGAAAGTTGCAGATGTTTATATAACAAGCTGTTTGCACTTGCGCAAGGATGCCAACTGGAACATGCATATTAGCAACACCAGAAGCTCATATGAAGCCCTGATGCTCGCGAGAATGCTGCCATTGACACTTACATAAATCAAGTTCAGCGCATGGCAACTAACCATAGTTGACGTAAACCCGACGTGACGGCTGTATCAAAGGAGTACATACGTAATGTTTATAAAATTAAGTAGGCAGCACTGCAACCACTATTGACGTTTCACAAAGATTAGCGTCTGTTTGGAAAATACATAGTTCCGAGACATGTTGTAGCTCTGTGGTAGAGTGCTTGACTGCCACGCAGAATGCTTGGGTTTGATTCCAGCTGGGATCCTGGCATTTATTCTTTGCATTCGTGGGGTCGACGCTACCGATGTCGGGTATTTTTTAGCACTCGCGTGTTAAAATTGCCCATGTGTGTTCTTGTCGTTCCTCGATAGATGCTGAAGGTGTCTACCACCTGTGGTACATACAGGCATATCAGTGGCACATACTCGCCCGTGAGTATGTGCCACTGTCTGGCAGAAAGCGTTTGGGAATGTACGCGACAGGATTGTGACAATATTCATGTCTTGAGCAGCGCGTCATATTCGTCAAACCATCTTACCTTCTTACCTTCCCATGCTAATTTTGGTTCACGCCAAGTTAAGAGGATGATCACGAGAACACTCAAACGTAAGCGGCTAGATAGATAGATACGCTCAAAGTCACCGAAGTTCGCTAAGTGCTTTGATTTCGAAACTGAAAGAATGATTTTTTTCTCACTGTCTCGTTTTGCCGCATGCAGCGTCTAGTTTTGCCCCACGCAGCGTCTTGTTTTGGCCCTGCAAGTTCGGGCAAAACGAGACATATGGAGGATTTTTTCTTACTTTTAAAATAGTTTTTTTTAAACGATGCAAACATGGCAATGTTTATATACCACATACCTTTACCCCAAATGAAAGTGTCTGCATTGATGTTTACTTCTAAGGAGTGAAATGAAAATAAATATTCACTATTTTAAATTGTCACATTTTACCCTGCCCTACCTTACTTCACTTGTTACGTGCGCAATTGTTTTTCCCTTAATATGGCTGTTTCACTAACTCAATTATCAGTGAGTGATTTGATGAATGATTGAAAACTCTTCATTGGGCTTGAGAACTCCGCAAGCCCAGGTGAAAGTTGTCATTCAAAACAACAACAACAACAACAACAACAACAACAACAACAACAACAACAACAACAACAACAACAACAACAACAACAACAACAACAACAACAACAACAATAATAATAATAAAATAATAATATATTATTAATAATATTAATAATAATAATAATAATAAGAAGAAGAAGAACAAGAAGTAGAATATAGCAATAGGAAGAAAAAGCAGAAGTAGAAAAAAGAATAAAACAAGAAATGAAGAGTGATAGAGTGAGGGGATTTCTCACTAGTAGATTGGAGCATGTTTAAAATATCGGTTATCTGCTTTGTCCTGCGGTTTCTTTTCTCAAGTTCTCTGTCTTTATATATACTTTCACATAATCCGACATGTCGTCTGCGCGATACATATGGATTGACACTGCGTTCGCCTGGGACCTGAGTGCCTGTGGCAAGGACATCACTGACTACATCATAAATGTTGCATGGTAAACGTATACGAAGGTGTGTAATGGACTAGTGGTACCAAGCCAACACGAACCATACCCTTATTTTATTCAACATGGTGAGATGCCAATACGGAAAGAAAGACAGTTACGTTGCCCTCTATGCCGAGTCTGGGTTACTTGTTACGCGTGGCACCACGACAATGCATCGTCGTACGTTTCTGTGCCAAACCATAACGGTACTCGGCGCCGACATCGTGTAGCACAGAAGCCGGCACAAGGCACATGCAGGCAGGCGCACAACCCTCACTGCTCGCGCTCAAGTAACAACGGGAAGTCCCACAATGCACAACAAAGAAGGAGGATACAGGGCTTGCGCAGACGAGTGTTAGTGCCTGTCCATTGTTCCCGCCATCCCCAGCAACCCTCCTTCCCGCTCTCCCCACCCCATTCCGTGATGTCCCCGATACCTCAGCTGAAATATCGCTGCTCGAGTCAGCGCTGGTCTCGTGCGGAGCACGAGCGGGTCTTCGGGTTGTAGACAGGCGTTATGTCACGTCGATGTCGCATGCAAGCTGCGATATAACAGCACGCATGGGTCTAGTTCCGTGCAGTGTCCTTTAAAAGGCATCCAGAGCGAACGCATGGCTTTGACCTCACTCAACTGCGTGTGGGAACGCGGCGCTGTGAGGAGATTTCAGTTAGCCTTGAGCTCGTATTTTAGGATGTTTTGAAGGTTTAACGAAGTTAGAGATTATGCTATTTCGTATGCCATGGCGTGAATTTGTGACAAACATGCTCGCGCAAAGAAAAAGGACAAAAGGAAAATGATAAAAGTCAGGCTTCGTATTTGACATTTTATTTTATCCTGCCTCTTTTTTTCGCGCAGTGAAGTTACAAAGTTACATCATGGTTCTTACGATATAATAAATCGTGCACTGTGCTTCTGTTTCCAAGGAATCATGTTTCCCCTCTCGCACAGAAGAAACATGCATGCATTTGTACAGAGCACGCGAGAACGCGTCGCTGCGTCTTCGTCTACATGCGCGCGATCGTCCTGCCCACTCGTTCGCGTTGTCCATTTAGGCATTAGCGACCATAACAACAATCTGTTTTGTGAAGTGTGTTTTCGCACATATAACACCGATCGAAATCTTTATTTCTGTGCTTCCACGACAGGTTAAAGCTGTTCCATTTTTGTTGCAATATCATCATCATCATCATCATCAGCCTGACTACGTCCACTGCAGGACAAAGTCCTCTCCCATGTTCCGCCAGTTAACCCGCTCCTGTGCTTGCTGCTGCCAATTTATACCTGCAAACTTCTTAATTTCATCTGCCTACCTAACCTTCTGTCTCCCCCTAACCCGCTTGCCTTCTCTGGGAATCCAGTCAGTTACCCGTAATGACCAGTGGTTATCCTGTCTACGCGCTACATGCCCGGCCCATGTCCATTTCCTCTTCTTGATTTCAGCTATGATATCCTTAACCCCCGTTTGTTCCCTAACCCACTCTGCTCTCTTCTTGTCTCTTAAGGTTACACCTACCATATTCCTTTCCATTGCTCGCTGCGTCGTCCTCAATTTAAGCTGAACCCTTGTAAGTCTGTAAGTCTAAAAATATATTTTTGTTAACTATGAACAGTTGGTGAGACTGGCCATGGTGGTTTATAGGTTATGGTACTAGAACGCTGAACTATAGGTCCTGGGAATTAATCCCTTCCGTGGCGGCCACATTTTCGTTTGAGGTAGCAAATTCCTGAGGCCCGCGTGCTTAGTTTCAATTGCGCACTTTTAAGAACCTCTGGTGGTTGACATTTACGGAGGCCTTCACAACGACATCTGTCATGGTCGTATCGCGGCTTCGGGACGTAAAAGCTCAATAACTATTCACAATTTGTGAAGTCACAAAGTAGCATAAACTGCAGCAACGATGAAATGTTGGAAAGTCCATGCGCTTAGCTTATAATAAAGCGGTACATGTAAGAAGCCCATTAAGTTTTCAATCGTTTTTCTGATCACTGGTCTACCACATCTGCATCTCTTGGAGAAGCAACGTCTTTAGTGAAACTTTTCATGAGGTTTTAGGATTACCTGCCTTTCTTCCTTCCTGCTTGTCATACACCGCTGCTGTTCCGAGTGCACCATGAACCCCCGTACAGTACGACGCGGGGCCTGAAACGGCATGCGCCGTGTCAGAAAAATATGTCTTGGCTTCATGTCCGAATCTATCGAAATGTCACAGCGCATTCTCAATTGACAACTTCTGCGGTGTTACTGACCTGCACGTTACGGGGCTACTTACGGGAGCTGCGAGAAAGGAATGCGGAACCAATGATGCCAGTGTGGCGGTGGCCACGAGCGATACTGCCATGTTCGCGTGCAAGAACCAACCCAAATATGACTCGGAGGTCATGAGCTTGCCCTCGCTAACATAGGATTTTGGTGCTTCGGCATGCTGAGGCGAGACACCCGTCGTACGTTGCCGTGAAAGAAAAATCCACCACAGAAAAAAAAAAACAAAAAAAAAACTTGGAGGACTCTTGAGCTTCCCCTTCAAAAATAGAAGAACTGGACAGCGCATTATTGAGCCCCTTTCGCATTGCCCTCTCATTAGCTGGAAACACTTCGCTGCTCGGTGGAGACTTCATCCATGCCGCGAGATAGGGAACGTCTGTGCTCGCAACGCTAGCCAGTTTAGGATCTCATTAAAGGTATGTCTGCATCAAGTATAACTGTCAGTATGCCATAAATAATCTTGAAAATAAGTAACGTAAACGCAAACCAATAGGAGAATATACGATGTGGGGATGATTTCGCTTTGATAATGATTAATTATGTCTGAGCACTTTGTGATCGGCGGTCTTTAAACTACCCTCTCGTAGCACAATTCACGTTATATGGCGCCTCCTGTGAATTTACGCTTTTGCTACGCAATCTGAAAAGCATTAACCCGTCTCCGTACACAACGTGATGGCTTAACACGTTATTTTCCCAACACAGTTTCAAGCACTGGTGTGGCTTTGCAGTAGAACAACTGCTCACTACCCAGAAAACCTTCGATCAACACGGATCCGTGATTCTTATTATTATCATTTATCACGTATTTTCACTCACAATGAACGATACGCGCTCTTCAGTACTATTCCATCGATATTTTGACGCATTTGTGTTTATTTTAATTTTTCAGAAGAACGCGAATATTTAGATACAGTTATGCCTTAGTGGTAGTAGCAGGTACTTGCACCGGCTTAATATATGCCCTGAAACATTGCTGACTCGATTTAACATTTCAAGTAAGGTTAGAATAAAGCTAGACATGCCCAAAATTGTGAATGACAAAAAAAATAACGCGGCTTGTCCTACCATTTATAAGGCAGGACAAGCTACGCAGTATGCAATTCTGTGGCAGTATGGTTACAAACTTTTAGTTTGCTCACATTGATTGGCTATATGCCTGGGAGAAAAGTCTCTGGATTCAAGGAGGTGAACAAATTTAGTGTACAAAAATGCAGGCGCGTTTAATTGAAAGTGAGATAGAGAAAGAAGGGTTACATTCGACTTAATGCACGCGATATTCGTGCCCGCTCATGAAGCCGAAACATATGTCCTTTTTATAAATTACCATCACGTAGGAAGGTAGTCTGCGCGCTTTCGAGGTGGCTTCCCGACGTTAAGATCCCTTGGTCCCCGTCTAACGCCACTACTTAGGTCAGAGCCAATGCAAGCATGTGTGCTTGAATAGACAAGGCCAGGGCAGAACAGAAGCGGAAAAAGATATACGGAATAGAAATTACTTCACAGCGGGGCGATCACAAAGGGAGCCAGGTTCGGTGAGAGCGAAAGTTTTCGGGTCCACGCTGGGCCTTGTGGGAACAATCGGCAGCGGCGGAGGGGAGCACAAAGCAGGGTGCCACGCGCGTGGTCAGGATTTACTACGGGTTCTTCCCCCTGTAACATTTATACTTCCTTTTAACATTTATATTTAGCTCTGGCTGTGATCAACTGGCTGGCTGGCTGGCTGACTGGCCCCTAACCGGTGGCCCGCTAACCTCCGTCGTTCTCACAGACACTATAGGGATCTTTTGACTCGTGCCGCCTCGGTCGTCTGTAGCGGAGCGCCCGTATGGGAATAGGAATGGGGACGATAAGCCAGAGGGAGTACTCCAGGGTGAACCGAAATGATCCATTCCGTTTCGCCTGTTGGCCTGAATCGCACATAGCTGCTCGTCTTTGCATGTATTAGAACTCTCTATAGCGACATAACTGGTGAGATGGGCTACGTTTTAGGAGGTACACATGGAAAGTCACGGATATCGACGAACGCTTAATACGGCTGGCCGTCTTGCATTGGGAAAATCACATAACTTTTACAACATATTGTGTTATAATGAATTTGACCTCTTTTTTTTTTCTACACAGCTTGCAAGTACTGATGATAGAAGACAAAATGCTATGGAAATCTGCGGGCGATTTATAAGATGAACCACAGTACAACTACTTGCGTCAAGGTACATTGAATTCAAGGCCATGTTATCACCTTACACAACATTGCTGCTGACCAGCAGGCGCACTGCCCTCCAGACATGGAGCTTCCAGCCAATATTACCCTACAACCTCAGTCACTAAACTTACTTCATACCCGTAAAAATGTCCTCGGGCTCAATACACGTGCTCTCGTGTCTACTCTCTCCCGCCTCACCTTACTAGGGCGGAGGAAGTTGTGCTTAGCAGGCTTCAGGCCGGGTCTGCCCTTACACCGGCCGTTATATCATCATGGAACAGGTCGCATTAACCAGGTAGTGATACGTGTCTGTATTGTCTGGTGCTTTTTTTTGGCGACTGCATAAAGATGAACGTGTTTTACTGCGTCTGTGAAGTGCTGCGTGGTGATGCGAGCAGATGCATATAACCTTACATGAACATGTCAAGGTTTACAGCCCGAACACTCTCGTCACTTGTTTCAAACCGCCCTTCGCTACTGCGACACAATCCGGTGCAACCACTGGATACATGACAATACATTCCACAAGACGCTACATCACTTTATACACCGCACGGGCCAATGGTGTATAGGTAATTCACAGACACGCAAAAAATAATTATGCCCTAAGGGCAACTCTACGTCGCAATACGAAGGAACAACAAAGATACAGTGGAAATAATTAAAAACAAAAAGGAGCCACGTAATACGATTGCGGTGTAGGGTAAGCGAATCTATCGGAAGTAATAAAGAACAGCGCGACTTTTTCAGATGGAGACAAAGCAATTTGTATCAAAGTCCGCTTCTCCGCGCAAAGGGCAACAGCGCTTAACGTACTTTGTGCTCAAATGGCATGTGTTGGAGGATTCTTTATGCCAACAATCAGTAAATGGCAGTGTGTGTAACCAATGCTACCTAGAAAAAGAATTCAGGCCTGCTCACTACTTCGGGAACGGCCTCTGACGTCACTCAGTTTTGACACTCAGCTCCTTCCGAGTTGACGTGCGCATGCATGCGCCCGCCGTACAAGACGGCAGGATTGCTAAGCCTGACAAAGCCTGTTTGTGGAGTGCTGCTGTTTCTTTTGGCGACTGCATGAAGATGAACGTGTTTGTCTGCGTCTCTGAAGTACGGTGGGGTGATGTGAAGTGCTTCGTTTTCTGAATGTTCGCGCCACGTACACCTGATATCTCTCAATGGGGCAGTGCAGCAGACCCAGCTGCAACCGATATTGACAATGTGCCGAAGGTTCCAGTGTTTTCATTAGCTTTCTCTACGAGATTCTAAGGTATATTTCTGTGTCTATACCACTTGGTTTTGAGTTTTTCTAAAGGCACCACCTTTAGCACGTTCAGTTCTTTCTGGGATATGGTGTCGTACTCTTCTGAACTGTTAGCAGAATCCTTGACCTTGAACACTTTTAGCTGAGCAACGCTGGCACTCACCCCCGCGATAACGTATCGTCCCGAGATAGTGCTAGGAACTGCGTATATTTTGCGTTTTTGACGAGCGCATTTGCAAGACGCTGTCTGCTTGGCTGAAAACGACGACGAAATGATGCAGACGCCGCTTCACGCTCCGCTCAATCAGCCGCGTTTTTGTTTCCGCTACTCGCACCGCCAACACATCAACAGAAAGCAATAATTGCTGCGTTGCAATGCATTCTTAAAACAAGCGTTATTCCTTCAAGGTCGGTAAACATTTCGCTATTGGTACATAGCACCTCGGGCTTATTATAATACCGCCAGTCAGTTTGTTTAGATGAGGGAAGGAGTGGTTGTGCGTGGTGTCATAAATCTGTTACGTGTACTAGTGTTTCTTACAGATGCTGCAATCATTTCTTAGCGATATCATAATTATGCACCAGTCTCTTCAGTACTTTCACCTAATTTATTGTCTTTGAAATATGTGCTGCTGCTCTTTACCTTTATTTGGATGCCTGTGCATACGTCAATAATTTTCCCGTTTTGTAGCTTCACAATAAGGTGCATGTGTAACAAAAAGCTTGTGATAAGGTGCTTTGTTAAATGTTTTTTTTTTCATGTGTGTGAGCTTAATTTCAAGCCGCAATAATTGAGGACGACTACCAAGTACACCGATCCACGAACATCCACAACAGAACAAACGCACTCACTCAGCAGAGAAAACGGCAGAAGCTTACCAAATAATAGGAACACTTTGCGTGCATCTTCTGAATTGTGTGTGTGTGTGTGTGTGTGTGGGTAAATAAAACCTAATGAATAAGATTTAGCTTAATTATTTCGCCGCTTTGTTGGGCCACCAAATTTAAATTTTTTAATTGGTCGCGTATTCGATAGCACACAATATTTTTCTACGTCCAGATGGAATAGTAGATGCTTACAAATAAATTGCCAAAGAATGTAAGGCACTATACAATCGTCAAACAAGTGGGAATCTGGACACATATGGTTGAATCAAGTTGTTGTTGATAAAACTCGCCGCGAACGTTTCATCTTCTCACGGAAGACGATGGTGGCAGTGGCTTCACAGCCTCCCGTAAGCGCTCGCTCAGTCGAGTGATTCGAGTGGTTCCAAGGCGAGTGATTCCAACGCTTTCCTAAGACGAGACGGTAGGGACACCCACCTGTCGCCTTGCATTCTACATCTTATCAGCTCTGCGACGGGCGCGCACACCTGTCTCAGAGCCACGCGCATCGTTTTCCAAAAAAGTTGCAAGATGGTGCTCATGTCTCACGTGTGACGTGACTTGATGCGCTCGTTTGCCTCCGCTGCATGCTCGAGGCACGCTAACGCAGCGGCTGCAGATTACTACTCACCGATTTTTCTTGCGCAGAAAATCAAATAAATGTTTTGTTCACTCTCTCCACACGCAAGATTATCATCTTTCAACGACATTTGCAGAATAACATGCAGGTACGGGGCCAATTTTTTTAGGCGCTTTACTTAAACAGGAACCTTCACAAAAAACATAAGCAATGGTCCCTGCGATGGGTATACAGTTACATCTCATGGGGTTTGCCGTTGTCATGTGGAGTTAAAAGGCATCACGAAAATTAAGAGGTTACTCAATAGCGTTAGAAAACTACATTATACTAGATGAAACCAGACATGACGCGTTATGCTTTGTGTCTGTAAACAATTGACAGTAAACTTTCGATGCCCCAAGAAGCGCTACTTGGCACGATGGAGCGCTACCGATTGTTGAATTCATTTTCCCGTACATGGGTGGGCCATGCAAAAAGTACCAAAATTAAACTAGGGCCGTGGTTAGGTGGTATGGATATTTTAACTTGATTAGGTTATAGTGCACTTTCCGAGAAAAACTCGTCCATGCCAAAATTAGAAGAAAATCCCCGCTTTTTGGCTAATTTCTTTCAGGCGGAATTTACTAATTAGGGTCTGGTACTTTCCTCAATGCGGGTTCACGACAGCATTGAGTTCTATAGGCATCTGCGGTGAAACAAAAATTTCTTCGTTAGTAAACTTCGTCAAATCAGGTTTCGCGACATCGAGTGTTAAGCACAGCTCACTTTTGCCGCACTAACCAATTGCCGCACTAAGCTTTTGCCTGAGTTCTGCTTCATATTTTACCGTTTTTTTGCGTTCAGCCGATTTTACTATCCCTCCTACAATGCCCCCCCCCCCCCCCCCCCCCCACATGATGGCTTTTTAATGCGACATCAGCGCGTCAAGATGGTCACGTGGGTTTCGGATCCAGCCTTGTGAGACATTGCGACACCTTACGGCATAGAGGTAGTACGGACTTTAGGTAGAAAGCTAAGAAAGACCAGCGCCGACCATCATTACCCTAGCATTGTCATTGTTGCCGCTGCAATTATTTACAGATCGGCTAAAGTGAGCGCTACTGAATGGTAGCAACACTGGAAGTATAAATACAACACGGGTATTGAGACAAACTGTATATGCGTGCGAGACCATTTGATGTTCATTTAGGAGATCGCTCGAAAAGCTTTAACGTGATTTAGCCAGTTTAAGGTGCACCGGACTGGCGGCGCATAAGGATGCGTTTGCATCCACTTCTGCTAGATGGCACCGCCACATTCACTTGAGTTCGAGATTGAAGCTGATGGCGCTTCTTGAAACTTAGTTGAGAGTGCAGGCGTCATGGCCTGCGTTCTGTGTTGACACGTACTTGCAGCTCTAGTCCACATGAGCTCACGTCGATTAATTACGACGTGAACAAAATATCACAATCGAGTCTATATACCACCACCGCTTTCCTTCGGAAAATTTTATGCGACCAGACAAGACGCTACGCAAACGGCCACGCACGTGAGCACCAGCTGTTGATCAAAAATAATGAAATCGATAATTTGCCCATGCAGTGTGTAGCCCGTGAATATGAAGGATGTTTTCAACAGACTAGAATACTGGAGCATAGCAAAAACATGTGTGCTCGTGAGGTTTTGGAAGGGTTCTTCATCAACATGAAAAGTGATAGCTGTGTGAGTGAGGTGTCGGTATCGCTCCACGGTGCAGAAGTGTGCTTTTTGATGAATAAGATGAATTAGCGCGTGATGTTCCTGCATACGGTGAACATGTTCATAAGTGGGGACATTCCCATAATATCTGATTATAAGAAGCCCTTCTTGTTACACACAGTTTCCATTGATTGTTCGGTGATAGGTGTGGGTAGCTCCTCTGGAGGTGCACAGGGTTTGGGTGAGAGTTTGTCTCTAGCTGCCGGTATTCAGATGCTTGTTGCCTGTCTAGGAATTTTGTGCCGACCTTTCGTGCAGTGGCTGAAGAAGATGGGGAATTATGCCTGAGTTGGGTATGCGCCACAGTTAATAGGTCATTAAAAACAAGCTTTTGTAATGCATTGGAGCATCGAACAACCTACTCGTTACGCTATTCACACTTTGTGACGCCCCGTTGCTCCTTTGCTGTTCTAAAGGGCTTGATTACTCATAATATTGCGATTCCTTTCCCGACATCAAGCCTGCCTAAAGCAAGTTTGCGAGCGAGTCCCCAGCACCGGCGTAGCTCAGTGGTAGTATACTGGGCTGGCACGCAGTGCACCCTTGTTCGAGCCCCAGCGTGTGCTTGGTACTTAGTTCGGTTCCTTATTTCGCGATAGCGGTTACGGACACCGGCGGCGGTAGACAACTACGGCGGCGTGCGTGACCCGAGTTTTGATCCCATAACAGTTATCGCTGTATAGCATAGAATAGGTCCATGAAGGCTCTCGCGCTTTCGTTCTTTCGAAATCCATCCGCATTTTGTATCCCTTCTGACTCAACGATCGATGGACTCGCTTGCATGAAATTGCGCAGCCCCGCACTACACTCAGACGTCGACGGCACAACGTACGCGTCCCCGTGGCGGCATGTGATCGAGAGAGCTTAAACACGGACGTTGCACGCGCCCCACAAGCCGCGGGTAGACACAAATGCGGACCGTTCCGGCGTGCGCCCGCCCCATGGGTCCAGGAAGTTTGTTCCGGTCGCTGTCCGCACGCGCGAACCGCGACGTCGTTGCGTCTGCATGGCACTCTTGCTCACTCCACGCTTCTCTGCTTGTGTGCTCGTTCATTGATTCCCCTAGTGATAATAGAAGTGCCGCGGGATCGAGATTGAACGTACGTACACACGGATTCTCCCACCTAGCCGACCATACTTTGCGCACGTAGTGATTCGTCACATCGATCATATCGAAGGACGTTGTTTTGTAGAAACACCCAGACGCCCACGTGACTGCGCAACGCCACTGGAGTGTGGGAACCACTTTTTTTCTTTAAAGTTAAGCCGCATATGGCTTGGTTCTGAAGGACCACTTGCACGGAAGAAAAGCACGTTCAGAAATATTTCCGGCTAACCCGTTAGGTTGAACCAGCCCAAGCATTCCTGCACCGAGAAAAAAATATGGGGCACCTACGCGCTAGTGCGAATATGGACGAAACAGAGGAGTTTGTAGCGTTATCCTTCTCGTACCCATACTATAAATTTCCCGACTATGTTATGATTTATTTTCTCCTTTTCTTCTTTTTTCCTTTCTCTCCTTCTCACCCTGAAGTTACTCCTTGGTTTTAAGTCATCCTTCTCACCCATTGCTCTACTGTACTACACAAGTCTACGCTATACATGACTCTTGCGAGGAGCACACACGCAGCAGAAATGGTAGGGGCTCGGGGTTTCCCTGAGCGGCTAGTGCTCATGCCATGAGTGCACACTCTGTCGCACCGTCTCAAAAAAGTGGCATGCAGGCAAGAAGTACAGGAACTTTTTTCAGCCCCTAATAAACTGATTGCACTTCAATATGCGCTCAAAGCAAACGGAGATGCCGCACGAAGCATGTAAACGCTTTTGTGGATTTTTGTATACACCTATGCGAAATTGCTGCCATTTGCCGGCCGTCGTGTGCATACCACCATATTAGAGGCTCGAGCATGGCGCAGTACGCACAGTTAACGTGTGTTTGCGTATACATAAGGTGTATCCGCGTGAGGCGAGTATAGGCTGATAAAATGATGACGTATTGCTGCGTCCTTTGCTGCACACGGAAAGGAACTCGGGATGGTTAGGCAAGAAAAACAAGCCGTAAACTTTGCCCCTTGTTATTTTTTTTAAATGCGAAGCATTTCTTGGCGAACTTCGTCGACTTCGAGCGTATCTATCTATCTATCTATCTATCTATCTATCTATCTATCTATCTATCTATCTATCTATCTATCTATCTATCTATCTATCTATCTATCTATCTATCTATCTATCTATCTATCTATCTATCTATCTATCTATCTATCTATCTATCTATCTATCTTATCTTATTTTATCTTATCTGTCTACCTATTTATCTTATTTTATCTTATCTTATCTATCTATTTATTTATCTTATTTTATCTTATGTTATCTATCTATCTATCTATCTTTTTTATTGACATGATATATAAGGAGATGTTGGCGCACCATTATGGCGCCGGCTACTCCTTAGCCGTTGATTGAAACTTGAACACGTATCTTGAAGCAAACCGTACAAAGCAGTGCGGGGAAAATAGAAAACTCGGGCGCAGATATGCAAAGACACACTTATACGCTCATATCACAACATAATGGTAAGTAAATGTTCGAAAGTCAATGAAAGAAGTCTCTGGAAATGTCCCTCGTTAATATTCGGTCCACCAGCACAAAACAGCGGAGCACACGTCTGGTCTGGTCCTTATAAAGATGCATTCGCTCGTATGTACATAATAGTAAACACGTCATTCATTTCACAACACACACGTTATGGGTGTAACATGATACTGTACATAATAAGTACATGTGTTACAAATGAAAGTTTGTTCTTTCTCAATACTTGTCAGCAATCCGACTGTCTTGTAAGAAACGTGTTAATGCTTTTAAAGCGTGTGACTGTAAAACTCCAGTTGGCCACGGGCCCACAAGTTTTTTCATGGTAAATGGTCTGGGGTCCAATGCGAACAGTTCGAACTTAAGACGGCGTCTCGGCGTGTCATGATGTGGACAGTCTATGAGAAGGTGACATACGTCTTCATCTATAAATCCACATTCGCATTTGGAAGTTTCAGCTCTGCCGATTCTGTGCAAAAAATGTTTTTTGTATGCGGTGCCGAGCCTCAATTCATGAATTAGAGTTTCCATACTTCTATCTAATGCCAGCGTAATTTCGAATTCAATAAATGGATCGATGTGGTATAAATCGCAGCTCTTTGTACTTTGGTCAAACCAAGCAGTTTTGCTCATTCTGAAAGTTGTATTTTTTATAATACTACGCAATTCATTTTTCGAATTGGCAAAGAAACAGTAACGTCTTTACGATGTGCTAGTCGTGCTGCTTCATCGGCCGCTGTGTTTCCAGGAATGTTGCAGTGGCCAGGTATCCACTGGAATTTGATCTCAAGTTGCGCCTTCTTTGCTTTGGTGAGCTCTTTCAGCTTTTCGTATGTTATACTATCACTTATTACTGTCCTGTTTTTCGTGGTTCTCGAGTCCCCCACGTTTTCAGCCACAGGGACATCAACTGGCTGAGGCATTGGCTGTGAAGATTGCGCGCTAATTAGCTTAGTGAGAAGAATTTTTATTTCCTTTAACTCAGCTGATAGCCTCTCATTCGATTATGTAAGTCTCGCGTTTTCTTGCTCTAGCTGTGCAATTCTATCATGCTCTGTTAGCTTACCTGTCACCACCTCTGCCCCGCCGTTGCGCACTCGCTCAGCCCAGCTGCCTTTCGAAGTGACTGCAGGCGTCCTCCACGGGTGTGAAGCCGTGATCTCGAACTGAACGCCAGGTAGCTGACCATTCGAGTGCCGCCCAGGCTGATCCCGACCCTGATGGTGACCTTGAGAACTCGAGCGCCCCCGTGATTGGGAGCGGGCCTTGGGTCTAGAACCTCTTCTGAAACGCGACCTCCCCCTGGAGTGGGGCCACCTTTCCTGTTCTTGTGTAGTCTGGATGCTCTGGGTCCCGTAGGCTGGAATAAGCTGCTTGTCATTGATGTCTGGACTCGATGTGATTGATGCGTCCTGGGCTTCTGCGGCTGCTCGCGATCTTTCCCAACGTCTGCGTCTGACGACGTATGGCACTAAGAACCTGTTCTTGCACTCCTTGTCTGCCGTGGGATGGTGACCGTCGCACAGCCTGCATCTTGGATTGCGCTGGTGCAGGCTATCTGGGTTCTTGATTTCGCAGCCTCTGCAGATTGTTTCAGCTGGGTTCGGACAGACGTCAGACCGATGTTCCAGCTTTCCGCAGACGTAACAAATATCGATGTTCTTGCGGTAAAGGAAGCACTGCAAAAGTGAAGGTCCATATCTCACGAATCTGGGCACCTTGTGTCCTTCGAACGCTATGATGATTGTCCCGGTGTCCTTGATTCTCTTGGCCTGAAGCGCGAGCGGGTTGTTCGCGTTCACAATCTTTCGGGTCAAAATGTCCTGAGTATCGCTTACGGGGATCCCGCGAATCACTCCTTTACAAGTGTCGTGGGGTGCCGCGGAGTACGCGCTAACCTCGAAAACTTTGCCTCCAATGTCAATTTGCTTGACCGTGAGGTATCTTGAAGCTCTGTCTTGGTCCGGAGTGCTTGCCACCATAATGTTCTGCTGCAAGTTGGAACAGATGATGTCCTGCATGGCCTCTTCCTCTTTGACGCCGGCCGCCAGTACTATCGCGTCTGCCACGGCTCCAGTGCCAATTCTCGAGATATTTAATCCTCCACGTGGTCGTAGCACAATTTTGCTGAAGTCCTTAGGTAGTGGCGGCATGCGTCCAGCTCGCACGATATTATGCTTGGTGTCATACCTACTACGACTGGCTCGAGCGTCTCCCGCAACGCCGGCCTCGGTCGAACCCTTGGCAGCAGGAATGCTAACCGCGGCTTGCTTATTCCTTGAGCGTCTCGTTTCGGCTTCCTTCCAACCCATTTCTTCCGTGCAATCCTCTGGAGAGATGTCCTCTCCATCTATTTGGTATTCCATTGTCAGTTGCAGATACTGGAACGCGCAGAGCGTTGAGTCGCGTTGGCGCCGGGCCGGCGCATTGGCGACAATCGCCTCCTTGGTTAGGCCTAAATCCCCCGGTGGCGTTGCCGTGTAAAAATGTCCCAAAAAACGGTTTAAAAGTCCACTCACCGGCACAAAGGTGGTATCTGCTGATTTCTTAAAAACTTAGGCACACGATGGGAGTAAAAACTCAGCGACAAATTCGTGAATACCACAGGAAAGCATTCTTGAAAGCAGGAGCCGATCTTCGCGCGTCCGCACTGGTCGGCACCTAGAGCGTCTCCTCTTTCCCGTTTTGTAGCTTCACAATAAGGTGCATGTGTAACAGAAAGCTTGTGATAAGGTGCTTTGTCAAATGTTTTTTTCATGTGTGTGAGCTTAACTTCAAGCCGAAATAATTGAGAACGACTACCAAGTACACCGATCCACGAACATCCACAACAGAACAAACTCACTCACTCAGGAGAGAAAACAGCAGAAGCTTACAAAATAATAGGAACACTTTGTGTGTGTATGTGTGTGTGTGTGTGTGTGTGTAAATAAAACCTAATCAATAAGGTTTCGGGTAATTATTTCGCCTCTTTGTTGGGCCACCAAATTTAAAATTTATAAATTGGTCGCGTATTCGATGGCACACATTTTCCTACGTCCACATAGAATAATAAATGCTTACAAGTAAATTACCAAAGAATGTAAGGCACTATGCAATCGTCAAACAAGTGGCGATCCGGACACAAATGATTTAATTAAGTTGTTGTTGATAAAACTCGCCGCGAACGTTCCATCTTCTCACGGAAGACGATGGTGGCAGTCGCTTCCGAGCCTTTCAAGCGTGCTCGCTCAGACGAGTGATTCGAGTGATTCCAAGGCGAGTGATTCCAACGCTTTGCTAAGACGAGATGGTGGTGACACCTACCTGTCGCCTTGCATTCTACATCTTATCACCTCTGCGACGGGTGCGCACACCCGTCTCAGAGCCACGCGCTTCATTTTCCAAGAAAGTTGCCAGATGGTGCTTATGTCTCACGTGTGACGTGACTTGATGCACTCGTTCGCCTCCGCTGCATGCTCGAGGCACTCTAATGCAGCGCCTGCAGAATACCATTCACCGATTCTCTTGCGCAGAAAATCAAATAAATGTTTTGTTCACTCTCTCCACACGCAAGATTATCGTCTATCGACGACATTTGTAGAATAACATGCAAATACAGGGTCAATTTTTTAGGCGCTTTACTTAAACAGGAATTTTCACAAAAACATAAGCAATGGTCCCGGCGATGGGTATATGGTTACCTCTCCTGGGGTTTGCAGTTGTCATGTGTGAATTAAAAGGCGCTAGCGAATGTCACGAAAATTAGGAGGTTACTCAATAGCGTTAGACAACTACATTACACTTGATGAAACCAGACATGGCGCGTTATGCTTTGTGTCTGTGAACAATTGACAGTAAACTTTCGATGCCCCAAGAAGCGCCACTTGGCACGATGGAGCGCTACCGATTGTTGAATTCATTATCCCGTACATGGATGGGCCATGCAAAAAGTACCAAAATTAAACTAGGCCTGTGATTAGGCTCGTATAGATATTTTAACTTGATTAGGTTATAATTCACTTTCCGTGAAAAACCCGTCCATGCCAAAATTAGAAGAAAATCCCCGCTTTTTGGCTAATTTATTTCAGGCGGAATCCACTAATTACGGTCTGGTACTTTCCTCAATGCGGGTTCACGACATCATTGAGTTCTACAGGCACCTGCGGAGGAACAAAAATTTCTTCGTTAGAAAACTTCGTCAAATCAGGTTTCACGACATCGAGTGTCAAGTACTGCTCACTGTTGCCGCACTTACCATGATGCAGATAGAAAAAAAATCGAGCACACTGCTTCACGCTTTAGTCTGAGTTCTGCTTCATCTTTTACCGTTTTTTTTGCGCTCAGGCGATTTTACTATCCCTCCTACAATGCCCCCCCCCCACCACTACACGATGGCTTTATAATGCGACATTAGTGCCTCAAGATGGTCACATGGGTTTCGGATTCAGCCTTGTGAGACATTGCGACACCTTACGGCGTAGATGTAGTACGGACTTCAGGGAGAAAGCTAAGAAGGATGAGCGCCGACAATCATTATCCTAGCATTGTCACTGTTGCCGCTGCAATTATTTACAGATCAGCTAAAGTAAGCGCTATTGAATGGTAGCAACACTGGCAGTATTAATCCAACATGGGTTTTGAGACAAACTGTATATGCGAGCGAGACCATTTCACGTTCATTTAGGAGATCGCTCGGAAAGATTTAACGCTATTTAGCCAGTTTAGAGTGCACCGGACTGGCGACACATAAGGATGCGTTTGCATCCACTTCTGCTAGATGGCGCCGCCACATTCACTTGAGTTCGAGATTGAAGCTGCTGGCGCTTCTTGAAACTTAGTTGAGAGTCGCCGGCGTCATGGCCTGCGTTCTGAGTTGACACGTACTTGCAGCTCTAGTCTACATGAGCTCACTTCGATTAATTACGATGTGAACAAAATATCACAATGGAGTCTATATACCACCACCGCTTTCCTGCGGAAAACTTTATGGTGCCAGACAAGATTCTACGCAAACGGCCACGCACGTGAGCACCAGCTGTTGATCAAAAATAATGAAATTGATAATTTGGCCGCGCGCTGTGTAGCCCGTGAATCTGCAGGACGTTTTCAACAGACTAAAATACTGGGGCATAGCAAAAACATGTGTGCTCGTGAGGTTCCGGAAGGGTTCTTCATCAACATGAAAAGTGATAGCGGTGTGAGTGAGGTGTCGGTAGCGCTCCAGGGTGCAGAAGTGTGCTTTTTGATGAATAAAATGAATTAGCGCATGATGTTCCTGCATGCGGAGAACATGTTCATAAGTGGGGACATTCCCATAATATTTGATTATAAGAAGACCTTCCTGTTACTCATAGTTTTCATTCATTGTTCGGGTATAAGTGTGGGTAGCCCCTCTGGAGGTGGACAGGATTTTGGTGAGAGTTTGTATCTAGCTGCCGGCATTCAGACGCTTGTTGCCTGTCTAGGAATTTTGTGCCGACCTTTTATGCAGTGGCTGAACAAGATACGGAATTATGCCTGAGTTGGGTATGCGCCACAGTTGTTGGGTCATTAAAAACAAGCTTTTGTAATGCATTGGAGCATCGAACGCCCTACTCGTTACGCTATTCACACTTCGTGACGCCCCGCAGCTCCTTTCCTGTTCTAAAGCGCTTGATTACTCATAATATTGCGATTCCTTTCCCGACATCAAGCCTGCCTAAGGCAAGTTTTCGAGCGAGTCCCCAGAACACAATACGTTACCTTCTAGCAGCAACGCTTGATGAAGTACCTTATGATATGTTTTTCCTCATGGGTTTGCACAGCTTGTGGAAGACACGAATGCAAGACCGCAATGCAGAGCCCACCACCTCTTCAAGCGCACACTTCACTCAAATGGCTATCCACCTAAAATACATTTACGACGAGCTAGACTTTAGACCGGACTGGTACTCCGTCTTAGAGAACTGTTTGACCTCACCCCTTTTTTGTTTGTATAACACGATGTGAAGAACTCTCCATGTGAGGAACTCGCGCTGTGTTAGCCATTTAGTGTTTATAAGTAACGCTTGAACGCTTACTTTCGCGATTTGATTGTACTTTTGTTCGCTTAATTTTGTCTTTATTGCCCAAGTACTTTAATAAATGCCACGGAAAAAGAAGCACCATCGTAGCTGAGTGGTAGTATACTGGACTGGCACGCAGTGGACCCTGTTTCGAACCCCAGCGTGTGCTTGGTACTAAGTTCGGTTCCTTATTTAGCGATAGCGGTTACGGACACCGGCGGCGGTAGACAACTACGGCGGCGTGCGTGACCCGAGTTTTGATCTCATCAGAGTTATCGCTGTAAAGCATAGAATAGGTCTATGAAGACTCTCGCGCTTTCGTTCCTTCGAAATCCATCCGCATTTTGTATCTCTTCTGACTCAACGATCGATGGACTCGCTTGCATGAAATTGCGCAGCCCCGCACTACTCAGACGTCGACGGCACAACGTACGCGTCCCCGTGGCGGCATGTGATCGAGAGAGCTTAAGCACGGACGTTGCACGCGTCCCACAAGCCACGGGCAGACAGAAATGCGGACCGTTCCGGCGTGCGCCCGCCCCATGGGTCCGGGAAGTTTGTTCCGGTCGCTGTCCGCGCACGCGAACCACGGCGTCGTTGCATCTGCACGGCACTCTTGCTCACTCCACGCTTCTCTGCTTGTGTGCTCGTTCATTGATTCCCCTAGTGATAATGGACGTGCCGCGGGATCGAGATTGAACGTACGTAAACACAGATTCTCCCACCTAGCCGACCATACTTTGCGCACGTAGCGATTCGTCACATCGATCATATCGAAGGACGTTGTTTTGTAGAAACACCCAGACGCTCACGGGACTGCGCAACGCCAGTGGAGTGTGGGAACCACTTTTTTTCTTTAAAGTTAAGTCGCATATGGCTTGGTTCTGAAGAACCGCTTGCGCGGGGGAAAAGCACGTTCAAAAATATTCCCGGCTAACCCATTAGGTCGAACCAGTCCCAGCACTCCTGAACCAAGAAAATAATATAGAGCACCTACGCGTTAGTGCGAATATGGATGAAACAGAGGAGCTTGTAGCGTTATTCTTCTCGTACCCTTGCTTTACTATACTTTGCCCAACTTTACCATGATTTCTTTTCTTCCTTTCTGTCTTTCTCACCCTAAGGTTACTTCTTGCTTTCAATCATCCTTCTCGCCCGTTGCTCTTCTGTGCTACACAAGGCTACGCTATACATCACTATTGCGAGGAGTCAAACACGCAGCAGAAATGGTAGGGGCGCGGGGTTTCCCTGAGCGGCTAGTTCCCATGCCATGAGTGCACACCCTGTCGTATGGTCTCAAAAAGGTGGCATGCAGGAACGAAGTGCAGGAGCTTTTTTCGGCCCCTAATAAGCTGCTTGTCCTTGAATGTGCGCTCAAAGCAAACGAAGATCCAGCACGAGGCATTTAAACGTTTTTGTGGATTTCTCTATAGAACTATGCAAAATTGTTGTCATTTGCTGGCCGTCGTGTGCATACCACCATATTATAGGCTTGAGCACGGCGCAGTGCGCGCAGTATTCGTGTGTTTGCGTATACATAAGGTGTATCGGCGTGAGGCAAGTCTAGGTTGATAAAATGGCGACGTATTGCTGCGTCCTTTGCTGCACACAAAGAGGAACTTGGAAAGAAAGATAAGCCGTAAACCTTGCCCCTTGTTACTTTTTTAATCTGATCACGTTTCCAGCATTCGCTCCAGCTACTGCTCCCGAAACATGTGTTTGCGTTCTCCTTTATAATCAATTAAGACGTGCAATAGCGTTTGTGCTCGTTGTCCCTCAAATTGTTGCACGCCGAAGCAAGACAGTCTTACTGTAAAAACTGTTATGGGATCACGACACGGGTCACGCGCATTGCCATTGTTGTCTGCCGCTGCCGCCACTCTTTGCAACCACTATCGCACAAAATGAAAAAAAAGAAGTAAAATAAAGAACATTAAAGGCATGTGGTGACAGTGAGATTTGAACGAGAGTCCACTGCGTGCCAGCCGAGTATTCTTCCGCTGAACCTCGCCGGTGCTTGGGACTAGTTTGCGAACTTTCCCTAAGCAGGCTTGATGTTGGGAAAGGAATCACGTTAGTATGAGGAATAAAGCGTTTTAGAACAACAAAGGAACAACCAAGCGTCAGGCAATGCGATAAAAGGTTAAGGATAAGGATGGTGTAAGTAGCCGGTGGATCTAGCCTTGCATAATTTGCAGGCAAGTGCCTCACCCAATGCGAATCGCGTAATGAGTGGGTTATCCAATGCTCCAACACATTAAAAAACCTTGTTCTTCATCACCTACTAACTGTGGTACATACCCACTTTCGGCGTAATTCTTCATCGTCATCAACCACTGAATGCAACACAAAATTTGTTACAAATGTTTACCAGATACCACACTTCTCCGAAGAAGGACGAAGGATAGCATAGTGAATGCCAGCCCACTGTGCAGAGGAGGAGGATGAGGAATAAAGCTTACTGTAAGAATTCATCAGGTTTAGGTGGCCGGGCCCTAGGCCTATCATAAGGGGACAGCAAGGGCTTGCCTCGACGCTGCCTCATGGGCGTGCTAAGTCGCCCAGGTTTGGTCGTCAAGAGTGGGGCTCCGCAAAGCCTCGTGGAGCTTCGACGAAAGGGTCGTAGTGTTAATGTGTCTGTACTCGGCCGGACACTCCCACAACATATGCGGCGGTGAAGCCGGGTGAGTGCGCAGCACCGGCAGTATACCACTCTAAAAAAAGGGAGCGAGAATGGAGAAACAAGCTCCGTTGCTCCTTCGGCGTAGCGACTTCCTCCCTTTCAGGCGCTTTACCCGTCGCGCCCTCTCGCGGCAAGGACCAAAGGAGCAACGTTCCTCCTTCAGCGTTCAAGTTTCTCCTCATCACGGGGGTCTTGCTCGCGCGAATGCGCACGCCAAGCCTATAGCCGGCCGCAGCCATCAGTCGCGAGCGATTGCTTTTACCTAAGATTGTTGTAAGCAATGCAGGAGTGACGTTTTCTTTTGTTTTATTAGTGTAGAGTAAAAGCCTCTCTTTTTTTATCGTCAGGCACTCGCACGATGCTCCGCACACTTCCATGTGTGTCTCGTGTTGTTTCATACTACCAATTTGTCACGAATACAAGGAGCTCTGCTTCCCAAGCAGTCTTGCTTTATCGATTACCTTAGAATGTAAAAAAATAATGATTTTTTTTGGTGTCGACATACTTGGTAAGCCCACGCATTTTTAGTTTCGCACGGCACCAACAGCACTCGTGAATTCAACGAGGCGCGTAAAAAAGCATCACACTTTTCATCATTCTAGGAAACCTGATACCACTGTACACTCCATGCGTGAAAGTACGATCATATACAATTGATAGAGTTATACGTGCCACTACCGCCATATGGATGTTCTTTGCAGTTTACCCCCATTCGAATACGGCCGCCGTGGCCGGAAGTCGAACCTGCGTCCTCCAGCATAGTCACACGACACCCAATAAGGCTACGCTACCACGGCAGGTGAAAGCACAAAGGGAAACGGGCTGCGAAGTTTCACCGAGTGTTTATTCGCCAGGCTAGGTTACAACCATCAGAAACTTTTTAAACATCATCATAACTAAACTTTTGTGAAAAGTGAACCAATGACTTCTGTAGGTTAAACCAAATTTTGAATCGCATTCGTTTTTAATTGCCCATGCCAGCACTGAGAAGTAGGAAGGAATTATGCACGCGTGCAGTATGCCTTTCTCGTCCATGATTCTCCTTTGTCGTGAGAAACTCAACAAAAATTGCACTTCTAGTAACAGCTGTGCACAGCAAGTGAGTACTAACGCTCACTCACCTTTGCGGAATGAGTATTCCGAATCCAGAGTAATAACCACCACAGACGCAGCGCTAACAAGAAAATTATGGCACGCACTATGATTGCTAGTTGACTCGCGCGGCGAATCGCGAGAGGCATCTGAAGCAGAAATGTATGCAGACACAACATTATATGAAGTTATAGTAAGCTTGCGCACTGCAGCGTTAGTTCCTCCACTCAAGTATTAGAGCTGTCGCGACGCCAACAGCCACTGTCATAGCTCACGAAAAAATACCGTCGGATTCAAGGTCATCGCTTATTTCTCTCGCAAGACCCGCGTTGTAACGTACGTATACACTGCTAAGACGGTCGTTACCGCATCAAAAACCTTGTCATTGAAGGGCTAGTGGTGTACTGTATCCATGGCTAACGGTCACACTTGTGGTACGCACGGAAAAAGAATATAAGCAAACGTTAAAACGAAGCAACTAAACGAGGTCGACGTGACCACAGAACACCTACCACGACGGAGACAAAGTTTGGTCTGCATGCTGCGCCCTCTCCAAGTAACAAGAAGAAAAAAAAAACGTGACCTCCGAAATGGCTAACGCGCGGCAAGTGTTTGCACTCTCGAAGGCTTCAAGAAAAAAAAAAGTAACTGTGGCAGTGGTCAACAGATGGCGCAGCGTTCGAAATGCCGTGGGCAACTATGCAAGGCTTGGGGGTATCCGCCTTCGTGAAAACCTGATAAGCTCAAGTAATTATTCCGTTCATTATTGTGCAACCATTGGTAAACTCGCGTTTGTCTTAGCATCAGATACAATATATTTACGTGTGCGCATGTTGTGGTATTGATACGAAACGTAAAAAAAGTGTAAGAAAACCTACTTGTAACCTGTGCCACTGTCACAAACGACTCCAATTTTCGGAGCATCCGCGGGCCCCACCTTCAAGGAGGGGCGCTTTTGTGTTGGGGAACGACATCCGGCGACTATAACGACCCAACGTGGCGCCGGCTTTTTTTGTGACTTTTTTTGTTAAACCGTAAACTTGTTTTAACCAGCCTTTTTTTTTAAATATTTGTAGTGTGCGCTGCGTCGCACGTTTAAATTCTAAAGCGCCACCATGATCAATTCTGTAATTAATTTCTAGTGTTTTTCTCCTTTGATTTCCATCTTGTTGTTATTTTTATTAATGTTCCGCATATTTGTCTTTAGCCTGTATCTTTTGGTAGTGTTTTTAGCACATTTTGCTATATATATAGCTGTTGTTTCTATCGCGCGTATCAGTTTTCCTCCTTTGTTATTTTTGTAATCTCCTGCCTTTGCCCCTGTTTTAATTAAATGCTTGTTTATGTATAATCAAACTCCGTGTCTGCTCTATGAGTGCGTCGGTCAGGCCCACACATCACCACACGTGCAACCCCGCACGGGTCGGCCAACCCGCAAATAAATTTGAAATGTGCCACTTCGAGGCCTTTCAGGCGTCGCAGGTCGAAGCGTAAAGTGGAAGCCTGCGAGTCTGCCGCACGTCGATGTTGGATCGGCGGGGCCTCACCCGAAGTGTGTGACAGCCACTATGGTCAGTCGAAATTCATCGCTATATAAGCTGGCGCGCTCTCATAGTATGGTGTGAGTAAACACGTTGTAGTGTGACTCGTTGCTGTGAGTGGTTGATTGTGCTCTTGTTGCGTATTTGTTAGCGTATATGATAGCGTATATTTGTTGCGCACTATATGTGCAGTATGTGACCATGTGTGCATGTGTAGTTATATGCATTGCACCAGCGCATATATAGGCTTCCGGTGTCAGTGACAGTAATCCTCAATGGGCTGTGACGTAAGAAATCCTGAATGGGCTGATGCGTAAACAATCCGCAAGGGAGCCGTGAAAGTGGGTATGACTATGTACGTCGCGGCAGGCAACTTTTTTTTAGTTTTTTTCAGTCCCTCTAGATGGCGCCAGCTACCACCTACTTCACGGTTATGACACTCTCACACCTCCAGCTACTTATATAACGTTGAACATCTATCTGTCTATCAAAGCTGCAATACTGAGTCGGAATGGTTTCGCTGCGATCGAGTCTACGGTTTGGAGGCACATCTCGTGACCTGTGGACCTGTAAACGCATGGATAACCTCGCTACACTATGTGAATCTGCGAGAAATAAATACAGCATGCCTAGCATGCACTCTTCAGGTGAGGGCTCTGCAGTATATTATATATCCGTGTCTATCGGAGTGAACGTGGCTTCGCTGACCGAACGAAACGTACTTGCTCCGTCGTTCTCTTTCGCGATGTGTTCACCGCCACAGGTTCGTCTGCTTGTTTTTATAATCATTTCGTGCAATATCAAGCTCAGCGGGACCGTTTTTTGTAACTTTCAGTGCCGTGCACTCCTTATCAGTTGAGAATCGTTGCATTTCCTAAGCCTACTCGCTTCGCCGGGGGGCAGCCATGTTGATTTTCATAAGGAGGAACGTGTTTCTCCGTGGATAAGGGAGCAACGTTTCTCTATTTGAAGACGAACATTGGGGACATCGCCGTTCCTCCCTAAATGGAGAGTACGTCACTGTATTTTTTAAGAGTGTAGGAGGCTGTGTACACGTTCGGGAATATGAGGTGAAGGCGTGCAGGCGAAGAATACTTGTTTGTTTGTAGTGGACCGGGCACATGTGCCCACTTTACTGTGCGGAAATTATGAATATTTATGGCGTAGTGGGTACCGCACATGTGTGCGTCTAGCATTTAACCAAATAGTGTTTAAAAAATTGGTTCCAAATCGGCACGTTACACCGCAAATGTAGTCGAAAGACGATAGTCTTGCGTCTGTGTAGAGTGAACAAAACGTTTATTTGATGTACGCGCAAGAAAACCGTTGAATGGTATTCTGGAGGCGCTGCGTTAGAGTGCCTCGAGCGTGTAGCGGAGGCGAACGAGTGCATCGAGGCATGTTAGACACAAGCGCCATCTGGAAGTTATCTTCAAAAATGAAGGCGTGCAGCCCGCGGAGAAAGATGCGCGCCAGTCTCGGAGGCGATAAGGTGTAGAACGCAAAGCGACGGGCAGGTGCCACCACCGTGACGTCGTAGCAAAGCGTTGAAAACACCTTTTTAAGCATCGCGTTGCAGTGTCAGCGCAGCGCGATAAACACTACATTCCTTAGAGAAACTTGTGCCTCTTCTAGTATAAAGGCAGACATACAAACCTTCGAAGTGGTGTTATGGCGCCTGATATATGCGCAATAATTGCTTTTTAACTGAAAATCACACAACTATGAACGCTAAACCATGAGCAATATTGGTGGGCGCTGCGAATGGGGTTGGCCATTTAGTGCAGTTTGACGTATCGTTAGGGCGGACAAACAGACAAATGTACAGACAGACAGACAGACAGACAGACAGACAGACAGGCAGACAGACAGACGGACAGACAGACAGACAGACAGACCAAAATTTTTCCGTCGAAGGTCCCCAAGAAAGACTGTCGTCTAAAAGGCTCTGAAAGGCTGCTCTTCATGCTTTCACTGTGACTGTTTTGTGCCTTCCCCGCAGGTCTGGAGCTGTTTTCAACGTTTTCACTAGCAGCCGTTTAACAAGTGAAGGCGACTCGTACGCTTCACGCAGAAGTCACATCCACGCAACAAGCTATATTGCGGCTAATTTCTTGTGCGTGAATTTCGTTGAGTGTGCAGAGTGAGTATGAACTTTATTGAGGTACTCGTTTGTATACTTTTCTGTAACAACATTTTATTGTGTAAGAATAACAAATGACTGACATTGGCTTTGAAAAGATAGCAGTGCCAAAAGCCCCGCCAATCAATCCGGTGGCTCCACCTAGGTTGGGACCGGTATACAGTTTTTCGGCGACGGCGCGGGTCCTCTGGACAGCCTTGAGCTGAGCGGTGAACTCTGTGCTTCAAAGGGCGGAGTCCCAGGAGGACTGATCAGAAAATTCTGTACCCACGTTGGCAAAGCCCAGCCAGAGCATGTGGTAGAAATTGTTATATTTTTGGCCGCAGTGTGGACATGCAATGAAGATGTCAAGATTGATCCTGCTTAGTGTCGTTAGTGTGATGTATGTGCAAGTCTGCAACTGCCTGTAGAAGATTGCTTGTGCTCTGTTCCGATTTGTGTGAGGAGAAGGAAAAGTTCGATGTTCTAAGTTATGATGAGAGGTGAGTTCGTGATATGATACGAGTGGGTTTATGTCGTAAAGGTTCCTGCAGGCAGCATGAAGCGACGGGGTGGACTGCAGAAATGGAAAGTGAGTTCTCGCACCTTGGTGGTCTTTCCACACGCTTGGGTTGCAGAGCACATCGATTTCTCAAAGAATGTTGGCAGTCATGTGCAAGGGATTTCACTGAATGGCAGCTTGTCACATTCCAGAAGAGAAAACAAAACAACATAAAACAAAGATGCTTCATCCCAGTGGCTCCCTTCTCAGAATGAAACGATGACGCGAAATTTCTTCTTAGTAGTACATCGTAGTAGTTTCGATAACAGCGTCGGCCGTTATCGAAACGTCATGACATACAAAACGCATTTAAAGAAATTTAGGCGCGTGTAATTAGCCGCAACAAAGCTCGTTGCGTGAACGTGAACGTGGCTTTTGCGTGAGGGGAACAAGTCGCCTTCACTTGTTCAACGGCTGATAGCTGCAATGTTGCAAATTCTGGCTTGCTTTAGCGTGAAGAAATTTGAGAGAACACGAGTACAACTGCTATTGAACATCCTACTTGCTTGTAAAGGAGAACGCAAACACGTGTTTGGGGAGCAGTAGCCTAAATACAAGCAGGAAACATCATCAGCTTGAAAAAAAATAACAAGGGGCAAAGATTACGGCTTCGCTTTCTTTCTTCCCACCACACTCCGAGCTCCTCTATGTGTGCAGCAAGGGACGCAGCAATACGTCGACATTGCGATTATCAGCTGATAAACGTTTCAGATTGGTACGTCTTCAGCGTACGTATACGTAAACACATGTGGACTGTGCGGAGTGCGCCGGGATCGAGCCTCTAACATAGCATTATGCACACGATGGCCGAGTGATGACAGCAATTTTGCATAAATCTAATAAACTTGTTTATTTGATTCCCTTATTCTGAGAGAAAAATGTACACCGGAAAGTCCAAAAGATGTGTCTGCTACCTACTTATAGAGGACGCACTAATTGCAAAAAAAGAAAGAAAGATGACAAGTATGCACATCTGATCGCGCACATTTTTGCATGTGGGTGTGAACGAATGTTCCGTGACACTAGGATACTCGTAAAAAAAAGCAGTGCAGCCCCCTCGCCCTAAAACATTTTTCATCAAAGAGAACGTTTGTGCACGTACACGTGAGGCTTCGGTATACTTGCATGTCTTTGGATTTAAGTTTGTGGAATGCTAATTTGAACATACACAGTTGAAGCAGCTCGTTGTACAGCAGGTGTTACAATTTCTGCATCTTAATACTTTTTGTTTTCGATGGCATGTAGCTCACGCGGGAGACTATGAAAGTTTATATCAACTCGGCGACGGTGAATAAATTAGACCGTTGCTAGTATCGCCAGCCATTTCTTGTCCTGTTTTGTCTTGTCGATTTTGAACCCTAATTGTTTTACTGATAATGAATATCCAACTAGCCCAACATCTGTTCTGCAGATGTTATTAGATGTGAAGCAGATCTTTGACTGTAGCCTGTGTAACGCTGTCCCTCCGTCAGCACCACTTTCCTCGCCGCAGTGGTGCCGAGTAGCTCACGCCACCCTAGCAGTGCGCGCTGACGTCTCTCTGGGCGAATTCCACTGGTAGATTCGGAGTGACCGCTGATGAAATTTTGGAGCGAGCACTCGGAGTGTGCCAAACTAGATCGGCGAGTGGAATACGCGAATGCCACGTGTGAGGTCTCTCCGGAAGTTTTTTACGCATGCGTCACTAAACTGGTACCAGGAACGATTTCTTCGCTGCCCTCGACGTTTTATTGACAACTGTGTCGCCACAACAAATAATGGATGGATGGAGGATTGATGAATTGATATGGCTGTACCCTTTATATCGGGCGGCCGCTAACGCCACCTAGCCGCAATACTTAGTGAACCAAAAACTAGATTTTCCATTTTTTAAATAGTGAAGTTGAGCACTGGTACTTTGCAGTGAAGGGTTTCATTTTCACCCGTGCCTTCACTTTAGCCACTAATGAGATAACCCCTTTCTTGTTAATTCTACCCCTTTAACGTCTATTTTGTCCTCCCTGTCCCTAAACCCCCGTCCTTTGAAGAACTCTGCGCCATCATCCTGAACTATGGGGTGAAGCCCTTTACAGAACATTATCAAGTGTTTGGCAGCTTCTTCCTCCTCTCCACACGCACTGCATACCGTGCCTACCCCTTCGTATTTGGCAACATATGTCTTGGTTCATAATACTCCCGTCCTGTCCTCAAACAGTAGAGAACTATCCCGAGTATTATCAGAGATCCTTTCTTTGGCAATTTCCTGCTTAAACATTAGATAGATCCCTAGTGCGGACTTAATAATCATGCCACTTCTCCACATATCAGTGTCCGTTTCCTTCCCCTTCTTCTTACTCGATAGTTCTTTATTGTCGGGGCCCCTGCTTTTTTCTAAGTATTTACTCGTTAATTTTAGGGATCACTTCCTCTATTTTGTATCGACATTCTTCATGTACAAGTAGCTGAAAACCTTCCTAGCCCGACGCTGCTCCTCCACTTCTCTCAAGTGCTTCTCAAATTATATCTTGCTGCTAGCTTCCCTACCCTCAAATGATGTCCATCCCGTATTACCTTGCAGTCCCTGATTTGGTGCATTCCCGTGAGCTCCTAGAACAAGCCTTCCTATTCCACGTTGCTTAATTTCTAATCTTGCTTGAACTTCTGATTTCATGCACAAGACCACATTGCGGAACATCAGACCAGAAATCATAACCCCTTTCCATATTCATCTCACAACATCATACCTATTGTAATTCTACAGTGACATACTTTTCATCACTGCTGCATTCCTGTTACCTTTAGTCGTTACGTATATTTCGTTTTCCGTTAGGTAATCGATCCCATTTCTTATCCATATGACCATAAATTGTAATTATCTGTTATGTCTAACGTGAACTCCTGTATCATAAGCTCACTACCTGCATTATCATTGAAAAACATGACTACTGATTTTTTTATTACTGAATCTGAAATCTAAGCTATCTCCCACATTACCGCAGATGTCCACCAATCTCTAAAAATCTTCCTTGTTGTCAGCCATTAGCACTATATCATCTGCGTACACCAATGCTGGTAGTGCCTGTTCAATGAGTTTTCCTTGTTTGACGAAAGAGAGGTGGAAGCCAAGTCCACTTCCCTCTAATTTGGCCTCTAATTCTCGTAGGGACATCATGAATAACAAGCGAGACAGAGGACACCCTGCCTAAGCCCCCGTTTTACCTCTGTGGGTTTGGATACCTCTTTTTCCCACTTAATAACTAGCTTGTTACTTTTATAGCTATCCTTTAAAAGATTAGGGACTCGATCTTCCACACCTAATGTGTCCAGTATTCCCCGCAAGTCCTCTTGAAGCACGCTATAATGTACGCTCCCTTGATACCCAGAAATGCTAGCTAGAAGGGCCTGTGTTTCTTTCCCGCTATTTTGATGCACTGCGTCAGCGAGAACGAATTGTCTTCCAACCTCCTGTGTTTCCGAAACCCATTCTGCAGTTCCCCAAGCACCTTCTCATCCTCTGTCTATGCCTGCAGTCTTTCCTTTATAAACTCCATCGCCAGCCTGTAGACCATTGATGTCACTATTATAGAACGGTAGTTGTTTATGTCAGCTTTGTCCCCCTTTCCTTTATAGATCATGCCCATCCTGCTAAGTTTCCATGCATCGGAGACTTCACCATCGAATATTATTTTGCTCACTGCATCTCTCAAAGTCTGCTTAGACTTCGGACTCAATGTCTTTATCAGCATAATTCGAATGCCATCTGGGCCTGTTGATGTACTACTAAGAACCCTTTACTCCGCCCTTTCCCACTCTTGTTGCGAAAATGGAGTCATTGCGCCACTTGATCTATCCTTGTCTGTTGTGGTGCATAAGGCGCTTTGCTGAAATTTTTCTGTCACCTTTGTCCTTATATATTCAATACCTTCGTCCCCTTTTAGCCTAGCACCTTGAGCTGTAGTTATAAAACTCTGGAGTAGGCTTGTCTCATTTTTTCGTCGAAATCACTCATTTCGACCACATAGTCTCGCGGAAAGCAAGGCTACCGCTTTCTGATTTTAGGAATGTAAACAAGAGCACAGGGTTACTAGATCACCTCAAAGAATGCTGCGAGAAACCCAGCTGCCCGACTGCAGAAGAAATGACGGCAACGGATTCTTGGAATTCCGGCGAAATCCATCTCTGCAAGACAAAGAACGCGGCATGCTCCACCACGGAGTGGATTGCTTGATACTAATATTGACAGTATTGCTTGATACATAATACTAATATTAATTGGATTGATAATAATATTGACCGGACTGATTGATACATAATTTACCTGGTACTAATATCATTGAACCACCACCTGTTTAGCAATCTAATTGAAAAAAAAAACGCAATCCTGTAAATTAATAATTTTATAAGCTGCAAGCCAAGTTTCTTGTGGAAATATAATATTGGAATTCAGTTGGTAAGAGAGGTAACGAAAGTCGGTTGAGATCTAGAATATAGAGCGGCAGTTCCACTGAAGTACCTTTAGTTGACCCATGGTGCTGAGCGCACTGCAAAGGCGCATGCCTTGTCCTTCTTGGTGTCTTTACTCGTAAACAACAACTCATTCGTTTTAGTTTTTGACTTTCATTCCTCAGAGATAGGCGATTATATCCGTTTGTTAGCTCGGATCTGAATTTCCATCTCTGTTGCATTGATAGTGCTTGGCTGAGGCGTACAACGGTTTGGCTGAGCCTGTGGAACAGGTTGCTCAACATTTTGAACACATTCGTACAATTTGTCTAGCACCATGCTATGTAGTTCAGTGTCGTCAGTGGTGTCTGATTGTTGAGGAAGTGTTGTAGTTCGATCTTGCACTCCTTGCATTATCTGAGTTGAAAAGATTTGCGTTAAACAGCCACTGAGGATGGATGTTAACTTATCCATTGCCTTAGCCATTGCTTTTCGGCGACAGATTTGATGGCTTGAGAAAGGTTGGAGTCTAGGCTAGACAAGTTTCGTATTGCTGCACCAGAATAGCCGGAGGCCCTGTCTTTAACTATATCATATAGCTTCCCTGCGCGAACAGCGGTGGTGGTCTATAATCTCTAGAATTTGTATTTTCTGAGAGTGAGCAGAGCATTCGGAATGGTCTGCGAAGTGACTCACTCCACAAAGGCAGCAATTTTCTGATGTTGCTGAGCATTCGCTTAAGCAGTGGCTTTCGCCAGGGACGGTCTTGTCTGTCTTGTCTCTTAGAAATCTTGGCTCATACCCACATGGGGGATTGCCCACACTGTACCTCATAATAAATCAATTTTTACAATGCTTGCTAAAAAAATAAAGAGAAATTAGATAGAAACAATGATAATGTTCCTTTGAAAAAACGTGAAAAATGGCAGAAGTATGCGATAAACCAGAATATATAAACAAATTAACAAGAATGAGGAAGGGGGAGAAAGAATGGGATATATCTGGCAGTACCACTAGCAGCGTATCCTTCCGGTTGCCTGAATAAATTTATGTAGCGCTGACAGAATAGCACTGCGGCCCACACTCAACTGACTGGCTCCAAAACAATAATAGGGTGGGGTGTATTTTCCGGCAATCCGAGCATACCAATCGGTCTTACAAGAATTATTCGGCGCAGTGAGGCGAAGCGGGCGGCATGCGAGAAGAAAGTGATCTATTGTTCCGGTTCATTGCAAACTACACATAGGTTAGTTAGGGGAAAATCCTGATTTGTTGAGATAAAAATTTAACAGAGGAACTCTACAGCGAAAGCTTGTGAGAGTCACGTCACATTGACGGGAAAGGCATTTTCCGGTGTTCCATGTGAATTGCAAGTTCCGAAATTCTTCAGATTGTAGTAGCGACGTTTTGTTGATTTTTAAGGTTAACAGGCGTTTCAATCGTTCGGCAGTAATAAAAGGAAACTGTGAAGCTAATAGCACCAACGGAAATTCAAAGATGCCGAAGCGAGCAAATCAGCAATTTCATTTAGTTCAATTCCAGCATGCCCGGGGACCCAAATAAACCGAATTTCTGATAAACTATGCGGTACGAGAGACCAAAATATCCTGAGAAGAGGAGACTTCTTTGCGGACGTGAGATGTGTACATACAGACAAAGCATCCGAAATAATAATAGCTTTTGATTGCTGATAATTTAGTTTTTGAAGAGCCGATGTAATAGCCAGGAATTCTGCGAGATAAATTGGTGTGAAGTCAGGCAACAGGAGCGCCAAAGACCAATTAAGCTGATGAGAAAAAATACCTACTCCAGCCTTCTGAAGATCTTGCGTTGCGTCCGTCGAAATTACTACGTATTTTCGAAAATGACTGAGATGGTCTTGAAGGAGGCCCTCCAGAACATGCTTTGGAAGTAACTTGGCATTTTTCGGAAAAAATATCATCGAAAATTAAGTCAACTGGCACCGAGCATCGGGTTTGGGGGGTTAAATGCCGGAGGGAAACGTGAAGATTTGATTTGGAGACGGTCTGCTCAAAAGCGTCCACCTCGTCTTCTTCTTTTCTTTGTCTTGAATCTCTCGCATGGCTGCTCTTGTATGATTCGTGCTATGAAGTGCTGCTTTTTGAACTGGCCATATGTTTACCCAGTACGCCGTTCACTAGGGGGAGGGTGTAAGAACCAGAGAGTGCGCGTAGTTTGAATGTAGCTTGTGCCATTAACCTCCTTCCAAAATTGCATCATCTCAATCCTTCATAAAGACGGTTTCTATACTCGCTCAAACGTGTTCTTAGTGTAAGATGCTTACGGGAAGCCAAGATGCCCTCTCGATTGTTGATTGTCTGTCATAATAACGTTTCGTTCTTACGACGTGCACAATTTCTGTGTGCTGACACCACCGTGATGAGGTTTCTTGTCCATCTGGAACAACTTCATAGTTCAGGGAACCAATCCGTTCACGAACTTTGTAGGGACCGAAATAGCAGCGAAGCAGCTTTTCGCACAGGTCACGTACTTGTATGGGAGCCTACACCTAACACTGTCAGCCGGTGCGTACTGGACGTATCGCGCGTAAGTGCACACGATGACTCTAGTGCTCCCTAACGTTCCGCGAACGAACGACAGGCTCCCTCGCAGCGGCCCCGCTCATGACAGCGATAAGCAGTCACAGTGGTTACAGTTTTGTGGTTGATAGTACAACGTGTTCGTCGTAAAGCGACCACCATTGTTGCGGCCCTGGCGAGACAGCACAATGAGGCAAATGCTATGGTGGTTCGTGTGCGGAACGTTAGAGAGTACTAGAATCATTGTGCGCACTTGCGCATGAGTGGGTTTGTCACGTGGTGTTTTTTTGTATTCAGGGGCATTTGTAATTAGCAGAAAAACGATAATATGCAGCAGATATTAAGTTCAACACTGTCTAATTGAACGTTTCGCAAACTGATCTACAACTTTTCATTGACATTTTTATTTATCTCGTTTTTTGAAAAGTGTGTAATTAAAGATATCTAATAAAACACTATTTGAGAACACAAAATTGTCTACCCCCAGGCAACAAAGATGAGTAACATGCATTTGGTCGCGTCGTAATCACGTTTGCCGGCATATATTTACACTCTGGCTAAAATTATGAGGGGCACTCTGTATAGTGTTAACAACAAGAAAAGTACCAACGCAGAAACGTATATCAAGTACCAGGTTGAATGCACGTGTAAAGAGCCCCAGGTGGTCGAAAATTTTCGAAGCCCTCGACCATGGCGTCCGTCATAATCATATGGGTTTTTGGGACGTTTAATCCCACTTATCAAGCAATAAAATCCTGTACCGGGTTGTTTCAAAGGTGATGTTTGAAAGGTCATCTAGCTGTTTCCTATGGCGGCAAGTCACAGCAGAAAGAAATGTGAAGTTATAGGCTGATATATGTGCGACCCCTGACTCCATTATACTCCAATGTATTCCTGGACACTGCGGCCTAGTTGGCAACCGAAACAGCCGATAGCAAAGCAAGAGCGGCAATATACAAACGCTCCTATGTACGTCAAAGTACCATACTCGGGAGGTGACGTCAACACATTGTTGAGATCACTCATGCGCGAATGCGCTGCCGCTTACTTGTCGCTACCAGATCACCGGAACAAGGCGTCTGCTGGAAACAGACCCCGGTATGACTTTTCGGTCTTCTAGATAAAATCAGCCGAAGACATGCTAATATACTGCACCGAATTCGCCTGGGCGTCGCCTTCACTCGCCACTACACCCACCTAATCGGCCGTGTGGACAGCCCGAATTGTGAACGCTGCCAAGTGCGCGAAACGATTGCTCACATATTTTGTGACTGTGCATTATACGTGGCGCAAAGAAAAATGCTAACTGCGACGTTGGCAAGCATTGGAACGAACACCATTAAGTGAAAGCCACATATTGTCAGCAATGAATGACCAAACAGTGTCAAAACTGCTACAAAGGCTGTTATAGACTTTATAAAAACCACTGGACTAGCAACTAGACTGTAGGGTACTATTCTAAGTAGCTACTGTACATACGCACCACCTCCTCTTGTCCCCATCATCACCCTTCATCCCTCTTTCCTTCCCCTTTCCCTTATCCCCTGTGTAAAATAGCAGGCTAGAGCGAACTAGCTCAGGCCGACCTCGCTGCCTTCTAATAAATTCTCACTCACTCACTCACTCACTCTGACTCATTCAAGCACACTGCAGCTGGAACGGAAGGTGTTCTCTCGATTGTTGATTGTCTGTCATGATAATGTTTGATTCATACTACGTGCACAATATCTGTGTGCTGACACCGCCGTGATGAGGTTTCTTGTCCATCCGGAACATTTTCATAGTTCAGGGAACCAATCCGTCGAAGAACTTTGTAGGGATCGAAATAGCGGCGGAGCAGCTTTTCGGACCGGCCACGTACTCGTGTAGGAGCCCACACCTAAACTCTGTCCTCGGCTGCGTACTGAACGTATCACACGTAAGTGAAGCACGATGATTCTAGTCGCTACCTAATGTTTCGCGTACGAACCAACCGTTCCCTCGCAACGGCCGTTTCATGAGAGCGATAAGCAGTCACAGTGGTTACAGTTTTGTGGTTGATAGCACAACGTAGTCATCGTAAAGCCACACCATTGTTGCGGCCCTGGCGAGGACAGCACAATGAGGCAAATGCTATGGTGGTTCGTGTGCGGAACGTAGAGAGCACTAGAATCATTGTGCGCACTTACGCACGAGTGGGTTAGTCACGTGGGTTTTTTTGTATTTCGGGGGCATTTGTAATACCAGAAAACGCTAATATGTAACAGATATAAGTTCAATACTGCCCAATCGAACGTTTCGCAAACTGGATCTACAACTTTTTCATTGACATTTTTTATCTATCTTCGTGTTTTGAAAAGTGCGTAATTAAACATATCTAATAAAACACTATTTGAGAACACAAAAATTGTCTAACTCCAAGCAACAGTGAGTAACATGCATTTGGTCGCGTCGTAATCACGTTGCCGGCACATTTTTACATTCTGGCTAAAGTTATGTGGGACACTCTGTATAGTGTTAACAACAAGAAAAGTACCAACGCAGAAACGTATATTAAGTACCAGGTTGGGTGCACGTTAAGAGCCCCGGTGATCGAAATTTTCGAAGCCCTCGACCATGGCGTCCGTCATGATGATATGGTGGTTTGGGACGTTTAATTTCACATATCAAGCAATAAAATCATGTACCGGGTTGTTTCAAAGTTGATGTTTGAAAGGTTATCTAGCTGTTTCCTATGGCTGCAAGTCACAGCAGAACGAAATGTGAAGTTATAGGCTGATATATGTGCGACCCTGACTCTTTTAAGCACACTGCAGCTGCAACGGCAAAGCTGACTTTATATGCAAATGGCGCATTGAAAAGCGTGAGCTGTAGTTTCAGCTCTCTATTGAATGATCACAACACCTTCTTGCATATGCAGCGTTTAAAAATACCACAGCGTACACGTCACTGTGTCTTAAAAGTATATACCACATGCGTGGCTGGTGAAGGTGGAGAGAGGTGATGATAGCTATTTGCGCAAGCTATTAGTTACTCTGAATATTAGAAAAAGTATTGTTTGCAAGCCTGAATTACTGACATTATTCATGCAGTTGCTGCGCTATTTTATTTTGTGTACTGACAATACATATTTCAAATAATTTGCTTCGCGACTGTGATAATATAGCCTCACTCTAGCACACATAGACTACCACGCTTCTCAGAAGATTGATGAAGAATAGCTTAGCAAATTCTGGCTTACTACTTAGAAATTAATATTTTCATGCCGTAGCGCGTATACCCAGCAAGTGTACCTGCTTCTGTACACAATGAGTGTTGAGAAAAGGTTCTGAAACACCGCTCTTCTAGCTTTCGCTGGGACTGTGCTGCGCCTTCCGGGCAGGCCTGTCATTTTTACTGGCTTTTCTACCCCTCTCTCTCTCTCTCTCTCTCTTTCTCTGTCTTCCCGCGTTTCCCTAGAACATGTACTATCTATGCTATAGCCTGAAAAAAAAATTGATTGCCACCTTCGAACGCCAAACTTGAACGTTTATTGAAGACGTATCAAATACCACATTCGCTTAAAGGGTAGATTGGCATGTTTTATCATTACATAAGTAATGAAAGTACTGATTTTACTGTAGTCGCTGTGCTACACAGCGATAGGTTTGGTGAATATTTTGCACAAGGGTTTTTTTTTTCATCGAGCAGTGCATTCGTGCTGTTTTTCTGGTGTGTTTAATTTTTCGTGTCTACCCATTGCAGTCATTCAATGAACTGAATGAGTTTCTAAGCAGGTCTTTCTTTCATTACGAAAGAGGGAAGCACAAGTGGCGAGTGGGAAGGGCCATTAAACGTTGTTCGACATCCTCGGGTGAAGTGCAAAGCACCTGGAACCTAAACTGATGAAAAACGCATGGACAGCATTTAACCATATGGTGTAGTAGCGCAAATTCACGGGGACGAAGAGTAGCGAGTGTCGTGTTTTCTTGTCCTCTTCGTCCCCGTGAATTTGCGCTACTACATCATATGGTTAAATGATGTCTCACCAACTAGCCCAGCTCTCAACCCTACTGAACGCATGGACAGGCATGCCCATTATTCAGAGGCACATATCATTGAACATGCGCTTTCATTACTTGTTTTGCGGTTTTGTTTATTGAGATGATTACTGAGCTCTACGGTTTGTACTGTTGCGAAGCGCGCCTCCGACGACGTTACGAAAGGCGCCACTGCTTCGAACTCCGCCGTGAAGGTCACCAGCCGTTTGGTAGCGTAGGTTTCTCAGCTCACGACTGCTTCTGCGCAGAGCTGATAGACGAGCGGACGAGACGACGGTGAGTTAAACAAGGTTTATGTACAGCATATATACAGAGGCGTTACAAATTCGGCACTGGGGCCGACATCTTAGAGACCCGAAGAGCCGAGCTCGCTTCTTTAACACATTGGTCTACTCCTCGCGACGCGCCGCAGGGCTTTTCTTATATATATGCACCGGGTGGATTCTTTGAGTAACCAAATGTCCAACCAGAAGCGCCGCTGGTCGTGAGGTCAGAATCCTCCAATGGGGTCGCCTCTGGGCCGCGTCATTCTCATCGAATCTGGAGCCACTGCGCTGCAGGTGGCTGCACCCAAGGACGAGTGACGTCGCCACGCATTGCGTCAGACTCGCCAGACAGGAAGGTGCCGAATGCTTGCTCGACGGGCTCGCTTGCTGAGGTAGCGAACGCCAAAGTTGCGGGCTCGCTTGCTTTGTGTAGCGAACGTCAAAGTTGCGCTGTTGGAGTATCGTGCCCCACCTCAGTAACCGGCCACTTTTAGGCGACATGTTATTTAACCAGGTTATAGGACAGTGGTCCGTTTCGACCACAAACCTCGAACCGGAGACATAACAAGCTAGCTTTTGAACGGCCTACACGTGGCAAGCGCATTCCTTTTCAGAGGTACTGTATGCCTCTTCCCTGCGACTGAGTTTTCGACTTAAATACAAAACTGGCCTTTCGTTACCAGCCCTGTCTTCCTGGCACAATACAGCTCCCATGCCGGGATCACTCGCGTCGCATTGAATCACAAATCTTTTAGAGGAATCGGGTGCCATGAGAACGGGCTTTTCGCTTAGGGCCTGTTTTAGCTGGCGAAACGCATTCTTCTTTTCTGAGTCCCATACTACTTTAACCGGCTCGGATTTTCGAAGTGCGTCAGTTAGAGGGCTGGCCATGCTAGAGTAATTTTGCACGTAATGCTGATAGTATCCAGCCAGACCCAAGAATGGCCTTATCTCAGATTTTGTGGTTGGTCGTGGATAGTTCACGATGGCGGTTACCTTAGTTTCTGAAGGTCTACGCCGGCCACGCCAAACAACGTGCCCCAGGTAAGACACCTCGCCGCACCCTAGGTGACATTTAGTAGGTTTCACGGTAAGACCAGCCTCTTTCAACCTGTTCAGAACGACGCGTAAATGCTCGACATGTTCTTCCCAGCGGTTTGAGAAGATGGCGACGATACTTTTGTGGCAGAAAGAGCTGCTCATACTTGCGGCCTTGCGCATTTGTGTAGCTCCGATACAAAAGCCTTGCTTTCTCAAAAAAAGACAGATTCCTTTTCTTTTTTTCCAAGTTCACGCTTTCCACTTGCGCTTTTATCGAGAGGTCCTCACGCTGCGCTCGAATGAGCGTTTCTTGATCAACCCTCGACAGCTCACTCCAACATTCCGCTACAGGCGAGAGCGTTGCAGCCCTCTCGCTCTGATTCAATGGCGCCATGTCGTCTCCCCCTGCCACGGAAACCGTGCCAATCGCTTCGGCGATGGGCCGCTCGAGTGACTGCTCACATGACTCACACGGAAAATTTCCTCTCTGAGGTTCCGTCGACTCGCCGCCAAGGTCACTTGAAGGTTCACAGCATTGAACAAGATCAAGCTCCTGCGAAAGCTTCCGCGCTTGCGATCGCGTGAGGGCTATGTACGCTAAGTTGGGGAAGAACGATTTACCCTGCTCTTTGAGAAGCTGCTCGGAATTGTTAGAGAAAAAATAAGGAAAACGATCAGGAAGCGCGGCAGCCACAGCCGCTTCGGTGCGAAGCTTACCGAACGGGCCTTCAATGACAACCGTAGCGATTGGTAAGCAAGCACTCTGCTCCTCGGCAACTTGCCTAATCCACACACATTCTCCTGTAAAGTCATCTGGAGACACCAATAGGATGGACAACGTCCATGGTTGCCGCTGAGTCTCGAAGTGCTCGACACGTTTTCCCATTCACACCAATTTCTTGGATATACGCCTCTAACAACCGCCTGTTCTTTTCCGATTCTCGGATTGTTGCAAAAGCAAACTTTTGCTTACAGTTTATCGCGATGTGCCCTTTCTTTTGCAGTTGTAGCAAATTCGTGGCTTGCGTTGATCAGGTTTCTTTGAAAAGCCCTCTTTCCTTTCATCCTTTTCAACGCGCACTGCCCTGCTCTGCAACTTTCGGCGAGTATAATACTCCTCAGCTAACTCTGCTGCCCTGTTTAGCTGTACTTCACCAAGTCTGTCCTGCAGCCAAAGCTTGACATCCTCCTCAATGCAGCAGTAGAATCGCTCCAATGCAATGCATTCCACCACTTTATCGCGATCGTCATAAACACCTTCGCCCTTGAGCCATTCAATTAAATCGGCTTTAAGACAAACACGAAGCCAACGTGTGACTCATTCCCCTTTTTAGCATACCGGAACCTTTGCCTGAAAGCCTCGGGTGACAACTTATAACGTCTTAAAAGTACTTCCTTAACCTCGTCATAGCTCTCAAACGCTTCCCTCGACAAGCACGTTATCGCGTCGGACACTTCGCCGGGAAGAAGAGCTAACAGGTTCCGCGCCCAAAGAGACCGCTCCAAAGCATTTCGCTCACAGACGTGTTCAAACTTGACGAGATACTTTGCCATGTTTTTGCCTACTACGAACGATGGCAGTTGGTCCCGAATTCTATAACCGCTGATCTGAACTGTCGGAGAAGCTATGCTAGGTGCCTGCGAACACTGTAGGATTGCTAATTCTACTCGTTTCAACTCGAGGCGCTCCTGTCTCTCGGCCTCCTCACGCTCGCGACGTTCGCACCTTTCAGCTTCTTCACGTTCGCGAGCTTCTCGCCTTTCAGCTTCTTCACGTTCGCGAGCTTCTCGCCTTTCAGCTTCTTCACGTTCGCGAGCTTCTCGCCTTTCGGCCTCCTCGCGGCGTGCTTTGATATCCACCCAGGCCTCATCGACTTCCTCAGCCGACACTCCTTCATCCTTCATGATCTCAAGGATCGCCTGCTTTCGTTTCGCACGGCCCAAAGTAATGCCGAGTTCCTCACAAATTTCGATGAGTTCCTTCACTTTCAGGTTCTCCATCGTTCACACTAGCCTCTTGCTGTTTGCCCATGTTAACAATTTACTTGCCGTACCTACTATAAGTCCACTAGCCAGACGCGCAAGCATTTTTTTACACTCCCGTGTTTACCCCGTCCGCATTAACTTTGGTTTCAAAGCAGTTCAACTTTGCTTGAAACGATCAAAGCTCACTTTAATGCTTCACACAGTTCTTCTCTAAACTACTATAACCTGAGCTAGAGTAGTCTGGTGAACTGAAGGGAAAACATCAGGCACTCACCGCATCGATGTCGCTGACGCCGGCCAATCCCGCGGCTGCCAACCACTGTAGCGAAGCGCGCCTCCGACGACGTTACGAAAGGCGCTACTGCTTTGAACTCCGCCGGGAAGGTCACCAGCCGTTCGGTAGCGTAGGTTTCTTAGCTCGCGACTGCTTCTGCGCAGAGCTGATAGACGAGCGGACGAGACGACGGTGAGTTAAACAAGGTTTATGTAGAGCATATATACAGAGGCATTACAAATTCGGCACTAAGGCCGACAGCTTAGAGACCCAAAGAGCCGAGCTCTCCTCTCTAACACATAGGTCTGCTGCTAACACATAGCTCAACTGCTCGCAACGCGCCGCAGGGATTCTTTTATATGCACCGGGTGGATTCTTTGAATAATCAAATGTTCAAACATAAGCGCCGCTGGTCGTGAGGTCAGAATCCTCCAATGGAGTCGTCGCTGGGCCGCGTCATTCTCATCGAATCGGGAGCCGCTGCGCTGCAAGTGGCTGCACCCAAGGACGAGTGACGTCGCCACGCATTGCGTCAGACTCGCCAGACAGGAAGACGCCGATTGCTTGCTCGACGGGCTCGCTTGCTGAGGTGACTCACTGTGCGTGCGCGGCAGAGAGGCACCGCCGCGTGATGACGCCGTTGAGTTGTTCGCGTCAGGTGGGCTCGCGGACTGGCCTTGACACAGATTGCCTTTTTCAGAGGCATGGACGTTCGCTGTGGACTCGCAGGCATAACAATACTTAACTTCGAAAAGAGGTATGGCGTTTGTCTTCTATTGTTAGAGAACCGTCGAACAAACCAGATGTCAAAATTAAGTTTCGGCGTTACAGCTGTGCATGAGTCCATAGCGTTGACACTTTTACACGTTTATTTTCGTTGAGCACATTAAAAAAATCCACACATTTCGGCCACATAAGTACTCTTACTGTATCTGTTCATATATTACGAAGTACCAATGCATTTCAGCGTGCTCTGGGTATACGTGCATATGGGCGCACTGAAACAAACAGCCGCAACGGAATGTTGGCATAATAATTTTGATGACGAAAGCATGCTCAAGTTTACTGCATGCGCTAAGCGAAAAATTTCAGTTTGATGTAGGTGAACCACCGGCCCAACCACCCCAATTATCGACAACGAGAGCTACAAAGGCATATTTACAACGGCATATGTGGAAGTCCCTGATGAACACATGTGCTGAATCACCCCATATCGAATGCCGTCACTCCAGACCTACATTTTAAGGTATACCATAACTCTCTTGCAAATATAGCACAGTACAAATAACAAGGGTACTTTTGCAAGGATGTTTTTCTAAGGATGGTACTCGGCTGGTATAAAACAGAATGCAAAGAAAGGCATGATTTCTGTGGATATCTCTGGGCCTACATTGCTACAAGCTGCATCCACATGGATCAGCAATGGTTGGTACAAACAAGAGCACCATGGGCACAACTGATGCAATTTAGTCTCCATTGCTCAAGCCGCAGCGATACGCTCATTCACAGCGCACCTCGACAAGAGTGAACCCGGAGTCTCCAACTGACAAGTTGCTAGAAACAATGGCAGCATATCCAGGGGGTGAACGATGGAGAGTGGGGCGAAGCATCCGTCTGTCCATTCGTTCTTGCTTCCGTCCGTCCATGCATCCATCTGGTGACTGCCCATGCATCCATCCGCCCGTCTGTGCGTGCGTCTGTTCGTGCGTCCGCACGTCCATTCATGCGACAGTCCCTGCGTTTATTCATGCATTCGCCACTGCGCCCGTCCATGCGTCCATCCGTCCGTACAGCCATCCATGCGTTCGTCCATGCATCTGTCTGTGTGTCCATTCTTCCACCTGGTCAACACTCCAAGTACCACCATTTCGCATCTTTTCATCATATATGCGTCCGTCAGTGGGACTATCCGTACGTCCATCCGCCCGTCCATGCATGCGCTTGTTCATGCGTCCGCACGTTCATCCATGCGTCCGCCGTTGCGTTCGTCCATGCATCCGCCCCTGCATCCGTCCATGCGTCCATCCGTCCGTGCAGTCATCCGTGCGTCCGTCCATGCATCTGTCTGTGTGTCCGTTCATCCATCTAGTCAACACTCCAAGTACCATCATCTCGCATCTTTTCATCATATATTCCGCATATAGAAGCATCGCCATTCAGTGGACATTCCAAGGACTAAACGAGAGGTGGCACACGCACACTTTCTTACGGCTTGCGCTTCTTGTCTACTTCCCCCCTTTAATCATCTAGAGTTCATGGTATATGCTAGTTCGCTGTATTCATCGCACTGCGGCCCAACGCTCGCTAAAAGTTTCTAAAACCAAGGAGGTTACACCCAGCGAGTATAATTTAGCAACCCTTTCTTGTCCTATAGTGCTCAATGTACATGCCAATGGCTGCTAATTGGGAATGAGAGACAGGAGAATTCGGTTTTTAGTTAACGCGGATGCGGCGAATTTTTTATTGTTCTTCAACGCACAAGAAAAATCTCCCACCGGCACCACCTTGCAGGTCAAAGCGAAAGACTGGTTACGCACTGTGACTACGACGAGGGACGAACAGGTGCGGCTTTAAGGAGCTCGCCCATAAATGTCTCAGCTTTACCGCAAAGACGAACCAATCAACGTAATAGCAACTAATTGGAAGGTCACGCGTTGAATGCCAAGCAGATCAAAACGTGTCCCGCTTTTCTTACGCACAAATGACGCACGAAACGTACCCACAGGTAGAGATGAACGCGAATAAGCGTCTCAGTTGTTACTTCGCTGTGTCTGAAAAGCGCGTCCTTTTCGAAAACGAAGACTGTGAAACGACTGCAGTGACCTTTCTGCGCCCGGTAACTACAACAGAAACGTTCTAGTGAAAGCCCAACGCCAGCCAAGAAGTACGATCATCCCATCGACCGCGAGATAAGGGCACGCGAGCGTGCCACCACCTTCTCCACCCTGAGGGGCAAAGTACGCATGGGTGATGAGAACGAATGCCGCCGCGGGCTTGTTGCGCCATCTTGCTGGTAATGCTGTAAGCGGGATAGTCCCCCTACCCTTAAATTCCCATCAGCAGCAGTATGTGGTGGATATAAATTGCTTGCTGTTCGATGGCTGAAGGACGTGCTCCTCGGTGGCTCAGTGGTTAACGCCTCGCATTCACGAATCAGAGATTCCACGTTCGATTCCACGCACAAGAGTCTTTTCGGAATTTTTTTTTCTTTTTACCATTTTCTAATATATAGATACGTATACATATACGGTGAGTGACGGCGAGGCCTACGTCGACGACGGCGGTGAAATTCAACCGCGAGTGTCCATATAATTGCTATCGCAAGAAGGCAATTTCATTCCTAAGTTCTTCTATCTCTGTTGGACACACTTCAAGTGTTCGTCGGCAAGCTTAAATCACCACACTTATGCCGTACAGCTGGTGTTAGATGGTCTACGCCCAGTGCCTTCAAGCCTTCAGTAGGTACTATGAATTGACGATCTACCGTGAAACGTGATACGCCTGTAGTCTTGCGTCCACTACTATTTAACACATCAGTCCAGCTTACACTCACGTGTGCGCATGTTTGTTTTTACGCTCTGATATTTTGATCGCTCTATCTTTTCATCCCGCAATCCCCTTTCCCCGGTGTAGGATCGCAAACCTGAAGCTCGTCTGGTTGACCTTCTTGTCTTTTTTTTACCTCCTCTTCCTACATTACATGTAGACTAGCTACACAAACTTGCATTTTTTTCGGCTAATTTAAGCAGCTATTTCAATGAGTCAAGGAGTTTCTTATAAATGACATCCGATGCCGGAACAAAGCTAAAGAATTACACGCACAACAATGGTATGATTTATTCACGTATTGCACTATTTAAATATAGTTATTATCCCCAACCTAATTCATATTGTGGTTGGAACCTTTATCGAACCCGTGCTGCTTAAAATTTTATGCGATTAATTTCAGGAGTACGTTTCTAGAAATATAGCGCTGGATGTATCTCGTTGTATGCGTCCCTGTGTTATCGAAGCGCATGTATAGCAATTATAATTTGAGATAGCGATGGTTAGCCGATATTTATGCAGCGAATGTCAACATATCGCTATTGTCACAAAAGTTTCGACACTGATCTCAATTAGGCAGCCTCCTTTGATGGAGCGCGATCTCTTTGTTCGGTGCTTTCTAGTATTAGGGATCATGACTGTCAAAACTTCACATAGAGCCCTGACAAAATTTGAAATCGAGAACACGGTAATAAAGTCACCTATTCTCATCATCGTCATCGGGTCTACTGCCGTGTTCAACAGCACGACTTAAATTTATATTGCCGCACCAAGACTAACAGCCAGGGATCTCTGAACCAACACATCCTGCTCAAGCAGACTTTTTTTTATGACAGAAACAGTGAATTTCACCGAGCCAAACTCTCACGCGATTCAGTCGGCTGACCGAGCACGGAACACGTGTATGCATTGTTTATTGGGTTTTTTTTCGCACCTATTTCGGCGCCGCGGAATAGGTTACACTGCGTTGCAGCAGAATAACTATTCATTTGAAGGACGTACGGTCAGTTTGCCATCTGTGTACGTCGGGAGGGGCCCGTGCGTGAACGAAGAGCCTCCCGAGAGTCGCGCGTTGGTTGCGACTTCGGGGAGATAACAGAGATGTGGGCCACAGGTGGTGCAGCGAGGAAGCTTAATTTCTATTCGGAGTGACCCTCGGAAGCAATTTTTGGTTTTGCGAGGAATGTGGCCTCGCCGGCCCAGTTTCACGTAAAGTGAACAAGAGGAGGATGCTTGTCTCGCCGGGGGGGGGGGGGGCAGGCATTGAAGTGGCAGAAGGCATCTTTTAATGAGGGAAAGCTCGAATGCCGAAGAGGTCGAGAAACCACTCGGTGGCGTGCATCTAGAGTTCCAAAAGAACAGCAGTGACGAGAGACCCCGCATTGACTTTGCGTGGAGCGAAGGGCAAGCTAACTTTTTCTTAGTTGGTGACATCCTAGCCAGCTGTGGGACTCACGAGTGATGTCGCCATGCCAGGCGGACTAAACACAAAGAGATGCAATTCGTAAACAAAAAAGGGCTTTGGGACACTGCTGTAGTTGCCGCACAGCGTTGCTCAAAAGATGTACTGTAGAGGGTGGGCAAGAAAGAGGGTGGCTACGATATAGACTAGAAGGACCCCACCTCTTATTTCGGTACTCTGATCTGACGCACTCATTAGTTAGAATAGTGTGAGAGATTTCAACAATCATTCCACCCCATTAGAAGCTGTTTCTAAACGAGGTGTATGTGTGAATGAGGGAAGGCGAGCCGGGAATCGGCCACTGCTGGCCAATAAGTTCTGTTGACCTGGTCTGATTTTACCTTTGACCTTTGCTTTTAATAAACAGTGTTGTTGTGAAAGTTCACCTCCCTTGTTGCAATGTGTCTGCAGACAATCAGGAAGAGGCATCGCAAATAGCGGGAAACGTCGAGCTTTCCACCAACCTGGCCTTTCATTGTTTTAACTGCAACCTTCTTTATTTTATATTTGCACGAAACGCTTCGTCCTCCTTGTCAGCGTTTATGTCTGGGCATCTATTCTGTCACTTCGACTCTTGAACTATATGTGTTCTTCTCAGCAAGTAACCAGCCCAGCCTCATCATTTTGGTTCATCGTTAGCTAGGATATTGTCTGCAACTTTTCACTATCAAATTTATTATTCTATATTCGTCTCTCCTGATAATATGCCTGCCATTTTATTGCAATAGCAAATCAAGGCGCATTTTTGGAAGCACCTATCATCCTCAAAAAGCGCTTCTGTAAAGTGAGACTCAAGGCACCTTTTTGCCGATGGCCTCCTCATCAAATTGACGTTACGTATGATGTATAAATCGATAACATTGTCGCACGCCTTGTTTTGTAGGCTCGGGTGAAAGCGCAAATATGTCTGACGATCGTTGCTCAAGCAGAGCTCAAACCCATCGCCCATTCCTATCGCGCGAATGGCAGATGAAGGGGTGTAAGAGGGGGCTGCGTCGCTCCTGAAGGAGATACGTACTTTGACCTCGTGAGTGTGGTCGCCCTCGATCCCACTCGCCATATGTTCAGAGCGGATCAACACATGGCTCATACTTTTGTAAGTGATCTGCTCTAACTGCAATGTTTCGAGTGAAGCCATACATAACACGAAGGTGTCACAAACGAGCGCTCAAAAAAGGGCGCCCCGCCGAAATCGGGCGACCAAGCACTAGAGAGGTGCCTCAAGGTCAACGTCAGACAAGAAACAAGCATCCAGATTCCCCGGGCACGCCGTCTCTCCCCCCTTCGGAAGCGTAGCTTCGCCGACCAACCTCCTCACATCGGCGGCCAAGCAAGACCTGGAAGGTTCTCGAAGGGGCGTGGTGATGCAGAGTTGCGTCACGTGTCACGGACGGCCCTCGAAACGTCTCGCTCTTTCCCCAGCCTCGGCTGTGCATCGCGCCGACGAAACGATGAGAATTTTCTAGAATCTAGCGTGAAAGGTATTTAGGCGAGCAACGAAGAAGGGAAATCTAGCGAAAAAGGAAGTTAGCACTAGTATGCGTAGGATCATTCCGCCGTGTAGGTAAAGCCTTTTGACCTCAGTGACAAAGGAGGGGAAGAAAAAAGTTTGCGCCAGATTGCGTAGTGTGTTCCGCCTTGTCGGCGAAGGCTTCTGCTCTTAGTGACAAAGCAGGTAATGAAGAGGGTTTCCACCCAAGGGGTGAAGACTCGGGCTACAAGCAGAAAAGTGCGTCTACTGCCAGTGAACGAAGACGCGTTGCAACAGTTGCGCGTGGGAAGACGACGTGTTACCGACGACGTTTGGTGCTTCGAGAGTGGCCAATTGAAGACGCGAGGCTTCGTGGAAGAGAAACTTTGGGGGCAGCAGAACGACAACAACGCTGGACTTTTTGTGAATGATTCTTGGAAGAGTATCATTCAGGCTTTGTTCCAAGGACTTTGGACTGAATAAGAAGTTTTCGAACTCTTTAGTCTTTAGAGGTTTTGGTTGTTCAATGCACGTGATTGCATTGTAGCGCGTATTGTTGTTGTGTCTGTTGTTTCTAGTGTAGCTGATCGTACTGTGTAGTAAGTTGTTTGATTGTTGACATATCGTAATTAACTATTGTCGAGTGTGCATATTCGTGTATCATTTGATCCGCCATATTCGAGAATACAATTTTGTTTTGTTTATCAACTCTCGGCTCTGACTTGTTCTTTGGGCCACAACCGGCGTCCTCTGACGCGCGAAATAGGACAACTTCTAAATTGTCCACACTTTCGTGATGAAGTTTCGGGGGCCGATGTTTCGGCCCTTGGAGTTAGTCCGGCGATCGCCTCCCTAATTACCGGGACCTGTGACAATTGGTATGGCGTCCGCAACATGACCTTATAGCGCACATTATGTCCAAAGTAGTGAGAAAGAACATTGAGTCGTTGATAGTGCTATCCGAACATTTTGTGTGTGTTGCTCAGTGTTCTCGTTAACGAGTGGGCAGAGAGTGTTTCGATAGACTGAGTTGGCTGATAGCTTGTGCACGCGGCTAGAATTTAATTTGAGAGGCACCATAGATCTGGAGAAGTCAGTAGCTCTTGATGAGAAGATGGGTCTTTCTGGTGCAGAACTACGGAAGTGGGTGAGCCAGAAGGAGAAAGAGGCGGTGGAGAGAGAGAGGTTGGCAGCTGTGAGAGCCAAGGAAGAAAAAGCAGCTGAGTTGGAAAGAGAGAGGTTGTTTGCTGAGAGGGCCAAGGAAGAAAAAGCAGCTGAGTTGGAGAGAAAAAGGCTGGCCACTGAAAGGACGAAAGAAGAAAGAGAGGCAAAGGATGACAGCTGAAATGAAAAGAGAGCAGCAATGACAGCTGAAATGAAAAGAGAGCAGCAATTGAAGTTGGAGCTGGAGAGAGATAAGCTGGCAGCTGAAAGGGCGAGAAAAGAAAGAGAGGCAAGAGAGCGACAGCTGAAAGAAAAAAGAGAGGTGGAGATGGCTGAAAGGGAACGGCAGTGGCAGCACGAGATGGAACTCGAGCGGCTTTGTTTGCAACAGCTAAGTGAAACTCCCGTCCAAGCTAAAGTTGACAGCAGTGAACGGGTAGATCATGGCTTCCGCTTGAACCCAAGCAAGCTGCTCGTAGCGTTCGATGAAAGGAAGGACGACCTTGACACGTAGCTTCACAGATTTGAAACGATTGCAAGGAGCCAGAATTGGCCGGAACATCAATGGGCAACTGTTTTTTTACCTGCTTGAGTAGCGAAGCGCCCAGTGTGTACGGTAGGCCGACGCCGACCGATACAGCCAAATATGCAAAGGTGAAAGCTGCTTTACTGAAGAGATTTAGATTTACTGTGGAAGGTTTCCGGACAGATTTCGGACAGGAAAACCAGCTGATGGTGAGGCGGCTACGCAGTACACCGCCCGACTTAGCCAATGTTTTGACAGATGGATTGAACTTTCCGGGACATCGGAGGAGTATGATGAGCTTAGAGATCTCCTTATAAGAGAGCAATTTCTCAGCAGTTGCCACCCAAGCCTGTCGCTCTACTTGAAAGAGAGGAAAGCTGATTCACTTGAAGACATGCTTGAATTGGCCGACCAATTCTTGGAAGCGCAAGGTGGCACAAATGTGGCCAAAGTCAAGAAGAGTGTCCCGAAGATTTGAAGAAATTGGCACCCGAACAAAAGAAGCGTGCACCGGAGAGTGTTCCACGATGTTTTCTGTGTAACCGAATGGGTCATCGCGCTAACAGCTATCGAACTACCTTTACGAGCCCTACGGTTGTAAAACGTTTCAAATGTGGTCAGACCGGGCACAAGGCAGACGCATGTCGTAACGGAGCGAGTTAAACTCACCAAGTAGCCTGTGTGCAGGTGGCACCGAAAGCCGATGATGATGACGTCACCGATGGATTCGTGGAGTTGAAAAATAAGAAGAAACTTCCAATTGTTGGTGCTGTAATAACAAAACAGCCAACCTGAGTTACGAAGGGAATGCTAACGCTACCTGGAAAAGTTGCGAGCAAGAAGATTACGGAGCTAAGAGATACCGGTAGCTCCACTGTTATCGAGCGGAGATACTTGGTGTGGGAAAGCGAACTAACAGGCAAAACTAAACTGGTTTGCCTAATTGACAGCACGGTTTGAATGCTTCCCGAAGCAGAGATTGAGGTTGAAACCCCTTACTTCAATGGGAAGGTTACTGCCTTATGTATGACCACACCCCTGTACGACCTCATCATCGGAAAAATCGAAGAGGCGCGAGGGCCAAGCGATCCCGAATGTTTGGAGGAAGACCCGAGATGGAGCCCTCGCCAACCCAGTGACCGCGGATACAGTGGAGGAGCATCCCGCGGCGGATTTCACCTGAGCTCAAGGGGAAGCCCGGGTACAAAAGACAGTCGATCGGGAAATGATCTTGTTGAACCAGAGAACGTGTCGTGCAGCTGGACTTGCGGCAAAACGACCTCAACCGACCAACAGTGAAAAGGTGATGGAGTCGGCTAGCCAGGCTCAACGTCATGACGTGAAGAAGCTGGTGAATAACCAGACTAGATTGGTTGAACGTTATGACCAGTTAACAGTGTCGAAAGTGTCAACGATGGCTGAAACGCCATCTCAGATACCGTCGAGTGGGAGGGCTCACCGGAACGGAACGAGAAAAAATAAGAGATCGAGCGAGCACCGCAAGAAAGGGCGCAAGCGCAGCTCGAAGTACACTGGATAGGTGCTGAGGTCGAATCAGAGTGTGTTTGGTACTGTTGAGCCTGAATGTGTTGTGTTGTTGTTATTCTGTGTCACAAGTGTATGACGAGCGAGTCAAAGTGTTTGTTGCGGTGACGTGATGTATAAGATTGCACAATTGTTGTAAAGACAGACCTTTGTTTGTACATTTGTATTGTTTGAAATATGTGATGGAGTGTTGTACTCATGTACCTGTGGTTATATGTCGTGCGTTGTGAGATTGAACGGCGATGTGCAATTGTATTGAATGTTCTATTGTGAATGTGATGCGCCATGAGCGACGGACTATGTTACAGACTTTAGGTGTGTGGTGTCTGGTCGCACTCATTTGTGTGTTTTGAATATTATGAGATAATATTCTTAAATTGGGGGGCAGTGTCAAAAACGAGCTCTCAAAAAGGGCACGCCGCCGAATTCTCGCGACCAAGCGCTAGAAAAACGCCTCAAAGTCAATGATAAAGAAGAAAACAAGCATCCGAAGACTCTCCGGGCGCACCGTCTCAAACTCCTACGGAAACGTTGCTTCGCCAAACAAACTCCTCACATCGGCAGCCGAGCAAGCCCTGGAAGGTTCTCGAAGGAAAGGGGCGTGGAGATGCAGAGTTGCGTCACGTGTCGCGGACGGCCCTCGAAACGTCTCGCTCTTTCCCCAGCCTTGGCAGTGTATCGCGCCGACGACACGATGAGAATTTTCTGGAATCTAGCGCGAAAGGTATTTAGGCGAGCAACGAAGAAGGGAAACCAGGAGAAAAAGGAAGTTGGCGCCAGTGTGCGTAGGGTCATTCCGCCGTGTTGGTGAAGCCTTTTGTCCTCAGTGACAAAGGAGGAGAAGAAAAAAGTTCGCGCCAGAGTGCGTAGTGTGTTCCGCCTTGTCGGCGAAGGCTTCTGTCCTCAGTGACATAGCAGGTTATGAAGAGGATTTCCACCCGAGTGGTGAAGAGTCGCGCTACAAGCAGAAAAGTGCGTCTACCGCCAGTGAACGAAGATGCGTTGCAACAGCTGCGCGTGGGAAGCCGACGTGTTACCGGCGAAGTTTGGTGCTTGGAGAGTGGCCAATTGAAGACGCGAGGTTTCGTGGAAGAGAAACTTCGGGGGCAGCGGAACAACAACAGCGCTGGACTTTTTGTGAGTGATTCTTAGAAGAGTATCATTCAGACTTTGTTCCAAGGACTTTGGAGTGAATAAGTTTTCGAACTCTTTAATCTTTAAGTGTCTTGGTTGTTCGATGCATGTGATTGCACTGTAGCGCGTATTGTTGTTGTGTCTGTTTGTTGTTTCGAGTGTAGCTAATCGTACTGTGTAGTACGTTGTTTGATCGTTGTCATATCGTATTCGACTATTGTCGAGTGTGCATATTCGTGCATCGTTTGATTTGTCATATTTGAGAATACAATTTTGTTTTGTTTATCAGTTTTCAGCTCTGACTTGTTCTTTGGGCCACAGCCAGCGTCCTCTGGCGTGCGAAATAGGACCATTTCTGAATTGTCCACGCTTTTGTGGTGCAGTTCGGGGGGCCGACACTTCAGCCCTTGGAATTAGCCCGGCGATCGCCTCCCTAATTAACGGTATCTGCAACAGAAGGTCATTTCACTCACTGCACGTTTCTTAACAAAATTGTTTTTGAACTTACGCCGAATACAATTACGTGCTTTTTTGTGATTCTGAAGAACCAGTATTGCCTAAGGAACAATGTGTGCATTCACCTGTCGGCGATGTGCTATATTTGTTCTGTTTCATGTTAATATGTATCTGTACACCACGATATTTTATTGCGGTTTGTTTATGAGACAAGCGTCACCTCTCTTATTGAAATTGGAAAAATCCTTCTGCAAGGCAAACTGAGGATAGACAGGCTCTTGCAAAGAATGTATCTTTAAAGTTAATCTGAAGGAGTTCAAATGAAACTCGTCTGCAGTGCCCGAGTGCATGGCTGCTGACTTTTAAAATACGAAGCCATGCAGTCCTGTAGTGATTGTCATGTAGAACACTGCTATGAGCTGCTATAATAATAGACAACCATTGAAACACAAGGCGTCAGGCTAGTACAATGTACTTAGATTCCAGAACGCTAACGTCACAATACTACGTAAGCTTGTCTGCTGTGGTTACGCAGCTGCATGCGACTACGTTACTTTTGTGCAGAGGAAAAGCGTGCTCATAAATTATCTAAATTCCTTTATTTAACTGCTTAATAACTATGCAATATACTCCTTTTGATTTCAAGAATGACAAAATCAGTAAAAGTTATGTGATTATGCTTCATCCTCAGCTAGAAAATATTGATGTAAAACATGAAATTGGCCCTGTGATGATGAAATGAGGCATTGTTTTAGTGCATGTCTGGTCTGTCAAATTAGGTATATAAGAGTGTGGTATCCGCAACATGCAGCAATTCAGAATCATTAACAATGGCGAAGGTTTCGAGTTATCGAATTACTCTCGTTGCGACTGCGTTTGTAGCTGTTTTATTGCTAGAAGTAGGTATGTTGTGTGCAACTGTTCAAGCTTCACCTCGTTTTGCATCTGGACCTGGGCCGAGAAGTACGTATTAACAATCCCGGATTGAATCTCCTATATCTTCTAAATCTATAGCATTTGCTCGCTCTTATGAATATTTTGGATCTCATAAAAATGGTTGGTCATCCTGGTACGACGAGATATCACTTCTTTGCAATAATAAATTGAAAATATTGAATTTTCGGGACCATTCGTCTGGTGTCTTTAGTTTGTAAAGCTTGATTCGCGTCTATGTGATTGCCTCAACCACGATGCGAGGAAATGAACGTATAAGTGCTCGACATTGACGTTTCGAAACTCTCAAATAATACATGTTTACTGGAAATGTGGTTAAGAACTGTGCACTAAATGAAAGATCATTACATTCGGCATCATTAAAGTGCTCAATACGAGTGAAGTGAGTGCGCACAGCTGTTGTACACTTTGCAAAAATTGTGCTTGATCATGGAAAATTAGTGCGAGCGCGCTTTGTAATGACTACGTCTTTAGATGACTCACACCGTGTTGCATCATAAGCAAGGAAAAGCAGTGCGTGTTCAGGGGTAGATGTGATCATTCGTACTGTTGGCTCGTTAAAAAGGTGGCGTCGCCTGAGCTAGGAAAGCTCCAGAGTTTCACGAAGCTCGGGTCATCTGGCATAGCGCCCCTGGGGAAGCGGGCCCCTGGTAGTAGCCGATGCTGAATTTCTCGATTTGATCCAAGAATTACGAAGAGGAGCCTTGTCTTATCCTAAATTGAGTTCTTGTGGTCATATCATGGCTGTCGCGTAATAACGAGCCCGAGCCCTACACCAAGAACTCCCTATTTATTCGGCTGCTCATACCTAAACCTCTTCTTCTTTCTTCTCCTTCTTCTCTTCCATGTTTCGCTCTTGTTGCTGCGGATCCGCTATAATCAACAACATATTCCCCAGGGCCCAAGGCGATCACTCAGAAGTTGACTCCTGTTAATTTGCCTCCAACACGTATACCTTCTGAACCGGTCGTCAGATGCCCTGTCCAGAAGCTACTCGCATGGTTCAGATGTGAGAAATACTGTTCTTCTCCTTGTGCACTGAAAAAACTTAGTGCAGCTTCCATAGCAGCTAACGTGTGAAATCATCATGCACCAGCTTCTTGTAACTTTAGCGTAGCTGAGGTATAGTTCATGAACACGGCCTTTGTGTGCGAATCACGGTAACAAAGGGTAGGACCGCTTCTATCGGACCCATAGCTCCGCCTTGACGCGCTAGCAATATCGCTTGCGGTGGAGCGAATCCTCCTTCGTCATGCTAAAGAAAGTCTGGCTCCTTTGCGCAAGGACTATTATGCATCTTCTTGAGCATATTGCTGTACGAAGTCAGCTGTCGCAGTTAAAAAAGACTGCTGCACAGGTACATCAGAGCGGCGCTTGTGATGTCAGCTTGAACTTCACAGATAGCTATAGCGACACCCTCAGCGTTGATACTTTCGCGACCAAGAGATCATCTCGATGCGTTTTTGTCGATTTGATGGCACGTTCTGACCAGCCTCCACACAAAGAATCTGCAGCAAACTTCCAATGGACGACTGCTTGGCTTCAGATGACGAGTAGGAGCTGCACGTCAGCGTGGAGCTTTGAACACTTCAGGAGGACATCGTTGCGGCAGGGATTACCTAGCCCGTGCGATGAGGCGTCAAATACAGAACGAAGCTGCTTGACCGCACCTCGGTGGATGACTGCATGATGGGACAAATGATATATGTTCTCTCTTGGCAGAAGTTCTTCAGCTCTCTCTGTGTGTTCGTTGACGTATGCCCTCACTGCCAGGTCATCCTGCTCCAGGAGTTCAGGCTCTTCCTTTAATCTATCGAATTGAGCTTGCAACCAGCGCTCAATAACCTTTTTAATAATGATGCATGCGTAGCAGCGATACGTCATATTGTTACGCTTGCGTAGCCTTTCCAGCATTATTGTATTTCATTCACAACTTCCCTCCGGGAGCAACGCCTGCGTTCCAGAATTTCCAGTAGCCCAGCTTCTCATTCTTTCGCCTCACAATCTAAAGAGTCTGCAGGATGCGCTTCATGACATAAAGAGCACTTCGCTTCCACAGAGTTGCACTTACGGCAGTCATGATTTTCTCCGCATATTCGACATCTAGCAGTTGATCTGCACCCCTTTGCACTGCAGCCATATCTCCAACAATTTAAGCACTGCAGTGGCTTAGGGGATAGAGGCTCTACCTTGTAATTAAGAGGCCAAGCGTCAATTTCAGATGGCCTTATCGTTCCCGCAAAGGTAACTATCACTGACTCTTTAGGTGATTTCTTCTTGTCAAAGATATGTGTGCACCTGAGCACTGACCCTGCACCTGCTACCGAAAGCAATTCCAGAATTTCTGCAGGGGTCAGGCTCGTATCTACACCGCGGACTATGCTTTTTGAACATGCAAGATGCGTTAGAATCAACAGGCGCACCGGCTGCGCTACAACTTCGGAACAATTGAGAAGCTCTCGGACGCACTCCTGATCGGCAGAGAGCAACTAAATACCACCATGACCGAAATGCCAGACCTCGGGGACCATTTGAAAGTGTGATGCGGCTTTCCGAAGCTCCTCTTGAATCACCTTCGGATTCTTCATAGGTATTGTACCTCCATTGGTTGGTACTAGGGCCACGGGGACATGATAGCACCACTGGAAGTAAAAGAATCAATCGGCCAACCCTTGGCCGGTATAGATGCTAGCAAAGGGGAAGGCCCTCGGCCAGGTGAAGAAACCGTAATCGAGATAGCCTGAGTCACTTGAACTCAGAAAATCAAATGGAACAAATCGCAAACAACTGACGAAAAAATTGGCAAATCCCCCGTACAGTGGGAATCGATGATATGCGAAGCACGAATGAGCAAGGTTGATATGTCACTTCAAAATCAGCACAACATTTCGAGGTGGAAGTAAATGATGCCGTAGATGAGTTCCGCGACATGATTATCATGTTTAGATGTGTGGTTTACCTTCGTCATTGGTTCATTTCACGTGGTACCAAGTTTGGTATATGTGGAGCTAGCGAAACGGCCGCGAGCGCGCTATGAGCGTGGTATGTTGTAATGTTCTTGAATGACATGCATCTCAGGATTATCTAGTTTGCACCAGTGAAATACCTTCGCCATTCATTGACGTCACGTAACACCAACTTTGGTATATGTGGAGCTAGCAAAATGGGCGCGAGCGCATCATGAAGGGCCCAATATACTCCAATGTAGCGTTTACACGTACACACGCTGGGCACAGCGAGGCTACGTTAGCAAAACGCGAGCACTCTATAGTCTGACGCCAGGCGCGACCAGCGTCCGTCGGCACGGCCCGACAGCAACCGGTGCGAAATGCGACATGCTGCATTTCGTGCCGATGCGATACCTAGACAACACTGCGACTCCCTCTTTTCGTGACGAAGGGACGCCGGACGCGCTGAAATGCGCATGCGTCAAAGCAACGCAGCGCGGCGCGCGCCTGCAAGTATATGGCAGGACCGGCGCCTGGTGTGGCAACGCCGGCGTGACGCAATAAAGTGAATGCTGGCGAGCACACGCACTGCGTCACGTCGAAATGTATTGGCGCCTTAACTGTGACATGTAATCATGTTCTCACATGACACGGATCTCATGATCAACACGTTTGCACCAGACACGTATCTTTGTCCTTCATTGACGTTACGTAATACTAAATTTGGCATAAGGGAAGCTAGCGGAACTGCCGCCAGCGCATCATGAGTGTGGCTTGTAGTCATGTTGTTATTTGACACGCATCTCATGTTTATCATGTTTGCACTAGTATCATACCTTCGTCATCCATTCACGTCCCGTAATACCAAATTTGGCATAAGTGCAGCTAGCGGAACGGCCGCCAGCGCATTAAGAGCGTGGCATGTTGTCATGCTGTTACATGACACGGCATCTCATGATTATCATGTTTGCACAAGTCACATACCTTCATCACCAATTCGCGTACCGTACTACCAAATTTGTTATATGTGACGCTAGCGAAACGGCCGCGAGCGCATCATGAGCGTAGCATGTAGTCATGTTGTTACATAACCTGCATGTCATGATTTTCGTCTTGGGGTCAGTCGTTTTTGTTCGCCATACAATCAAGTCATACCATACCAGTTTTGCTACATGCCATGTGAACAAAATCACAACAAGAGCTTCAGGACCATAAAATGTAAATCATGACATTCTTGACATACATATCACGATTTTCAGTTTATGACTAGTCAAATATGTTCTTTATACATTCATGTAATGTAATACCAAGTTTGGTATCGGTACCATTATCGAAACGGCCAGGAGAGCTAAATGTCTTAGATAGATAGATAGATAGATAGATAGATAGATAGATAGATCCAATGTCGCCGAAGTTCACTAAGACAGGACAGGACAGGACAAACAACTTTATTTAGTCCTGAGAGGCAAGGAGGCGGGCCAACTATGTAGGTCCCCACCCAGCCGTTGGCTAGTCCCATGTCGGAACAGAGAGGCCATGCCTCTCCGCTCGTTCACGGGCCCTCTGGACAGCCTGAAGCTGGACGTCTTGTCTGGGGTCTGTGATTGCCGTCGTCCAGTCTTCTTCTGTTTTAAAATCCTGTAACGCAGGGCACTGCCAGAGCATGTGACTCAAAGAGCAAAATTCACCACAATCTGGGCAAAGTGGATCAATATCCGGATGAAGCATGCTCAGAAAGCCCCTAGAGGGGTAAGACCCCGTCTGGAGCATGCGGAGCGTGCTTGCTTGTGATCTGTGGAGCTTATGATGGGGAAAGGGAAAATTTTGTCGCTCTCCTCTGTAATGAGATGTTATCTCGTGAAAAGTAACGAGAGGATCACTGTGGACGAGCTCTCCCGAGCCCACCCGAGAGACCACCCCGTCGCGGCTTGTGAAACCTCGCGCACAGTCGTGGGCTATCTCGTTTGGGTTCAGGTGACCCGGCAGTACGTCTGGTCCCATGTCCACAAATGTCTCTGTTCCGGAGAGGTTCTTTATGAAAGCCCTAGCCCTCGCCAACCTACGACCTTTATTGTGTTGGGGATGGATGTTTCGTGGAAGAGGGTCAACAATAAAGGAGTTTCTTGTTTGATAATCAAGCTGCGTAGTTTCTCCCTGATTGAAGATAGGGCGGAGGCCTGCCGCATCGAGCAGTTTTCTTCCTGTTTTGAAACTCGATAACCGAATTATTTGTGCTGACCTTTGCGCTTCAATTAATTCCGAAGTGGTGTTGTGCACTCCCAACTTCATGAGTTTTTCTGTGCTAGTCGTGGTTGGGACGCCGAGCACCTTTTTGACACTTTTACGCATGAGCGTGTCCAATTTATCCCTTTCCGTTTTGGTCCAATTGAGAGCCGCCACTATGTATATGATATGGCTCATGAGGAAAGCGTGGTGGGCCCTAAGGAGGATATCCTCGCCTATGCCGCCCTTCTTGTTGGACACCCGCATAATTAATCTCAGAATGTTCTCTGTTTTTGTGGTGAGATGGGCTATAGTCTTTGCGTTGCATCCCTTAGAGTCTAATAAAAGCCCCAGAATTTTCATAGAATTGACTCTAGGAATTGTGCGACCATCCTTGGTGCAAATGCTAATGGGCACCTGATCGAGAGGGGTGAGTCCCCTAACACCTCGTCTAGCCTGTCTGTACAGCAGGAGTTCCGACTTTTCCGGCGAAAGCGCCAGTCCCGTACCTTCCAGGAAAGACTCTGTAACGTCCAGAGCCTCCTGTAGAGCTTGTTCAACCGCCGCCTCCGATCCTCCGGGACACCAGATTGTAATGTCGTCAGCATATAAAGCGTGTCCGACATTAGGAACTTTAGAAAGGCTTGCCGACAGCTTGCGCATGGCTATGTTGAATAGAAGGGGGGAGATAACTGCCCCTTGGGGAGTACCCCTTCGTCCGAGTTTGAAAGGCTCCGAGACTGATTGTCCCAGTTTTATTGCCGCCGTCCGACTCTCGAGGAAAGATTGAACGAAGGAGAAGAATTTAACTCCCAGGTTCAAAGCCGATATCTCCTTAAGAATATAGTCGTGTTTGACAGTATCAAATGCTTTAGTGAGGTCCAGTGCGAGGACCCCTTTTACATCTTTGCTTGGAAAGTCAATTATTTGTGTTTTGAGGAGGAGCATGACATCTTGCGTGGAAAGTGAGGGCCTGAAACCTACCATATTATATGGAAATAGGTCATTCCTCTCGATGTAGCGCGATATCCTGTTGTGTACTGCATGTTCTGCTACTTTGCTAAGGCAAGAAGTAAGGGAGATCGGGCGGAGGTGATCTAAGCTGGGTGATTTACCTGGCTTGGGGATTAAGACCACTGTGGCCCTCTTCCAAGTTTCTGGTACGACGCCCTCCTCCCATACCCTGTTTATCTCCTTCACTAAGACCTGAATGGCTTATCATCCAAATTTCTTAAGAGCCGATTCGTAACTTCATCGGGACCTGGGGCAGACCTTCCGTTTAGGCTATGGAGCACTTCCCTGATCTCAGCTTCCGAGAAGGGAGCGTCCAACTCTGGGGAAGGCACACCCTCATACCGGTGGGGGACAGAAGCTGAGCTCTGGCTAAGCGGGAGGTACTTGTTGGCAAGTATCTGAAATTGGGAAGCTTCTGAGATGCCTGCCATTTTCTCCTTACTAATAAGTCGGTCTATGGCTAGTTTCTGATTGCCTTTGGATTGTCCATCATCTAGGAGGTGTTTGAAGAGGGTCCATTTGCCTCCTTTGCGCATTTTCCCGTCCGCAGCCGAGCAGGCGTCCCTCCATTGTTGTTTATGGAGTTCGGAGCAGTGCTCCTCAATATGCCGATTGAGCTCCGCAATCTTTTTCCGTAGCCTGCGATTTAGCCTTTGTTTTTTCCATCTCGCGATGAGAGAGCGTTTGGCGTCCAGGAGGTGCGCTAACCTTGCATCCATCCCCGGAGCATCGAATTCTGTTACTATTTCTTTGGTGGCCTTCTCGACATCCTTCTGGATTTGTACAAGAAGTTCACTGAAGGTGTCATGTACTGACTCATCTTCACCTCTGATTTGCCTAAAAAGGTCCCAGTCTGTATATTTATAGGTTCTTGGGGGTGGTGCTCTTACTTCCATCCGGAGTTCTATGATGCTGTGGTCGCTTCCCAAGTTCTCCTGTAAGTTGGACCACTCGACCACCGCATTTCTAGTGAAGCTGAGATCAGGCATCGTGTCTCTGGCGACCGAGTTTCCCAGCCTCGTGGGAAAACGCGGGTCGGAGATAAGCGTTAGGTTTAAGTCTATACTGGCTGCAACTAGATTGGCCTCTTTCTTTGTCCTTGTAACATAGCCCCAAGACGGATGGGGAGCGTTGAAATCCCCAGCTACTATTAAAGGGTGCGATCTGGCGGCAGTTGCGACCCTATGAAGGAGTGAGCGGATATTATGTTTATAAGCCGAAGGAGGGCTATACAGGTTAAAAACGAATATGTTGCTTCGGATTTTGCCGTTGGGGATGATTTCAATTAATTGTGCCTCGAGACCGGATCTCTTATCCGAGTCGCAAATTTTGACTTCGTGCTGCTCAAAGGAGGTATCTTTCCTGACCAACGTGGCGATACCTCTGCCATTTGCGTCTTTTTGGCTAATCGAACGGTAGCCCGAGAGAACTACCTTCTCGCTAAGTGTTTCCTGCAAGAGCAGGACGTGCGGCATTGACGCCTGTGCTTGATGAGCTGCAGTAGAGCAGCTTTACGCCTTAAGAAACTTGCGCAATTCCACTGCCAGATAGTTATGTTTCCGGTTTGGCCCGCCATTTTGAATATTATTGAAGGAGCATAGCCTGCGGCGAACTCGTAGCGTCCGAATCCTGCTGCACTATCTTGGCTTTTGCAATCGTACCAGTGTTGGTCGTCTTGAGTTTGCTAGAGTCAATCATTTTCATTTTAGATTCGAGGATTCCTACTCGACGTGTCAGGTGGGAGACGCTCCCGTCCATACGTTCGATTGTGCTAGATTGAACGGCTAAGGCCTCTCTCACCTGCTTGAGCGATTCCTCAATCGCCGTTAAAGACGCGAGTACATTTTTCTCAGGGACCTGAGCGGGGGACTCGTCACTTTGCATTGCCACGCTTTCCGCGATCGCGGGGGGCGAAACGGCCTTGCGCTTATTCGACCCTCCTGCTTGAACCGGTATGGGTGTGGCTACTTCACGGGGTTCACGCGAGTTGCGGAAGAGCTCGAACTCGGCCCTCAGCGTTCGTAGTGCTTCTTTAAGTTCTGCATTTTTTTTAAGCATTAAAATCTCTGATTGTTCTCTTTTTTGCTCTGGTAAAATGCCCTGCGTTACCTTTTGGCCGCTTGGGATGTTCATCCTGGCCTTGTCCGCCCAAGACATTTGCTTCTGAACGCGGCCCTTGGAACCCGATCGTCCTCTCGAACGGGAGCGACTGCTGCCCTTGTCACGCCCTCTGGAGCGAGAGCGCGATTTGCTGCCGGAGCGTCCTCTGGAGCGGGAGCGTCCTCTAGATGCCGATCTGCTGCGATGAGCGCTGGAGAATGATTCTTCTTCCGCCAGTCCTTCTTCGCCTCCAGCTGTGTCGGAGCCACGCCGCGCGCGCCTACGGCGGCGCCGCCGTCTTTGGCGCACGATGTAGGGCATTTGAAAGCGCTTTCTGCACTTGCGGTCCGCCGTTGGGTGCGCTCCGCCACAAATGGCACACGTGGGATCACACTGATGATCCGGTGATGGTGACTGCATGCCGCATCCGCGGCATTTCTTCTGTTCATCGCCCTTGGGGCAAACATCGGACCTGTGGCCCAAATCACCACATGCATAGCACACATCCACTTGCCTGCGATACAAGGAACAAGGGTATCGAACACCATCACACACGACGTGCTGGGGGACCTTTTGTCCGTCAAACAACACGATCACTGTTGGTGTCTTCTTGATTCTTCGAACCCCCAGAGCGTCAGGGTTCCTCCGGTTGACGATCATCTCTGTCAGTTCTGCGTCACTGAGATCCACATTGATTCCACGGATCACTCCTTTACATGTGTTGTCAGACGCAGCCACGTAAGCCGCCAAGCCTATGACAGTCGAGCCCATACTTATCTCTTGGACCCCGGCGTAGGCGCGCGCATTCGCCTCGAACGGCGTGGCAACGACGAAAATGTTCTGGAAGGGGTTCGTGCACAGCGTGTCGTCGAACACCTGCTCTGCTGTTAGGGAAGCCGCCTTTGCGAGTGAGCGCTTGAAGATAAGAAGGTCTGTCTTCTTGACATCCATCCCTCCACGTGGCCGTATAATGGTCTTAAAGTGATCCCTGGGAAGGTTTGGGATCCTGGAAGCTTTCACAACACGCCTTAACACGTTCTGTGAGGCGGCAGTGCGGGAGCCGCCTTTACCGCTTCCTGTCGCTGACGTGGGCGCATTACCAGCGTTACAATCCGCCCGCTCGGCAAGTTTCTTCTTCTTGCTGGCTACTTCAATCCATCCCGCGCACTCCGCTTCTTCCGGATTGATGTCCATGCCTTCTACAACCGACACATTGGGGTTGGAGGCCATTCTTCAGCTCGACGACGCGTTAGGCCAGTTCACTAAGAAATGTTTCGCATTTAAAAAGGACGAGCCGAGGTCTGCCTAGCGGGCAGCCCTTGGCTCGTCCTTCCTTCGGCACTCACGTTAGAGCATATACGGCAATTTTATTGCAGTAACTCCACATTTAATCGACTGCTCGTGCCTAAACCTCTTCTTCTTTTTCTCTTCCATGCTTCCCTCTTGTTGCTACGGGTCCACAATAATCAGCAACAATGGCTTGCCTGGCCCTGATGCTACATTGACGCCTAACAGGCATCCCCTGGCTCATCCTTGCGTCGGCACTCACGTCAATTTTGTCGCAGGAAAGTGCATGTTGTGGTGCGATGAAATTGATATCGTAGTTAATGGTAGAAAAGCGTATTCCAGCAAAGAACACATATCTTGCTGATGCATAGATATACATTTTTAGTGTTTATGGCTTTTTGCAAAACTTTATTGTCAACCGCTTAACAAACACTGCAACCACAGTCGGCATTTCGCGATATGGTGATTGTGTAGGGCCTATTTACGAGGAAGTCTCAAGGCACTGACGTGGCTCTGTAGTTAAATAATATATTGTGATTCAGAATATCTGGTTTGGTTCCGCCTATATCTGCCATTTTCAACATGAAAGTTCTTTAGGCTGGGTGAATTCTGCGACCCAAGGAGCATTCTGTGACGCATTCACGTCATGCAAACCATGTCAGAGAAGTGGAATGCAAAACTTTATTACAAATAGCTTTTTTCCGGTGAAGGTGGAGCCCACAGTCCAGGGCCCCTGTGGCCTTTGCCATCTTGCAAGCTCTGTCCATCAGCTTGAGCTGTACTTCAGGCTTAGAGCAGGACAGCGCAGCCTCCCACTGCTCCGGTGTTGGTGTACAGTTTCTTGGCACTACCTGTGTGTGTTGGCAGGCCCATGTCACGTGGTAAAGTGTGGTGTGTTCTCTGCATAGAGGGCATTTGTTGGTGTATATTCCCGGATAGATTTACTCAGAAGACTGAGATTGGGGTACGTATTAGTCTGCAGCTGTCTCCAGGCAACTGATTGCTCTCTGTTGAGGTCTTTGTGGGGAGGGGTGTATATCCTCCTCAGTGCTCTCTGGTGTTCTAAAATTGCTCCATAGCGTCTAGTAACTGTGGCTGGTTCCTCGTCGTTGTGCGCCCCCCGGTCGGCGTATTCTCCGGCAATGGCGTCGGCACGCTGGTTCCCTGCCACAGTTTCATGGCCTGGTGTCCACATAATGAAGCAGCTCGAGAAGTTGATTTTTCTTCCCTTGAGTACGCGGATGGCAGCACTGGATATGGGTCCACTGCTGTACCGTCGACACGCTTCTTGCGAGTCAGTAACTACTTCTGTAGTAGATTCTTCGCTCTTGTGTGTGATGGCGAGCGCGATCGCTACTTCCTCAGCCTCGAGGATGTTGTTGCTTTTGATCGAAGCGCTGTTGACTTCCCTAAGTTGGTGATCAACAACGCTTACAACTGTCCCGGAGTGCTCTCTGTATGTGGTCGCGTCAACGTACAATACATCGGTTCTCGCCTTGAAATTCTTTTCTTGTGCTTCTGATCTGGCTTTTCTTCGAGCCTTATGGATTTCTGGATGGCATGATTCGAGGTATTGGGCTGACTTCAATGATCTGGCGAATGTACTTTGTTATGCTCGCCGTGTTATTGATTTCTTCGCAAGCATCCCTCATGCCCAATGTCTGCAACGTATGCCTGCCCGTAGCAGTCAACATTAATCTCGTTTTCTGCGCAACAAGATGCGCCTCGATGTGTTCTTGCACTGTGTTGCTTCTCCCGAGTTTAAGGGAATTTCTCTGTCGAGGTGCAGACAGGTACACCAAGGGCGCATTTGTAGGCTTTTCTGAGGATCGCCTCTAATTGTTCTTTTTCCTTTGGGAGTGGTCTTTGATAGGGGACACTGCATACAATCCTACTGACCACGAGGGCCTGTACAAGCCTACAAGTGTCCTCCTCCTTCATAGCCCGTCTTTTGTTAGAGATTCTGGTGATCATCCTCTTGATTTGCGCTGTAGTGTTTGACAGCTGTCTGATGGTGTGGTTTATACGACAGTTGCTTTGTATCCACATGCCGAGAATCTTGATTCGGGACACTTCTGGAATATTCTTCCCTCCTATATAGACGTCTATGGAGTTTTGCAGATCGTATCTTCGTCTGTAGAGTCTCAGAACTTTTGATTTCTCCGGAGAGCAGACAAGGCCACATTGACGCACGTAGTCGTGAACTGTATCAGCTGCGCGTTGCAGAAGATCTTGTTTTTGGTCTAGAGATCCTCTTGTCACCCAGATTGTAACATCGTCTGCGTAGATGGCATGTCTGAGTCCTTCAATGTTTTGGAGGTTCCGAGCTAAGCCGATCATAACGATGTTGAACAGCATCCGCGATTTCACAGAACCTTGGGTGTTCCTTTTGTGGGCGTATCAAACGTATCAGTGTGGATGCCTCCTATACCAATTGTGGCGGTTCTGTTACTGAGAAAAGCTTTGATGGAGAAGTGGATGCAGCGCATCGGCGCGAAATCCAGCATGTCGCATTTCGGGCTGGTTGCCGTCGGGCCGCGCCGATGGACGCTGGTTGCGCCTGGCGTCAGACTATAGAGTGCTTGCATTCTATAGTCTGTCTGTCTGTCTGTGTGTCTGTCCGTCTGTCTGTCTGTCTGTCTGTCCGTCTGTCCATCCGTCCATCTGTCTGTCTGTCTGTCTGTCTGTCTGTCTGTCTGTCTGTCTGTCTGTCTGTCTGTCTGTCTGTCTGTCTGTCTGTCTGTCTGTCTGTCTGTCTGTCTAGCGGCCTATGACTGGGTTCACTTGTGATTGCCTTTTGAACTTGGTGTAGACCAAATAAGGTAGTGGTTTGAAGAATATCATCGTCTGACCACAACATGAATAATATGAAAATCCTGCCACGTACGTCGTCAAATCCTTTCCTCCAGGCACCAGTGACGCATGCGCGTTTATCATGGTAATTGCGTTATGTGTCTGTGTGCAAGTTCATATGAACAACGCAATGGCGATAAGCATTTAGTAGCCTAAATGCGACTGCGTTAATAAAAACTGGCATCAGCACCATTGATGCGAAGAATGAAAAGATAGAAAATTTTGGTCTCAGCAGCAATGAAACCCGAAAATTATGTAGGCCAATCAGGCATTCTACCACAAAAATAATAACTAAATAACAATAATAATTGTGGGGGGGGCTCGTGGCGTCTCTATGAGAGATGCCGTAGTAGAGGGCTCTGAAAATTTCGAGCACCTAGGGTTCTTTAACTTTAATCAAAAACTAAGCACACTGGTCTCAAGCATTATCGCCTCCAGAGAAAATGCGGCCGCCGCGGCCACAATTTGGTACCGCGGCGTGTGGCTCAGCATTTGGGTGCCTTAGACACTACAGACTAAACTACTGTGGTGGTGCATTCTACCAAAGAGTCATTTCATGTATTGAAAATGCGTTTGAAAATCACACTATGCAAGCGTATGGTCGGTGCATCGTCAAATGTTTTTGCAGCGTTGACTATCTAATTTGTTAACAAAGCTATACACATTACACACGTAAACTTGTCACGCCCTGCCGTGGAGGTCTAGTGGCTAAGGTACTCGGATGTTGACACGCAGGTCGCGGAATCAAATCCCGGTTGCGGCGGCTGCATCTTCGATGCAGACAGAAATGCTATAGGCCCGTTTATATGCTCGATTTGGGTGCACGTTAAAAAAAACCCAGATGGTAAAACTTTCCGGAGCCCTCCACTAAGGCGTCTTTTATAATCATATGGTGGCTTTGGTATGTTAAACCCCACATATATATAGTAAACTCATCACACAGAGGTCACGCCAGGTTAACAAAAACTGTGGTTTGAATTTAAACTCTACTTTTCTGGCAGTCTAATAAACATTAGATTGGCAGTACTATGATTGAGCAAGTTATAGTCAAGCGTTGATCGACCCCGGGAGAAAATGCTAATTAAAGTTGTGTGCGACATTTACTACGTCCCACCGTAAGTTCACTTCTTTTCGACAATACTGATGGCTGTACTGTATCGTGACTGCGGACGTTATGTACAACCATCAGGTAAAACAGTGTAGTCACCAGTAGACGCCATTCAGTGAACATCTCTGGAAAGGACACAAAGTGCACACAGCTCTTGCCCTTAACGTTGATCCACCTCATAATGGTTGTCTTGAAGAAAAAAGTCAATTAAAAAATCTACTGCATTGAGAGTCACTCGTCAGCTGCGTTGTATGAAACCGATCCTCGCGCAACGTAGATTTCACCGGAATGTTCATGTTATGGTCTGCGAACCATCTTTATCATACTCCCATTTTATCTGTAGCAATTCGGCAAGTGCAAGGTCAAGGAGGCGACCACTATAGCGGTTGGACATAGAAAGCTAGTTGAACAGAAATGGCGAATGTTCCTTTGGTTCGCTTAGAAATGATTGGCATTCATTATTTATCGCAGGTTCTCCCCATCGAAGCTTGCAATCGGGCGCTCGTGGCGGCGGAGACCCTAGGGGCCACTTAGGTTTCGGTGGCGATCCTGGCTTTCCTGGCACTGTTGGCTTTCCTGTGCACTAATAATCAGTGAAATGTTATGATGATTAAAAGCTGTCACACCCTGCCTAATACAAGTGTTGTCATTGCTGATGAATATATATATATATATATATATATATATATATATATATATATATATATATATATATATCATTTATTTATAATTAATTAATTAATTAATTTATCAATACGGTTAGCCAAACGCCGTTCCAGGGTGGGGTGAAGAAATACACTTCACTTGTTGACACAAGCACTACAAAATTAAATCAAGAAAGACAACACAACAGGCAGTTTTTTTAACAGAGGACCAATCCAACAGGTAAGTTAAGTAAGGTTTACACAGTAGTGATCAACAATTGGCATGGTAGCATAACTTCATACAACACACTTGACGAAGGCTATATCATATACATCACAAACTTCAGCGTCGTAGGAACTTTTCCTACCAACGTAACGTGCAAGTATAGAAAAATATACAAAAAAGGGAACATTTCCATCTAGAAGAGATGAGGTAACAACGCTTATTGTGGTTACCTAGAGGAGTAATATGCCATTACCGTCTTTTCTAATTCCTCTGTAGAATTAATTTGAGTTGTGCTATGGGGTAGTGCGTTCCATTCTTCAATCAAATTTGGGAAGAGGGAATTTTTAAAGGTGTCAACCTTTGCAGGCATAGGCACAAACTGGTCCTCATGGCTAGATCTAACAACCTGTGAAATACGTGACGTTCTGTATTCTATGAATCTGCAGGAGTTGAAGGTAAAATAAATGTGTTTCAATAAGTCTATGAATTTTAATCTAGCCACTTTTCGTCGCAATGAAAGCTCGGGAAATTTTAGTTGAGTCAGCATTTCGGTCACTGAGGCTATGTACCTATATTTCGACATTATAAACCTTGCTGCATGCCTCTGTCCTTTTTCAATTTTCTTTACTTCGTTTTTTGTATGTGGATTCTATATTCTGCTTGCGTATTCTAGTGCGGGACGTATCAAAGTGAGGTATGCCGTTAGTTTAACATTTCGGGAAGCAAATTTCAACTTACGTCTAAGTGACCGGAGTTTAACCTCAGTGGCATTACATAAGTTAGTAATATGCTTTTTCCAAGATAAGTCATCTGATATCGTAATGCCTGAATACTTAAAGTGTCTAACTTGTGTCAATGGCTTTCCGTCTAATATGTATGTGTAAACTGACACATTTTTTTGTTTTCCTAGTTATGCGTGCGTATACCGTTTTCCTCTTGAATTATTTTCATTTTGCATTGTGTGCACCAATCAGCAATCGATTGCAGTGCTGAGGCTAACTCTAGGTGATCTTCATGAAAAGAATTTTGCGAGCGAGTGGGTCTTGACTGGCCTAAACAAATGGAGGCTAACCCCTGTATTCAAGAATGTCCCTTCACTCAACGCTCCACCTTCACTTGAGAAAACCGATGGGAGTGCCGTCTCTAGGCACGGCAAGTTACTGCATATTAGCGATAATCTGCTGTGATTCTTGAGCAGCGCCGCATCATTTTTAGCCGAGCAGAGGCGCAGTGCTCAACTCTGTCAAGTGAAGGGTGAAAGTCGAGTCGAGGAGCGTGTCTGAATACGCGGGTAAGTGAAGAGAGAAAGACGTCACTGCGTCTGGGGCGACTCCCCGATGCTAGCTTTTTCATGGTATTGAGAAGCTTGAACCTTGGCTTTCGAGATTGTGAAACTTGGACACAATTCTTTAACTGCGTCGTCGTCAATCGCTTCTTATCGGTGCTTGGAAGGGCTACATTCCTTGACTGCTTGAAGACGGTGGCAAACCCCGTTAAGCCCTTCAAATTTAGAATATCATGCGAGAGAAAATGTGTGAGATATCATGCGCGTTTGGTGTGTTTCGTACATCTGCGTCTGTAACGAAGTCGGAAGTGTTCCGGACGTGTACTGTCGTGGCCCGAGAGTTGGTAGGTTCTGACCCGCGTAGCGGAACTTTTCGTAAATGTTTTTTTTTTTCATCCGTTAGCCTCCATATTATCACCATGATATCTATGACAGAAATGCTTCACTGATGTCTTGATGAAACCAGACATAAAGCAATTTCCTGTTAAAATGTAATGACTTTCGCCTTCCGGTCATACGAGTGCGTAAGTGACCCCGTGAGAACGTTTTTAGTCTCCCTCTTCCTCAATCGCAGAGCATGGTCGAACACCTGGTTAACCTCTTTGCCTTTTTAATCTTTTATCTCCCTCGCCCACAGAGGCAATGACCGCCGCTTGTCACAGGCCGCAACGCGATGTTTAGAAAACAATTCTATTATTTCAGGCTATTCCGATAAGACTGCGCATCACATGATTGGCACCGTTCATTTTGCAGCTAACGCGAGCTCCTGCAATAACACTGCGATTCTCGGCCATACACGAGTGAAAGAAGACGAGTTCTGCCGATGATCAATAATTTGACGACCGACAATTGTGTGTACCAATGTCGTTACACATTGAGTTTCCCCCTTTCTTTGGAGCGCATGTTCGCCCAATAAAGAGTTTGACCTTTGCTGGCTTGAGTATTTGCTTTTTTTTCCCGTCGCGACCAGGCGACGATGTCTGAACTACGCAAACGCGTTTTTTGAAACGACAGAAAAAAGTATTATGTGAGCATAACCTTGAGGGCTTTTCAAAATAGTTCATAATAGTAGATCTAAATCCCTTCCTAAGTCAACATGTGAAACCAGTGTGTACGTAACAGGAAATTTTTCAATTAGCCAAATGCTGGCGAATTCGGTTGCCTTGAGATGCATTTTCCGTCGTGTCATTCCACATGTTTAGACACAAAAGGCCCGCATAGCCTGAAAGTTGGGCCGCCTCGCAACATGTTCAGCTCAGTACAGACTGCCACGTAGATCATGGCTGCAAGCGCGAATCTGAGTAGTCATTCAGTGAAACAGGATGTGCCAGAATAATAATATGTGATTAACATTCAATGCTGATCAGACAGAACAATGGTAACTTTTACGGAACTTATTCGTCACTTTTAACACTTCACCCTGTCTGGTTAAGTTACAGCTGCATGCGGCCACATTTACTTTGCGCTGACTCAGAGTGGCATTCATTTTGGATTATATTAAGAAGATAATACAATGCGTTCTTGTCTCCTTTCGTGTCGAGCTTCGTAGATTAAGAAAAGGAAATTGATCGTGCCTCATCTTCAACGCACAAATACACGCCTGAAAAGTGTGATCGCGGCGCAAGCACAATCAACATTTAACGTCAATTTCGTTCATGTATAAACTGCTCCAAGATGTATATGAGCCCACGTAACAGTTAACCACAAAAATCAACTTTAGAGAGCATTAAGGATGGCTAACGTATCAAGCTTGCGTGTTATTATTACAGTGGCTACATGCACCGTTATTTTATCAGCCATGCTAGATAAAGGCACGTTGTGTGCCAGTGCAGAAGTTCAACATCCAGCTCGTGTTGTGTCAAGCCTGAGCCTAGAGCTAATCCGAGCTCCGAACGCAGCACAAGTTTGTCTTGGCCTCCTAGAGCTTCTACATCTCATTTATCTGCTAGATCTCTTGAAACTATTAGTAAGTATATCATCTTTTTTATAATATTTGCATGGAGATAGAAAGCGTGGGAGGAACCTCTAGTTCATGGCTCGTTAAATCTTTTGTACCTAGTGCATCATGTCTTGTCGGAGGCAGATTATTGTTGTGTAGAATATCTACAATCATCGGGGTCTTCAACGTCTAATAATGCTGGTGGGGCGTCTTTTTAGTTCGGTTTTCCAACACAGTATATAAATATAGAATTTATGTGGTGCAGCTATCCAAAATGCTCCGGTGGTATAATGGTGCCATTAAATGTTCAAATATTGACAGATGAAACCAAACATGCCTTTAAGCAGCAGTTTTCATAAAAATCCCAAATTAGCTGCTAGTTCTGCTCACCCAATCTGAATGAGTAAACATTATTTAAGGGCGGCCACCGAATCCACCGCGGCTCGGTGAGTGAGACCTCGTGTCACGGTGTGGGCCGCCCCGTGGTATGGGAGCGGGACGCTGGTGTGAGCCAGGGCCCACAGGAGCAAGACCATCGCATTTTTAGTTTAGAAATGCCAGGACAAAGACGTCGAGGCCATCACTCCTCGAAGCTCGCCGCCATCCTTTCTGTCATAACTTGATTGAAGTATCCGGGCCACCTGCCGCGAGATGCGACCGCGCGTGAAGCCACATACGGCAATCTGCTAAAAATATTTGATGACATTTTACTATAGAAAGAAAACCCGAGTGCAGCCTTCATTGGAAGAGCTGTAAAAGCGACAGAATATCAAACGGAAACCTGTTAGTGAGCGAAGAGATTACTCATGTATTTATTGATAAGGTTATTACTGATTTAGATATACGAAATACTGCTTTGGTTATTATGAAACCAGCGCAGCTACTGGACGTAGTAAATAAAACAAATTTATGCTTCACCTTACGCGAATGTATTTTTTTTTGACAACACCAAGTTGTAGGCAATCATGTTTTGCAAAGTAAACATGGCACCCATGCTGTGCGTTGGTCTCTGTTCTGTGCGCCAAACTATTGAAATGTCTCTCTGTCACTCACATATTGCACGCATAAGCTTCTATACACAATTAATGTTGCTAGAAAACAGAACCAAAACAGGAAATAAAATCTGATGCAAGCTATAAGGTACGGCACTAACACGTCTGTGTAGAAGCCTAGCCTCTATTTAAGCCTTCGCTGCATGGCCGAGATAAGGTGTCCTTTTCTATTTATTTATTTCCACTATATATCAATCAAAATACACATTTGTCTTGTCTAGGAGCGACAAAAGCACAAATTTCTGACTGAGTGTCACACCCTTCTCTAGACAACAGTGCATCACTCAAACAACAAATGCCATTTCATGAGAAAAGCAATATTTACACAATACTAAATATACTATACATATTAGGTAATACATATGCAAAATGAATCGGCTATATAATAATAAAAGCCTTGTACAGACATCTAAGGCCACAGTAGAATTGCAAATGCAGACTCGAGCGGAATAAAGAGAGAACAAGATAAGTATTCATGGAATGATAAAAGATATGCAGCTAACATTTGTACAAATATGTCATATGCATTGGTTTCTGTACCATATTTAGAACGGCATGTCTGGTGCATGTCAAATGCATAAGAAGTATTCTGCCTCGTCATGTGTGAGTAAAACCTATGAGCGTTGGGCACAAGCCACTTTGCTACATTAAGTTTACTTAAGCATTACAGCGAGCACTTCAGTATGTCAGCAGTTTCATTGTTACCGGTGGAGCGAATCACGTTGAACGAACTGTCAGGACAGCATACCGCCTACTTTCATCGCATGATTCTCCCTAGTTTACACTGGCTACTCTTGGTGACGTAATCAAACTCGAATCCACCTGCAACGGATTTTCAACGCTTGAAGAAATATAGAAAATAAACGGGGCAATAAAAATGTAACATTCTTCGAAAATAGGCTACTTACAAGAATTAGTTTACCATGATGAATGAACGGGAAGTAGAGTGCGTTTACATGACATACATTTTTTGTTAGCATATTAGGCTATGATATTATGATTGATTGATTTGTGGGGTTTAACGTCCCAAAACCACCATATGATTATGAGAGACGCCGTAGTGGAGGGCTCCGGAAATTTAGACTACCTGGGGTTCTTTAACGTGCACCCAAATCTGAGCACACGGGCCTACAACATTTCCGCCTCCATCGGAAATGCAGCCGCCGCAGCCGAGTACCTTAGCCACTAGACCAGCACGGCGGGGCTAGGCTATGATATTAGGCAGTATATCATGCTTACATTTGAAATGCTAAGACATTGTTAAGTTCGAGGGCACCGGTTAGATTTCCGGCCAAGGTGACCGCATTTCGGTGGGACCGAAGAATTGAGGAACACCCACGTACGCAGATTTAGGTGCACGTTAAAAAGCCCCAGTGCGTATAATTTTAATCAGCGCACCTCTATTACAGCGTCTCTTGTAATCATGCGGTTGTCTTTGCAAGTGAAACCCCAGCAATTATTATTAACTGTTAGTGTTATGTTAATAATATCGCAGATAAAAAGTAGTCGTAATCTGGACGGCAGACAGATAGATACGCGGAGTTTAACGTCCCAAAACCACCATATAATTATGAGAGATGTCGTAGTGGAGAGTTGATGATATTTCGACCACCTGGGGTTCTTTAACGTGCACCCTAATCTCAGCACACGGGCCTACAACATTTCCGCCTTGATCGGAAATGCAGCCGCCGCAGCCGAAATTCGATCCCGCGACCGGTGGGTCAGCATTCGAGTACTTTAGCCAAATTTGGACGGCAGCTTCTTGCTATCTGACGCAATAGAAATCACTCAATTAAGCTGTACACTGTGCCAGCGAGACATTTATGGCACTGTCTGCAGCATACATAATTATTTTGGGTACGCATGGAGGATTGGTTCAATATAAGTTCTTTACTACATTTTACTTTTCTTATTGTTTGATGTACCAATTGTGTAATATTCTTTCGCAATCTACAATAAACCTCGTTTATGATCGGGAATGCGAGCGAGTGGGTACGTACCATAGTCAAAAACAGCGGTAAGTAGACACGCACAAGATTGCACTCCAGACCAGCACTGGCTGCATTAATGAGTCAACGAATCATCTGTCTTATTTAACCACATAAAGACCAACAGAAAGGAAAGCTAAGGTTTATCAGCTCTTATCAACTGCAGGCAAAAACGTCTTGGGGTCCCTTATCATTTTCAAATATAGTTTGATGACAAAAGCCTCTGCGTGTGGACTTCAATCTTTAGTGGCTATTTCTCATATTATTCCCATCATTATTCAGTTAATCTGTCCTACCACGTCTCATAAGCTGATATTCGTAATCGTCAGTCCTAATCATGTCCTTGTATTTCCCAGTATTTATCAATATTATTATTCGTCATCATCAGCCTGACTATGCCCACGGCAGGACAATGGCCTCTCCCATGTTTTGCCATTCAACTCCGTCCTGTGCTTGCTGGGGCCAATTTACACCAGCGGAATTCCTAATCTGATCTGCCCACTTTACTTTATGTCTCCCTTTCATCCGCTTGCTTTGCCTTGGTTTCCAGCTTGTGACCCTTAATGACCAACGATTATCCTGTGTCACGCTATGCATGTGCCTTGCCCTTGATCATTTCTACTTCTTGATTTCGACTATGATGTCCTCGATACCCGTTTGTTCCTCGATACACTCTACTCTCTTTTTGTCTCTTGAGGTTAGAGCTATCAGTTTGCTTTCCATCACTCGCTGTGTCTTTCTCAATTTTAAGCTGAGCCCTCCTTGTAAGCCTCCAGGTTTCTGCCCCGTAGGTAAGTACTGGCAAGATGCAGCGGTTATATACTTTCCTCTAGAATGATAGTGGCAATCTACCATTTATGATTTCAGAACGCTAGCCGAATGTGCTCCACTTTATTGTTATTCTTCTGGCTACTTGAATCTCGTGGTTCGACTCCATGGTTACTGCCTGTCCTAAGTAGACATACTCCTTCACAACTTCAAGTGCACTGCTACCTATCTCGAAGCACTCTTTTCTTCCAGTGTTGTTGAACATTACTTCCGTTTTCTGCAGATTAATTTTAGGACCTACATTTCTGCTCTCTTTGTTTTATTTAGTAATCATTATTTGATATTCATCCCCTCGATTACTCAGAATTGTCATCGGCTTAGGGCAGAGTACTAAGATACTCTTCATGAACTCGTATCTCTAACTCGTCTCATTCTAGGCCTCTGAATTATCCTGTAAGCATGCGGTAAATAGCATTGGGGAGGCCTTATCCCCATATCTTACACCCTTCTTCATTGGTATTCTGCCACTTTCTTCATGTAGCACTATAGTGGTAGTTGATATGCTGTAGATTTCTTCCAGGATGTTTATACGTGCTTCTTCGACGCCCTGATTTCAGTGTCTCCATGACTGCTGATACCCCTACTGAATCAAATACCTTCTCGTAAACTACGAAGACTATGTATAGTGGTTCGGTGTATCTATAACCAGGTAGATCTATATGCCTTTGTCTACCTTGATGCAAGTTATATTTTATTATCCAGCCTTGCCAATCGACCTTTTCTATTCGTCAAACAACGAGGTGGAAGCCATCGTTATCCTTATCAGATTTGAGGAAGTCACGCCGGGTTTCGCCCTAGATGTCGCCATAGAGAAATAAAAAAAGGTAAAGAGCGGACACTCCCGTAGACCCCAGCGGCCCAATCGACCCTAGCACACCTGGTGGTTGGTGAGAGCAAATGGCGTGCACTTCCTGTTTCGGTTTCACTGGCGCAAATTTTGAATTTTTATTTTTTTAATTTTTATTTTGATTAAGTTATTATAAAGAGAGATGCAGGTAGTGATAATTCACTACGATTTTATTCATCGCGCTTGTTCTTGTTCTTTTGTTCACTTGTTCTTTTGGAACAAGTGATCAATGTATATATCAGTCAAAGAGACAGAGTATCCGCAATGTTTTATTCAAAGGCAAGGTAGAGTCTGAGAATATAAAAAGCACAATATGACAAAGGTAGACAACAAATGCATCTCGCCTTACAAATAAATTGTAACAAATATTGTAACAAATACAGAGAGAACACAGACAACGCACACATTGCTAGAGTTGGCAGAAGCCGAGAAGCTGGTGAAGTATGACACACCGGGCCCGTGGGTAAGTAAGGATCTATGGCAAAAACACAGCGCACAATGCTGAAGAAGGAAGAAGTGACATATACACAGCAATGAAGTCGCGAATCACGCCTGGGGTTAACCAAAATAATGCATAGAAAAAAAGAGTGCACAGAAACCACACGACACAATATAGCAGAAAGGCAAAGCTGCAGTGTGCTGGCTGTGCTTAAGAACAGCTAGCCCAAAATGAAAAAAAAAAGCAGAATTGATGTCTGCTTGTCCTCAGAAAGGTAGGGCTTTGCAGCTTGCTCACTACGTGAAAGACAAACTTTATGCTAAACACTGGCAGGTCTTGTGGCTCTTCTTATCATCAAAACTTAAGATCCCAAGTGATTTGCGTCTGGGTGTTGCTGTGACGCTTGCGAGCTAAAATAGATTGTAGTCATCACTTATCCAGAATTGTGGACCTTAATTGTTGTTACAAGAGCGGTATTACAGGGCTAATAAACAGCAGAAGGAAACCACTTTGGCTCATTATTTTTCACAAAGGCTCTACATCGTACGTTATCACTCACAAGCTATATAAAAATAAAATGGCAGCGTCCGCAGCCCCGTCAAACGCTACAAGTTTGGGTATTCTTTTGAAAATTTTGGTGGGTGAGATGAGGAGGTTGATGAGAAGCTAAAATACAAAAAGCGTGATAACGTGAACTGTGCCCACTTCATACTGTGTTCCTTACCCGCTCGAAGACATTTCAACAAGCGGTTTTGTCATCGATATATTACTTGAGCTGGAGAGATAAAGCATACACAGTGACCAAGCGACCCACAGTAAAGTGTACAGTTCGCCCGCATTTGCTACAAAAATACAGACAGGATACCCAACACTCTTTTTAAGGTTATGCAAATCACTTCGAGCGAATACACAGTGTCCCTACTCCTCATAGCGGGTAACCAAAACAATGTATGCAACGAATGAGTGGTTAGTTTGGTGAGGCTGTCTCCGCAGTCTTTTGATAGTTTTCCGCTGTGCTGCTACTTTGGCTTGCAGATGTTTAATGGTTTGCTTGTACTTCATTGATGGAGACATTGTCGCTGGCACACAGGAACGCACTGCAATAAACAAAAAAATGGATGTAAAAGCGAAGAACAACTAATCCCATACGAGCACTTTCCTCGCTCTTTCAGACCCAAGGTGCACAACTTTCTGTGGTGCAAAGTTTTCGATTCCACTACCTAAAAACAAACCATTCACAATGTTGACAATGCACAAAAAAAAAATGAAAATCACTGAGAGCCCACCCTTACATTTTGTAAGTGCACACGTAGTGTCCTTTTGAGGATAGTTTCCTCAGAATGTTCTAAACATAAAATAGCACATTAAAAACAGCTGCAATAAAAGCATAGTCACCATTTTCTCTAGGGCACTCAGACGTGGAGCTGTTGGCGGAGACATCTTCTGGAGGGTCTTGTGAAGCTTGTTCGGTGCCTTAGACAGTGCTGTCGGAACAATCTTGCCAGCGGCCTGCAGCACCAACAAACCCCTTTGAATGATTAGCTAATCGATGCACAATACAAAACCAGTGATACATCTCTGACCCATAAAACTCTGACTTACAAAGATATACGTCAAGACCACGTACAAAGATCTTCAGAAGTTTCCAGGCCGCTATCCCTTGTAATGCAATGGTATCGCGGCCTGGGAACTTTAGAACACCTTCGTGTGTACGCAGTATCAGCACAGTACATTGGGAAGAAAAATCGTAGCTAAAATTTGTGTGGTAAAAGTATATTGGAAACGTCAAAAAAACTTGTGTGCAGCCTGCACTAGTGGCACAAGGCTAGCGAAGAAACGAAGATAATGGCCACTTGGCTAGTCCAGATTTGCCTCCGGCACACCAAGAATTATTCGTGTTGCGAGCCTTCGGGAAACGTGTCGTGAAGCATGCGAGGCCCAGCGAACGCTTCTCAATATTTTGCACCGAGCCACCGAGCCTATGACCTAGCTGCCCAGCTATGCTCAGCCTACAGACGCTCGCGTCCGTGGCAGACGCAGCACGCGTCGCCTCGGCTTGACGCCGTGCCGCTTTTGCTATACTGCATACGTTGCACAATGTTCCCGTCTAGCCGCCGCATAGAGCCACAAACTTTCTTTTTAGCGAACCTTCCAGTCCTTACAAGCTTCAGAAAAAGGTTACAACTGCGTGAATGAGACGCCACGTAAGAAACAAACTCGCACACACGAAGCGCAACGTGTGTGTGCATCTTTCTATGTTTGTTTCATGGTGTCTTATTCGCACAGGTGTAACCGTTTTCTGAAAAAAAAATGACCGAACAAGACCAACAACATGTCATTCAACAAGCTTCGCTTGAAAACGTGCCTCACCTGTTATCTCACGCACGAAAACACCGACGCAGCCGACGTTGTCGAAAGCGACGAAAGCTTCTCGCTGCCAGTCATGCATGGGCTTGTCGCTGGGTGGATGGTGTTTATGACAGTACGGCTGAAGAAAAATAATCACGTAAGGTGTGTTGAATAAATTGTTTTTATGTATAAAGAACATACCTAATTCGGGCGTATAATTATTATTTTGTGAAAACAATTTTGTTTCATTGATTATAACTGTTTTTTTTTGCGCTTGCGCCCTCTGACGTTTGATGAGAGCACTAGCTGGTTACGTAATCGTGACGCACTTCCTGAGGCCAGGTTTCGCGGAGTGTCCTCTCTTGTCTTCTTCTTTCTCTATGATGTCGCTTTGTCGAGACAAGCGTCTGTGTTGATATGGTGGCTGGTTATAAATATAATGATAATGATGATAGTAATTTTTGCCTCATATATGTTGTCAACTCCGTTAAACGGTCGCCTTGCGTGACTTGTGAAATGCACTTGATGGTTTAACCTAAGAAATCACCACATTTTTTTATTTATTGGTTGCAGAATATTTTGAAAGAGCTAGTGTAAAATACGCACCCTTAAACATGTTTCAACATGCTATTTCTTCTTACCGAATATAAATTATAAAGTTGCGAAGTCGTTACATGCAAACTTTAAAATTTAATGTAGTCGGTGTTTAGTGCACCCAACTCTGCAGGTTTGTTGATTGATTTGACTGCATTAAATTGTCGTGCAGGTTTTTTAATGAACGTTCCACTTTGAAACTGCGGTTTCACCTCTTCCTATCAGACGCTAACTTTTAAACGCTAGTGTATGCAGAGCCCTCAGTACTTTAGAAAGTTTGAAAATGCTTGAAGTATATTTCAAATCATTGAACATTCAATTTCACATATTTATTCATCATCGTGTTGCAAGGGAGAAAGAGTAAAAAGGGGGAGGAAACGCAGAGAGGTTAACCAAGCTTTGACTGTGTTTACTACCCTATACTTAGGGGAGAAGGGAGAGGGAATACTAGAAAGGAAAGAGATATAGAGGAAGGGAGAAGAGTACTGAAGATAAGGATAAATAGTCAGCTTGGGACTACAAAGCACAGTCTCTTGATGTTCGTTCACAAGCGATCGTGATGTGCAGTGGTCCTCGAGAAGCACAAGAGAGCTTTCGTGGCTTTGCACGTATGCGAGGCCGTCGGCTGAGATCACAGGATCTTCTTTTTTGTAAGTAGTCTTGAATCAAGATGACAGAGCTTGGCTTCCATACCACGTTGCTGAGTCCGGTATGATGGGCAGAGGCATATAATGTGCTCAAGCGTCTACTCGCAGGCGCGAATGTTGCATGCCGTGCTGCTGGCCATTCCAATGAGAGACGAATACACATTCGTAAATGCAACTGCCAACCACATGCGACCCAGGCGACACAGCAAAGTTTCATCGCATCGTGAGAGACCGGATGGAAAACGTAGGTGCAAATTTGGGTCGATCGAATACAGGTGTGCGTTGTCGAAACCTGCGTATACCATTGTTGAAGCGTGATACGGCAAGCAAGTGATTGCAGTCACACTGCGTTCATTCTCAAGAGTGGCATGGGCGTCCGCAGGTTATGGTCGAGCTGCGTCGTCGACGTCGTCATTGCCGACAATTGTGCAATGACTTGGCAACCTTTGAAATATAATATCATGTTCTTACACGAATGCTTGGTAGTAGTCTGGTCTTATCTCATACACTGATTGTCTGTGTAATCCATGCCATGAAGCAAACCATATTGTTTGTAAGGCTGACCTCAAGTCGCGAAAGAAGGCCCAATGATTAGGTACGTGGCTGCTGAAGAATGTACTTGACGCACCGTGAAGTGTTGAGAGTTTCGCTGCTGTCGAGTTCCTAGTGTGACAAAACTTGTATTGTAGCAATACGTTACCAGATGAAGCAACCACTACTCCTCTAGAGCTGTTGGAATTAGTAAAGCCATCAGTTGGTTGAAGTTACACGTGGGGTTTAGCATCCCAAAACGACCATATGAGTATGAGAGATGCCATGGTGGAGGGCTTCAGAAATTTCGACCACATGGGGTACAACCCAAATGTGAGCACACGGGCGTACAGCATTTTCGCCTCTATCGAAAATCCAGCCGTCGAAGCCAGGATTCAATCCCGCGACCTGCGGGTCAGCAGCAGAGTAACTTAACCACTAGACCACCACGGCGGGGTGTGGAGCCATCGGTTTAAACATGCATGCAGTCAAAGTTTAGGTTTTGTCTAACAGACGCCTAGTCAACTGCTTCAGGGCTAGCGGTGACATGTGTTTCCTCCTAATGATTTCGGGAATCGATAAGCGCACGTCCACCACATACGAAAACGAACGACAAGGTATCAAACATGCATGGTATATTTTGGAACACATATTTATACAATCACATGTCTCTAAACACAAAAAGGCTAATGTTGGATAAATCAATGTCTATCGCAGATTTGGCCCTTCCGAGTGTCGCAGCTGGCGTTGGTGGCTACGTTGGCATACGGCGCCGTTTTGTCTTTCGTGGTTATGGCAGTCTTTATTGATGTTGGTGGATCTGCTGACCTTCTCGACGATTTTTATTTTCCTCAGTATATAAATCTCATTATGAAGCTGTCAATTATGGCTAACTCTCACAAAAAGCTCCCTGTCACTGCCATGCGCAAAAAATGGAGAGATGTACGCTTATCACTTTTTTAAACCGTGATGATTCATATTTTCAAAAAGTTCATTATGACTATTTGAAATAGAGGTTTTCTCCTAGGATGACTAAGCAGTAAAATTCGTTACCAGATTCAGTTGTAAAAATTAAATCATTTACTGAGTTTTTAAATGCAGTGAATTCCATGGTGTACTTTGATACCATGCGCTAAGATTGGGATGACATGGGTTAGTTATGAAAAATGTACTTAGACAGTGATATCAATTATGTGTTTTTATATGTGCTGTGATATTTTTGTTTCAGCAGCTAGGCATATTTTCTTATATTTCACCATCTCCTCTGTTTCTACTTCATGCCATGCAATTGTAATAGACTTGTTATATGTAATTTCATATGTGCAATTAAATTATGTGTTTCAGTAGTGAAGGTTCTTTTTATTATATTTCTCTTATGCAAAGTTCTGTTTATTACGATTTGCTTTCACTCATCTAATAGCCCGTCAAAAAGGCCTGACATTATTATTAAACGAATCAATGAAAGTGAATCATGGAACGAAACTCTACGTGGACTTTCTGTTGATCTACTGTTGCAGAATCTCCTGATGTGCGGCTGAATCTCACGCACTCACCTGAATTTTCATTCTTTACTCACGCGAGTGCCTCAAAGAAGAAGTAAAAGAATCACATGGGTAGTTTACACTCTCACGGGCAGAAGGTGCACTTATCTTCTTTTTGTTTATTCAACCATTTGCCTTAAAGCGCACACGAACTAAGAAAAGTATAATTTTAGGAATTTCGCCTCAAACTTAAGATAGTGAAACAAATTTCATGATTTAAATATTCTTTCTGTTGAAGGAAGGAAATATCTAATGCGTGACGATGCTAATTTGCCAAATTGTTGCTGACGTAATTGAACTGTAGGAGATGTAAGCAGAAATTATAATAGCCTTGCACATACCTTGTCATCATCATTATTATCAGCGGTGAAGCTCTTAAGCATTACGACACGAGACATCGAAGATTGCCTTCTTATAATAGGTAGCTTCATTGCTTCCGCATCAAGCCCTACTATTTGAGCTACATGCTAATGCTTATGGGAACAATCTAAACTAATTAGGAATGTTGGATATTCTGGCGTGGCACGTGCAAGCAGTGGTCGTACTATTAACGAGTTTTTGACAAGAATATAGAAGAAAAATGGGTTATCGCAATATGTAATACTTATTCTTAAGGTTGAAGAAATAAAAAATGTATACTTGGCTGGTTGCTACGTCATAGCACGTGGCACAACACGAAAGTGAAACATGTTTTCACAGGTATAATCGATTGCTCATTGTGTACTGATATATGGGAGCTTGCACAATGTATACTGGTATTTGGTCGCTATATATATACAGCATTCTTAGACGTGTATACGCCAACGTTGACGCCTAGTGGCATACCCGCCTTCTGAGGACTACGGCCTACGATCATAACTTAGTCGTTCTGGAAGCTGAAGTTGTCAAAGTGAAGTGTGAAGTGAAGTGACAGGGACCTCAAAAGATCGAGAATCTGGTGTAAAGATGGCGTCAACAAGCACATAATAAACACTGGTGCTCGATAGTCACTAGCTTAAATTACCATCAATTGAGGAGAGAAACGGCAAGGTGTGTGCTCCCTAGTAATAGGATAATGTACGCCTGTGCTTATGCATATACACTACCACACTGCGTTTCAAAAACATGGAAGGCAGACATTTGTAGCTTGAGTCGGGAACTCACGAAGGCGTTTCACGCTTTTCTGGCCCCTTTCTCATTCTACTAAAGCAGTACGTTGGCTTGTCGTCATCATTGCCTTTCTGCAGCGCATTGTTAGGGCCGGTTCACGCTAGCGGCAAGCATGCCTCGCCGGTTGTCGTTTGACGTTCTACGGCAGCCGTGCACGGCTGTTTGCTTCGCGCACGTCTGCCATTCTTTGCCGTTCAAAAAATGGGTCTGAGACCTGTTTTTGTGCCGTTTGCCGTTTGCCGGAGAGTGGTTGAGCCAATCAGCGACGGAGGAGTGACATGGCTGAGCCACGTCGTCTGCTTTCGCCTCTCTGCATTGTCTGCGTCTGACGCGAGACACTTCAAGCTGCTTGCTTCTTGCTCCGCGCTTTTCTCGATATGCCATACGTGTTGTTCCCAGATTACGTTCCAGCAGTAAATAGTGCGTTTTCGCCTGTTCTGTATTTAAAAAAGCGCACAACAAATAAAAATTACGCCCCCAAAGCAGGCGTGTGTACTAGTAGCGCCAGCTATCCAGCGTAAGCAACAACAAACTCGTATTGTGTGGCCTCCGAGATTTAGAAAGGCTTACTTAGATCTAGAACATCAATTATTTGAGTATGGTTCTCAAAAACGGTGCCGAACCGATTCGAGTACTGTGTTGTAGAAGCTAAAGGACATGAGTCCAAAACAAATGGAAGCATCAGTTTGGAGCTTACGAGCTGCGGAGCGCACGGCGGCTGCTTTATAGATTCCAAGCGATCGACCACTGCATTCGGAAGGGCAGCCATGTTTGTCGGAGGAGCTTGCCGTGCAATTCGATCAGCTAGGGCACAGTGCCGTTACGGCAGGCTTGCCGATAGCGTGAACCGGCCCTTACGAGCTCAGCGTACACTTCACGCAAGGTCAACGGATTGTTGCCCGAACGTACGCTGGTATTAATACTTTGCGATGATGCAGCTACAGCATCATCAACCACGCTTCACCATCGTAACTTGCTGTGGGTGGTAGCGCCCAAATGAGCCGCTTCCTTGAAAATGAATTCAACAACCTTGAATATTTAGTGACAGGCGTGTTATCTTCCACCTCATTTAAAGGGTGAGCTATTATTTAGAATAGACTTCAGGGGTTATGGCAAAAGACTCAAGTTACTAGGGAGAGGCAAATACAAAAAATTACGCCGTGTCCTGTGTTCAGTTTTTTAAAGACAATAGTCTTTCTTGGGGACCTTCCACGCAAAAACTTTGGTCTGTCTGTCTGTCAGTCTGCCTGTACATTTGTATGTTTGTCCACCGTTACCGCGAAGCGGGTACTCTAAACAGCACCAGCTGATACTCCGAACAGCCGACCACATCCGCAGCGCTAACCAATGTTGCTCAAGGATCAGCGTTCATGCTTGTGTGATTGTCAATTAAAAGCAATTGTTGCGCATATATGTGGCACCATGACAACACATGTATATCCTGCATGTTCGTCTTTTACTAGAAAAGGCATGCATAAGTTATTTTAAGGACCGTAGCACTTATCATACTGCACTGACCATGCAACGCTTGCACGGAACGGGGAGTGTTTCCAACGCGTTACTAAGACAAGACGGTGCTGGCCCCTACCCGTCGGCTTGCGTTCCCCACCTTATTACCTCTGAGATGGGCTCGCAAGCCCGTCTCAAGGCTACGTTCTTTGTTTGCCGAAAAGAACTGCCAGATGGCGCTCATGTCTCACGTGTTGCTTGATACGCTCGTTCGCCTCCACTGCACGCTCGAGGCACTCTAACGCAGCGCCTGCGGAATACCATTCACCGAATTTCTTGCGCAGAACATCAAATGAATGTTTTGTTCAGTCTCTCCACACGCAAGACTATCGTCTTTCGACGACATTTGCAGATTACATGCAGATACGGGGCCAATTTTTTTTGTCCAGCGCTTTTACAGGTCTGAAATATGCGTTTTTTTATTGCAACGTTCATGGAAGAGAGCGCAAATAAAACCTCCTACACTTCAGACACTGCATGCACGTCAGTCCTTGCTATGAAGAGTAGTGAAAGTGACACATGGTTTTTCCTAGAGAGTGTATGCGTTTCAAACCTTGTGTGCGCAAATGCAGACGAACGACAACAGACAATATTGTTCCGGGACAAGCGCATTTGCACGCACCAGGTTACTTAGAATTACGACCTAAATCGCCCTGCTACAAGTTTTGAGGCTTCATTTGTTTTTGCCGTTGCAAAAAAAAAATAATAAAGGTCCCACTTTCAAACAACGTACAGCGAAGAAGACTGCACCAGTGCCAGAACTTAGTCCAGGTGGAAATGACGGTCGCAATGGGCCCATGCAAGCACATCCTTTGGAATGAACCGGTAGTCGTCATGCGTCATGCATCCATCATGGTAAAACAGTAATCATTTTACTTTCTCTTCTGCACATGCAATTACGCGCTCAGTCCTAGGCAATGTGAAAGGAGTGAAAAAGTCTGTGTCATGCTGCTAAACATTATGATTGATTCCATTCTTGCGCATAGCAGCCGTATTCTGAATGGTGCGAAAAGCAAGTTCACGCTTCTACTTCAATACGACACACTTATTTGCGCATAATCTTGTAATTTTCAAACGCCAAGCCCCGCATATAAATGATTAGGTTGAGTTGTTCATGGGTAATTCTTGTAGGAGATATGAGGGCTTCCCCTTCTCTAATGTTCTTTGTATCAGAAGTATTCACGTATCTACGGACAGTGCCTTCAATGAAGTGCCAATCCTCGCGCTTGCGTGCACTGTCGAATTTCGAAAATTATCTTTAATGCACCCGCCTAGAATACCACCGCTGCAGCTGTGTCTGTTGTTCTCCTGTAATTGCTTACTCAACACATTGTTTAGTTTCATGTTTCTATCGCAATAATTTTGGAGCTTCATTCCACCGAAATTATTGACGTTAAAGGGACACTAAAGCCCAATAACAATTTACGTCAGAGTGAAATCTCTACGTATGACAACACCTAAATTGACAATATTACCAACAACAGTGCCCTACTTACCGAGAAATCAGGGTAAATGCACATAAACACAAGCGCCGCAGAGGGACATTTTCGGAATGATACCAATGGCATAGAACGAACCACCCACAATTATTGCTAGTAATCGATCTAACTGCACCAAATAAAGGACTTTCCGTGCATCCAGTGACGCAATAAAATGCTGCTTGTTCATTTCTGTTTCATTCGTAAAAAAAGAACCACCGGACGTTACTATGGGGAATGGCGCGAGTGGTTCAAAATTAAATTTTCGCGTGGTTACACGGGACAGGTCTTGCCATCTTGCGGGATGCGGTTGAAACAAAAACGTCTGCAATCTCTGAGCCAATAGAGGGAAATGGATCAATGGCCGTTTTTGATGCTGTGGCTCTCACTGCTGTTGGTATGACGCTACTAGCACAATAAAGCCGGGCAACGTTGTGCACGGCAACAGTGACTTGAGATGGACCGGTCAGTGCGCTTTTTGAGGCGTGTGTTTGAAGAACGCTGTTATGACCGTCGTAAGTAGGTGCCATGCTGACGCTGAGAAACGTAGCCGGGCAGCGCTCCCACGCCCGAAACTCCAGTTTCTCGGATCCAGTGGCGGGGAGCGACAAAGGGATTAGAAGATGGTGCGAGAGCCAATGTCCCTACAAGCAATTCCTCCAGGCCGACTTGTTTAGCAAGACGGCGAAGCAAACCAACCGCACATGTCATGTCTCCGCGATTCAAGTGTTTACTCCTTGGCTGCCTTTCCTGGGAAAGGCGGAAGAAGCAACCCACTGCCAAATTGTTCCGGGAAGAAACCCCGTCCCCTTCTTCTCAGAGCATTGCGTCAAGAAATGCCATAACCATTCGGCTGACCATGTGCTACTGAATTATGCCCTGAGGGCGGTGTCTTGTGTATGCGTGATTGACGTGCCACTCAAGGAGGAGGAGCCCGACAGGGCTTAAAACGACACCGCAGGGCATAAAAAGTTTAGGAGTTTCACAAACCACGAACGTGGTGCTTGAACCATTACATGGTTCAAAACGACGCCGCAGAGTGCTGGACGTTGCTCTGAACCATGTAACGGTTCAACCGCCACGCTCGTGGCTTGTGAAACTCCTAACCTTTCTATGCTGTAAATAAGTGTAAATAGTGCCATAAACCTGTTTGTTTTTGGTATCCCCATTTTGTCAGCGTTCGTTTCTTCCACCCGAAGTTACACCACGCTACCACAAAAGACCGGGTAGATACCGGTCCGCAACAACTGGTGATCAGCGCTGGGATTCGGAGCAACAACTGGTGAACAGCGCTGAGAGCCGCAACACACGCTAACTCGATGCGGCCCACTAACACGCTATTTTATTTCAAAATATGCCCTTCCTTGGCACAAAAGTAACCCTAAGAGGTTTCTAGGCCGCCATTTCAACAATCAAGGTCGACTTCATAGTTGAATTTAGTGTCCCTTTAGGTAAGGTTCAGGTTGCCTGCGGAAATTCTTCTTGCTGTCAGATTCTGTCTTCGTGCAGAATCGTAGCAATGGTGTAGTCGCACGCGTAAGTATCATATTAGATAGCCACCTCATAAATTATTTTCTTTGCCTTTGATTACGTGGACATGACGCGTGAGAGCAGTCATCGACTTATAAAGGTGTAGGTTATTTATTCGTTACCTAAGTCCTGTCGCTGTGTGCGCGATTGAAAGACTTCATGGCGACTTTCTGGTGTTTGTGCTCGAATCGTTGCTATGTGGTGCTCTCACGTATTGTTTTTGACTTGCTGGTAGATCAACCCAGCATTTAACGCAAATCAGGGTATACGACTACATACCTGGTGACTGTTGAGAAAAAACGTGTGCATAAGACAAAAAAAAACAGACATGCTGAACATTTCCGAAATGTTTGTGTGTGCGGTAGTATTACTTTGGTAATTACCCGAATACGTTGTGTCAGTGCTCATTCAGATTCTTGTAAATTCTCCTGTTGTAGAAAGTGCAAATTGAGCGAACAATTTAGATTCTTCGCAGATGCAAGCGCAACTTGCTGGGTAAAGCGCTATCTGTAAATCAAAAACGCATAACTTCGTTGGGGATACCTCGGCAGACGAATTTTCTGAACCCAGAGCCTATGTCTAGTTTTAATCACGCTAGCACCACTGAGTAAACTTTCTTAGCACCCATTTCTCGGTGCACGCAATGAAAATGACTGTCCCGTTGTCCTGCAACATGGTTTCACTACAAATCTTCCATGCGGACGTGAGAGTCTGCTTACCCTAAGGTATATATTATCAAAACTTTACAGCTTTCACAAGTTTCACTAGTCATGAACCCTTCAACCTTGCATCCTTGATTGATATGAGGGTCTTAACGTCCCAAAACCACCATATGAGTATGAGAGACGCCGTAGTGGAGGGCTCCGGAAATTTCTACCACCTGGAGTTCTTTAACGTGCACCTCATTCTGTGCACACGAGCCTAGAGCCTTTTCGCCTCCATCGAAAATGCAGCTGCCGCTGCCGGGATTCAATCCTACGACCTGTGGGTCATCAGCCGAGTACCTTAGCCACTAGAACACCGCGACGGGACTTCACTTGTACTTTGAGAGATTGCAGTCACAATGTTAGGGTGCAATCATCGTTTTGCAAAAGAGCTTGTACACAGCGGGTGCAGAAAAAGGAGACAAGCGGCGGCGAAGCAAGCGAGCCCGTGCCGTGACGTCAGATCAACGTGGCCGCATGCAGCGACGCCAGTGTTCGTTCTCAGAGCTAATAGCCGCGGGGCATGGCCTCCAAAATTACGGGCGCACGCCCCACGCCCACCATCTTGGAAGCCATGCGCAGGGGAACTTCAACGTTGACGTCATCGGAAGAAGAGGAGAATGACTCGTCGACTACATGCGTGACGAGAACTCGCTCAAGGCCGTGACGGTGGCGGAACGCAAACTACCCACCACACTAAGGGGTACTTGCATCGATCTGGTCTTTGTCACCTTCGATGTTCCAAGAAAAGGTTGCTACGTTATACTCGCTGAGCGTAACGTTCTTGGTTTCAGAAAGGTTTAGCGAGCGTTGGGCCACAGTGCCGTGAATACAGTGAACTAGTATATACCGTGAACTCGAGGTGGTTAAAGGTGGGAAGTAGACCCAAAGCGCAAGCCGTAAGAAAGTGTGCGTGTGCCACCTCTCGTTTAGTCCTTGGAATGTCCACTGGATGGCGGTGCTTCTATATGGGGAATATATGATGAAAAGATGCGAGACGGTGGTCCTTCGAGCGTTGAATAGATGGACGAATGTACACACAGACAGATGCATGCATGGACGCATGAAGAGACACAGGGGCAGATGCCTGGACGAACGCAGGGACGAACGCACGAACAGACGCATGCATGAATGGGCGGATGGACGCATGGATGGTCACACAGACGAACGCATGAACGGACGGAAGCAAGAACGAATGAACGGACAAATGCTTCGCCCCACTCTCCATCATTCACTTCGTGGATATGCTGCCATTTTTTTCCTTATTGGGTGAACTATAACCAAATGAATGTTTTTGAGCCTCATTAAAATGATAAAAGATTCCCTTGTACTTTACGTTCGTTATTTTCAAGCAAAAAAAATTACAGCATATTCACGGAGTGAATGATGACGAGTGGGCGAAGCTCCGGAGAGAATCATCGGTAAAACCGTGTATCTTACGTGTGTAATTGGCCAGTCGATCATGATCTAAATACATTATGAGAAACACTGTAATATATATATATATATATATATATATATATATATATATAACTATATATATATATATATATATATATAGAAATCAACTTTTATTTGTTCTTGGAGGTCTTGCGATGTCCGTTCTTTATGACGGCTTTATGATCCGCGAAGGAAGGGGGAGCGGTTTCTTTATAGGTTTCAGTGGAACTTTCGCAAATACTAGGTCAATGCATGTTCCTCGGATCGTGGTTGGTTCCATGTGGTCAACCGATATACATCAGAGTGCATATCTAGAAGCCACATGTTGGATACGTCAATTATTATTGATCATGTCTGCAATATCAACGTTGAAATCACGAACGAGTCCAACGCGACCCCTAGCGTACGTCGCCGAACGAATGCATTCCACCGATGATACGCGTCATATGTGGGATCATTGATATTAAAACATCTCGCATCTTTTAT